>OX456525.1:45382396-46000290 GCA_949748255.1 Eustalomyia histrio | reverse complement strand
AAAACTTGTTAAATCGCTAGGAAAAATATATATTTTTTTATAAAAAAAATTAAATTTGTTTTGTTTTAAAAAAATTGAGTTATCTATGAACGGCTCAGTAGCAAATGTCCGAAATAAATTAAATAAATTTTATTAATAATTTAAGAAATTTTCCTTCTTATTAAATCAATGTGAGGTTAGAATTTATCAGTTTATTTTACAGTTTTGAGTTAAATAAGAGACATTTACAAATAAAAAACTATAAGACACGACGAATGTTGATAAAGGTGTATGACCTGATCAAAAAAACAAGCGATCCATTACGCTAGTATCTAATAAATTTTTATGCGTGTTTCCCTTTATGAGTTGGAAATAAATGAAAATTTTTTAAGATCAACAATAACGAAAAACTTCACCAATATTCCAAAAATGAGGGCTTAATTTTGCAATATTTAACCACTTTTTGGAAAACTTGAAAGAGTTGTTTAAATTATTATTTGTATCCTAAAAAATCTTGTCTCGCCGCTCGCACGCTGATTATTTATTTTTTTATTCCTTTAATGAAGTTAATTATTTATTAATTGAGGATTTTCTATTTTTTTTAAAGAATCACGGCCTTAGATACAATTTTATGCACATCACGACCTTAGATACAGTTTTATGCACATTCGTGTTATTTATAAAATGTTTCATAAACATTAATGAAATTTTTTATGTATTGTTGGTCTGTTATTTTGGTAAATGTATGGTATTAATAGAATTTTTTTATTGCGAAGAAACATGAAAATTTTTATTAGTAAATTATAGAGAATAAAAATTGAAAAATTTCCAAAGAGCAAGCAGGATAGAATACTTAGTATATTCGGTAAGAAAATATATAAATTGTTAAATTCCGTTGATGTTAGTCTAATTGTGTGTTGTTTTCGGGTTTGTTTACTTGCTTCCAAACACTCAATATAAAATAGATAATTATTTAAGCATTAACCCAACAAGAAGCGTGGATACTGAAAAGGGTTGTGTTGCACTGTGAAAATTTTTCAATTTTTATTCTATATAATTCAATAATAAAAATTTGCATGTTTTTTGTAATAAAAAATAATTTATAAAAAAGAATATAATTTTATGATCTAAAATCTTATAAATACCATACATTTATTTATGAAATTATCATATTTAATGAAAATTGTATAAGCTTTTCTATGGCTGTAGTAAAAAGCTTATAGAATTTAAACAATTTTAAGGATTTCCGACGGTATTCCTGTAGAAAAATCTTAAATTCTGTGCACTTATTCCAATAGAAAAATCCTCAAATGTTTGCTGTAGATACGTTTTTAGAATCTAAGGAATTTTTACTAAAGAAAAATCATTGGATTTCCAAGATTTTTACCAATATAAAAACACCCAGATTCCAAAAATTTTTTCTCACAAAAATTATAAAATCTGTATACTTTTTCCCGCAGGAAGTTCCTTAGATTCAGCGTAATTCTTGCCATAGAAAAGAGGACTTTTCCTCTTTCAAATATTTCATGTTCTGAGCACTTTTTTTGGTGTCAAGCCACACTCAGAAAAAAAAGTTAGTAGAAATATTTGAAAATGGTCTTCTCTTTATTATTTTTGTTCTGATATTTAGTAAAAAAATATTATTTCCTATTTTTTTTTTCGATTTATATTTAGGAAATTACAGAATATTTACAAATTTTTGTTTCTAATTTCAGAAATCATTTTAGCAAAAAATAAGTTTACTAATTTTGAAAAAGATGATATTGAAGGAGATGTTATATGTTATAATTAAAACTTATACATGCAAACATTAAAATGCCTTAATATGTTACATAGGTTAAAAAAATGGAACGGAAATGATACTTTTTTCAGCCGACTCACGGCCAAACAAAGGACATACATATAAAATAGCACTAAAAACTTTTTTAATTCTAAAATTCAGCCTTTAACTCAATTTAATGTTGACCTTAAAGCCCAAAAAAATTTGTTAAAATTATTTTTTCAAATTGAAATGAGCAAATAGAAACAAAATGATAAATTTGTTTGTTTTTACTATTTTTTCAGCCTTTGAAATTTTTTTTTTTAATTTTTTTTAATTTACTAATTTTGAAAAAAATAAATAAAATAAAAATGTTGCTCGATAAAAGAAAATATATATTTGTATATTTGAATTCCTAAGGCAATTAAAAAAAAAATTAACAGCTTTAAAGTGTAACAAGAAGAACGCAATTTTTAAATCTAACAACATTCGAAGTGCCATTGTTTGACATTTGAACACTTGTTATTGTTTGCTAGTAGAAGGTACGAGGTTAGTAAAAATGGAGCGCTACATGAATGAACAACGCATTTTCATTGTGAAATTGTTTTACCAAAATGGTGAAAGTTTTGCGGCTACAGTTCGCAAATTGCGATCAATTTGGGGTCACAATAATGCTCCAAAAGAGTCAACTGTAAAGAGATTAATGGATAAATTTGCCGAAACTGGGTCTTTTAGTGATGTAAAGACAACAACGCGCCATCGACCAGGTCGATCGACCGAAAATGTCGCAGCTGTACGTGATGATGTCGCTCAAACTCCATCCACCTCAAGTCGACACCGACCTCAGCAAATTGGTGTCTCCAAATCCACTTTGCAGCGAATTTTGACGAAAGATTTGCATCTTCATGCATACAAAGTTGAATTGACTCAGGAACTGAAGCCAGCTGACCATGGACAGCGAAGAGAGTTCGTTAATTGGGTATTGGAGAGACAACATGAAAATGCTGATTTTGCCGATAAAATTATCTTCAGTGACGAGGCCCATTTTCATCTTGATGGCTTCGTCAATAGGCAGAATTGTCGCATTTGGGGTGAGGAAAATCCTCGAGTGATTCACGGGAAGCAAATGCATCCTCAACGTGTCACTGTGTGGTGTGGTTTTTGGGCTGGAGGAATCATTGGACCTTTTTTTTATGAAAATGAGGCAGGTCAAGCGCAAACAGTCAATGGTGTTCGGTATCGTGAAATGATAACCAGTTTTTTCTTACCTAGAATTGAAGAAATGAATGTGGAGGGCATGTGGTTCCAACAAGACGGCGCCACATGTCATACAGCCAGAGAAACAATTCAATTGCTGCATCAGTCATTTCCCGGTCGTGTTATTTCGCGTTTTGGAGATCAGAATTGGCCGCCTAGATCGTGCGATTTAACAGCATTAGATTTTTTTCTTTGGGGTTTTTTGAAGTAGATGGTTTACGCGAATAAGCCGACGACGACTCAAGCCTTAAAAGAGGAAATTGGACGCTGCATTAATGAAATACCGCAGCATTCATGCAAAACGGTCATTGAAAATTTCATTAAAAGATCGCGTGCATGCCAGCTAAGCCGCGGCGGCCATCTGCACGATATATTGTTCCATACATAACCTCATTCTGTCTACTTTACGATATAATAAAGTTTCACGATTTTTTTTTAAATATCTGTGTTTTATTTAAAATTTAAAAATTGCGTTCTTCTTGGGACACCATTTACAAATAATTGAGTAAATTTGTGCATTTTTAATATTGTATTTTTTTATATAAATTTAAATTTTGCTATATTTTACAATTAAGTTCACTAATATTTATCAAAAATTTTTGTAAAACATAATTTTACCAATTTTTAGTGGCGTTAATACCCGCTATTTCTATTTCACTAATATTATGTAAAATTGCTGTAAAAATGCTGGTTTTTGGCGGATTAATTTTAATTCAAGTTTATAGAAATTTACTAAGATTAAGAAGCGCTTACTAATTTTTTCTATTAATTTGAATGCATTTAAATTACTTATATTTAGCAAGCTTTTGTGCTGATTTTAGCAAACCGATTTTAAATCCAACTTTACAAAAGTTTACTTAAATTTAGTAGCATCTACTAATTTTATTGTACTACGCGTCAGCAGACATGTGTTGCTAAGATAAGCAAATAATACCGCTGGGCTCAAATTAGCAAATTATCTCGTAATAACAGCAACATTTTTAGTTGCTATTATAGACTTTTTTTGGCGAGTTTATCATTTGTTATTGCAATGTTTAAAATTCATTCTTAACAACAATAAGTTTAATTATTAATATTTTTCATTAATTCAAATTTTTTAAAGAATCTCTGAACCAAATTCCCATTTCATTCAATTTGTAAAAGGTACAAGCTATATATTTATTAATCAGTCCTAGTTGATAATCCAAAATTAAATGTCAAATGCAGTATATTTCAGGGAACTAATATTAATATCTTGGACCTAATTTTTAGCTAATAATATATATTCAAAATTTGCAAATATTTCTTTTAATATATTACAAAATTACAAAAAAAAATATCTTTCAGCTTTTTTGTAGTAGAATTGAATTTAAAGATTATTTAATGATTAAAGTGAATGACCATTTTAAAAAAAAATTATTCATGAAAGAATTTATTCACAAAATATGGAAAAATAAAATAATGAATCCTTTGAATTAATTCATCAAGAATGCTATAAACGAATAATATATCAATCAAATTGAAATAAAAATTCAAAAGTGCGTTAATTCATGTGATGCGAATGAAAATCTTAATTTCGAAATCACAAGCTTATGTTAAACAAAATGAAAAACAATCATAGTTATGAATTTACATCATATTTTTTACGATCATTTTTAAATTAAGTAAATACAATTTTAATTTAAATAAACTTTAACATATTTAAAATAATACGTCAATATACTTTTAAGTGTTTTCACATTTTAACAATGATTAGAATAAACCCGTAAAAGTGTTATTTTTAGCAAAACTTGATCTGTTCAAATTTGATTAAATTCATTCGAAATTACTGAAGCGACACAATTTATTGATCACAGAGATCCACAGATAAAAAAATTTAATATTTGTATTGACAAACCGCCCTTTTATCTTATTGGCGTGGCATCTAAGATATAAACTGCCAACAAACGACTGTTTTGGAAATTCATCTACATATTACGAGATATATATTTGAGATTTTTTAGTAATGTATATATAAAGAAAATCTAATTAAATTTTCTTTTGAATGGGATAAAAATCCTTTTCTCTGGGTCGCAATATTTAAAACTATCGGGCCTTAAACTTAGTGCTATTTTACCATAAAATATCACAGTTTTATTTTAAAAACTGGTTTACTTTTAATTTCATATTTTTTATAATTTTGTAAATTTCAAAAGTCTAAAAATTAACCGCTAATATCCATTAATACTGACGACTTAGTCATTATGTGCAAAATTATGAAATTTTAAAAGTTAATTGACAGTTGTAAGTCCTACGATTCAATTTAAATATTATTTATATTGTCTGAAACACAATTTTATAAGCTTGATCTCGTGTATACATCATTTTTAAATGTGATCAATATTTTTCTATTCTGTAGACGAATTTCCATTTGTAGTCAGTTTTGGCAGCTTTTATTTTTTTTTATTTTTTACCTTTATTCGTATTTTAGATTTACAAATTATGAGAATTTACAATATGTATTACAGCATTTAAGATCTTATATATTTAAAAATAAATTCTAGTAAATATCACAGATTAAGGAAAAAGCGTCGGTATTAGAAAACCTTATAAAAATCAAAAAATAATGTTTAAGAAACTAATAGAGTAAATAATCAAGAGTACTTTAATTAAAAAGTGCTTAGAATATTCACTCCACTAAATTTCTTATAGTATCAAAGTTGGACTGTTTGCATTTTTCGGTGAACGAGTGTGTCAAATATTCACAGAAATTGTCAACTGTTTTGTGACCAAAACCGCTGTGCAGGTCCGATGTGGGATACCTTCTTCTAAGATTGTAAATGATTTTGAGGTTCTTATTTTGAATGATTTGCAGTTTTTTCGTATGAGATTTTGCAGTTCTTTTATACCATACTTGGCAAGCATAAGACATTATAGGTGGTATACACATTTTATACAATAAGATCTTGTTTTTACTATTTAACGTTGACTTTCTATTAAGTAAGGGAAATAGGGCCCGTCCACATCTTATAGCTTTATAAGATATTGAATCAACGTGACTTTTAAAGATTAATTTTTTGTCTCAATTTAGGCCCAGATATTTTACGGAGTCCTTAATATTGATAACAGTGTTTTGAATTGTAAGTGGTATCGTAGGTATACGCTTTGGTGACTTATTGAATGGGAAGATAATGGCTTGTGTTTTTTCTTGATTCACTCTTATTTTCCATTTGCCAAAAAATGATTGGGCAGATATTAGCGCGTTCTGTAATCTTTTTATTATTGCATTTGAAACTTTTCCATTGCATATGAGTGCACTGTCGTCTGCGTAAAAGGCAACATCCTGATCTTTTAAAATAATAAAATCTGCAGTATATATTGAATATAATGTTGGAGAAAGAACAGATCCCTGAGGAAGACCTGCTGGGATGAACCTTAACGTTGAGTGGCAGTTTTCCACGCTTACGACGAAGTTACGTTCTGATAAAAAACTTTTGATAAGTTTTTGGATATAAATAGGGTAACCAAATATATTTAATTTGTATATAAGTCCATAGTGCCAAATAGAATCAAAGGCCTTTTCGATGTCGAGAAGTACCATACCAGTACTCTTACGGTTTCTTTTATTTGAATCAATAATATTCGTTACTCTTTTAAGCTGGTGTACGGTCGAATGATGCTTGCGAAAGCCAAACTGTTCTTTATTGATAATATTATTCGTATCAGTAAATATTAGTAATCGTTTTAAAATGATTTTTTCGAAGACTTTGTCTAGCAAACTTAAAATACTTATTGGACGATAACTGTCTGGAAGACGTGGATCTTTCCCCTTTTTTGGAATAGGAATAACGTTTGCTGTTTTAAAAATGGAGGGAAAATAGCCATTTCGAATACAGAAATTAAAAATGTTGGTAAGAATTTTAAAAATTAGGTCAGGCATCTTTTTTAATATTATGCTGTTAATCCCATCTAACCCTGGGGCCTTGTTATTTTTAAGATGAAAAACGGCTTCTTTAATTTCCTCAATATCTGTCAGGGAATTTTGTTCGACGACGAAATTGTTATTTATATTTAAATGTTGAACATATCTTAAGACTCTTTCATCCAGTGGCGAAGTTTGGTTAAGCGTTAACGAGTGAGATTTTTTTTTTTGCTTTATCATCGTTAGTTTTTAAAATTTCATTATTTAAAGTAAAATCAACAAGTTGAGTTCTATTACCTTTTATTGCTTTTGAAATTTTCCAAAATTTTTTAGAACCAGCTGGAAGTTTAGCAATAAACTTAGACCAGTTCTCATTTCTGTCTTTGTTGAGGTGAAAGTTTATTAAATTATTTAGTTGCCTTATAATGGAGCTTAATTGATTTTTTCTATTTATATCATTACACCGTTGGAGTTTACGTCTAAATTTATTTCTCTGACCGATTAGATATTTACTCAAATCAGAGATTTCACGTTGCCAATCAGTTTTTTTACCAGTTGGAATTTTTTTGAAAGATTTTTGAATTATTTTGGTGACAGTTTCCTGAATTGACTCAATATTATACATTGTTATTTCTTGGGATGTTAATTGCTGATTGGTCAATTCATTGGTAACCCATGTTTTTACAGCTGACCAGTTCGTTAGATGGTATAAAGGAACATTGTCTCTAGTGCAATGAACGTTTCCAAAGATGTTGCATATTATCGGTACATGATCAGAGTTTAATTCATTCGGAAATGTTTCTAATGTTGATATTAATAAATACGAGTTTGACAGCAGGATATCTACAGTAGATGATTGAGTTGGAGTTAAGTTTTGTCCAAATCTGGTATGATTAATAGGATAATATATATAATAATTAGACTGAAGTTGATGATTATACAATACGTTGCCTGCAGAATTATTTTTGAGGCAATTCCAGCTCATGTGATGGGCATTTAGATCCCCGAAAACGAAAAAATCTGAAGAAGTGTTTGTTAGAAGTTCGATAGCATCTTTAAATTTATCAGTATAACGAGGATTATACGCAGAAGTAAAAATTGTACCACGGCCGTTGATGTTTACTAATATAGATAAGTTTTCAGTATCGAAGGTTTTGTACTTAGGTAGAAGTTTATGTTCAATAGAATCTAAAATTGCTATTAAAACACCACCTCCGTGTGCTTCACGATCTTCTCTGTAAATTTTATAATTTCCAATTCTAAATTTGTGTTTACTTTTTAAAAAAGTTTCGTTTAATAAAAAAATATCAATTTTTTCTTTGTGTACAAATAATTCCAGTTTTGAAACAGCTGATTCTGTTGTTATGCCTTGAGCATTCCAGTGCATAACGCGAAGACTATTTATAAGAGAATTAAAGGGCATGTTTAAGCATCATTCCTAATACTCTTAATTTATCGTATTTATTTTGACATTTTTGAAGTGCATCAATTGCGTCAAAATAAATTTCTAAGAGTTTTTCATTTGAAATATCATCTATATCTTCATTGTTAATATTATGAAGTTTTGTTTTTGAAACATGAGAGAATTTTTTATCTCGGGGATCATAATCATATGTTATTGTAGTTGAATGCAAATTGTCGGTGTTTGACATTTGTGGAAAACTATCAGAGGTAAAATTCAACTCTGAAACATGATTTCTACGACCTTGGGGAATTAGATGTCTACGTGATGAGGCTCTTTGACGAATTTCGATGTATTCTTTCCTACAAGGGCAACGTGGATCATCGGCTTTGTGATTGAAGTTTTTCAGTTTTTTCTTAGAACAATTGTGGCATTTGTAAATAACAGGACCTTCTACATCAGTTTTGTTTAACGGGCAAATAGAGTAATCATGATCTTTGGCGCAAGCAGGGCAGATAGCAGTTCTATGACGGTGATTTGTTTCATGGCCATACATTGAACACTTTAAACACTGAGTGGGACCTTTATTACCTTTAAATGGAGATTTCCAATATACAGCTATATTATAGAAATATCTTATTTTCATAATTTCTCGTTTTGTTATTTGTTCACGATTAAACTCGACAATATAAAGCGCATCGTCAGCATTTGACCTCTTTGTTTTTATTTCTTTGACACTTGTTGGAGTAATATTATGACAGCTTTTATTTTAAATATAACGTCCACTAGAAAAAAAAAAACCGCGGAATATTAAAACTAACATTACACTGTTGGTGGTGCCATTTACGTGTTTTCAGATCAATTTGACAAATTTTAAACAGTTTAAATTTTGCTACGACTTTTACTATATTTATAGTTTTATACTTTATTTTGTCCGATAGTGTAAATAAGTAAGTTGAACATTTAAGTAGTGTATGCTGAGCCTATTAGTAGTAATTTTCAGCTTGATTGTTTATATTTATACAACCCATAACACTGTATCTTATGAAAAAAAGTTTTTAAAGCTTTTTTCTTGGAAGTACCTTTATAATAAACTAAAAATAAGCATTTATAATTTAAATTAAAGCCCTTAAATTAAGCAATAGCGAATTTTTAATAAGTTGTAAAAAATAATTAGGAAATGTTAGTGGATATTTAAAATTTTATGTTGCATATTTAAAGACATTAAATTTAATTTATACCCAGCAACATATTGTATTGTCCCATAATGAGCATTTTAAGAAAAAACTAAAGGTACGTCACCTCTTACTTTTCTATTACAAAGCATTTCGGACATTTAAAATGACACCCGAAAATCCCGAGGCCGGTAGAATTAACTTTGGATCGTAGTATTCACGTTTTGAAAAGTTAGATCGTTTTAAAAAGATATTTCGATTTTAAGTTTGTATTTATTTAAGCGATTTTTTGATTATATTTTGATGAAAAGACCTTGTAATGACTTTATTTTTGATTTTTTTTTTCTTTACTATATGAGTTTTTTTTTTCGTGTGCGAACCAAAAAATATCAATAGGGGTTTTTGTAGAAAACAAAACGGTATAAGATTCAATATAATCTGGTACTCTTATATGCAATTTACCCAAGAGACGTATGAGTGATTTATGTTATAAATGCAAATATTACGTATACGTACTGGTGTAATTTAATTCGAATTAAACATATCCCAGTGTAGAATCTACATACATTGGGGTATCATTATTTCTTAAACTACAAATAATGACATCTCCTTACCTTCTAAATTGTTTTAAAAATAATATTAATAATTGGTATATAATTAAAAAAAAACAATAAAAATCAATATTTTATTTCAAGTAATGCAAAGAAAAGACTCTAAAGTAATGCAAAGGTAAGGTGTTTGATGTAATAACATGGTATACCAGCAAGGTAATGCCTACATATTTTGCCGGATAACAGCTAATTCTTGGTTGGTTTATTAATTACTTATACATATTTAAGTACATAGGTACCTAACTTTTTTTATGCTAACATCCTGAATGTATCCTTTGTTTATTTCTTTTTTTTTTTTGGTAAAATTATATTTTAATTTATCGTGCCTTTGCTTACAGCTTTCTATTGTTTTCATTTTTCTTTGTTAATACCATCAAGACTAGATTACTGAACGTTCTGTTTATGCTTAAATAACGGTTGAATTTAAATTTAATATGGAAAATCAACAACAAAAAATATTTCACTTTAAGTCTCCGCTTGTAAACAACAGGATATTGTCAAAATGATAGTATATTTGCTTTTGTGTATGAATTCTCCAGAGATTTTTTTGTTGTTTTTATACAGCAACTTTAATATTAGTTTCTAACGTGTATGTTTAGGTACCAATTTTTGCCACATTTCTTTTTCTAAACACATATATACATACGCCTTTGTAGAAATAGTAATAGATTTGTTATTATTGTATTTAATATGCATGTATTTTTTTGGCATCTTTCTTTGAATTTTCAATTTTATGCTTGATATCATTGGGAGGGTAATATGTCCTTTTTTCGACTACAATTTTTATAATGGATGTATTTTCTTTTAAATCATTTATATTGAAAAAGTTCATTTTTTATGAAGTGGGTTAGTACTTGATTTAAACAAAATATGTATTTTTTAATCTAATACTTATCTAAGGCTTTGATCAGATATGCACGCAGCCACACAGTGGATTAAAAATAAAACTGTTTAGGAAATAGTTCAGTCATTTCTTACCAGCAAAAGTGATTTAAAATTTTGATTTTTATGGCCGACCAACAGACTGATTGAGCTGTGCCATTGAACTCCAACTTGATATATGATTAAGAAGCGATTTAAACAAAACAATTAAAAACTTCAGAACTTATGTGAAAACGTTCATATTGTAGTAATAATGTTCAAGATAATTCTTAGTAAGTATTGCACTTTATCTGAACATAAATTATTTTAAAATTATAAAAACTAGGAAAACCTTCGGGTGGAATTGCAGAACTTATGGATTGTTCTAAAATTAAAGATTTTATTACAACTCACGGAAATATAAAGTCTGAAGCAAGAGTTGGAAAGCGGAAAATTTCAGTTCGATTTGATCTGCCGTTAGTTCGCACATGCAAAAGCAACCCATTTTTCTCAAGTAACGACTTGCAGAATTAGAAATAGATTTCAAAATGCTGGAGTAAAGCCCCAAAGTCACAGAAAAATACCATTGTTGAGCAAAGCAACACCTCAAATATATATATGTTGACCAAAAAATAAGTAATATGACCCCAAATATAAAAAAAAAAAAGATAGAGATAGATCTCTTACAATATGGGGTTGTTTTACATCATGTATATTGAAAAAGTTTAGATTGTAAAAAATTTAATGCTTTCATATGCTGAAAAGGAAATGCCACGGGATAAATATAATTAATGCCCGAAAATATGTGGGAAACAATCAAAGAGATGTGGTCTTATCCATGCATCGAAGATGTAGAAAAGTGATATAGACGAAAAAAGCCTCTACACTCACCAAAAAAAGTCTGTAATAGCAACTGAAAATTTTGCTCTTATTACGGGAAATTATGCTAAATTGAGCCCAGCGGTATTTTTTTGCTAATCTTAGCAACACATGTCTGCCTGACGTGTAGTACAATGAAATTAGTAGAAAAATTAGTAGCCGCTACTAAATTTTAGTAAACATTTTGTAAAGTGAAATTTAAAATCTGTTTGCTAAAATCAGCAAAAAAAAAATTACTAAATATTTTTAATATTAGTACAAAATTTCAAATTCTTTTTTTTATCGAGCATCAGAATTTTTTATTTTATTTATTTTTATCAAAAATTTATTTTACACAAAATTAAAGAAAAAAAAAAAAACAAAGGCTTAAAAATTGTAAAAACATAAACGAATTTATCATTTTGTTTTAATTTGGTTTAGTTTGGTATTTTAGTCAATTTTTTTTTTGCTTTTAAGGTCAAATTTTAATTGTTTTTAGGGCTGATTTTTAGAACTAAAAAAACTTCTGGATGTCGTATTTTTAGACATGAGTCTGTATATTCACTTCGGATCTATTTTTTTTATCTATGTAACATTTTAAGGCAATGTAAAGTTTAAAAATAACATTTCCTTCAATATCCACTTTTTTAAAATTAGTAAATTTTTTTGGTAATTTTATCAAATCGGTTTTTAAAAATTTGTAAAATAATTTCTGAAATTAGCAACAAAACTTTGTAAATATTCTGTAAAAATTTTGTAATTTGTAAAATGTAAATATCAAAAAAATTTGCTAAATTACAATTTTTTTACTAAAAATCAGTACACAAATAGTAAAGTGGCATTGAAAACCGTTTACAAATTTTTCTACTTATTTTTTTTCTGAGTGTACTAATATTTGTGAAAGTGATATATTTTGGTTAAGGTAATTGACTAGGAAGCCTTAATTAATTTTAAATATATTGACCGTTCTTAAATTATAGTGCGCAATTTAAAGCGTTGTGTTTGGTTTTGTAAGTTTCAAGACATTTTATAGAGTGTATGGCTATTTTGGCAAAAATCGAATACTTTTAAATAAAACAAATATTTTAGTAATTTTTTAATCAAAAAATAATTAAATAAATAAATAAATAAATAAATAAATAAATAAATAAATAAATAAATAAATAAATAAATAAATACATAAATAAATATAAATATTTTCATAGCTATTAGAAAATTTTTTATTAAATTTAAGTATAATTTTCACTTAAAAGAAGTGCTATTTAACTTGATGTTAGAAAATATTTTCTTATCTTTAAGGAGTTAAATCCAAGTTTTTAGTTAAAAAAAAATTATCTAATGAACTTAAATAAAATTCAATTTTTCTTAAAACTAAGGAAACATTTGCTCACTAACAGTAAAATTTGAGATGATATACGAACTAATTAGGAGGAAATTTTACTGTTTTCTTAAAAGAAATTTAGTTCTCAATAGTAAAATTTTTCTATAATTTAAAAATTTTGATCGAATTTTTAGTTAATTTTGTTTCCTAATTTCAAGGTTTCGCGCCGTTTTCATTAAAATTTTTCCTCCAAATAAGTTAATTTTTCTAAATTATAGTTCATTTTGTTTTGGATATATGTTTTAAGCTTCAATATATCAAAAATTATATTGGAATTTTGTCAACATTGTATGTGCTCACAAAATTTTCCAAAAAATTTTTCTTTGAAAGTGATTTATGTAAACGCCCTCGTATTCGACTCAAAAATTACTCAGAATAAAGACATTTAATTTTTCCATGGGCTCAAAAATTAATTTTTATATAAAGCCTTTTTTGAATTGTGTCTGTATTTTAATCCATATCGTCTTTTTTTAAGAGTTTTTATTTGAATATTAAAAAAAAAAATAATTTCTTAAAACAAAAACACCCCTGAAAAAGTTATGAAAACAGACATATCATTTTGAAATAATTTATAAACCATATTTTGGATGAAAAAAAATTGTTTAAGATATTGTAACCTATTTTGTCAAAAATATGACAAATTAGCAGAAAAAAGCAAATCTAAAAAAGAATTTTTTTTCTGTCATTAGGTGTTAGTCATTTTGGACTCATAAAATAAGATTTCTTAGGAAAGATTTAAAATTTGTGCCAGGATAAAAAACTGTATGTAACAGACCATTTAAAATCTTCCTAGTCTGACACAGAAATTGTGGTATAAATATACTATTTAAGTGTATAGGTTAACATTCAATTTGTCATAGGAATACATAATAAATTTCATTTCGATCTAGAAGCTCATTCGTATAGTAACAGCTGGTCAAAAAAAATTTCTGTGAACTTTTTTTTATAATGGAAAAATTAGAAATTCGTGGTGTCATAAAATATTTACATAAAAAATATTTTTTCGGCACAAGAAATTCATAATGATATGGTACATGTGTTATGTGAAAGAGCTCCTCCATATGAAATATTAAAAGATTGGCTTGCTGAATTTAAACTTGGTCGTACACCCATTGAAGATGAACCACGAAGTAGACTTCCAAACACTACAACACCTGCAGACGTATAAGACGATTGACAAGTGGAAGTGTGTGAAATAGTTAAATCATGGGCATCTCAAATTATAAAAAAGCTTTCTGCATCACGGATTCCACATTTATTTTTACTTGATTAACAAAGCATTCGAATAAAAATTTCTCAAGTTTGCTTTCATCGATTTCATTATAACTGTTGATAAAACATAGAACAATGCAAACGCTTGGTAAGGTTATGGCAACGATTTTCTGGGACTACTTTTGTAATGGAATATCTTCAAAAAGGGGAAAAAAATAAGTTAAGAATAGTTGAAATAACAGAAAATGTCATTTACAAGAAATGAAATATCATTTATAAACCGGTCTACTTAATTTTCATCTAAATTAAATGCCTATTGTTATTTATTTTTAAATGTTGATTAGTTGTTTAATCCGTAAGAAACAAATGATATAATCAGTTGAAATAAATGTCAAAATTTTACCTACCGATTCCTTAAAAAATAAATGAGTTTATCATTTATTTGAAATTGTTCCCCTTTTTGTATTATTTGTTTTTTTTTTTAATCTACGATACAAAATGTATGTATGCATAGCTATAGACACTTCTTGCGTGAATGTATTTGTGTATGTATATGCGTGTTTATGAAGTTCTTGTAATTTGAATTAAAATAATTTTTTATATATACAACCAATTTAAATAAAAAAATAAATTGAAATTTTTTGAATATTTTTGTTGAAGCAGACAGCAAACAAAATTTAAATTTGTAATAACTGTAACGCACAAAAATAAACCACATATTTCCGTTTTCTGGGTAAATTTTTATTAAATTTCAAACAAATGAAAAATATAAATACAACTAAAAAATCGGTTAATGATAGTAAATTATTTTGAATAACTGTATAAAAAATGTTAATAAAGATATTTCTTTGAAAATAAATGTAAGTTGCTTTATTTTTAAATGGAACGGAAAACTTTTTTATTAAACTACAAAAAGTAAACTAACATACATAATATTCTGAGTGTATTATTTTAAAATCTTGGTTCCTGGTTTAAAATATAAAAAAATAATTTTTCATCAAAACAACACACCGGCCACCCTGATTTAGCTCCATGTGACTTGTACCTTTTCGCAAAACTAAAAAAAACTCTTGCTGGTAAGCATTTTACCTCTAATAAAGATGCAATTGCAGCAGTAAATTATTTTATCTGGCAAAGCTTCTGGCACATTATGTTTCTGAAGAGATAGAATTGCTAGAAAAGCATTCGGCTAAGTGTATTGAAGATTATATTGAAAAATAAAGACAGTTTTAAAATTTAACTGTTTTTTTTTGCATTGTTAGGCTAAGAATATTTCAACCGGCCTGGTAAAGTGCAAATTTTTATTTGTTTGCCTTTTTAAAATTCTAAGAATTTTTTTTAAAGAAATTGCTATCTTGAGACAATTTTTTTTTAAATTATAATTTGACAACACTGGCTATTAAATTTTTAAAACTTTTTTGCTTGTTGAAAGAAAATACCTCATTATTTATATTAAAAAAGAAAATAGGGAAAATTACAAATTCGGGAATTTCTTTATCCAAAATGCTAATTTTACATGAAATGTTCATAGATATTTTACAACAAATTTCCCTCACGCAAAAAATATTCCTAAATGTCTTTAACCATGTCAGCATTCCACTTTTATAAAATCGCTTCCTATTAAATTGGTTATTCACAAGAGGTCCGATAAGTGTTGCTTGGAATGTATCATATTGTTTTAAACAGAGTTATTAAATTTAATTTTTTAAAAAAATCAACAATGAATCATTACACGGTATATAATATTAGTAAGTGTGCTAACAAAAAAAAAAATAATAAAAAAACCAACAGAAAATCGTTTTTGAACTCAGCAAGGAAGTTAATAGTGTAAATTTTTCGATATGTTGGAAGTCATTTTAAACAATTTCCAACCCAGCTTTTGACCTCATAGACCACGAAATATTTATTCAAAAACTTGGCTATTATGGAATATGCGGAAGAGTATTATTGCTTATAAGAAGTTAGCTAACAAATCGAAAACAATTTGTTCAAATTAATAGCTATAAGAGCTCATTTGGTTCAGTTGTATATGGAGTACCGCAATTAAATGACATAAAAAACCTTGGTCTACCAGGTCATCTTTTTATTTACGCTGATGATATTTGCCTATTTTACCCATACAAACACGAAACCGTTGTAAAAGCATATATGGAACGTGATGCTGCTCTTATATCGGAGTTTACTAACATAAATAAATTTATATTAAATGCCAATAAAACATAATTAATTCGATTTAAACCGTATTGTACTAGCAATATTAACTTTAGTATTTTTGTTGATGGTAGAGAAATCATGGAAGTTAGTTTTATAAAGTATTTGGGAATATATTTGCAAAGCAATCTGTCTTGGAGTCGACATATACAATATTTGAAATCAAAAACTGCACAAGCTGTTGGATTTTTATATAAGTTCAAAAATAAATTTAATCGTAGTACTAAGTTGTAAATATATAATGCTTTAATTCAAAGTCATTTAAATTACTTAGCAATATTGTATGGTTGGAAAAAGAGTAGTGAATTAAAATCTCTTCAACGAATGCAAAATAAAGCCCTAAAAATAGTAAGTGGTCTGGCATTGTATAATATTTTTGATTCAATTTTGCCAATTCATGGTATATATAAAATGCTGCTGTTACTATATGTTTTTAAATGTGTAGACAGCATTGGTCATCATACAATTCAGTTTTCAGAGAATCAACATTTACATAATACTAGAAATAATACAAACTTATCTGTAGCCTGATGTAGATTAGAAACAACCAAGCAAAGAATCGAATACATGGGTAGTTTCGAATTCAACAACTTGCCACAATTCTTGAAAAATATAAATATAATTTCACTATTTAAAACCTCTCCAAAAAAATTATTTACTGCAAAGTATACAAGAACTTTTAATATAGTAACTCATGAATAAATTATTCAGTTTAATTTCTTCGACCTTTTTAATATAAATTCCAGGTAATAAGTATTCAAGCTTAAGGTCTTTTTTTACAAAATTATTTATTTTTTATTTATTATCCAATATTTCGCTATCTCAATGGATAGCTTCTTCAGGGATATTTTGTTTTTTAATTTTAAACAAATTTTTGACAAAAAAAAAAAAAACAAAATATCCCTGAAGAAGCTATCCATTGAGATAGCGAAATATTGGATAAAAAATAAAAAATAAATAATTTTGTAAAAAAAGACCTTAAGCTTGAATACTTATTACCTGGAACTCATGAATAACTTATTTTGTTGTTATTATTGTATTAATATACATTTTTATGTTTTTTTTTCTTAAATTAATGTAATTGAATTAATGTAATATTTTTACCAACTCGCCTCAATAATGCCTAAAAGGCGCTGAGGCATCAAAGTATTTGAAATAAAATTCTTTTTTCAAAAAAAAAAAAAAAACCTACTAATGAAGTAATAAGAATAAAACTTTTTGTAACAATTCTATTGAAAAACATTTATATTTTTTAATTTTAATATTTATTAATAAAAATGTATAATTTAAGTAAAAAAAAAATAATTATTAAGTTGGTCCATAAATGGTTAATTCCTGCGGTCAGTTAATGCCTTATGAAAAACATATTTTGCATAGCAGTGATATCCACTTTGTCTTGGTCGGAATAATAATTCTTAGAGTGTTCAAAATCACTTTTTTAACTTTAAAACAAAGTCACTCCCTATATTTATATTGTATTCCCTATATTTAACATTTTCCGTAAACTAATGAAAGAGTCCATCTGATCATTAATTTTTCATTTTACCAGAACAAACTACTTCCTCCCAATGATACGCCAATGTTAAAATCATCATTCACCGAAATTTTCGCATCATCGGGTTTAGTAGATGTAGTGTTTTTTAACTACTTCTTCCTCAGCTCCTATTTTGCTTGGAAGTGAAATTAAAATTTTAACAACCCTGTATTTTTTAATTCGCCGAAACAACAATACAATACATAGTACACCTTGTTTAAATTATTTTCCAAAAAGTATTATAAAAAATTTAAGAAATAATTTTTTTTTAATATTTTGTAACGCAATCCTGTAACAATAACTTTTTTATAATTTCTAGAGAAGACTTTAAACTATCACATGTTTTTCAGTGCACAGTTATATCGCTCTTCTATCTAAATTTATCTGGCATTGAAAGTAGGTGTTATTTTAAAGCAATGACAGTTGAAATTGGATTAAAAAAAAATAATCTTTGGTTGCTCACAATTCCATATAATATTCATTAAAAATATGCTGATAATAATACACTATGACTTTTTACTCAAACTAAAACCTTTTATCCCTTTATATTTCAACATTTTTATTATTTCACTTTTTTTTTTTTTTTTAAGGATTAACAAAAACACATTTTCCCTTTAAATAAACGTTAGTTTTTACATTTTGGCTAATCCGCAATATAAGCTTTAGTTTTTTTTTCTTTTTTTTATTGTATAACACAATCAATTTTTTTTTGATATTTTTTAACGTTGGTGTTTGTTAAGAATTTTTATTTTTTTTTTAATTTTGTTTTAACCATTTTACTTTTATATATTTTCTATGCATTTTTTATCATACAATTTTATATTTTTATAAATAAAATTTAAGGGTTTTTGTAATACACTTTTATACCCCGAAATATAACACAATTTTTTTTTATTTAAATTATTTCACAATTAAAAATTTCTTAGAAATTTTTGTATTTTTTTTTTTCAAATAAATATTTTTTTTTTATTATTATTCACCTTTATTTAAACTGCGCTCCAGGTTCGCTATGTTCTGTTCGATGTCAAGTAGCATCTGTTGATCATCTTCTAAACTTTGACTGCTGCAACTTATGCTTTGCTGTTGTATAGAGCGTACCAAATTTGTTGGCTCAAAATTGCCAGCAGCATCATCGGGAGATACATATTTAGCTTCAAATATGACTATAACCTGTTAACAGCAAAGAAAAAAAAAGCAACAAGAATAACATTAAATATAAGAGAGTGAGTAGTAAATTGTAACAAAATATATTATTGTAATATAAAGAAAAGAGAATTTCAGGGGTATGTTGTTGCAAAAGGGAAGAGGTTGATTAATGTTAGTCATTTCATGTAAGAATCAACAGTTTGTTTTTTTTTTTTTAAATTATTATGCGCACAACAAGTGTTTTATATTCATCTCTTTTTTTTTTTCTTTGCTTTAAACTCTCTTTGTTTATAGTCCTCATTTTCCGGCTGTTATGTTTTCTATATCAAGTGCTATTAGGTTTTGTTTTCTTTTCTTTATTTTACCGGGATAAGGTCATTGTTAAATGTAGTTCTTGTTGTTGGTGTTTTCCTTGACTTTTTTTTTTTTAAAAAGGAAGTTTATTATTGTTATATTGTCTGAGTATTTTTTGTCTTATTTGTTCAGTTCATTATATTGGAGGTCATAAACAACAGGTTAAATGTTAATCATAATTTCTCATATAGTATTACAATGTTTAGGGAATTATTAAAACAGCTCTAAGCAATACACGTTTTTGCATTTTATAACTTCCCGAGTAAAAAAAAATTATATATAATCATATGTGGTTCTATCTTATAACATACACTGTGGTGCAAAATTATAGCCGCATGTACTTTTTACCAATTTTGTGCATTTACATAAAAAATTGCAGAAATCTGTGTATGACATCTGAAAGACCCTGAAAAATAATAACAAAAACAACAAACAAATATTTGTTTTTGTATATAAAAAAACAGTTACAACAAATTCTTAGTTTTTTTGTTGGTGCATTATTATAGCCGCAGATTATAAAAGCAATTTACTCAGCTAACGGTTAAGCCAGTTTTAGTTTTTTTTTCTTTTATTCTTATTTGCTTTGATTATTTATTATTTCGCTAATTTGCAAATAATAAATAATTTGATAATTTTCGAAATGCCACGCGGTTGTTATTTGTCCGATATTGAAAAAGGCAAAATTTCTGCTTTTCAAGAAGAAGGCGTTAGTTTTCGAGGAATTGTTCGGAGAATAAAGCGATCTGAAAAGGTGGTACGCAATTTTTTAAAAAATCCTTCAAATTACGGACAAAAGAAAAAAAATGCTGGACGAAAACCCAAACGTTCAGGTCGTAATAAACGCAAGATTATCAGAAGCGCTAGCAACTCCACGAAAAATGCCAAACAAATTGCACACGAATGTGATTTAAATGTGTCCCGTTGGACTGTAAATCGTGTGCTAAAGCAGTCTTCAGTTATCTGCCGCCAAAAAATGAAGAATGCACCACGATTACTGCCACGGCACAAAAGTGCACGCTTGGATTTTGCAAAAAATAACATGAATACGGACTGGAATAAGGTAAGTCACATTTAGCTATCTCTAGTCAGCATTTATTTCAATTTATTTTTACAGATAATTTTTTCGGATGAGAAAAAGTTTAACTTAGACGGTCCGGATGGGTACAATTCATATTGGAGAGATTTACGTAAGGAACCGCTATATTTTTCCAAAAGAAATTTTGGTGGTGGATCATTGATGGTTTGGGGAGCGTTTTGTGCCGATGACATGCTAGAGTTGGCTTTCCCAAGTACCAAAATGAATTCGGCAGACTACACAACTCTTCTCCAGACAAACCTAAAACCATTTTTGATCGAAATCGTGACAAAAATATGATTTTCCAGCAGGATAATGCAGCTGTTCACAAGAGTAACCATACTCGCATGTGGTTAGAGTCCCACAACATCCCTCAATTGCAATGGCCAGCCTGTTCCCCTGATCAGAACCCCATTGAAAACATCTGGGGAATAATTGTACACAAAATATATGGTGGCAACAAGCAATATGACACGATTGGGATCTTAAAGCCGCCGTAATTGAAGCTTGGGAATCCATCACAAGTGAAGTTCGTTTAAATCTAGTCAACAGTATGCCACAACGAATTTTTGAGCTCATCTCTAACAAGGGAGGCCCAACACACTACTAATGTATAAAAAATTTTAAAATAATTCATTGCTTTTTATTTTTTTTAATATTTTCTATTAATATTTATAAGTGCGGTTATAATTTTGCACCAAGAAAAAAACAAACTTTGTGTTATAACTGTAAATAAAATTAACTTATTTTAAAAAACTATCTTGAATATTTATAGCGTTATTATTGCCGACAATTTGATATTATTAAGTTTTTTAAATACACCGTTAAAGATAAAAAATGCCGAAAATTTGGGTGCGGCTATAATATTGCACCACAGTGTATATAAATACATACATCGGTATGTATTATCACATATAGTCATATATTGTTCATTATAAAATTATGTATTACACTATATGCTATTATAAATGGCTTATACAGGATCATATATACTTATATATGATTTATAGAGAACCCTATATGCTTATATATGGCTTATTTGGAACCATGTATATTTATATACACTCACAAAAAAAAAGTCTGTAATGGCAAATGAAAATTTTGCTGTTATTACGGGAAATTTTGCTAATATTAGCCCAGCGGTATTTCTTGCTAATATTAGCAACACATGTCTGCTAATGTGTACTACAATGAAATTAGTAGAAAAATTAGTAAATTTTTTGTAAAGCTGAATTTAAAACCGGTTTGCTAAAATCAGCAAAAAAATTTATTAAATATTGTAAATATAAGTACAATATTTTAAATTTATTTTTTTTATCGAGCATTAAAATTTTTAATTTTATTTATTTTTTCCAAAAAATATTTTAGACAAAATTAAAAAAATAATCAAAGGCTTAAAAATTGTAAAAACATAAACGAATTTATCAGTTTGTTATAATTTCTTTTTGAAAAATATTTAAGTCAATCTTTTTACTTTTAAGGTCAAATTTTAAATGTTTTTAGGGCTGATTTTTAGAACCAAAAAAACTTTTTAGTACTATTTTAAGTGGATGTCCTATTTTTAGAGATGAGTCGGTATATTTACTTACGATCCTTTTTTTTAGTATATGTAACAGTTTAAGGCAATTTAAGTTTGTAGGTGTAAGTTTAAATTATAAATAACATTTCCTTCAATATCCACTTTTTTAATATTACTAATTTTTTTTGCTAATTTTAGCAAATCGGTTTTCAAAAATTTGTAAAATTATTTCTAAAATTAGCAACAAAAATGTGTAAATATTCTGTAAAAATTCTGTAATTTGTAAAATGTAAATAGCAAAAAGATTTGCTAAATAATAATTTTTTTACTAAAAATCAGTACAAAAATAGTAAAGTGGGATTGAAACCCGTTTACCAAATTTTAACTTCTTTTCTAAGTGTATGCTTACATATTTGAAATATAATTATATATAGCCCTATATAAAAATTATATATAAATATATATGATTCAATAGATTTTCCAATATAAGAATACATTGTTGATATGATATAAGTTATAATTATATATGACTCAATAAATTGCCTTATATAAATATATTTTTATATATGATAATAATATAATAATTATTATACATCTAAGCCTGTTGTAAGATCATTTCGTGTAAAAAAGACAAACCGTAATGAAAAAATATTAGATTGATTCTACAATCTCAAAAAACCTTAAACATTATTAATTCGATAAAACACTAATTTTGTTCTTCATTATACCATGTATATTTTATTTCACACATTTTAATCATTTTGCAATTTAAAAGATATAAAACACAACTTAAATATTAAAATTATATCTTAGTTTAAAAAACTTTTAAAAACAGGAAAATTTTTTTTGTGTTATTTAAAAAAATAAAACGTGTCAAGACTGGATAAGTTTACTTCTGTCGACCGTGTTATTTCGATATGATGTAGAAGCAGGATTAGGTGTATATGATTCCATATAAAAAGTATTTTAATATGATATAAAATGTAATTAGAACAAATATATGTGATTGCATGTCAATAGTTACGAATCGCAGCTAGAGAGATAAAAAAAGAAAACTTTTTTTATGTATTTAATTTTTTTTTTCTCTTAAATATATTTTATTTTTATTGCAAACATTTATAATTTTAACCCGTTTCTAGGTGACAATAACTATAAATGTTTCGGTTTAAAATATTGTTACGATTTTACCTTTTAAAATCATTGATTTATTTCCTATATTGTAATGTCGCTTTCCTCAATCTTTAGGTTTTTTTTAACCAATTCTATTTTCCCTTTTAATGGCACAAATTTTCATAGAATGCTACTAACGTCATGTATTTTGTTATACTGTTACAGATTTTTTTTTACGCCATCTACCATTCAAACAACGAACCACAGTCATTTGTAGTTATCCTCGCTTATCCTTCATATTGAAATTTGCTTGTTGTATAAGATGCATATAATTTTACATTTGGAAGGAAAACGTTATTTTAGAAACCGAGTTTTCTTTTTCTTGATCGTCACCTTAAAACGCCATTGATAGTACAGTCTGTCCAAATGCAAAGTTGTTTAAAAAAAAAAGTGTCTGGTATAAAAAGGAGTTAACACCTTAATTTCAGATTCATTTTGTTTTTGAAGTTCAGTTTTAAGATAACTTTGGTTTTAATTTTTCATTTTTTTTTATAAAACAAAATTTTAATCGTGTTTTATTTCATAGAAAAAAATTATTTGCTGTAAAAAGAATCAACCCATAGAAAAATATAAATAAAAAAAACGCAATTTTGCTTAGCTAGATTTTGTCTAGTTTATTTCCGAACCAATTCTTACTTTTACCATAATTAGTAGATATAAACTACTTAATAAATAACATAAGGGTTTTAGTACTGGTTTAAAATTTTTTCCCTATCGTACCATCTCTTAATAAAAAAAGGATTTGGTACTTAGAGCTTCAAGAGCAAAAGCCGCCAGTGATTTGCTTGCTAAAGTTAAGCTTTTGTTTGCCTCTCATCGTTTCTGTGGTTGATTGGAACAACGATCTTCGTATGCAGGCAGTTTGTCTTTTGTGATTCGTCGCGACGGAATTTCTTACAGCGAGGGAAAAACAAAAGTGAAAGTGGTGTTCTTAAAACAAAAAAGGGAATAATTATTTAAAATATTTCAAACGATTTGAAATCCCCAAATAAAAGGAAAAAAAAAAAAATTTAGATAAAAAGAAAAATAAGTATAGACCAGGAATAACTTGGAACTAAATTAGCGGAATTGTGTGGGAAAAAAAATTTGAGGAAGAAAATCTTATCGGGGGAAAACAGGGTTTTTTTTGTTAAATAAATAAAATTGTGTTTGAAAGGGAAAGTGATATTATAGAAATTTAAAATACCTTAGGATTAGCTAGTTTTAAAGGGAAAAAATAACACTAAGAAGAGGCACTGTGCTACAAAACCATATTTTATAAAAGACAAAATTAAATCCGATAAGCCTAGTAAAAAAAAATAGATTAAAATTTAACCAAATAACATTTTTTAGAGAAAACCTGAAATTTTTAGTGAAAACCGAGATTTCAAAAAAATTTAGTTTTATTTTCAAATAAAACTAAATTCTGTCGGGCAGTGTTAAAGTATTTTATCTTAACTTCTACTAATTGTGATCATAATATTCAAAGTATTTACCGTTGGTACAAAGGTATAATCCATTTTTAAGTTCATTCGGTTTATACATACATGTTGCTTAATAACCCTTAGCAACATTGAATAACGATCGAACGTGAGCTTTTGTTTACAGCACCTTGACATCAACAGCCACCATCGGAAAAAGATATTTTATCGAAGGAGCGGATTAATGTAAGTCACTCTTAATTTCTTGTTCTTTCTTATATTTTTTTTATTTATGTTGTTGTTTTCTCTAACAATCAAATATACATGTATACCAATTTAATGTACATGCGTATTTGTTAGATGTTTATTTAAATTATTTTCATTTGTTTTGGTTCTCGGGTTTTGTTTTTCTCGGGGATACTTTTTATTCTTGATTTGATTTTGGTAAACTTAACCCATTACGCGTCGGGTAAAGAATAGTGTCGTTTAATTAGTCAATTAATTTTTCAATTTAATTATTTCTATTGCCTTGAAACGGTAATATTTTTTTTTCTTCTTAATTTTTATTTCTCTATTTTTGTTAATATAAAATGTTATTTACCATATGTTTTGTTTTTTTATCTAATTATTTTTATTTTATTTTGTTTTTTATTTAAATTATATATTATTATTTTTTTTGTTTTAGAATTTGTAATGTTACTAGAATAAGTTTTTTTTTGTCTAATAAATCATCATGATTTCTGAGTAAAACTTTTTTTCTTCTGTTTGGTTTCATGCAAAGCCTCTAGATTTGTTTTGGTAATGTTTGGGATTACAAATTTACTATATTTAAAGACCGGAGTATGTCATATTTCTTTTTGTAATCACGGTTGGGTGGGCGGACTATTGTACCATTACATCTGGGTGCAATCCTTTTGACTCTTCATTTGTTCGGTAATATAAGGTTTCTTTTCAGCTTCATACACTTATCGAAATTTGTTGGTCTATCCCACATTATTGAACAATTTGCACGTGAAAACAAATAAAATTTTATAGTAGCAATATGGCTAGGTTGCATGGAAGCTAAGAACCTCCCCTATCGGCGAGCATCAAAGTCGGACATAAGCGTGCATCTGCTTCAATTTTGCTACCTTATTACATCTGCCTAACTAAAATCAATCGTTATATGCTACAATATTATTTTTGATTGTTTATGAAGGGAAACTTGAGGTAATTTTAGAAAAGTTTTTATCAACAAAAAAAAAAAAAAAAATACATAAAAATATTTTTTAAAATTATATTTAGAGAATATTTTCCATAGAGTGGTTCGTTTCATAACGTTCTAAGTCGTTGGCAAAGAATTCTATTTTCTTTTCATTGAATTTTTTGTAGTTTTTTGAAACCGTAAATTTTGTAGATATTTACCTTTAATGTCGGCATATTAGAAATGAAAATTTATAAACAAATTGTAAAAAGCTAACACAAATTAACTTAAGGAGAATAAAAAAGTTAAGTTTTGGTTTCAAATAAAATTTGCAAAACCAAATTTATTAATATATATTAAAAAAAATGTTTGTTTTTTCAAATAAGTATTTCCAATCCAAAAATATTAAATCCACTCATCACGGTACTTTGTCCCATAGGCAAAATTAAAAAAAAGTGCATAGAATATTTTGTAATATACATTTTTTTCTTTATTTATTCATTGTTATAATTGTGTTTTTGCCAAAAAGGGCTTTTATCTTTTTGGCCAAAAATACATATTACAATTGAAAATTAATATGATAAATTATATAGTAAAGCTATAAGCTTTAAGCTACTTAAGGTACAATTTAAATAGTTATGTTAGTAGAATTTATCATCTCTTTTTTTTTGTTATCAGTAAAGTTAAACAATTTTTCAGCTAAAAGTGTTGAAAAAAAAAATTGGAATAATTAATTTTTTAGTGTATATATTGTTTTCAAACTTAACAATTTTGTTTATTACTAGACGTAAAAAAAAACCAAAATTATTTTTGGTAATAAAAACTATAATTGGAATAATAAATTTTTTAGTCTATATATTGTTTTGAAACTTAACAATTTTGTTAGACGTAAAAAAACAAAAATTATTTTTGGTATTTTTTTTATGGAAAAATTTAAGAGCCATGGAAAAGTTTGGCATCTAAATATCTATATTTGTTAGTTTTACAAAGACAAGATATAGTCATGTCAAATTTCACTTCATGTTTCATCATGAAACAAAATTTTCCACAGATCCAAAAAGTGTGATTTTATAAATTATTTTAATTTGATAATTGTTTTTTTTTTATGTAAGTTTATTATTTTATTGTATAATTTTTAGCGTTGGGGATCATCATTGAGAGATTATCTAAAAAATTATGATCAGCGCTAGACAGAGTTCCACATGATCGAATTGAGCAACCAGGTCATCGTAAGGCTCGTTCTGAATCACCGCCCACAGCAGGCAAGATAAAGCTTTCCGGCTTTAGAAACCAAACTTGATAGCAAAATTTTGCACAGAAAATACAGATTTATGCTGCCAACCAAATTTAAGGCCAATCGAATGGTTCGGTTGTGGTAACCGAATTTTTCGCTTGGGACACTAGAAATCAAATTGACACATGAGTAATTTGACTGTGACAACATTATTTCGGTTGCCTCAATAACAATTAGGTAGTCACAACCGAAAAATTTGGTTCCTGCAATTGAACCATTCGATTGGCAACAAATCCGGTTTTCAACACGAATCTGTTTTCTGGGTGTGTTAAAGGTTTTAACTTTATTTACCATACCACATAATTATAAAATTTTTTATTCATACAATTTTATGTTTAAAAACTGAGTTTTTAACAAATTTTAATTCAATTTTACGAAATATCTAGCCCAGTTCTCCATTGAAATCAGCGTGCCTAAAGTATATAGATTCGATCGAGTCATAGCGTATTATAACTAAAAAATGTTTGAATGCTATTATATTTGTAATAAAAAAATATATTGCTGTTCGGCCGAGTTGTGAAAATTTATACTCAGTATACGTAGTACAAATGAAGTTGTTTAGAAAATTTTTACATGGGTGCATGGGTGCGTATGAGCAATAATTTTATATTTGGTATAATAATGTATGTAGGCAATATTAAATGTATTTTTTTCGTAATGTAACTCGAATACCTCTCTAAAAGCTTTTAATTGTCATATAACTGACGATATATTTGGAAATGAGATAAGCGAACTCAATTAAATTATGTATGATGGAGAAGTCGTTTGGCATGTAAATATAATTTTGGTTGTAAACTTATGAGAATCAATATATTTTTTTGCAATTAAAAAAGTGTATCTAATAATGATACTGAGAAACATATTTTTTAACCCGGAGACCTGAATGTACATTTCACGTTAAATCTAACCTAAGAATTTCGCTATCATAGCTGTTTCATGAGATATCCAAACTTTTGTTTAAAAAACCCGTATTTTCACTTTTAGGCTTTCATTTGTTATGCCATCTAAGAATCCTATCAGTTGCTTTCAAAACACAATTGTAATCTTTCCAATATCTTATTGAAGAAAACATCCGCTGAAATTCATTGGTATAATATTTTTGCTATTAATGCAAAAATTAAATTTTTCGCGAATGCAATTTTTAGGAAAAATTTTTAAAAAATTAAAATTCCTTCTTTTTCCTTAAAAAATGCTATTTATATGCTTTAGATATCTCTTTTATTACCTGAGATACACTTAGTCATTTAATGTTTAAATAAATTCACCGTAAAAAAAAGCCAACATGTAGTGACAAGTCACGGTTTTTGCATCAATGAATTTTAATTGACTATTTATCCAAGGAGGATTATTTTACTAGAAGGACTAAACTTGAAATAGACAACAGGTAGGACTTTCAAATAACATAACAAATTTTGTAACTAAAGCTAAATTAGCAATGTTATAATATGCCGAGTATAGGAAATACCCATTTTTAAGTTAAAATATCTTGTAAACTTGCTGCGGTGAAACAACTCTGAGATCAGATTCAAATTCAGCGCATCTCAAATCTTTAGAAGTGAAATGAATTCGCCGTAAAGTATGTAAAAGCTAATTATAGGCAAAAATCAAATATTTTACTTTTATGGAAAAATACTATATTTACTAATTTCAAAAAAGGATTTCTAGGACAAAGAATAAGGTATTGAAAAGGTTAAATCTGAATTTTTAGGAATATATGTAGAATTCTCACATGGCATAACCAATTTTTTTGAACATTTTGTTAAGATACCTCGAATATCTGTTGTGGTGGAGGAATTATGAAGACAAATTTAGTTTCAAAGCACATCAGACCATTCGAAAACGATACTCTTATTTTTTTTAAACCTGTGTAATTCTTTATTCCCCTTTTATTTATTTTATTTATACAAAAAAATATAAATATAAAAAATATATATTTTATTCATACAAAAAATATATATCACCTTGATGAGAAAGCATAACAAAATGACTTCTTGATCCTATAAGTTATTTGAATTCTTTGATCACATTACATATCTAAAGTGTAACTTTTTTTTTTGAAAATGCTATAAAAAAACTACTGAATATTTTCTCAAATTTCTTTTTTTATTTGAAAGTACAATTTCATTCAAATGGCTGCCTCGGCTGCCCATACAGTAACCTACACTATCGGTCCAATTTTTGAGCACATTATCGATTGTGTGCAGCTGTATTTCACCAATGGCTTCAAGAATATTGTCATTTAAAGCGTCAATTGTCTCTGGCTTGTCGGCGTAACACTTATCTTTGACGGCACCCCACAAATAATAGTCCAACGTCAAATCGCAGCTCCGAGGTGGCCAAACGACATCAGCTCTGCGGCTGATAATGCGATCTTCAAAAACAGGGCGCAAAACATCGAGTGTAGCTTCGGCTGTGTTGCACGTAGCGCCGTCCTGTTGAAACCAAATTGTTGCCAATATCCTCCTCTTCAGTTTTAGTGAACAAAAATTCGTTCAACATGGCCCGATAACGATCGCCATTGACTGTAACGGCCATCCGAGGCAGCCATTTAAATGAAATTATTTCCATTATTAACGGAAGGATTGTACTTTCAAATAAAAAAATTAATTTGAGAAAATATGTAGTATTTTATTTATAGCATTTTCAAAACAAAAAGTTATTTGGCGGACCCTATACTTTCAGTTAAAAGTCTGCAACTTATGACTAGCAATATAACGTGCTATAGGTTTATAGATTTAAAAACATTTAAAGTAATATTCGGCTAATTTTTTGAATAACTACATTAACATTATTATACTACTATACGATATTACTCATACGCACCTATGCACCCATATACAAAAAAAATTACAACATATTTATATATTAGTTTAAATTATGCTTAAGATATTTTTTTATAATATAATTATTATAAATTCCAGGTAATAAGTATTCAAGCTCAAGGTCTATTTTATACAAAATTATTTACTTTTCATCCATTTCGCTATCTCAATGGATAGCTTCTTCAGGGATTTTTTGTTGTTTAATTTTAAAAAAATTTTTTAAAAAATCAAAATTCATGAAACAACAAAATTGTGAATTCATGAATTTTTAATCGGCTGTTTTTGTGACAATTTCAAACAACAATCATCAGTATTTGGAAATGTCGAAAGGTTTTGCTAAGTAATTAATTACGTGTGTAAAAGTTCAAGGTTCCTTGAAATATATATATTTTTTTAAATTTCAGATCTTTGTTGACTTTTTCAAGATATCCTTGAAACATTATACATTTAGCTAAACTTAGCCCTCTAATGCCCTTTCTTCTGATCGTTTTAATTAAGCGATTTCTCTTTTTAAAAATTACGAAATTGACATTAAACATCAATAAATATTGTCGAAATTGATCAGTTGCGCTTAATATAAAAAAATCTGTTAGATAGTTTTCGAGTTAGAGAAATATTTGTAAATTATGCCCTGACGTTATCCCGTGTGCTCTGGGACGAAAATAATAACTCATTTTACAAGTTGAGGCTCCAAGCTAGATTTGCTAATATCAATAATATTTTTGACGATTTTTTAATATTTTTTTTGTTTTAAGATTTGTTTTTTTTCAAAATTTACGAGAGTTTTAATTTAAATTCTACTCGCTTTAAAATATAATAGATATAACAGAATTTATTTAATAAAATATTATTATTTAGTCCAAAAAAAATGCCTAACATCCGAATACCCATGTCTGATCATATACAAGACGATGTATGATTATGTTTATTCATATATATTTCGATTTTTACATGAGAACCAAAAATATGTTGGTAAAATGCTTGGCTGTGTGAAGGCGACATCGGACATGCAACAACAGAGAAATCCCTTAGAAAAACTTTTTCCTTACCCGGACAAATGAGTTCGGCCACGAAAAGATTAATTTTAATTTTAGCTAAAAAGCCCTATTTGGGACTCACATTACCCATTGCACTATTTATATTATTTAGAAAACTAATTCTCTTTGAATTTTCAAACATTTTTACTCTTTAATGATTATAGACTATATTCTCTTAAATAAACAAAAAATTAAAACTCATAAAAAAACATAAACAAAATCAAACCAAATCATTACCAATAACAGCCTACCGTAAGCAAGAATGTTGTTGCAACAAGAAGAGCAAAAACCACCTTTTTTTATTATAACAACAATATAAAGGAAAGGCCTCCACTTATTGATGATACACAACAACAACGTATTTAAATACATGATGGCATGTCATGACTAAAGCACAAAAGCCTACTTGTCTACCGTTTAAAAATATGATACAGACAAATTGGCCATGGCCATGACAAAAGCAATTATGACTGTACTTGAAAATGGTACTTACACAATGTTTTTTATTTTTAAATGAATATTTATCTGTGTAGATGAGTTGTTCAGCGAAAGAGAAGATAGTTAAGTTTAAAATTAAAAGCATGTACCTATTATACTTCCACTGTAACCTCAAGATACAATAGAAATAATAAATTCAGATGACAACGATATACAGTGGGGTTTAAAAAATATAAATAGATGTTACAGATGGGGGCTAACAAGCTATTGTAAGCGTTGTGATACACTGTTTCAACACAAGGTGGCCAGCTGGGTGTAATATTTGACTATCCTGAGTATTAACAATTTTCAAAGTTCGGAATTTTATTATTTGCTGAAATGCCAAAAAAACACAAATATTTATTTTTAACTTAAATCTTATATGTGTTTATCTTTTAATAACAAACTAATTTTGGATAATTCAATTATTTTGCTACACTAACAAAAAATCTATGCGACATTTTACAATTGAAAAAAAAAAAAATTCGTTAAAAATACAATCAATCATTGTTTAATAATCGATAAAAGTAGTAAAAGTAAACGAAAGTGGTTTTAATTACCATCTATTTTTAACTGACAAAACGGTAGAAAAAAACTATTGTTGTGGGTTGTTTTTCAAATTGAAAGTTTTTTTTATTTGTAGGAAATTGCAAGATGTATGTATGTATGTATGTATGGCGGATCAATAAACACTGTTTTTTTTTGAAAAAAAAAAATATTTTTCAACATAATCTTATTTTAGCACAATTTACTTAGTCCAACGTTTCTCCAATTTTTGTATACCTTCCAAAAAATTTGTTTGAGCTAAATGTGGAGCTAAATCTTTTTCCACCGAGCCATTTCTTTAGGTTTGAAAATAGGAAATAGTCACTGTGGGCTTAATCCAGAGAACACGGCGGATGAGGTACCAATTCGTAGCTCAATTCATAGAATTTTGCCATTGAGACTATAACGTGTGCACCCGTGCATTATGGTTAATTGAGAGCAAACGCGGCACCCATCTTGTAGACAGCTTTCTCAAATCCAACTGATCATTAAAAATGGAAGCCACACTGCCCCATGAAATGCCTATGGCATCAACAATCACGCACTTTTACTCTTCGATCGGCCAACACCATATCGTGAATTTTTTCGACATTTTCGGGTGTATTGACCTACATTGGCCGTTCAGAACGGCCTTGGGTTGATTGACGGTATTTTTTTGCAAAAAAATAATGTTCAATGAGCACTCGAAATTCACTTTTTTTCGATTTTAAAAAAATCCACGAGGTTGTATGTTTTGAACAGCTGTTAAACGCAAAGTAAATGACGGAATTTGCTCAAAATTTGACAGTAGTCTATTAACAGGTGGTACTTGATGGGTGCTGTGCTGGATTTCATATAACTACGAGGGAAGTTCGAAAAGTCACGGACTTATTGATTCGCCCTGGTATTTGAATAATTAATTGTAATTTTTATTGAAATAAATTTGTATTTAAACATACTCTTTTCATAAAAAACTAAAACGAATTATTTGAATTTCTATTTTTAGAAACAGGGAACAACAAAGTTTACGTTTAACTGAAAATATCAACTCCTACTGAATGTCTGTAAATTTTTATAGTTTGTTTTTTGAATGACTGATCCAAATAGTCAAAGAATTATATTTCTATGAATTTCAATTTATTCTTCATTTAAAAACAAACTTTACGTATAACATTTTAAATAAACTACAATCGCCCATGAAAAATTTAGTAATAGCAGAGGGTCAATTCTCGTTCTGTGAAACGGTGAAATGAAAATTTTTTTCACGTTTTCATAGTACTTTTAATTCGCGTTCTATGAAAAAATGTTAAGAAATATCAAAACGTTTTCATATGAAAAACAAGTGGAACGAAACAAGATTTTTTCACGATTGCACAGCACTGGCGATTCTTGTTTTGTGTAACAGTGCAAACAACTGTCAAAATATTTTCATATGAAAAAATTGTTTACACAGACTATTTATAAGTGAAATAAACATGGAGAAGATTGTAAGAGGAAAGCGTGCCAGCGAAAGCCAAAAGGAGTATTTAATTAATTATTAAAAAAAGCATGTGGACATTGCAAACGATAAGTAGCTTAATAACCATAATCACACTTTTATTAATCCCATATTTACAGATTTGTAACTGCAGATGGTGCCAAATTTAGAGACGAAAAGTGTAACAAATTAGCGGCGAGCCTTAACAGTTTTAGTGGGACCCAAAAGGACAATGAAAAATGGCAAAAGTATGGCATATTTATTTATAGTTTATTTATATTCTTTATGAAAATTTTTTTTCTTTAAGTAATATTAGACTTCATACGCGCACCAAATATAGTTCATTTAAAGTAAGCCGATATAAATCAATGAAGTACTTGTCGGTTGTCATCTCGAATGGACTGTGGTCAGCACGAAATATGCGTCGCAGCACTCTCAAAAAATTCTTATAAATTATTAAATTATTTACTGCAATGAAATGCTTGTAACATCATTGCCTTACCTTTGTTCATCCGGAATTCTTTGAGTAATATCCAATAATACAATTAATCCAGATATTTTTATATAATTATTCAAAATAAATTTTACGAACTTATTTCACTTTTGTTTACGTTTTTCTCTGTTTTGACATTTGCTTTAAATTTTGGATAACACAGTTACAAAAGTTTCATGGGTACAGTGCGAATGAAACATTTTTTTCATAATACATACGAGAATCGCAATTTATGTATTTGTGAAAAATTTGAGTGAAAAGTGCTTATGAAAACGAAAATGAAAATTTTTTTTCACTTCACATTATCACAGAACGAGAATTGACCCTCAGCTCATTGCTATTTGCGTTACCAATAATGACCTACCCCTGCCCACTGCATTACATCTAAAGTGAAAATAATGAGTTACTAATAATGTGTTTTAACTTCTTATTTTTGGCAGCTAAAATCTAATTTTTGTTTTGTTATTTATTTTTTTTTTTTCAAATTGTTTTCAAAAATCAATTTAAATTGAAAGCAAATAAAAAAATAATTGAAAAACATTTGAAACATAATAAAAAATAGTTTTTTGATTTTAAATATTTTTGTTTAATGATTTTAATTGAAAAATCTTGTTAACTATAAAAACCATTTACAATTAAATTTGTGAGTTTTCCAAATAATATTGAAAAAATTCCAAAAAAATGGATTTTCTATTTTAAATTGGAAAAATACAATAAATCAAATAAATTCAATCATTATATATTCAGGAAATTTCATGGAAAATCTCTATTGTACTTGTTGTAGATTTCTCAATTTAAAGTGGTATTTTCCAACACCATTTTGAATTGGAATTTTGAATGAATTAATGTAAAAGTAATTTTTTTTGTGAGTTTAATAAAATATGTGTACATACATACAATAGGTTGTATTTAAGTTTTTTTTATCACTATAAATATAAAATAAATTAAAAAAAAAATATATATTATATATTATTTCTTTGTACACCATTTCCAAATTATTAATTATTTGCAGATATTTACAATTTAGTTTTAGAAAATAACATTTTAAGAAATTTTCAATTTAATTTTAGATTCATCAGTTATTTTCAGAAGTTATTAATTTCATTTCAGATGCCATCAATTTAATTTTACATATATTTATTTAATTCCAGTTATTATAATATTAATTTCTGAAAAAAATCTTAATATCTGAAATAAAACTAATAGTTTCTGAAAACAGTTGGTACTTTCGGAAATTAAATTTGAAATGGTGTAGTTATTCAACTCCTTCCTAGTTATCAGTTCTGTAGCGACTTATAAACTGATAATATGTAACCACTTTTTCGGTACCTATTGATAATGCGTCATTTGCATCCCTTATGTAACGTATTTATATTAGCAATCAATTATTAAGTACCTTCAATCCACCAGTTTTTATTTTATGAATTGAAAGCAGTTACTTTTTCGTTACCTATAACTAGTTATTTTAACCTTACCATTAACTAGTTGTTTTATTGGTTTTTCGTAGAATATTCGAAATATTCGTTTAATTTACGAAATTCAGTTTAGACAAAAAGTGACTTATTATACGAAACTAATGAAAACTTTTGGTATTTTTGTTATTGTTTTATACGGTTATTTATATATTTTTTTTAAAGAATCTTATAATATTTTTAGAAATTCAAGAAATTAATAGTATTTAATACCCAAGGTGAACAATATTGTAACTCTACACAGTATATTTAAAAATATTTTTTAAAATTCGATTTCTAATAATTTTTTGTTTCAAATTTTTGTGAATTGTTGTTTTTCCTTTAAAAATTCTTTGAAAATGAAAAGTTAAGTTAAAAAAATTGCAAAAAGTTTTTACAAATTCCATTGTTGGTGCCTTTTTAAAAAATATAAACAAAATGAAAGTTTCGAAAGTTTGTTTATAATTTGATATAATTATTATTTCCTGAAGATGCTACACAATGGAGTAGCGACATATTGAAAAATAAATAATATATTTTTGTAAAAAAGGAACCTTAAGCTCAAAAAAAAAAAAATAAATTAGTTATCAATATTATTTTTTTTGTATTTACAAAAATATTCTATGAAAGATGTTCAATATTACAAACAGAATTTTGTAATTTTTGTGTGTGTATTGAATTAATTTATTTTTGGGAAAGCGTAACTCATTTTCTGCCATAAACAGTTAGTTTTTTAAAGATCGGTACAGTAGTTAAAAAATTGCATACTTATAAACATTAATTTTTTGTTCAACCCACTGTGCGAAAAGAACGTTAATATATTTTTTTAAACTCAAAGAACATACAAATTTTTCAATTAGCCTTTTAACATTGCATAAAAGTGACAGCTAAAAGCTATGGGTGATTTTAATATATTTCTTTTTCGTATTCCTTTTTCTGTGTCCTTGGAATAAAATTTGAGACAAAAATGCCTAACTTCCGTTTTTTATAGGGCAAAAAAAAACAAACAGTTAAAATTATAAAATTTAATTATACTAGAATTGTTGAAGCATTGTTTAAAAAGGGTTTATGTACATAGTTTTTAAAATTTTGGTTGACATTTGTCATAGTAGGCGTATGATTAACATTAATTGCTTTTTGGCTGATGTACGAGTATTGTGGCGGATAATTTTTTTTTTTTTGTGGAAATAATTGTATTTACATTTAAGTCCCATTTTTACAATGTACAGTTAGCTGCTAATTTTTTTTCATATAAAAATTAAATTTAGCTATTAGTTAAATTTTAATAGAACATTTAAAAATCGGGCCTAACCAACACTTTTATATAGTTTACAAATCTGGGTGCTTTCTTTTTGGCAATTTTTTTTTGTATATAATTTTTCCTACAAACTTCTAAGGTAGTAACACTTAAGTTTCAGGACTTGTTTTATATTTAAATCAAGGATATAAGTATTATATAAACCTAATTTAATTTAAGCATATATTTTGTTAATTAATTTTCAACAGCTTCGGGCATTACCGCCTAAATAAAAGGATAAGGAGGATTTTTATAATCGATGTCGTTGTTTATTTTTTACACGAAATACGTAGATTGAGCTTGGGCTTCAAAGGGTTAATAGCCTGAAAAATATCCTTTGCCTATTTTGTTTATATATATGCTGGGTTTATTTACATATGAATTTGTAATTATATATTTACTTAAGTATATCATGTATCCACTGAGAATTTACCAACAGACGGTCACGTTTCAGGCGTGTGTGTTGAAAAAAAAAAAACAAATGACGGGGGAAATAAAAATGAAAACCTTGTCTTAATTTGTACTAATGGGACACGAAAAAACAACTATATCCCAGTGTAGAAAATTATTATCAAATAATGTGTTATAATCCCATTTTCTAGTAAAGGTAATGAGATGCTTATTTTGTTTTTGTTAAATTCAACCTGGGATTCTGGGTTGTCAAAGAACAAAAGAGCAAAAGTAAAAATATATGAAAATATAACATTTAAAAAAAAATTTGTAGGGTATGAGTAGAAAATCATTTTAAAGGAGGAAATATAAAAAAGATATATTATAGCCCAAAAAATGCATAAAATCTAAAGAAAATGCTATTTATAAGCTGTAAAATATATGTTATATAGAATGCTCCAAAAAATCATCCAAGTTTAAATTTGTAATCTCCACAATGTTGCCCCTAATCTTTAATGCCTCAAAACACCCTGTGTCAAGTTTAAGCTAAATTCGTTTATATTTGGAGGTAGCACAAAAAGTTAACTTTTAAGGATTAGTAATTTGTTGTTAGAGTTAGTGGGGTTGACTTTAAATTTAATTATTCTTTAAACTATAAGCTAAAATTAAAAAAAAAAAAAATTATTTAATACAGTATTAATTAATGTTCATAAAAAGTATATGAGATCAAAATTTTAATGTAACTAACTCAAGATGCTAACCGCTTATATCAACAAATTTCTTAAATCTGAACTTTATTTTTGTAAAGATTATGAATCAAAATTGAAAACAATTTTGTGGTTTTTATATTACCCGCGATTTTCGAAAAATTTAATTAAATTCGATTTTTTTATTTTAGTTTACTTACTATCTGCTCCAACTGCTTCTACTTTTGCAATCTACTAACCAAGGGCTTTCATAAGATATGATATTGTTTTTAATTTTTAAAAGGATAATAGTTATCCTTACAACTGAATGTAAACTTTAATTTTGTTTAAGTTTGTCGCTATTATATAGCGTATTAAAATTAAATTGTTAACAAAAATCCTGTCTCACATAAGAAGACATTCCGTGGACATATAATCACCCAAAAAAAGAAATTTTCACAGAGGTAAATATAAAAAAATTTCTTGATGGAAATCTAACATTCTTTGTATTAAATTTTTGCAAAATTCACGACTTCGAATTTAATTTTAATTTTATATTTGCAATGTACACTTAAAAATATATTATATTTGATTAGTTGCGTTTCTAATAATTATATTTAATTTTTCTCAATTTTTGGTTTATTTAGAATAATAGAACAAGTACAACTGTAAAACTTCAAAGGCGATGTGCTGCTTCTAAATAAATTTTTTTTTTAATTTCTTTGGCAGAATTCTAGCATATTTTTTGGACCACCTTTACGTAATATCAAAAGAAAAAAAGTAGAATAAGTAATTACACGTATATGAGCAAAAATGGAAAACAGAGACATCCTGCTCTCCTGTAATAATAAGGTTAGGTTGAAAAAGGGGAATCGTATGTGAATGTACTTTTCACAACCGACTTCTTTCCAAGAACAAACATACACTAAAGCCAGGAATTCAGCTGCTTGTGCGCTCTCATGTAAGTTCGACTTTAGGAAGGAAGGAAGGCGTAGTTAAAAATTCTAAATACTGAATTATGTTAATAGAGTTTAACATATCATATTAAAAAAAATAAATAAATAAATAAATAAAATTTTATTTTATTCGATTTTATTTCTAAAAAAATCCTGGAATTACTTTTGTAAGTTTTAAAAATTTTGTTGAATATTGTGCATTGCATAAATTTAGTACATGATAGCCTACATCAAGTATTTTGTAGGCCAAATTTTGGGAAGCGGTTCAAATTTCGGAACAGGATCGAGTATGGACCGATTTTCTATAAATTTGCAGGAGTGATTTATGGTCCCTTACAATACAACCGAAATACCATTTGAGTCAAACTTAGAAAGGACTTTCCTATGAGAGATAGATTCAAAGATGTACCGATTCTAGCCAATTTACAACGGGTCCATCGCTGGGTTGCTAGAAAACCGTGTAAAAAATGCAATCTAAATATCTTTCTATTTGCGACCTGTAGTTTGATAAGAGTTCATTTAAGTGCATAACGGTAGGTTGGGTTATTCTGAAATTTTGAGATATAATTTATTGTCCCATATAACATTTACAGTCAAATTTCAGCCTGATATCTGCGGTTATGTGTATCTAAATACTATTTTAGCCCAATTCAGGAAGGACCTTTCTATAGGAGGTACAACGAAATATTGAGCGATTGTAACCTGAATTAAGAACTGATTTTTAGTCGATTGGTATACTTCAGGTGGGTTTCAGACTGATATTTTTGGAAGATACAAACATCAGCATAAGCTCATTAATAAGTATACGTACAGTATAAACTGATTACCAAAAAATACTTGAATTTTTACACAATATTTAAAAAATATTGAGATTGTGACCTTTTTTTATAAACTGCTCAACTTTTGAAAAAATAAAAAAAGTTATTCCATGTATTATTCTTATCATATAAGACAATAGGTATTATATACAGTTGACAGGATATATTTTGTATTAGCGCATTCATATAAATATATGAGTGTATATTAACTCTTCTTCTTCTTCTTCTTATTCTTCTTTATTGGCAAAATATTATACGATACGTTGAATGTAACATTTATATGAACAATTCTTTTGAATCTTAAGCCGAACTTAAATAAATTTCCATGCGTTACGATCTTTCGCACTATTCCTCCAATCTTTGAGATATTGTTCAACCTAGTCTTTTCAGCGAAGCCTATGTCACCCTTGGGATCACGATTGAATGTCTTCTTCGTTGGATTATTATTATACATGCGTACTACATGCCCTAGGCGTGGTAGTCGATGTATTTTGATGCGCTTTACTCTGTCAATGTCAACGTATAACTCATAAAGCTCATGATTAATACGATTTCGATACTCTCCATTAACGCAAAGTGGTCCATATATTTTTCGAAGAAACTTTCTCTCAAATTCTACAATAACAGCTTCATCTGCTTGTGAAAGCACCCACGCATTTTGTAGAGCGTTAGTTTTGTCTGCCTTATTTTTAAATTGATTGTCGAGACCAAAGTAGCATCTATTTTCCATTATTGTCCTTCGTTTCGTGTCTGTTTATGGCGGCCCTGAGGTAAATGAACTACCAGCGTTCACAAATCGTGCTCCTCTCAAAACAGTTTTGTTCGTTGAAACTATCAACTTTGTCTTGGCGGTCGATGTCACATGTGAGAAGCATATATTATTTGATAAATATTGTGCAATTTAAGTTTACTGCTACACCACGTAGAACCTACTCACGCAGAAAATCAAAAATATCACATAATAATCTGTCACCTTGCCTGAAGCCTTAATTGGTACTGAAGGGTTCAGAGAGGTTTTTCCCTATTTTAACTGACGATCTGCATAATCTGATCAGTTTTCCAAGTATATCAAGCTCAGATATAGCTTCAAAGAATTTTGCTCGTATCGGAGTGTCAAAATCAGCCTTGTAATTAACGAAAATATGATAGGAATATATTTGTTTTTCTCGTGCCTTTTCTAGGATAAGGAGCAGTGTGAATATCTGTTCGGTAGTCAATTTTACAGATTTTAAACCACATTGATGTGATTCTATTGTGTTATTAACTTTATATTTTAATACTTCGCACAAAACTCTCGACAGTATTTTATATGCGATGAGGAGTAGACTTATAACTCTGTAATTGGCACATATTGTTTTATCTTCTTTTTTATAAACTGGGGATAGCACACTTAGATGCCAGTTATCGGGCATGCGTTCTTCCAACCAATTGGTGCTAACAAGTTCATACATGCTTCCTATCAACTTATCGCCTCCCGCCTTAGTTAGCTCTACTGGCTAGCCGTCAGCTCCTGCAGCCTTCTTGTTCTTCAGAGGACTTCTTCCAGGTCCGGTGGTGGGTATTTTACACCTTCATCAGCAATTTGTTCATCTGGAAGTTTATCAGAATAATCGGATTAAAATTGATTGGATAAGTGCTCTTTCCATATCCTGAGTACGTTTGCCGTGTCTGTTACCAGATTACCAGATATATCTTTACCAGTACCAGTACTGATGTTTAACTCTTTGGAAAAATTTCCGAGGAACACATCTCGATTTCCTGCCACTTACGTCTTTCCATCTCTTTTTTTTTGGTGTCGTAATAGTCGCTTTCCACTCTCCTCTTACCACTATACCACTCCCGCGCAGCTCTCGTTACCAATGAGTGCTGAAGCATACTTGATACTGCGTTTTGCTCAGCAGTGTTGTTTCTAAACTCCAGATAGTTCCATGGGTTTTTTGAGGAAGATCTTTGAAACCCAGGTACTTAATTCCAATCAGTGAGATATATGTTTCCACTGTGCGCAAATACGACAGTGGTATCTTGTAACAATTGGGTTAATTTAGTGGTGTAGGCAAGGGCGGGGTGTCTTGTCTGCGATGCCCAGCTTCTTTGTTATTGCTAAGTGCAAACCTTGGCTGCAACAAGCTTATGGTCCGAGTCAATGTTCGCTCCCCCGAATCGATTTTACGTCCACCCTACAGTATGAATCCCTTCCATCAACAACGACGTGATCAATCTGGTTTTTCGTAGATTAATCAGGGATGTCTGAGTCGCCTTATGGATGTTGCGATGCTTAAATCTGGTACTGGATACAAACATGTTTTTTGGCGCGGCCATTTTTATCATCTTAATTCCGTTATCGCTGATTACCTCGTGGAGGTTGAATTTCTCGACTGTCCGTCCAGAGATTCCTTCCCTCCCTATTTTTGCATTAAAATCGCCCAGAATGATTTTAATGTTGTGGGAGGGGCATTTGTCATTTGTCTCTTCCAGGTGGCCGCAGAACGTATCTTTGGTCCCTTCATCTTTTTTTTTTCTGTTGGGGCTTCGGTACAAATTAGATTAATGTTAAAGTATTTGACCTTTCTTAAACTACATGAATTCTGAACCCCAAATTATGTATGTATATTCGTTATTTCCAAGTTTTTGAATTTCAAATTTTAAAACTAGATCGGAATTTTTCTTTAAAGTTTTTATTAGTTAAAAATATTAAAGTCGGCCTGTTAAAAACAGCATCGAAAAATATTAAATATTTTGTTTTTTATTAACTTTATTATTTGAGTGTACTGATTATGTTTTTAGAGCATTAAAGTTGTGGTGTTTTATATCAATAGATCAAAATGTTTATGGCTTTAAAAATGTTGTCCATTTCTAAGTTAATATTACAAATAATTGTAATAAGTATCTTAAAGGAGAAAAGAAAAAAAGAAGAAGAGGAAAAAAATAATGTGAAAATATCTTGTTTCATACCTTTAAGAAAACTTAAGGATATTTATACAGTTAGTGATATGAGAAATTCCATAATAATAAATAATATATTTGTATACGCAGTACACTCAAAAAGTTTGACAGTTACTACAAGAAAGTTATTGATTACTACACAATCATAAGTTGTTTTTAACTGTACAATTGATGTTGGTTGTTTAAGTAGCATGAAGTAATTACTATCTCTAAATTGGAAACAAATTTAAGATGGTGTAACATATATAAACAGATGCAGTTTTTTCTGGATACATAATAACTAATCAGATTCAATAAGAAAATAAAAAATTAAAAAAATACTTTTATTTTTATATTCATTTGTGTTTTGCTGGCTTTGAAAACCTCTTATATGGCTACTAGCTGTGTTATTACACTCAGAATATTATGTAGTTTACTGTTTGTAGTTTAATAAAAAAGTTTTCCGTTCCATTTAAAAATAATATACATTTATTTTTCAAAAAAATATCTATATAAACTTTTTTATACATTTATTCGAAATAATTTACTATCATTTACCGATTTTTTTCAGTTTCATTTATTTTTTTCATTTGTTTCAAATTTAATAAAAATTTACCCACAAAACGGAAACTTGTGGTTAATTTGTGTCCGTAACAGTTATTGCAAATTTAAATTTTGTTTGCTGTCTGTTTCAAAAAAAATATTCAAAAAATTTCAATTTGTTTTTTTATTTAAATTGGTTGTATATATACAAAATTTTTCAATATAAATTACAAGAACTTTATAAACACACATACATACACAAATACATTCACACAAAAAGTGTTTATAGCTTCATATGCATACTTACATTTTGTATTGTACGAGTATATTAAAAAAAGCAAAAAATACAAAAACGGAAATAATTTCAAATAAATAAAAAAAAACATTACTTTTTTAAGGATTGGTAGGTAAAATTTTCACATTTATTTTAACTGATTATATCATTTGTTTCTTACGGATGTGTCAGTTGATTAATCAACATTTAAAAATAAATAACAAATGGCATTTAATTTAAATGAAAATTAAGTAGACCGATTTTTAAATGAAATATCATTTCTTTTAAATGATATTTTCAGTTATTTTAACTCGCAAACTTTTTTTAGTGTAGATATGAACACATCTGGCAATATAAATGATTCTATATGACCAGATGTTTTCATATATGGCCAAAAAATTCAACAAATTTTACAAAACTCTTCTTAAGATATGAAAGAAATTTGTACAAGTTCTGATCAGATTTGACCACATACATCTTATCTTATCATATATGATCAGTTCTGGCATCAGATCTAATTAAATCCTATCATATCTTATTTGATCTGATCTGATAAGTTATAATCTTTTTTAAACAGTTTTTATTCACAAGCCACCTTACCACCTTATGCCATATCTACCTGCCAACTTCTAACAACTTTAAGCTTTTCTCCAAACATCTATTAAATGTTTAAAATCATGCAAAATAATAATATACATATTTTGTTCAAACGATACAACAATATACAAAGAATTTGAAGAATTTAGTTTTTACATAAACATTTTAAGGTTAGTTAAACAATGTTCTCAAAGTTATGCTTAGAAAAAGGAAGAAAAAAAAAATAACAACAGCAAGAACTTTATAAGATTTTTCAGCAGCTAAAGGCAAAACAAGATATTCTTTCCATTACAAGTACGACATGGTAGACAAAAATCAGGTTAAAATACAAATGCCAACAGTTGTAGTTTGTTTTGTGAAAAACAAAGACTAACAACAAAAAATATGTTCATAGATTTTCTACATTGTTTACTTCAACATTAAGAAAATATAAATTGTTAAACAGTGAACTTAATTTTGTTTTTATTCCTCTACAGAGAAGTTTATGTGGGCATATAATTTTTTTTTTGGATAATGGTAGACATGGAATTGAATAAAACCGAAGATTTTAATTTTATAATTTTCTGTTAGCGACTTTAACATTGTTCATTTTTACGTTAACTTAGTTATCATAGTATGTAAGACAATAAATGTAATCGAACAATAAGAAGACTTAATAACATTTTTACTTACTTAACAGAAAAAAAAAATAGATACAGAAAAATTGTACAAATTTGTATGGAAAATTTAGAGGTACCTTCACATTTTCACTCATAACTTTTGAACCGCTTGACCGATTTTGCTCATTTTAAATACCAAACTGCTCGGGAGGATGTTCAACAATCTGGGTAAAAATAGGCACCCCCGCTTGCGTCTTCGCGTCGTGATCGTGATTTCAACAGACAGACAGACAGACGGACAGACAGACGGACATAGCTAAATCGACTTAAAATTGCATAAGGATCACGAATATATATACTTTATGGGGTCTTAAACCTATATTTCGACATATTACAAACGGAATGACAAACTGATATATACCCTCACCATATATGGTGGAGGGTAAAACAAACCACAAAAGTAGTTTTTTCTAATTTTTGGCAGTTAAAAATTGATGGTTATTTTAAATGACTTGCTATTGTTTTTACTACTTTTGTCGATTATTAAACAATGAATGAAAATAAACAATAAAATGGGTTGAATATAATGAAAAATCAGTAGTCCTCTTTCGATTAATTTAATATGTATTTTAAGTTATTTTTAACGATATAATATTGTGAGTGTAAAACTAATTCGACTTAATTTTACTTCTTACGGTGGGTAACTTTTGAAAACAAAAACCAACCAGAGCTAAGCACTAACCAATGCTAACTCTATACAAATTAACCCAGTAAGAAAGTTTAGATATATGTTAATTGTATGTGGCCTTATTTAATAATATATTATCATATATATTTACATATTATCGTATATATTTACATATTTACTCTGGGACACGTAAACTTAATTTGGATCGTAGAATTCAGTGGCGAACCCCGTTTTGAAGAGTCAGGGCATTTTAACAGGATATTTAGATTTTAAGTTTATATTGACTCAAACAATTTTTTGATAATATTTTAACGAAAAGACTTTGAAAACTGATTTCCAATGACTTAATTTATTTTTTTTTTACTTATTTACTATTTTAGAAGGTAAGGAGTTATAATTATATTTAGTTCAAAAAATAATAATACCCCCAATAATAATTCTGTGATACACTGGGATTTGTTTAATTCGAGTTAAAGTACACCAATGCGTATACGTAATATTATTGTACCAGATTTTAATGACTCTTATGCCGTTTTATTTTCTGAACAAAATTTTGATTTATTTTTTATTGCATACGGAAAAAAGTATTAATAAATAGTAAATAAGTAAAAAAAATCAATAAATAAACTTTATTTAATAAAGTCATTGCAAAAGAGTTTTCGAAGTTTTTTGCAGTAAAATTTAATCAAAAAATTGTTTAAGTCAATACAAACTTTAAAAATAAATATCTTTTTAAAATGACTTAACTCTTCAAAACAAGGTTTGCCACTGAATTCTACGATCCAAAGTTAAGTTTACTTGTCTTGGTTGATATTTTACTTAGAGTGTTATTTATTATATTAATATTTTTAAAATTACCTACACTCACGAAAAAAATTTTTAATGGCAACAGAAACTTTTACTGGTTTTACGGGAAATTTTGCTAATTTGAGCCCAGCGGTAGTTTTTGCTAATCTTTGCAACACATGTCTGCTGACGTGTAGTACAATGAAACAACCGCTACTTTTTGTAAAGTGGAATTTAAAATCTGTTTGGCAAAATTAGCAGGAATTAATATTAAAAAATATTATTACTTCAAAAAATATTTTAGACAATATTAAAAAAAAATCAAAGGTTTAAAAATTGTAAAAATATACACAAATTTATATTTTTTTTTAATTTGGTAATTTCTTTTTAAAAAATATTTAAGTCAATTTTTTTCCCTTTAAAGTTAAAATTTTAAAATTAAAATTTTAAAAAGCTTTTTACTGCTTTTTTAAGTGGATGTCCTATTTTTATACATGAGTCGGTATCTTTACTTCCGATCCCTTTATTTAATCTCTGTAACATTTTAATGCAATTTAAGTTTGTAGGTGTAAGTTTTAATTAGAAATAACATTTTCTTCAATATCCACTTTTTTAAAATAAGTAATTTCTTTTTGCTAATTTTAGCAAATCGGTTTTCAAAAATTTGTAAAATAATTTTTGAAATTAGCAACAATAATTTTTAAATATTCTATAAAAATTCTGTAATTTGCTAAATGTAAATAGCAAAAAGATTTGCTAAATAACTATTTTTTTTACTAAAAATCAGTAGAAACATAGTAAAGTAGGATTAAAACCGTTTCACTCACAATATTATTTCGTTAAAAACAGCTTAAAATACATATTAAATTAATCGAAAATACAATCAAAAAGAGGACTACTGATTTTTCATTATATTCAACCCATTTTGTTGTTTATTTTCAATCATTGTTTAATAATCGACAAAAATAAAAACAATAGAAAGTCGTTTAAAATAATTTTTACTAACAAAAAGTTAGAAAAAACTACTTTTGTGGTTTGTTTTTCAAATTGAAAGTTTATTTTATTTGTGTGTAATTACAAAACAGAACACAACACATGCAGCTGTATAAATTTTTATTGGCTTTGTGTGTATGTATATTTGAATAATTTCTTGTAATTTTTATTGAAATAATTTTGTATACATACAAACTATTTTGGTAAAAAAAACAAAAAGGAATTATATAAATTTATATTTTTTGAAACAGAAAACATACAATTTTACATTTAACTGGAAATATCAACTCCTACTGAATGTCTGTAAATTTTTATAATTTGTTTTTTGAATGACTGATTTAAATAGTTAAAAAATATATTTCTATGAATTTCAATTGATTTTTCATTTAAAAACAAACTTTTCGTATTACTTCTTAAAAAAACTACAGTCGGTTACAGAAAATATATTGTGAGTGTATATCTGATTATATTTTCATATTTATAAAATTGGATATGATTTGTATGATAAGATATGGTATGTAGTATATCATACAAAATTATACCTAACACCATGTATAAAATCTTATGGCTTAAACGAATCCATATTAACTTCCCAGCAAAAAAAAAAAATGGTAGTCATTCTGTGACTATAACTTCTTTCATTGCTTCCTAAACTTCAGTTGACATTCTTTTATGATTTTTTGGTGTTATTCTTAGGCACTTCCAAAAGAATTCATGTGTTCATATTTCAAATGCAGTGATCTGGATATAAACCCGATGCATATCTTAAAAAATCACTCTTCATTACTTCTAAAGCATAAGTTATAGTATATCGTATATTTTTTTTTTTTTTCAAATTGAGAAAATAGTTCTGATGAACTTTTTTAATTTTTTTATTAAATCATTTTTTATATTTTAGTTTAAAATTTCATGAGAGTTAGAATTTATGCAGTTTTGCAATTTTTATAAAAGTTTTTAAAAATCAAGAAAAACCTGTCATTTGCATTTTTTCAGCCTTAAATATTTATGACGACGAAATCTGTGCATTTTTGCATTATGTATTTTATTTAACACTACATCATTTACAGTTTAAATTCAGAATTTACCAAAATAATTTTAAAATTGTGTGAAAATTATTTCAAATTGTCCAAAAATGTTTTAAAATTGTGCAAAAATTATTTAAAATTGTTCAAAAATATTTTAAAATTGTCTAAAAGTGTTTCAAAATTGTACAGCCAGTTTTTAAATTATCCAAAAATATTTTAAAATTTGTCTAAAAATGCATTAAAATTTTTGAAAAATGTTACAAAAATGCTTTTTCACTAATGCAGAATTATTTATTTGTTTTAATAAAAAGTATTTGTAAATCAATGCATAAATTTCGCTTCTTTAAACTTATTTTTCTGCATTCTTATGAATAAAATTTTCATCAAAGCTTTAATACCACAAAGTATATGAACATTTTCCACTCAAGCATCAGAATATCTAATTATTGTATTATCATTGTTTCCTTAGAGTAAAGTATAAGTAATGCTAGTAGCATCATTTGAATACTTCCATCCTATGACACACCAATGTTAAATTCATCGATGAAACCATTAGAAAAGAAGTGATGCCTTTGCCATAGTAGTGATGCTTTTATTGCTTCTTTGGCAGCTTCATTTTTGCTGGGTTATATATGACTAATAGAGAACCATATATAATAAAAAATTCTATATAATATTTGATAAATTATATTTTATACTATATGCATGGTTCATTACTAAAAATAATTTTTAATAAGATATGAGATATATTTATATGTGATTCAATGATCCAATATAAGAAATATTTTTTGATATGGTATAAAATATAATTATATGTGGTGCAAATATTGGCAAACAAATTTAAGATATTGTTATTAATGGTTGAATACGTAGAATATTTTTGATGTGATATAAGATATTATTTTATAATAATTATAATATAATTATAATTACATGCAGGCTTAGGGCTGTTATAATTAAGGGTATTTGTAAATCGGGTTTCGTTAAAAAAATTACTTCAAAATCCAAAGAATGTTCGGCCATAATCTCCATATCTAGTTTGGGGTTTATGTCCATGTTAGAAATATTCGTCTATTTTTTCGTTTAATCTCTTTTCACTATAATAATTTCTTTTGCCGAATATTTAAAAAAAATAAAATAAATTATATATATATTCGGTCAGTCACCACAAATATACTGTGTAAAAATGAACTCGTAATAATTTATAATAATGCTTACACTTTTTTTTTTGTTCCTTATTTTATTTATTTTTTTATATTCAAGGTGTAGCAATTTTTTCAATTTTGTTTGCCTTTAATCCAAATAAACTTGAAAAAAAAACATCAACAATACTAATTGTTTTTTTGTATTAAGTTTTACTATAAAATTTTACTTATTGCATTTTGTTTAAAAGTTTTTCTTTGCTAAACTTATTGGTAGTTTTGTGAGTTCTATTTAATGGTCATATTTCTTGTAAGAGTTTTTATTTTTTAATATTTTTCGGTTAAAGAAAAGTTTTCTTTCTTTTTTTTATTAGGTTTTATTTTCTTTTTCTGTGCCTAGATACCTTGAGGAATTTGATAAATTGAATTAAATAAATTTTAAAATATTTAATTTTAAAAGAAAAAGTTAAATTGCTAAGATAATATTATAATGGTTAAGAATAGTATATACTCTTGATTTCTATATAAGTTTAAATTGGATATGTGGTGACAAAATATTGGGATAAAAAAATATTTAAAATAATTTTTAAAAATAAAAAAAAAGAACTTAAGTTCAATTTAAACTAATAAACAGTTATTTTATATGTAATTCCGATTCACCAAAAATTTTAGTGTTGAACAAAATATAAAACTTAAAAGCATTTTTATACACGACTAGGGCTGCCACTGTACAGACAAGTTTTTATTTATTTTGTAGTCAACAAACAATTCTACCCCTTATTGTGGGATTTTCAAATTTTCGTGAAATTTATTTCATATCCGTATGCAAAGTTGATTTTTTGATGTGTTAAGTTTCCGTGCCCCCTTTAAACAAAAACCAAGCCACTATAAGAAATAGAAAATGTATTTGTCATTAAAAAAGGATAATAATGTTGTGACAACACTGCCACTGTGGGTAATGTTAAAAGTGGGATATACAGGTTGGTTGAAAAGTTCCTGCGCTCACCAAGAGATGGCACTGCTAGCTCCAAACTTTTTTTTTCACTAAAAAATCGAAAATATGCGCATAAAATATGCAGCGAAAATGCAAAATATACATAAATATATGCATTAAAATCCAAAAAATATGCACAATAAATACACAAGTATGCACTAAAAACAAACCAAATATTTACTTAAAATTTGCCGATTGTTATAAATCATATTTATTACGCAGCAGCATTTATTCGTATTTTAAAATTCTTCCTTTAGTTTATTTTTAATAGAAACATAATTTAATTTATTTCAGTAATAAAGAAAAAACTTCTATAATTTTTTTTACAAATATAACTTATTTGGTCTTCAAATTTTTGTATCGAAATTTCCTTTCTTAAAAGACAAAACGGAGCAATTTATGTTTTTAATTTGTTTTATATAAAAAAACAAATATTTTTTTGGTTATGAACAGGGCGGGATTTATTTTCTTTATTTATGTGATTTACTGTTTCAAATAATATTTACAACATAAATTTCAACCTGATATACATAATCCGTTTTTTGTGTCCTCAAACTCTCTTGTGACTTATCCGCAATTACCTAGACTTAAAATATTTTATAAGTTAGAATAACAGAAAATACATACCACTTAAAAGAAATGATTTTTCATTTAAAAATCACTATACTTACTTTCATTTAAATTAAATGGTTTGTTTTATGTTTTTAATGGTTTTTTAACAACTGGCATATCAGTCAAAAGCAAATGATTAATAAGTTAAAAATAAATGCAAAAATTTTACCTACCAATTCCTAAAAATAACTCATATCTTTGAAATTGTTTCCTATAGACACATTTTGTGTGAATGACACATTTTGTGTGAATGAATGGTCTTGTAATTTGAATTGAAATAATTTTGTATATAAATAAACGATTTAAATAAAAAACAAATTGCAAATTTTTGAATATTTTTTTTTGAATCAGACAACAGGCAAAATTTTAATTTGTTTGTTTGTTATGTTTTTGTTCGAAAATTTTTGTTTACTGGTATACCTTAGGAAATATTTGACAAATTTTTTTTTTTTAAAAATTTTCAAAACTTTAATTTTAATTATATATATTTTTTAAATTTTATCAGGCTCGAGATCATAATTTAATGTTAATAACGAATAGTAAACACTATTTTTTTATTAAATGGAAAAAATTGTGAGGATCAGCGCTAGAGGGAGTGCACACTTTCGAACTGAGCGAAAAGGTCATAGTCAGCTTCCTTATGAACCACCCAACCCACAAACAACTCATGATTTTGAACAGGCTTATATATTACACATGAGACTTTTTTCCATCTATTGGCAACCATTTTTGATTTTCGAAGCACAAATTGACAGGGTTGCAATTCCAACTGTTAATGTTTCCATTTCTGGGAACGAATTGGGAATCTGGCATACTAATATTTTTACTTACACAACATATTTGAGTGTTTTTTCTTATATTAGATTGTAAATTACATCGTTCCCTTCGATTTGTATGCAAATTTTGTATATATTAATTGATCTATCTAAAAAAAGACATAATTTACATATGTACTTTCATTTTGTTTATAATTTGTCATCCCAGGTGAAAATGCTCATAAATATATGTTCATACATTATCATATTTGGTTTCATGTATGATCATATATGAACATATATGTCATGTATGTAAGCATATATGGGCAAATACATTCAAATAAAAAGTTCATATATGATAATATATTGCATATATTGGTTCATATATGCCAAATATATGCATATATGAGTACATATATTATTCCATATATCCATTTTTTTTATTTATGCGCTTGTTCTACCGAATTAAGATCCAGTTCGAATTCTTAAGCGAAAATTGGTGTGAACAGAAGACTAAGATATTTTCAGTTTTTTTTTTATCCTACGCTTTTACGCAAAAGGATTCTTCTTCACATGTGTCTAGACGCCACTTAGAGGGCGTTTTGTCCAAAATATCAAGATTGAGAGTGCCAAATGGCGGAATATGAATTTATGAATGTCAAAGCAAAAACAGCCACTGTTGGTGCACCCACGGAAAAAGCTTGAAAATTTTTGAAATTACAAACAGCAAAATTTAAGTTAAAATTTTGCAATATCAATTATATTAGTTAATAGTTCACTTAAATGACTAAAAATTTGAAGCTGTAACTCAGTTGAAATATTTTTTTGATTCCATTAACAAATTTGCAGTAACCAATTTTTAAAATAAACTCTGATTTATTTTCAGTTACTATACCAAACGTAATAACAGTGAAATGTTTTAAATGTCAATAATAAAAATATGAAAAGATGTGTAAAAATTAAAAAAAAAAAAATACAGAGAATATTTAAAAATCATTTCCAATTTTATAATATATTCGCAATTTAAAAAACAAACGACGGTAACTTTTTCTAATAACGTCTTTACCATTTATATTTTATCTCTTTTTTATCAATTGTAATTTTTTATGAAGGTGACAACTCCAATAAGATATTGAAGCAAGAGGGTCCATAATGAAACTAAAGACCACATTATTGCAGTATTCGTATTGTGTAACATATAACGAAAGAATTTTAAAATGGTCTGATGTTTTTATGAGCAGACTTGAAGCTTGGGCACGCTAATACTCCGGCCTTATTGCTCGTCGTGTGGGGTGGGTTTCAATTGCTTCGCTGCTTCATGACCACCATGTTACCTTACAAAATAATTTGATTTTGCGTGCCTTTCAAAACTTTTAACAAGCTCAATTTAATAATAAAGAAATAAAGACATAGAAAACGGAAGGATAAAGCAAATGGGGTGCCAGCAGTAAAGAGTAAGAGGCCTTTAAACAAGAAAAAATTGCTTACCGAGGTGTAAATGATAAGTCATAAGCCCTCCCGACCTTGATCATAAATACGAAATCCGGAAAAAATGTTATACTCATGATCCCTTCGAAAACACTACAGCAACCTTTACCCTTGTTTAGAAGTCAAACAGACTAAATTTAAATCAGCACGAAATCATATTGATTTATTTATAAATCCAAAATTCATTTAATCGGGAATTCAAAATTACAGTGAAATTTAAAAATATTAAAACTATCTACTAAATTTAATTTATAGATTATCATTTAAATTTAAATGGAAGCTAATGGTAAATAAAAACTAAATTAATTGCTTAAAAAAAATATACTAAAATTAAAATGTTATAAAGGATTCTTTCTTTTGCCAAAGCATTAAAATAATAATAAATAAATTTACTTTGGGGCTTCAAATTGAGCAGGTGTTAAGTATATATTAATGTACTGAATATGTTCTTATTTTTGTTACGAAGAAAGAAAACTATAAAATTTTATTATTTTTACAGAAATTTGTCTACTCAAAGAACAAAAAAAATCGAAATCAATAAATTGTGAAATATATAATAGTATATATGCATTAGAAGTTTTAAATTTTAATGATTGTAATAGGAAAAAAAAAAAATAAATTTATATTGACGTTACAACTGGTCACCCTAAAGAACCAAAAAAAAAATGTATCGCTATTTTAATTTCTTTCCTAAGAACACATGCAAAGTTGCAAGTCATTCTGTCAATTCTTTCTTTGTTTACAAGCCATTTGAAGTTGACGTGTCATTGATTTTTTTTAATATGGAATAAATTGAATATCGTGCAGTCATTAGATTCTTTGTTTTGAAGGGTCTAAAAGCAAAGGAAATTTATTACCAATTGTTAGAAGTGTATAAGGAGTCCTCACCTTCAAAACGCACCGTTGAATTTTGGGCTGGTGAATTTAAACGTGGTCGTACCAGCCTTAAAGACGATCCACGCGAAGGACGACCAAAAACTGCAACCACAGCAGAAATCATTGAGCTGGTACATAACATGGTTAGTGAAGGTCCAAGTTTGACTAAGCGTGAAATTGCTAATGCCACAGGCATCTCAGACGAACGAGTACTCCATATTTTACATGAAGAATTACGTATGAAAAATTCAACAAAAACTGGATTGAAAACAAATTTCTCAGCGTAATTTGGAGCGTTTTAAGCCGAATAAAACCGACTTCTTGCGTCGTTTTAAAACTATGGGTGAGACATTGATCTACCACCATGATCCTAAATTAAAACAAGAACGTTTACAGTGGACTGAAGCTGGTTGTTCAGCTCCAAAGGAGGTGAAGTCACAACGATCATCAAAGTTATGGCATCAGTTTTTTGGGATGCAAAAGGAATTTTGTTGATTCATTATCTTCAGAAAGGTAAAACAATCAACTCTGAATATTATTGCAGCATTTTGGATCAGCTGGATGAAAAAATTCTTGAGAAAAGACGTGGTTTAAAGAAGAAAAAAATCATTTTTCATCAAGACAATGCACCTGCTCACAAAAGTGTTTTGACGATGGCTAAATTCAAAGAATTAAAGTACGAATTGAAAATCCACCGTATTCCCCAGATTTGGCTCCCAGTAACTAATATCTCTTCAGAAATCTCAAAGAATTCCTTCGTGGAAAGCATTTTTCGTCGAATGAAGAGGCCATATCCATTATAAGGATGGTATAAAATTATTGGAAGATCATTGGAACAAGTGTATTGAGCTTCTAGGAGATTATATTGAATAAAAAAATATATTTCGTAACAAAAACAGTATTCTTTCATTTCGAGCGCAGGAACTTTTCAACCAACCTGTACAATGTAGCTTTTTTTTGGTACTTTTTAGTTTTTGTTAGAGCAGTACACTACAATGAAGTCCGAATTCACGCATTTTATACCCTCCACATATATGAGAGTGTATATATCAGTTTGTCATTCTGTTCAAAACATATTGAAATATGGGTCTTAGACCCGATCTAGCAGTCGAAAGTGGAGTTCCAGTTTGTTATTGCAAAATGACGGAAAATGTGAATTCTTAATATAGGTCAAAGAGTTTATTTTTAGGTTTAGAAACGTTAGAAAATCGACGTAGATCTGCATTACTTATATATTATAGTTACTGGAAGAATTGACTAAGCTGTTATTGCAGATTTCGTTATATGTGCCACGTAGAATACTTCGCTATAAGCGATTGACTTAATAAAATCAAATAAATAAATAAAATAGATAAATTTGTGTAATTTAGTACAATTTCATATTAGCGTCTCATGCATAAAACATTTTATTATATTTTTTTTTTTTTTTTGAATAATATTTTGTATTCGCTTTAATTTTGTACTCCTTAAGACTAGTTTTTCACCTGAAATTTTTTTTCAAAACAAACATTTTTTACCACAAAAATTGTTTTCACATCAACAAAAATTGTTTTCACATCAACAAACGTTTTACACCACATTTTTTTTTATCGCCATGACAATGTATTCGCAATATTATTTATCTGCAAAGAAAATACTATGCAGGGATAAAAAAGCCGAATTTGATGCTCTTACTTGTTTCTTTTCTTGATATTCGTTGTTTCTTTTCTTGATATTTAACCCTTTGCCTGTCCCCAAACAAAAAATTTTTTTTATATCGTACGTCCACTAGTTAGAGGAAATAATACTAATTGTGTATCACATATGATGCACAAGCGTATCAATCATGACGCCTGTGCATCATATGTGATACACTGGACAGGAAAAGGGTTAAAGGAATTTTCTCCAAACCATTTTGCAGTATAGGCAGTATTTACTATATCAATTATGCTCCTTTGAAGAATACATAATTATATGCACCAGTGTAATAAAGGTTTGATTTGTGTGGATATGATTAAATCTAGCTATATCTTGTAACAGATCTAACTATATAAGTCAAGATAGGCTATATGTGACACATTTTGTGGATATATTTGGTCATGTGTTAAGAAATCTGGAAAATATGATGATTTTTATGCTGAGATATGAGCAGATATAGTCATATAATTTCATATCTGGCACGAGATCTGTTGTTATTTAAAAAGATATGTTAAGTTTCGTAACGTCCGTCAAGATTTTGTAAAATGTTGTTGATTTTATAATCCAGATCAAATTGGATGCTCCACATCGTCCTAGATTTGATCAGATATCAAATTTGCCTCCAATTTTAAGATCTAATTAGATCAGAAAAAACAGATCAAATGAGAACGGGCAGTTGTTGTTTTGAATTTTTTAAGCTTTAACATGCAGAGCAGTGTTTTTCAAAAAATAAAAAAAAAAAAATTAATACATCAAATACATACCAAAAGTTTAACAATAGGTTTGTTTTTTTTCGAATTTTATATCTATATCTATAACTACTTGCAAAAAAAATGACTATCCCCACTTACCTGACTTTTCTTTATTTTTTATAAACAAATACGATTTGTAAATTTGGGGCCGCCTTTGTACATGCTGGTTCTGTATATGGACTTCGCGGGAACGCGAAATAGAGCAATTATATTGTTTGTTCTGCTCTACTTCTACTTAGCTTTTATTGTTTTTAATATTTAATCAAATTAAATATACAAAAATTTTAAATATTTTTATGACAAATATTTTTGTTTACATTTAAAAGAGAAAAGCCAATAATTTCTTAGACTTGGCAACATTTGTATATATTCTTAATTTTTAAGTAGCTACGAGGATATCTATAACTCCTTATCAAGTCTATATTTACTTAAATTTGTATGGAATATTTATAAAAAATTAAAAAAAAAAACAAACCTATTAAAATTATTATTTATATAAAATTTTGTTTATTTGTTTTCTTTAAATACTATTCAATATTTTTCGTTATGCTAATGTGTAACCATAACTTATTATTTTGCCTGGAGTCCCCATGTAAAAATAATAAAAATGTAATAAGAGATGTAACTTCCAGTGAAAAAAATATTACATCTAATTAGGTTTGCTCAGAACTAATTAGATATGATTTAATGTAATTAGATATGTTTACAGAACTGACATGTGATACATTTTATGACCAGATCTGATCAGATCTAGAGCAATTTTTCTAAAGGGTTCTGTAAAATTAAATATATTTTGTGGCCAGTTATGAACAGATCTGGTCATATGGGAGTAATTTATATATTATTTTTTTCAGTGTGCTTGTAGAAATTTTATTGAAATAAAATTGTTTTTTTTTTTTCTTAAGTTTTGGCATATCGCAAATCACGAAAAGTGGTAAACAGGAAAACGGACAATTAAGTGGGGAAACCTTCTTTATATAGCAAACCCAGCAAAACTTTTTATTACCAAATGTGTGGTTATGTAACGGCGAAACTTGTTAGTAAGACGAAATCATTTTTATGAGCCGCCAAGCATATGCACAATTAATTTTTTTATTACAATATATAGTGGTAATATTTTAGTTTTATAACTTGCTTTTATCACCTGAACCCATTCGATTCCACTGTACTCACTTGAGTACAAAAAATGGTCAGTTATGAAGTTACACTCACCAAAAAAAATCTGTAATGGCAACTGAAAATTTTGCTGTTATTACGGGAAATTCTGCTAATTTGAGCCCAGCGGTATTTTTTGCTAATCTTAGCAGCACATGTCTGCTGACGTGTAGTACAATGAAATCAGAAGAAAAATTAGTAGCCGCTACTAAAATTAAAAATTTGTTTGCTAAAATCAGCTAAAAAAAAATTACTAAATATTATTAATATTAGTAAAAAGCTTTAAATTTATTTTTCTTATCGAGCATCAAAAATTTTGATTATATTTTTTAAAAAACGAATTAATCATTTTGTTTTAATTTGGTAATTTCTGTTTTGAAAAATATTTTGGTCAATTTTTTTTTACTTTTAAGGTTAAATTTTAATTGTTTTTAGGGCGGATTTTTAGAACTTAAAAACCTTTTTAGTGCTATTTTAAGTGGATATCTTCTTTTTAGACATGCGTCGGTATCTTCACTTCCGATCCCTTTTTTAATATATGTAACATTTAAAGGAAATTTAATTTTGTAGGTGTAAGTTTTAATTAGAAATAACATTTCCTTCAATATCCACTTTTTTAAAATTAGTAATATTTTTTTGCTAATTTTAGCAAATCGGTTTTCAAAAATTTGTAAAATGATTTCTGAAATTAGCAACGAAAATTTGTAAATATTATGTAAAAATTCTGTAATTTGTAAAATGTAAATAGCAAAAAGATTTGCTAAATAATAATTTTTAACTAAAAATCAGTACAAAAATAGTAGAGTGCGATTGAAAACCGTTTACAAATTTTTCTACTAACTTTTTTTTCTGAGTGTATATTCAGATGTTACTATTTTTTTAAAGCGGTTTTTTTTATATAAAAAAAAAATTAACGTAAATTATCAAATTCCTTTTTTATCCACAGTGATTTTCTTTTTGTAATATTTTGCACTTTTTGTTGTGATTTGATGTATATCACTTTTGTTTGAAATTAATTGGAATCAAATTGAAGTGAAAAGGAATTAATCTGTAAATAAAATTTTATTTCTAAAAAAAAAATTCATATTTACAAAGAGTGAGCTTGATGTATTAGTATTTGCACCCCTATTGTTCCATTGTATAAAACACTTTCCAAAGACTTTTTTTCTTTTCTTTAATTTTTTATTAATTAAGTCCTTATAAGATGAATGCTATAACAAGAAATACAATTTTTTGGCTTTGAAGATGGTTGGTTAAAATGGGTTAAAAATTTTTACACCATAGACCAGCAAAATATCAATAATAAGTAGAAATATGGTCTACTGCATATATTCCTAAAACTCATTATTTTTATTGGACAAGATAATTTTTATAAGAAGTTGTACATATTTGGTATAGAAAAAAGCACACAAAATTTGAGCACTTACTTGCCAGCTGCATTACAAAATTATGAAAAATAAGTAGTTTTTAAAATAAATAGTTATTTGTGTGCTGGTAAGCATTTAAAAACTAAGTGATTACAGGTCTGTAAATACTTACTCATATACATTTTACTAATAAAAAAAAAAGTAGTTACCAATATCAAGTTATTTTTGTAATTAAATAAGTAGTTGGGCGTAAATTTGACTGCTTATAAAAATTACTTAGTCTAACAAATAAAACTAGTACTGACATTAAATTGCAAGCAGTAAAAAATTTTAGTATCATTTTAAAACCACTTATTTGTTACTTATAGATTTTGCTGGGAATATACATACCTAAAAAAACTTTTTATCACAGGTCGTTTTTTTCATACAGAAGTTTTTACAAAGTTTTGTGAAAATATTCGCGGTAAACGGTTAATAAAATTTTTAGATATTAATTTAAATTTATAAATAATTTATACGAAAACAAATTTTGGCAATAGTTAAACTCTATAGAGAGGTTAAAAAAATTTAAAAATTAATGACAAAATATATAAAGTGCACAAAAGAATAACAAAGTTTTGGGTTAGCATTAATGTTGAGTTCATCTAGTGGGTACAAAAGCCCATTGTACAAAGAGTTAAAATCGTTTGTCAGTCTTAATTATTTTATTATCCTTTTATAAACCATCTCTTGAATGGATACATTTTGTAACTATATTATTGTTTTTAAATACTTTTTAGTTGATTTAATTCAAATTGAAAAATGATTAATTTCAACTGAAATAATTTTTAATAACAAAAAATTCCAACACAAACTTTACCCCAGATGGGACTCGAACCCACAATCCCCGGCTTAGGAGGCCGATGCCGTATCCATTGGGCCACTGGGGCTCTTAACATAAAGTAGAAATTTGCAAATATTAAGATACATACATACAAGCAGTAGCTGCTATTAATCATTTTAGCCATAAATACTTTTCTATACTATATGGTGTTGTGGTAAAACAGAAAAAGAAAATTAGAATATATGTTATTCATAAGAACACAATGTATATTTTTGGCTAACACAAACAGATGCAGGCAGACAGACAATATTTTGTATAAGATATAAATAAAATAAAAAGGAAAATTTTGTCTCTTGAATATTTGAAATTTAAAGACAAACACGTAAAGTATGTCAATTAAAATGTAATACGTATGTTTTTACTTATGTGGTGTTTATATATAGAACGTACTGTTTTTGTTGTTAGAATATATACTTTAGAACATCTTACAGATACATTTCTCTAAAGTTATATGCTTGCAAAACATATGGTCGGTCAGTCATGGTTTTTTATATATTTTTTAGATTCTTTGTTTTGCTACGCAATTTCTTTTTTATTTTAAACTCACTTGTACTCTATTTGTTATTTTATTGTTGTTAGTTGAGTATTAAGTCACCACCAATTTTAGTGTGTGCGAGAATATCTTTAGAAAGCACATGGCCATATGAATCAGCGTTTCAAAGGAATTATTTCTTTTTAAGGTTGCAAATTTTGAGAACCCTAAAAAAACTAGTTGATACCGCCCAATATTGAATTAGACGAAAAAATTCGGTGAGCAAAACTGAATTTTGGCGGGAATACCCAAAATATTCAGCAATCACACTTGAAAATATTCGTGCTAATCGAATTTATTGGTTGTCGCAACTAATATACACTTTTAAACTCGGTTGACACTTTATTTTTCTGGGTGTATACTAAAATACCGAACGAAATAATTTAATGTTATTTCTTATTAAAAACTTTCCTGCTGTTCCTATGCAAAACAACACACTCACACAAAATGTGGATGGTTGCTTCGTCTCCTTCAAGACATAACCGGCACAGAGGCGATTTTAACAGAGTAATCTTCCACAAATGTAAGTTCAATCCGAAGTGTCAGGTTAGAAACTCTGTTAGTCACCTAATGTCGTTCCTAGCAAAGTCCAAAATTTTCCCAATTTTCCTCATCCCCCAAGAATTGTTCCAAAGGTCCTTTGTTAGTTCGCCCTCCTTAACCAAGGCTGCTATGGTCGACCAATTCACCCCACAGTAGGGTTGCGGTCCTACCAAAGGTGTGGAAGAACCCATTGTAGCTAGTTCGTCTGCTACCTCAACATGTCCACGATGACCTGGTATCCAGTAAAGAGTAACCCTGTTACGCGCGGCCTGAAATAAATGTCCACGATAACGAGGCCTGGACAGCCACTCGGCTATCAGAGAAGATTTCGTACTTTAAGTAAAACATGCTGTCTCTAAAAATTGGTGTTTGCTAAAATTAACAGCTAAATTACAAAAAAAATATTTATTGCAAAATTTAAAATTGGAAATAATTAAAAGCAACAAAATTATTAAACGCATACATCTCAATTAACTACATTTCGGCTTCTCTTGGCCAATAAAACGGTAAAATGTAAATATTTTTTTGTAAAATATGTAATAAAAAAACCATTTATTATTTTTTTTTCTTTTTGTAAACGATGTTCTTGCTTATTTAATTTATTTATTTCTGCAGTCAAAAATATCTGTTGTCAGTTGTCTGCCATGAATGCGCTGAACTGAAAACATACCATCTGAATTTTAAAAATTAAACCATAATTCCCACTTAATAAAACGGGTTTTCATTTCTATACGGTTCAGTTCTGGTATATTATTGCAAAACTTACTCTAAAAAAATACAATCAAATAACAAAAAAAAAAAAAACAGAACTGAGTCCTTCTTAGCATGTGTTTATTAGTCAATAAAGATTTTTTGGCTGGCCTGTAACTTTTTAAATATATTTGTAGAGATTTTAAAACTCACTAGGAGATGCAATCTTTTTTTTTTTAATGTAATATAAATAAACGTCCTCCAAAATGCTTTAAGGATACTTCTTTTGATGACTTATAATAATTTCATAACAATCTGCAAACTGTTGATATATTTATACTATACTCTTTAGCAACGCATATATTCTTAGTGGACCAACCGGTACCAAACAATTTTTAAAAACTAACTATTTTTAAATTCAATCAAAAATATTTAACGTTATTTTAAAAAATTTTTGTTATTTGCATTTTTAAATTTGTTGGCCTGTGTTGCACATTCTCTTTTTAGGATTTTAGGAATTTGTGTTTATTTTGTTTTAAGTGATTCTAATGTTGGATAATCAAACTTTGCTTTCATTTTCTTACATGCAAAAAATTAATTTCTTAAAATAATCAAATGTGCTAAATATCGTTCTTTAGAGCAAAATGTTGGTTTTGCTGCTTATGTTTTGCACAACACTGTATATAATTTTATTTGATACAATTAAACAGAATCAATTTCAACATTTGATTAGAAGTTAGTTTTAAGAGTTAACCCCATGAATTTTAACCACATAAATACGTTTATACGCTTATTACAACCCAAATAATAATACTCGTAGTAAAGGTGTCTTCAAAAATTTAAAACAAAAAAGAATTCATTATTTTAATATCTTGTATAAATACGTTTACTTTCATTTTTGCCATACATAATATTGGTGGTTGTTTTGTATGTTGATTTTATTTGAATCTCACATTTTCTCTATGTTCTCTACTTCATTTCATTAATTTCTTGTTTATAGAGAGTGTTGCTTTGAAGTATTTGCCAAAACAAAAACAGAAGAACGTAAATAAAACAAATTCTCTTTTTTTTACGCAATTATTTTCACTGTATTTCTCTATAGGTATAGAGTGAATGAGTGTTCTTATGCTGTATTCTAAAAATAGTTCTTGTGATGTTTTTGTTTTATTGTGAGTTGAGTGCTGTTTGGTGGTGTTTTTGTCATTAAATTGTTTGTCTTGTTATTAACAGTTAGCTCTAACTGCGCTAACTGCCCCAGTGGCCCAATGGATACGGCATCGGCCTCCTAAGCCGGGGATTGTGGGTTCGAGTCCCATCTGGGGTAAAGTTTGTAATTTTTTTTTGGTATCTTTTTAAGTATTTTTTTTTTTAAATTAAAATAATATTTATTAACTTACCGGTATAGGTCGACTGGTTGAAATATCAACTAATTGATCTTCCACGTGTATAAAACCAGTTTGGATAAGACCTAAAAGATAAGAAATTTTTTGCCAATAAATTATTTTTGTCTACAAGTTGTAGTATGATTAAATTATATTGGTAGTTTCCATACATGGGACAAATGCATTGATTGGACTAATTAATTGATGATTTCATTACCATTACATTGATAGCAAAAGTAATGAAAAAAATTTAATTTATTGTTTGAATTTATGGTAATGATTTAAGGATCCGATTTCATTGATCAATGACAATGTTTTTGATTTTCATTACCATTACTAATGCACTAATTAAAAGATACCATTAGCATTATTTACCGACATTTTATGTGTCAATATTTATGTTAATATTTTTTTATGTGGGTTAACATTTTAATAATTTATATTTTATATTTTGTTTTATTTTTTTTTTGTGTAAAACTACTTTGATAACTTTTAAATCGTATAAACTTTTTTGTAAACAAATGATTTTTCAATCAATTATAATTAGTTTTTTTATGCATTTGTGCTATTTCATTGTCATTAGTAATGAAATTTCATTACCATTAAATGGTAATAATTTTTTTTTTATTTTCATTGGTGTCAACTAATGGTAATGAAATTTCAATGGTAATGAAAAATTCCCAAGTATGGTAATTTCAAACAAATTTGAGTAGATTTTAATATTATGCTCCTTATATAATTTTTCTAATGCCTGGTTTTTATAAACTCATCTACAATATAAAATAGTAACGTTACTGACTAACTACAAAACTCACTGACTCATCATCGTTCATCCCAACCGGCAGGAGCTCAGACCGGCAAGGGACCGGTTTCTTTTATATGGTCTTGACCTAGGGGGGGAACATGTCACACTACTCACCCTAAAGAACATATCACAGAACTCGTACTTTCTAACTCATCACGTAATATAGGCTTTTAAACCGAGCATGTGTTAAGTTTTTTGAGAACCGGTACTCTTTTCACCTTGTACTTTCAGACACAATAATACTTTTATACCAATGGATACTTTTATACCGATCACTTGATAGGTACATTAGAAACTGATTCTATTTCCACCTACCACAGGACTTGTACTTTCAGATCCATTATGTGGTATACAATTTAGAACCGTTCCCGCAGGTAGTCTACGAACCCAACTATCTCGTGATATGTACATATTTTTGGAACCGGTCCTGTTTTCACATATAACTGGACAGGTCCCGAATTCCAACTCACCCCCTTTTTTCCCGCAGGGTGGGAACTTAAAACTTTGTATGTAGGTTCCTTTTCTTTACAAAATTTGTATGTCGCCGTTTCAAAAATCACATATGAAACAACAAGAGGATTTTACGTTGTCGTACGACTTTATTTTTGGTAGAAAGTACGTCGAGGACACTCGCTAAGACGGAATGTTTTTGTAATTCCTTGTGAGAGGGTCAAAAGTAGGAAAGCTGCTGGAATTTTTGCCGGCCTGCCTAAGCTCCATCGGCAAGCAGTCTGAAATTTAAAATATATTTTCTAAAGAGTGTGTTATAATAAACTAAATTTATTTTTGCAATTTTCGCAGGAAATGTGGCTTAGATGAGTGAAAGTGCCACCCAAACGGCTGCGGCGAGAAGCCTGAAATTTAAAGATTTTACTCTGTTATACACTCACAAAAAAGAGTCTGTAATGGCAACTGAAAATATTGCTTTTATTACGGGAAATTTTGCTAATTTGAGCCCAGCGGTATTTTTTTTTGCTAATCTTAGCAACACATGTCTGCTGACGTGTAGTACAATGAAATTTGTAAGAAAAAAATTAGCTGTCGCTACTAAATTTTAGTAAACTTTTTGTAAAGTGAAATTTAAAGTCAGTTTGCTAAAAGCAGCAAAAAAAAAAAACTAAACATTATTACTATTAGTACAAAATTTAAAAATTTTTTTTATCGAGCATCAAAATTTTTTTATTTTTTTAAAAAAAATATTTTAGACAAAATCAAAAAAAATCAAATTTATCATTTTGTTTTAATTTGGTAATTTCTGTTTTGAAAAATATTTTAGTAATTTTTTTTTTAATTTTAAGGTAAAATTTTAATTGTTTTTAGGGCTGATTTTTAGAACTAAAAAAACTTCTTTTAAGTGGATGTCCTATTTTCAGACGTGAGTCAGTATATTCACTTCCGATCCCTTTTTTAATCTATGTAACATTTTAAGGAAATTTAAGTTTGTAGGTGTAAGTTTAAGTTAGAAATAACATTTCCTTCAATTTCCACTTTTTTAAAATTAGTAAGTTTTTTTTGGTAATTTTAGCAAATCGAGTTTCAAAAATTTGTTAAATGATTTCTAAAATTAGCAACAAAATTTTGAAAATATTTTGTAAAAATTCTGTAATTTCTAAAATGTACATAGCAAAAAGATTTGCTGAATAATAATTTTTTTTTAATAAAAATCAGTACAAAAATTTACTATTGAAAACCGTTTACAAATTTGTCTACTAACTTTTTTCTGAGTATAGGAGCTAATTAAATAATAAGGTTTCTTTTAGAATTCAGCCAACAACGTTGTCAATAATAGGGACTCCAAAGGGAAAAATTCTATTTCTCTTAATGGCCAACCTTAACGGGTTTCCTAGAAATCTGAAATTTTAAACCTGTGTTCTTTGGGCTTTGTAATAATTTACTCAACATTTACTCTTTGGAATTTCCAACAAGCAAGTGTTTAAAATGCGGCTTCAAGGGGAAAAGACTCATATAATACCTCCAGAGCTACACATAAATAAAGGTTCAACCGAATTAAAACCTGAATTTTAATACCGACAACCAATAAATTCGGTAGCGTCAATATGTTACTAAACAGATTCTTGGAAGAAATGCGGTTAAAGAGCAAAGAAGTGTGCCCTTAATCATCTATCTCAAATCGCTTCATAAGAGAATAGTACCCCCAATCATAAGAAATTGATTTTCAAAAAAACCTACCCACAGAAAACAGATTTATTATGACAACCAAATTTCTTGCCAACCGAGTGGTTTGTCACGACTAACATTCGCTTAACGCAAAAGAATTTCAGTTAAAACCATATATTTCATTTAATTAGCAATACATTTGGCTGAACACAACCAAATAATTCTGTTGCTGCAACCAAAATATTCACTTTGCAAAAAGTTTGGTTGTCACGGAGAATATGTTTTCTCTGTGAAGTTACAATAGTTTATATGCTAAAAACTTCTTAAAGGCTGGATTATATTTATCATGCATTATGCTAAAAGCATTAAATTCGACTCATATCGGACCATTCAGCATTAAAAATTTTTGTTATTGGGTTGCTTTATTTTTTATGATATTTAAATTTTGAAATTTGACCCAAAAGCAAAAAATGTACGTTTAAATTTTGCAGTATTAATTCTTTCGATAATCCATGAAATATGAGATTAAATCTATTATAATTAAGCAGCTGTAAAGTATTAATAGTTAAAATACCAACAAGTTTTACTTTTATGATAAAAAAAGTGAAAATCGTTTAGTTTTTTTAAGCTCTTCCATTTTAAAGTTTTAAAGACAAATGTCAAATAGAATTATAACATAAAGCATGTGAAATTTAAAGGCTCTTCAATGCGCAACTTTCCAGATCCATTTTACAAAAATAGTGGCACACTAAAGTTACTCCACTAAATTTGTTTTTAAATGCCGTTATGCAACTTTAAATACCAATTTGGCGACAAAAATTCAAAACTTTTTTGTAGCAACCTTTAAACGTCAGCTAATTTTAACATTGGTAACTTTAGTCAGCCGTGAACAAAAAATCAGATTATATTCTGAATCTGCATACGATTTTGAAGAACCTTATGTGTACAAAATATATGCAAATACTCAAAGAAAAAACAAAACAAACTTAACCCCTACTTATAGTTTAATTTTAGAAATTTTAAAAACTACTACAAATGTTATGCACTAACTAGCGTGCTAATTAGAATTCTTAGTAACAAGTTTGCAATAACATCAAATGTGTTTCAAGGATATTTGGCCTAAAGCAACCTTGTTTATGCATCACTAATCACAAGAGAGCTTTAAACTTTAAAAAAACATGTTTATAAAGTAAATGTACAAATGTTTGTAAACAAATCCTTTTTACTTTAGACATTACAATAAAAAAAAATTATAAAGGAGTTCACAAGGTATGCTAAGTATTGTATTGTTGTATCGTTGTTGTAAAAACAGAGTTATTAATTTTCTGTTGGGTTTTTTTTTGTTTGAACATTCAACAGAGGTACAAATATTGTATTGTGAAATAAATTATATTGTATTAGATGCACAAAGAAAACAGATTTATCGTGACAACCGAATTTCTTGCCACCTAAATTTTTATAAAAGTTTTGAAAAATCAAGAAAAACAAAAATTTTTTAAATTTTTTCAGCCTTAAATATTTATGATGACGCAATCTGTGCATTTTTACATTATGTTTATTATTTAATACTACACCATTTCCAGTTTTAATTCAGAATTTATCAAAATAATTTTAAAATTGTGTAAAAATTATTTCAAATTACCCAAAAATGTTTAAAATTGTGCAAAAATTATTTAAAATTGTTCAAAAATATTTCCAAAATTGTCTAAAAATGTTTCCAAATTGTACAACTAGTTTTAAATTACCCAAAAATATTTTAAAATTTGTTTAAAAATTCATTAAAATTTTTGAAAAATGTTTCAAAAATGCCTTTTTACTAATGCAGAATTATTTATTTGAAATTGTACAGCAATGCATAAATTTCGCTTCTTTATACTTATTTTTCTGCATTCTTATGAATTAAATTTTCATCAAACCTTAAATACTACAAAGTCTATGAACATTTTCCACTCATGTATCAGAATATCTAATCATTGTATTATCATTGCTTCCTATGACACGCTAATGTTAAATTCATCGAGATTAGAAAAGAAGTGATGCCTTTGCCAAAGTAGTGATGCTTTTATTGCTTCTTTGGCAGCTGCATTTTGTTGGGTTAGCACACCCCTTGGGAACAACCTATATGTAAATAAATTCCTTTTTATCTGTTACTACATTGAAATCAATTTAAATTTTATATGAGTATTCTCTCCATTGAAAACTCATTAAATGAAAACTAATTTTACAACTTTTTGTAGATTTTGAGGCATTTGTAGTCGACCAATCAACACAATGAACTTGACCTAGTATTTGTTTATATTTTTGTGGTTTTTTGATGCTATTTTTTAGTTGGAATTTATAAAAAGGCTTTAGTTTGTTGCATTTTTTGTTTTGTGTTGGTTTTGTGAAAATACATTCACATCATGTACTTACATTTTTAAGGATACTTTGCAGTTATGTTCATTGTATAAAGGCCATAACAAATTGGGGGGTTGTCGACAATAACAAAAAAAGAAAAAAAAGTAGTGCAAATTTAAAACTAGGGCTTTAGTTTTGGAGAAATTTATCTTTTTAACCATTTACAGTATATATCTGTAGTAGATTTTGGAAAAAGTTTTAACAAGGAAAGTAGACACCTATTATGTGGTGGGTTTCTTTAATTTTAATGGTTGGGGTATTATAAGTTAGTTCTGATGTTTGAAGCGACCAAAAAAATTGGACTGACCTAACTTATAGTTTATCAACCAAGTCAGAATCATTTTCCGAGGTCCTTTCTAAATTTGGTTTAAATGATATTAAGACACACAACCGAAACCGAACTGAAATAACTTATTCATTTCTTCACGTGTTGTTTAAAAACTTAAATTCATGTTCATATTCATTAAATTCATATTCATATATTGAACCCATACACTTAGAATATATTTTCCGTTACCGACTGTAGTTTATTTAAAAAGTAATACGTAGGGTTTGTTTTTAAATGAAGAATCAATTGATATTCTTACAAATATATTTTTTAACTATTTGAATCAGTCATTAAAAAAACAAACTATACAGATTTACACATATTCAGTAGGAGTTGATATTTTCTGTTAAATGTAAAATTTTATGTTATCTGTTATTAAAAATAGAAATTCATATAATCCTTTTTGTTTTTTTTTTACCAAAATAATTTGTTTATATACAAAATTACTTCAACAAAAATTACAATAAAATATTCAAATATAAATACACACGTAGAAAACAAAAATATATACATCTGTGTGTAAAAATTGATGGTTATTTTACATCTTTTGTCGATCATTAAACAATGATTGAAAAGAAATAACAAAATGTGCTGAATATAATGAAAGATCAGAAGTCCTCTTTTTAATATTATTTTCGATTAACTGAATATGTACTTTAGTTTATTTTTAACGAAATAATATTGTGAGCGTATCAGTTGATTACATCCTATTACACAGTAAGTACGTTAAAATGATACTCGAAAACCCTGGGATACGTAAACTTAATTTTGGGTGGTAGAATCTAGTGGCGAAACAAGATATTTAGATTTTAAGTTTGTACTGACTCAAACAATTTTTTGTTTTTTTTAACGTTTTTACTATTTATTACTATTATCTTTAAATTAGTCTAGAAGGTAAGGAGTTATAATTATTTATATTTCAAAAAATAATGATACCCCCAATATTAATTCTGTGTTACACTGGGGATGTGTTTAATTCGATTTAAAGTACTCCAATACGTATACGTAATATTATTGCTGTTTTATTTTCTGAACAAAATTGTGATTTTTTTTCTTGCAAACGAAAAATATTAATAAATAGTAAATAAGTAAAAAAATTAATAAATATAGTTATTGCAAAATAGTTTTCGAAGTCTTTTCAGTAAAATTTTAATCAAAAAATCACTTAAGTCAATACAAAATTAAAATCTTATTATCTTGTTAAAATTACCTGACTTTTCAAAACGATGATCTCCACTAAATTCTACCACCCAAAATTAAGTTTACGTGTCTCGGCGTTTTCGTGTGTCATTTTAATTATAGTGTTATTAATAAAATTCTTTGTTTTATTCACATTTTATTCTTAATAAAATGTTAACTTAAATGAACTTAAGTTTTAAATTTTTACCACATATTTGTTTAAAATAAAATACCTAAATCTAATATTATTAATTTACTAATATATTCATCCGAACACTATTTCGAGAAAAACTGGCTTTTTGAAAATAATTCTAGAATTTAAACCCCTTGTAATTAAACCAGTCTCTGATTGATTGAATCTTGGTATCATTGTAAGGGCCACTAAATGAACACGACATTCATATCAGAGAACTGCAAATGCTAATTGCAAAACGTTCATAAGCAATCAACACAAGAATAAATATCTGTTTACGTCCAAACGTTGAATATACTCCAACACACATATTTGTGCATGATTTTAAATCAATCAAACGACGTGCAAATTTTTGTCACTGATTTATAATCATCGGTCGTTTTTATACCATTGATTTTATTCTTGTTCGTTCGAGTCAACAATAATTATTTTGATGTAGAATAAATCAGAAAAAGCAATAAATTACGCGTATGTATGTATTCATAATTAAAACAAAATAGTTTCTTATCTAAGGTATAAAGGTTTTGCAGAAACACATTTCATAAATTAGGGTGGGTCTAAAATCCGTTTTTTTAGAATTTTTATTAGTAATACCAAAAATATTGTTCTTTGTGATTTTTTTTTTAAATTTAGGTCGATATCTCAGGCTCTCCCAATCCGGTTAAAGTTATGTATTGCCTAATTTTCCAATCAAAATAAATGAAAAAAAAAAAAATATTAGAAAATATTTAAATTTTTCCGGATTAGGCAAGCCTGAGATATCGACCTAAAATTTTTTTCCAAAAAAGTAGTTATATTTCACAAAGAAGAATATTTTTATTACTAATAAAAATTCTAAAAAAGCGGATTTAAGTCCCACCCTAATGTTAACAATATCATTTATGAAATGTGTTTCTATGTTCTTTTAATTATAAATACACTCATACGCGTTGTTTGTTGTTTTTTCTGATTTATTCAATTTATAATTGAAAAAATTCGGAAAAAACTGCCATTATAATGTAAAGCTGTAAAATGTATTTTATCTGAAATTATTTTGACGATACAATTTCATGGCATCCTTTTTAATTCACTATCTTTTTGCATAAAATAAAAAATGTTAACATATCTTATATTTAAGGATCATAGACCAAATAAAAAAATATATAAAACAACTGTTGGTACAATTTTCAAAGATAATTTATTTTCGATTAGCGGTGGGGGGGGGGGGGGAATAATTTAAATAAATACTTTCTTCGGTATTTAAGTGCAGTAAGTTTTGTCAATTCATTCACTAAGATTATGTTATTCTTTATTTCCCAATATATTTAAAATATATGGATTGTGAATAAAACAAAGTATTTTATTAATCATAGGATGTAATTAATATATATGAATATCATTTTAAGATTTTAAACTACACTCTAAGATGCGAACATAGTATTTCTGTTCAATTAGTTTGGGTATTTGCTTAAATTAACTACAGGTGGCAAATATGGCCGTTGTGGTGTAATGGCAAGCGCGTTGGCCTGTTACACAAAAGGTTGCAATGGCAACATAAATTTGAAAAAATAATGTGTATGACTTTTGTATCCCTCATAACTATCGCAACGTCGTTCTTCACTTAACCCCACCAAAGTAAAAATAACATAACAGGGCTGTGAACTAATAAAATGCTTGAACAATTTCGTCAACTTTCCATTAGATGGCGGGTAACAACTGCTGTAAGAATTATTATCTCGCGCAAATACAATGTTGCAATTATTAAAGCCCTTCATCTTTTACCATCTTTCATCTCTCCTCTAACCTCTTTCCTAAGAAAGCAACACTTTACGTAATCAGTGGGAGAAAATTCCTGAGTGTTACTTTAAAAAAAAAATATAGAGGTATTTAAATGAAATTTGGTGCATAAGTTTGCATTGATCCATTAACAAATTCTTTTGAACTTGGTCCATATTTTGACCTACCACCAACAGATAGTTCCTTTCCATATAAATGTCAATGCTTTGACATTAGCATTTATATGAAAAAAAAAAAAAATCAATGCTTCCATTGTTTTTCCCCAAGTTTAGTTTAAATGGTTCTTAGACACACAAACCCGTAGATAGCGGGTTAAAATTTACGTTGTGAGTCTTAATTGGGACCGAGAATCATTCATCTAAAATTATAAGAAATTTGATCCTGGTATCTGTTACTTTTTGGGCAATTTTGTTAAGTTTTTTCTATATATTTTCAATCCTATTCATTAAAAGAGAATCAGAATCTTTCACGGAATTTGGACCGGTTCCCGAAATTTGGCTAAAATTATACATAGTGTGGGACATAGCTTGGGAATAATGATTAGAAATCCTAATGATAAGCAATTGGATAAGAAATTTTAATTGTGCTGAAAAATTGATTAATTATGATTAGTTAGCCATTTTAGACGATTACTAATTGATTAGATTAGAAATAATCAAAAATCTAATCACAATTAATGACGATTAGAATTTGTAATCAAATCTAATCAAAACTAATCCAAAAAATAATTGATTAGATTTCTTGGTTATTTTTGATTAGATTTGATTAGATCAACTATTTTTAACTATTTTTGTGAAAAGAAAAAATTTATTTATCACATTTGTTGCTATATTTACATAATGTAACAGTTTTTGCATATTGCATAAAATTGCATTATATATTGCCACATACATATATATTTACATTTATACATACTATACATAACATAAATATAAAGAACGAATTTTACAGAGTGTCAGACAAAAAAAAAAAAAACAAAAATGCATATTCAGTAAGTTCTGTAAAAAAAGGAAATAGGTATATATATTACAATTACGTCGTTTTTAATGTGTGCTGATTCTGCTTATATATAATTCACAAAAAAATTGACATTAGACTTCATTAATACCAACTTTTCAAAAGAAAAGTCTGACAATGAATTTCGTCTTGGAGTATTGATGATGCCTGCAAATGAGAATAGTCGTTCAACGGGTGCTGACGACGTCAGTGGGGTGTTACACAATAGGAATGCTTCCTTCAAAACATTATATTTGGTCCAAATTTCAGGGCCGGGTCATTTAAGTAAGCGTAAAACTGATTGCTTATGTCATTTTTGAAACCGTTGGACTCGGTTGGTGTTACCGGGGTTTTGGGAACGTCATCTTCTGTAAGGTAAATAATATAAAATTGAAAAATCATGAAATACTGATAAAGTTACCGTCATTATCGAAATCATAAAATGAGTTGTCATTATTCAAATTCGGCACGTCCGTTGCATTATATGAAAAACCATTTTTGAACAAAGTGCATATGACTTCAATCACCCATTTGCTGATCTGCGAACTTCCGGTGTTACGCATTCTTTTAGCACTCACTGCCGGTTCGCTCTCGGATCACCTTCGTCAGTACATAATTTGGATCACATACATCATCGTCTACGGAGAAGTCTTGGTCTTCGAAAACAATTGGATCCATTACGACGAAGATTTTACTTTCAATATTAAGAAAACAAAAAAATTATACTTGTGCTTCCACAAAACACGTTGAAAATTAACACTAGTAATAACACAACAACAAAGTGAACCAGCTGTATCTAGTGTTTATTTAAAGAACAGGGTGCACCGTATGCAATTTTATGCAATATTCAAAAACTGTTACATTATGTAAATATAGCAACAAACGTGATAAATAAATATTTTTTTTTTCACAAAAATAGTTAAAAATAGTTGATCTAATCAAATCTAATCAAAAATAATCAAGAAATCTAATCAATTATATTTTGGATTAGTTTTGATTAGATTTGATTAGAAATACTAATCGTCACTAATTGTGATTAGATTTTTGATTATTTATAATCAAATAAATTAGTAATCTGAAATTTTTTTCAAAATTTAACTCTAATGATTAGATTATTTTCTTTCTCTAATCGTAATGATTTCTAATTCTAATCGAAATTCCCAAGCTATGGTGTGGGATATCATATAGCCGATCTGCCTTACAAGTTTTCATTCGTTTTAGAATGGAAAATCGAGCTTAAAACGTCTCTATATTTACAAAAACAAAGCAGGAGATTTCTTCTGAACCTAAAGTTTTAGACAAACTAGCTTAGCCTCTAGCTCGTAATAATTGAAAATATAGCAAATATATAAAAACAAATATATATTTTCGGGGAACCTTATATTTATGTTTTAATACTTATATAGTTTGCTCAAAAAATTTGAAATAAGAATTACTAAATAACTCTATACAAATAATGTTGCGGTAATGCCGCCAGCCTCAATATTTCTGTTGCTAAAAAAATAGATCATTTCAAAAAATAAACCCCCCAAAATGGCTTTGAAAGGTCTATTCGAATATTTATTTTATGGGCTCCGTTTGCGATGCAAAGACGGGTTACTTAGTTTTGCTAGATTGAAATAGAATTTAGGGTTTTGTTCATTTTATTTGATGTTTATTTGAGTTTGATGTTTATTTGAGTTTGTGTTTTATTGAGTTCAAAGCAACATATAGTTATGCTTATTCAATTTAATCGAGGTGGTGTCTGGTCTTTCCCCGATATTCTGATTCGTTCAGCTTTTAGGCGGCTTTTCCGGAGAGATATATTAAACGATATTATACAAATTTCAAATATATGGCAACTCTTGGAAGAAAATATAGGCAATGTGGCTACAAACATATTAGTTTTCTTAAGTATTATAGCGGTGTGTACAAAGAAATTAAAATTTTGTAAATTTAAAAAAACTAAGCAATTTTCTCCTAAATTTATGTCTACTAAAGGGAGGGATTGGACATGTCTCTTTGTTTCCTCTCATTTTTTCATATATCCTTATTTTATAAAGATCGGCAAATATTTATTGGGCTTCCTGCCTTCTTAGTTTGATATCAAAACTGTTTTCTATCATACTTGAGAATTTTTCATTAACATTGAAATTTCATTGGAACTAATTCTACAAAACAAGAAAGAACTCTACACACAGTACAACTTGGATCATAAGCCGGAAAAACGGGGCCCAACTCCTAGAATGAACTTTATTGTTATTACATGGGTGGAAATATAAGATCATTTAAAGAAATTCAAAGAAATGTCGAAATTTAGTACAATTTCCTTCAAATGCGAAACCATGATTTGTGGTTCCATGCGACCTTCACAACCCAGATACCTAAGGGTTTTGTGGGTCTAAATACACTTCAAGCCCAACTCAGATAGAGTTTAGAATATAGACCGATCATAATCACTTTATTAAGGGTTCATCCATTAGCTCAACGACCTATTGCCAATTATGGGATTATGTCCGAAAGACTTTTGGTCATAGATCCAAAAATGCAAGTTGGGGTTTTCCAAACGGTTATAATACCAATAGGTAAAATAAAACATTTTAAAGTTATATGGAAATTTGGAACCTATTCATGGAATTAATGTCCGTTTTTTTTTAGGGGTTGCAACCGAAATTTTGCGGTTTGTGTGGAGATTATGTCTGAAATATTTTCGGACATATTCCCAAGTTGTTGTGTGGATTATCGAACATATTCCCAAACCGGAGATAAAGATAATGTCGTCATTAGAAGCGCATGTGGAAAATTTCATATTAATATCTTTATATTTGCAAACTGTGGTTTGTTTACAAGATTTACATGGACAGGTTATCTCTAAGAGTCGGTTGCATTATAAGATTGAGTCAAACAGTTTTCGGTAACATAAATAAAAATACTGTCATCATGATCTTAATTAAGAGATCAAACCCATTTCCGGCCAGTAATGCCATATGACATCAATCGAATTGGTGTTATGAACAGACGCGCACATGTTAGAAACCATTAATGGAGACAGAGGCTAAAAAATGTTTAGCCAACTGTCCCCTCTGTACTCCTCCTGGACGAGAACAATGCCCGCGCCAATAAAAAAAAATATTTTTATAGCATTTGGATTCTGGATGTTCCGTCAATCCTCTCCACAAAATGGCTTGAAGTTCGAAAAACGTCCTGTCCAGTATTGTGTGAAATTAGATAGATATTATTCAAATGAGACAGATGTATGTGTGCAAATCCTTTGAGAGAGAAAAAATTTCTAAAATTGGGAAAACCTCTAAAAATCTTATCACTGACAAAAAAAAAATTATTTTAAGCACACGGTTCATTTAAAGGTTCTTAACACTCTATTCAATAATTAAAACTTCTCTTTTCTCGACTCAGATTTTATAATTGTCTTTAACTCTATCTTTTTTTTACGTTTTTTTTTAATCCCAGTATTATGTTCGTATTTTTGTGAAAAAGAAAAAGGAGAGAAACATAACTGGTAAATTTTCCAAAGAAACGTTTTATCCTATAAATGCAAGATTAGGTCTGATAGTATTATTTAATAAGAAATTACAAATTTTATTAACTGCAAAATGTAATTGAGATCAACCAGTTCTGGTATTTATTAAGCAAATTTGCTAACCAAATATTACACAGAGAAAATAGATTTATTGTAACAACCGCATTTCTTGGCAACCGAATGGTTTGGTTAGAGCCACCACAGAATTTCAATTGACACCAAATATTTCAATTGTTTCAGGAAAACATTTGGCTGGGACAACTAAATAATGCGGATGCTGCAACCAAAATATTCAGTTGGCGTAAATTCGGTTGTCACGATGAATGTGATTTCTTTGTACATCTAAAAGTCTTTTCTGTATTTTTTATATGTAGCAGAAAATGTATTAAAATATTTTTAATATTCTATGTATAGAGAAACTACGTTAATAACTGGGAAGGTTAAATGTAATTTTGTCATTAATTTGGGTCATTAGTAACAAGACGAGCCTAAAATAGCATAAAGGATCTATCGAAGTTACTTTTGTTGTTTCTGGCACTCAGTGCAAATTTTCATTTAAAAAATTTATTAATCTAGTATACATTGTGTACAAGTATTCTGAATCTTAAATTTACAATTATACCATTACGCTTTGCACTTCTGCACTTATTAAACAGCTGTTGCTGTAAAAATGTTATGGTAACTGCTATAAACTTGAAATTCATTTTACATTTCATTACATCTCGTATTACTCTATACTACATATTTTGCGATATATAGAAAGAAACGCAATAACCTTGCACTTGTAGATAGTATTAATGTCGGGTACAGTACACACACATAGATGTATGGATGTTTGTTCTCCTACCTTTTCTTTTTAAGGTTATAAAATTTTCTTGTGATTTTGGTTTTTAGGTCAAGGGTTTGGAAGTAAACCTGTTTTTCGTCTTTAGTTTTTAGATGAATGTATATTTAATGGTATACTTATCCCTAAATCAACGCAGAGGTTTAGTCTTTTATATGTATTTCATTGACTTTGTTTCAAAAGACCAAAGTAACCAAGTAATTAAGGGAGTAAGTAGCACACAAAGGGCTATTACTCGCTTAATTACTTTTGTATGCGATGTCCCAAAATTCATGGGTGGTCATTACACTCTCGTTTAGTAATATAATGGTGGACCTTATTTAAGTAAAATTTTCGTATTAAAATAAATAGGTAAGAATACGAGTAATTTGTATTTGAGATTTTTAAAACAAAATATTGAAAATATCTGTTTTTACATTAAAAATTAAGGTTTATATAGATGCAATGCTATTTCACATTAGAAACCCTTTAAAATCTTAAAGTTTTGCAAAATCACTTTTTACAGCAGATAATTTTCTATTTTATTGTATAGATTATTAAAACAAGCCAACCAATAAATATTAAAAAAAAAGATGCGAAAAACAATACGAATTCGGTACTTATTTATATAGGTCAAAAAGTATTTGACCTATCAAAAACTCCTACGCGCATCTATAGATAATTTAGTTTTCCATATGCATTATAAATTTCAGAGAAATCCATCAAAAATTGATTAAGTAATGCTGCGTGCCGTGGACCTCTTTTGTAAATATACTATCATTTTGTAAAACTTAGTGTAAAACAAATATTTTTTTGTACTCCTTCATAAATCTTGTGAAAACCAATCTTTGTTAACACATCTCCGTAAATAAAGAAAATAAAAAAAGGAAGTTTTTATATATAGGCTTTTTACGTAGGTTTTACCCCCTAAGTAGTATAAAAGGATGCTTGAGGTCAATGATTTTCGATGTGACAAATTGGTATCATTGCGACAAAAACATTGATATATAACCCTTTAAGATCCGATTGTAAATACAGAAGATATGACAAAAAAATTAAAAATGCCCTACATTCGGCAACAAAAAAAAATTAAAAAAAAATAAAATAATAGTTCCGCTGGAATTATTGGAATACTTTTCTAGCAAAAGTTTATTGCCTTTTTGCGAGCTTTCATTTTAAAATATTAGGGTAGTACATTAAGGTGGTAGCAACTGAGATCTGGTGGGTTAATACTAGAACAGGTTACTTGAGGTCAATGGCTCCTTCGAAGAAAACATCGGTCTCCGCGAGACAAAAAACATTGATATACAACACTTTAAGATCCAACGGTAAATGGCGAAGATATAACGAAAAATATAAAATGGCGACCCCTACGTTCGGCCAAAAAAAAAAAACATTTTCGAAATTTCCTTGTTAAAATACTTTATATTTGAGGGTGTACGGTGAACTTTTTTTTTTGCCTGTAAGGTGGTACGGTCGAATGTACACATAAGTACTTCTATCATTCATTATCAGTAGGCCATTATTTTTTATTTTAAAGTAATGTAAAATGAAACGACCTATCATGTCATAATTATCTACACAGTAATGATCAGTCATTACAATGTTGATGGGGCTATACATATCCAATCGTGTGGGATATATGTAGAAGCTATTGTAAAGGATGTAGATGCTATCGAAATTTACTTAACACCAACCCAAACTAAGCGAAAACTTGTTATTCAATTGTAACTGCCTCATTTAACATACAACCAGAGAAAAAATTGTTTGCAATTTCATCAAAACCATTAACATTTATTTATAAGGATTTCATTTTATTTGGAATAATCTAAAATCCAGTAATAAAGCAAAAATGTCGACTGGGAATTAAAAAAGGGATAAGAAAATAAAAATTGATCCTATTATTCAATTATTGGTATTTCCAGTCATCATTAAAAATAAAACTCGTTTAGTGTTTGTGTGAGCGCAATCATTTATTTAGTGAATATATTAGAAATTTAGTGCAATCTATCAAATTTATTAAAAAATTGTCGATATTCAAAAGTGATAATTAGATGTACAGTAATTAGCGTTTTAGTAGAACAACCAAATTGTGGATTGTATTGAAATAAACGTCACTAATGATTGGTATTGATAAACAAATTTTATTCTATATTTGTTTTCCTAACAAATTCTTTAAATTCAAAATTAGCGATCAATATTTATAAGTGTTGGTGGTGTAGTGGGTAGAGAGGTAGCTCAGTACTTCGAATTTCCGAGTTTAAGTCCCGGAAAAGGCAAACATTTCAAAATATATCAAATATATCAAAGAAAATTAAAATTAGTTGTGGTGTAGTATGCAAGAGTGTAAACTATAAATCTGAATGCCCAGCTTCGATGCCGGAAAAATCTAAAAATAAAATTTTTCTTTAAATAAAATTTTGTGGAACGTTTATATATTTCTATACAACTAAAATTATAATTTAATATGATTACAGTTGTCGTTATCACTAAAATTCGATTGGCAACGAATTCGGTGGCTACAACTGATACTGTTTCCTGGGTGTATGCTGCAAAAGTCTACAGCAAACTGGATTCGCATTTACTGTATAAGCTGCAGCTTTCGTTCTGTAATGCAACACGATATGAATTTGGTCTAAATCGGCTTAGTAGCATATCATCCTGGAGAAGAATGGTTCTTGGCTGCAAATTGCTAGATTATTTACGTAAACCCTGAGAAAAGATTGGTTGGAATTCGACCAAAACACTTAATATTTTTTTGTTACAATTTTATTTTATTTGGAATAACATATAATCCATTATTATAGCAAAAATATGGCATTGGGAATTAAAAAAAAGGAAAAAGAACTGAAAAAGAATACAATTATCCAATTATTAGTATTTCCATTCAACTTTACTAATAAAATTCGTTAAGAAATTGTGTACAGTAGAAGCAACCATTTATTTAGTGAATGTACTGGAAAATAAGTACAATCTATCAAACTTTTTAATATATTGTCGATATTCGAAAGTGGTAACTAGAAATACGGTTATCCTGATCTAATATATCATTAGATTAGAATTTCAGTTGAACCAACCGAATTGTGGATTCTGTTGATTATAGAAACCACTAATGGTTGGTAATTGTATACGAATTTTTTGCAATATTTATTTTCCTTAAAAATTATTTTAATTCAAAATTAGTCATTAAAATTTATAAGTGTTTGTGGGCTAGTGGGTAGAGAGCTAGCCTCGTACTCCTAATTCCCGGTAAAAGCAAACATTTAAACATTTTCTTTTTAATTAAAATAAAATATTCAAATGTTGAAATAACAAATATATCGAAAAAAATTAATTTAAATTGTGGTGCAATAAGCAAGGAACGTAATAATATTTATGTGGAATATAAATTAGACAACTGAATATTTGCTTTCACAACTAAAAATATAATTTGGCAAAAACTTCGGTGGCCACAACAGATACTGTTTTCTGGGTGTATGATAAATTTGTTATTTTTGCACGGATTGCTCTATAGCAAAACTCCCGCATACCTGTATGAAAAAATTAACTTTTGATGGTCTACAAAGTTTGTGACATTGATCATTCCTAGATGCCACTTCCTAAACTCCAGCAGACTTTCCTTTGTTAATGCCATTAAACTTTGGAACACCTTACCTCTGAAGTAAAATCCATTTTAAGCAAGCACTTTTTAAGTTTGTTACTACAAACAACTAACTCTTTTACCTCTGCAGCATCTTCCTTTCTACTATTTGTATCTCCTGTTCTATAAACTAGATAATTAATTTATTTTATTTTCAAACAAAATAACATTATAGTATTATCACTCTAAATATGTGATACCTGTTGTACTATAAAAGAATTAAATTCTTATTGTCCTTATAACGAAATAAAATAAATAAATAAAAAATAATAAATAAAGTTGAAGGAAATATCTGTGTAAAACGTGGGATTGTTGTATTTTTCCATTTTATTTTTATTTTTTCTTAATGACTTGTGTTCAGTTTAAAAATATGAAAATAAAGGTAAAACAAAATTAGTTATTTAAAATCATGGAAATGTCAAAATTTGTAAATTCAAGTTTGTAGATTACATATATAAGTTGCCGGATTTACTTTTTATGAAGTAACATAAATGTAATTTCAAGGTAGTAAAAATATTTCTTTAGACGAGTATAAATAAAGAGTAAATTTATTTTAATATCACTCAAGACAGAAATTTCTTTTAATAAAATTCTATAACCTTGATTTACAGAAGTAACTAATTACATTAAATTTAATAATAAACAATACTTTAAAAAATTTGGATTTGTGAAACAAAAAAATTTTCAAAATTGTCCTGTACTTCCGTTAACTAAATAATTCATTCACATTTCCAACACCCACATAAAACACTCAACACATTTAACAATTTAAAATTCTCTTTATAAACAACACATCAGCGTTGAAAGTGCATTAAATATATAACGTATGCAACAGCTACATACCACTAGTAGTTGTAGTCAAAAGCTTTTCCAACTTACCTTGCATTAACATCATATATTGACCAATACATTTACTGCTGCTGGTAATGGTACCAGTGGTAGCACCACCACCCACCAGACCACCGGAGGCATGACTTAAGCCGGTCTTAATTAATGTTTTTGTAGTTTGTGTACGTAGTTCAACAATTAAGGGCTCTTCATCGTTAGCGGGGCGTGCCAGAGGCCAAATAAAAGACTGTGAAATAAAAATGTTTTTTTTTCTTAACAAAGTTTATCTTTTTGTTACATATTTTTTTTTTTATAAAATGTAAGTATTTGTGAAACAGAGATTTTTTCTTGACTGCCTTATATTTATATTAATATTTATTAACTATACACTTGGTTTTACACTCAGTAAAGTTTTGTAGTTCCTAGGTGCCAGTTATTTGTGTGGTAAGACGGTTGAAGTTTTTCTAATAGCAATTTTTTTTACTAATCATTCGAAGTATTTGAAGATTAATGAAATAGTTCTTTATTTTATGCATTTTCATTATAGGAATTGTAATTCCCGTCTCCTTTTTAAAAGAAGTTTATATTGTGTAGATTCTTTGAAATCCAATAAACATAAAAATTAAATGTTAGCAAATGGATAAATACTAAATTCGAAAGTAAAATGTACGAAAATTTAACTGTATTTATAGTTGATTTGAACTATATTTATAGAAATTTTTAACTACATTTGTAGTTGTTTTTAAATACATTTGCAATTATTTTTAACTACATTTGAAGTTGTTTTTAACTACATGTTAATTTATTTAAACTACGTTTCTACTTTTTTTTAAAAAAATTTGCTATAAATTTTACTACGAAATATCACCTAAGTTGCTAACTGTTTATTTTTTAAAAAACTTTACTGATAATCAGGCGTTCTTACATTTTAGTTAAAGTTTATTTAAATTCAAATTCCGTCAAAACATACACTCAGAATATTATGTTGCTTACTGTTTGTTGTTAAACTGAACTGAAACAGTTCACAATTAAAGAAAATATTTATTTAAACTTTCAGTTTCACATATTTCATACACTCACAATATTATTTCGTTAAAAACAACTTCAAATAGATATTAAATTAATCGAAAATACAATCAAAAAGAGGACTACTGATTATCAATTGTATTCAACCCATTTTGTTGTTTATTTTTAATCATTGTTTAATAATCGGCAAAAGTAAAAACAATAGAAGATCCTTTTAAAGTAACCATTAAATTTTTACTGACAAAGAGTTAGAAAAAACTACTTTTGTGGTTTGTTTTTCAAATTGAAATGTATGTATGTAATTACAAAACAGAACACATGAAGATGTATATAATTTTATTGGCTTTGTGTGTATGTATATTTGAATAATTTCTTGTAATTTTTATTGAAATTATTGTTGTATATATACAAACTATTTTGAAAAAAAAAAACAAAAAGGGATTTTATGAATTTCTATTTTTTGAAGCAGAAAACATAAAATTTTACATTTAACTGAAAATATCAACTCCTACTGAATGTCTGTAAATTGTTATAGTTTGTTTTTTGAATGACTGATTCAAATAGTTAAAATATATATTTCTATGAACTTCAATTGATTCTTCATTTAAAAACAAACTTTACATATTTCTGTTTAAATAAACTACAGTCGGAAAATATATTGTGAGTGTATTTTATTCGCGGAACGCCATAGGGTGGGATTTTATCTCCACTGCTATGGTAACTGCGATAAATAGTCTCCAAAGGACCTTGACCGAAGAGGGATTCGAACCAGTCTGCTATGCAGACGATGTTGTAATACTTCTAAGGGGCAAGGATCCGAACTATTTGTGCAGAAGGGCCGAGCCCGGCCTTCGGCTGGGCTCAGCCTAGGGGCCTAAACGTTAACCCGGAGAAGGCGGAAATATGTCTGTTCACGGGGAGAAAGAAAATTCCTGTCTATAGGGAACCACGTTTCTCAGGCAAGATGATACCTGTGACCGACAGTGTTAAGAGCTTAGGCATAATCCTTGATCGGAACATAAAATGGAAACACCACATAAACAAGGCGAGACGGCGTTGGGCGCTATGTAGGAGGACCATTGCCCGAAATGGGGCCTAAGTCCGAGTATGATACACTGGATTTACAGAAGCGTAATAAGACCGTTCTTAACTTATGCCTCTGTAATCTGGTGGACTTCTTTGTACAAAAGGTGCAACATAAGACCACTTTGGGGGGTCCAGCGTACGTGTTGCTTGGGTATAAGTGGGGCAATGTGCACCACGTCAACCAAGGCTCTGGAGACACTACATACTGGATATACCACTAATCGAAACGCAGGTGATGTACGAGACGGCACTCGCAGCCGAACGCCTTTTATCTCTTGGCGAGCTATACTCTGGTCGAGCGGAACTCTGGGGCAAATGCCCGTGGGAATCTGTTGCTGCACAGACGGATCTAAGTTGAGGAATAGAACGGGTATGGTGGTCTATATTGAGAACCCGGAGACCGAGATATCCTACCGTCTTCCTGATCACAACACGAGCTTCCAAGCGGAAGTCCGTGCTATTACGGAGTGTGTGTGATGGATTGAATCGAATATGGGGCGAGTAGACGCTAATATATTCACCGAAAGCTAAAGGGCGATTAGGGCGATATCAGCTAGTAGGGTTAAGTCCAGAACCTTGCTGGACAGTATAAGAGCCATTACTGAGTTTTCCTCTGGGGCAGGATCCATATTATATGGGTAACGTGCCACTCGGGGATAGCCGGGAACGAAAGGGCCAATACACTAGCCATCGGGGGAAGAGAACTCGAATCAGTTAACTTGGCGAACGCAAAACTGTTAGAGGCAACGAAAGCGGAATTAAAGTCATGGGCAAGAGAAACCCACACGGCCTGTTGGAACAACGGCACGGTGGCCAGGACCACTAGGATTTTGTGGGGTAGCCCGGACGAGAAGAAGACAAGAGGCCTCCTTAATGGAAGTAAGTCCGAGGTCAGTATGATGGTACGTATCCTGACTGGTCATGCAGGATTACGGGCACAACTGTACCGGATTGGACGGGCAGATTCTGACGAGTGTAGAGCTTGTGGCGGGCAGAGCGAAACGCTGGAGCACTTTCTCTGCCACTGTCAGGCGTTTGCAGAATTAAGATACAGGCACCTCGGGGGCAATGTTATATCGGACCTGGAATACCTGCGGAATGTCGACTGGAAAACTTTGAGGAGTTACGTCCGGGAAACCAGGTTTCTGAAACCGGACGTTAACAATCTCCATGTTCTTAGGGAGCGCACAACAGGCCCAGCAGAGGCCTAGGTGTATATCGTAGCGATATGAGGTTGCATTTCGATGCTTCTTCCTCATTTCGACCTAACCTAACCTAAATTTGTGGTTTCTTTGTTTCCGTTACAGTTATTACAAATTGAAATTTTAGTTATGTTTCGAAAAAAAAATCAAAAAAATCAAAAAATTCTAATTTTGTTTTTTATTAAAATTGTTTGTTTATATACAAAATTTTTTCAATTTCAATTACAAGAACTTCATGTACACACACATAAAATATTCACACAAAATGTGTTTATGACTGTGTGGGTATACATTTTCAGGTCAAAAAATAAACAAAAATTCATAAAACCAAAAAAATTTAAAATAAATGAATAATCATTTATTTTTACGGAATTGGTAGGTAAAATTTTAACATTTATTTTTAACTGATTAATTATTTGTTTTTGCTGATTTTTCAGTTGTTTATACACCATTTGAAAATAAATAGCAAAAACCATTTGATTTAAATGAAAAGTAATTAGACCGGGTATTAAATATATTATAATATCTTTAAAATTGTATATATTCTGTTATTTTAACATATATACTAACAATTTGGAAGGTGAATTTATTTATAATTCCACAGTAACAATAGCAAACACCATTTTTATCAGAAACAATATTCGGGATATTTGTACTCGGCGTATCAAAATTAAATAATAAAAATATATCAGCGATATAAATTAACTTTTAGAATTTTAAGTTAATTTTTGAAACACGGAAACGTCGTTTCGTTTCTTGAAATGGAAATGGAAGGCATTATGAAAGGTTTTTTAAACAAAATTTTCCACAATGGTACAACTTCAGAATATATTTTTTTTTTAAGTTCGCCAAAGTCTGTTGCACATTCTCTATCATTTCTTTGAATATTGAATAAAGTTACTTTCTCTTTTTTCATAGCAATTTAGTGATTTTATTTATATATTTCTTTTATTTTCTTAAACTATTGTCCAATCGAGTAGTTCGGTCAAAGAGAACGATATTTTGTGATGCTTAGAGTAATTGAGGGCAAATATTGTAACTTGGGCCGATTTACTGTGATTTTAAGTGTCAAATTGAAATTTGTTCCGGCACCGAACTTTTCCGGTTTAACTGAGTAGTAAACTGATTGTTAATCAGGCTTCGGGCTTTTCCTTAAATTTAATACTCAAAATTGCATCCAATCGGCACTACAAAAAATATTCCATTAGCAAATATTTCCCATAATTATTTAAAGTACCGACCAATCATATTTTGTAGCCAAACTGTTCGTTAGAAATTACCCTGTGGTAAATAATTGAATAACATAAATTTTTTATTTTTATCACAATTTGCTATCAATCAAATGGTAGATTTCGTAACCATAATATTTAAACAGCATTAAGCTCATCTACAAGCATACATTAAAAACATTATTTCTCATTTAAAAACTATGAAGCATATTGTGTCAACAGGATACTACATATGCAATCAAGGACACAAGAATATTAACCACTATGTATGAAAGCATCCAACATATTTCGAATATTGATGAGGGGCGAGAAGCTCTATGAATAATACAAAACAAACAAACGTTGCGTTTATTTGAAAGGTTGCGAGTAAAATTAAATAGTAATTACTTAAAAAAATGTATTTTATCTCAAATAAAAATATTATAAAAAATTTTTGGGTGTTTAACAATTCAAAATTAAGTAATTTTATTTCGCTTATATTTAAGTGACTCCTCTTAATTTATGCTTACCTGATTGACCCCAATTTGTGTTGATGACGAACATAGTTCTGAAGTTATATGTGAAACACCTGAAAAGAACAAGAAAAAGAATTGTAAAATTTTCACAGTTTTTGTTTAAAATTTTATGATAATGTTTATTTTTAATTACACAACTTCCTGTGCTTTTTGACTGTTACAAAAAAATTTAATTTACTTTGTATCCTACATTATTTTGTGGCACTGGATTTTTTTAGTATGACATTGTTTTTGCTTTAAACAATTTTTGAAAATTTCAAGAAAAAGTGTGTATGAAATATCTTTGAATGATTTGATACATTTTTTGGATTTTATCCCGCTGCCGTTTAGTAGATTATGACATGAATTTTTTGGACATAATCCCCAAATTATTTTCTAGACATAAGCCTTCTTCAATTTTGGGGATTACGACAGATTATTTTCGGATATAATCCTCAAAATTGAATGGGGCTAATACTGATTTTGGTTTGGATTATGGCCAAATATTTTTTAATTAGTATTCCTATTTTTGAGACCAAAGAAAATCTCTAAGGACGGCCACAGGGTAGCTGCGAATGAAAACTTTACTCAGCGTGACCAATTTTTGTCATATCACAGAGTAGATAGAGTAGTAGTGCTAAGCCCGCATGCAGCTCGGCTACGAAATATAACTTTGCCTGCATTATTCTCACAATAGTGATTTTGTCCTTTTAATGATTATCTTAATGCCAATGGTGAATAATATTCATGTCAAATTCACAAAATTTGACGTATTCACTAAATTCGTCAAACTTTAACAGGGGATCATAATCACCATAGACTCTATTTTGGTTTAAAGGTTATGAACGAAAAATTTACTGTCATAATCCCCACATTAGAAATGGTGGTAATGTCTGTACGGTTATGACACTTTACCAATAATTTTTTTATAAATATGGCATAAAGGCTGCTTTTCCGGTATAGATGTCATCAAAGACGGGGTTTTAAAAAATATTAAATAATCTTCCCGCAACGTCATGCCCAAATAACTTTTGCCAGGAAATATATTTTCCCGGAGGTGTGGGCTAATTCACTAATAACGTACTTTGTGTGGTATTCAATAAGAAGGTGGTAAAAATAGGGCTTATAAGGGAAAGTGTCCCCTTGGGCACCTTTATTACAATAAAAATCCACTTAAACGGGATTGTCCTGTCTGTGAGTGTCCTACTTAAATACTATGACATTTTAAATGAGTACGGGCTCAATCACTGAGGAGATGCAACTAGGAATTTGCATTTAAAGGGTGGACAATTTTTACTTTACACGACCAGTACAAGCACCCCCAAGTCCCACCGATTTTGATATATTTTTTCAATGTACGTTTTATTATCGGTTCTTCTTTGGAGTTATAGAAGCGGTTGCTTTTCGTATAATTTTTAGTCATAAAATTAGTTCACAAGGTGTACTAAGTATTATATTGTCATATTAAAAAAACAGAGTTGTTAAAATTTTCATTTCATTTCATCTTGTTTGTTTTTTTGTTGGCATTTGTGACAGACATTAGCTCAGGGATGCCCTGGATATTGCTGTTTCACCAGGTTCGTTTCTTTATGGTGCGGGAATCGATGATTATATGGAATTTAACTTTTTTTGAAGTCTTCAGTCACGTTTTCTCAAAAAGTTATGAACCGATGTTGTTAAAATTTTTTACATTATCTGGTGCTTCAATAAATAATTTACGTTTTTTATCTCAACTTATTTTGTGACGCAATTCGTGGTCAAAATTTGACCAAAAATGGGACATTTTGTTCACAATTTAGCTAAAAATTAAAATTTCAATTTATAAATCTACTAACAGAAAAAAATATTTTTTTTTTTTTAATTTCAGATGAACATGTCTTGAGTTATCCTGACTACGCCGAGAAAAGTTACATCTCAATGGCTGAATTTTAAAAACTTTTAAACAAAATTTTTCGAATTTATTTTTTGAATATGTATCTTTGATATGCTAAATTGTAAGAATAAAATATTTAATTTGATATTATTAAAAAAAAATAAATAAATTTTTCGCTTTGTTGAGCCTTCAAAACCCAATTTACCCCTTAAACATATCACACTAAACATAGGTACAAATATTGTATGGTACTATCAATTATTGTTGTATTTTTCTTTTAAGTTAAACTTTAACAACTCTGTTTTCAGTAGCACAATACAACACATACAACAAAAAGTACACCACTTATGAACAGCCTAACAATAAAAGCATACTGAGCGTATGAGTTATATTGGGCATGAAATAAAATATAAAGTATACGCCACATAGATATAAAGTAAAACTATTCAGTGTACGGAAATTATCTGGTGACAAGTGATAACAACCATGGGCCTTGTCTACACTTCCGGTTTCAGGATTTTTGCCAAATTTTTTTCGGTCAAACCTCCCAAATCAAATCAGCGTGTTGTTGGGCTTAAAACAGAAAAATGGCCTTTGCATGTTTTATAGAGTTGCTTTAAGCCAGATATCTAAAATTTAGAGTATAAACATTCAGTACAAAAGGTCCAATAAATTAATTAAAATAGGAAGATCCTTCGAAAAAGGTTTAAATTTTCGGCTTAATATTTAAGTTTTGAATCTTTAAAGCTAATAAATTTTCAACTAATGTCCCGTGTTAATAAAAAGTAATAAATTCCAATCAAACGAAATTTAAAAAAGATTATTTAATGTTTGCTTAAAGTTAAAATTTAATAGTTTAATTTTTTAGAATAAGTTCATCTATTTTTTACATATGCAATATATTAAATTAATAAAACCTTATTGTAGCTGACTCTCATATCTATATTTATATGATCACATCTTAATGCTTGTATGTAAGTACTGCAATAAATTCCAATTTAAAATTCCAGTCCAAGTATTGTATGTTTTGCACTTGCCGTTATTGTGGCAAAAAACAAAAAAGACATAAATCTTTGTATTTCATTCTGATGTTATTTAATAAATTGTATAGCATAATAATAAAGTCATGTAGATGCAACATTGTTTTTTATGAAATATTTTATTTTATATTACCATGCTACAATTGCTTTTGAAATTTATTAAATTTTTCCAGACAATTTAATAGAAAAGATGTTTAATTGCAGTGTATGTTCTATAGAAATGAATTTTTTGTTAACTTTTAAATCTTTAAATGATTCAGTTATAAGTTCTAACAAAATTATAATTGCTTTTTGAAAATTTAAAGTTTTTTTCCATTTTTTAATTTTCGTTTGAAGGAATTTGTTTAACCGCTTACCTGACTTATTAATTTTTGATAATGAGATTTGTAATTTTTTTTTCATTCCGTAACATAAGAGCCAAAAATAGTTAAATGATTAAGAATATTGAGTTAAAAGCCTACGAATTGTTTTATTATAAATACAATGAAATTTTAACAATATTCTCTTGAACCCTATAATCTATATTGACATACAAACTAGAAATCCTATGAAAATGGAATTCATACTAGAAATAAAAAACAGAAGATTTTCTCAATTGAAAAGATTAATTACTGAAAAACTGTATCTGTTGTAACTCTGCTGATTACACCGTCCGACAAAAAAATAAAAAAAGTCATTAGACATAAACTAGACTATATAAGTCTTAAGCTAGAGACCAAATGGAGTAAAACTGCCTTCCAGGTTTTCATTTCGTGATCCAGTTTCAAAAGGATAACATTTAAAAAATAATTTTAATACTTATACTCATGCCACAACAACGATATTGATATCCAATGAAAGAGAAAAAACTAAGCAATTTATTACTGTATCATATCATGAAAAAAGGATATTGATAATGGCCTTTGAAAATTTTGTCCTTCAATATCTTTTGAAATTATTTAATTATTATTATTATTATAATTATTATTATTAAATTTTGGTTTTAAAAAAATGTTAAGGACTTAACGATATAGAAACTCATACTAAATTTTTTACACTCGCAATTTTATTTCGTTAAAAACAATCTAAAATACATACACTCACGAAAAAATTTTTGTAATGGCAGCTGAAAATTTTGCTATTATTACGGGAAATTTTCCTAATTTGAGCCCAGCGGTATTTTTTGCTAATATAAGCAACACATGTCTGCTGAAATCAATAGATAAGATTAATAGAAGCTACTTAATTTTAGTAAACTTTTTTTAAGTGAAATTTAAAACCGCTTTTCTAAAATCAGCAAAAAAAATTTTCTAAATATTATTAATATAAATAATAAATTAGTAATAAATATTAGCAAATTGCTGTAAACTCAATGAAAATATAGCAAAATTTTATTTGGTAAAAAGATATTTATAAAATGTACAAAATAACTTAATTATTTTTAGATGCACTTGATACGCTTTAAAGCTGCTAATTTCATTTAAAATTGTCGTACGAATTCGAATATACAAATTTATATTTTTTTTATCGAGCAATATTTTTTTAGTTTATTTATTTTTTTTTTTCAAAAAATATTTTAGAAAAAATTAAAAAAAAATAAAGGCTTAAAAAATAGTAAAAACGTAAACGAATTTATCATTTTATTTTATTTTTTTTTAGAATTTTATTTACAATCTATTATATAATATTTAGTAAATTTGATTATAAAAAAGTACTTAACATATGTTATTAAGCTTCAGCAAGCTTAATAAACTTATCTTAAAAATTTATGTTAACAAAGCTATTTACATTTTTTTTTAAAGATAAGAAAAACAATATTTTTAGAAATAAAATTTCAATACGGTATTAACAATATTTGCATTTACACTTTTATTTTATATATTTATTTCCTGTAAGGTAAATCTAAAATGTGAAACCTTTTAAGTCTCCTAATCTCCTCAGTTTCATCTAATAAAGACATTGCTAACACGTTACAGTGGTTACTTAGACGATATATATATCGAGAACTAAACCGATTTATTTCATCTCTAACTAAAGGAATTCTAAGGTCTCGATGGATCTGATTGTTGGTCATATACCACGGAGCGTTTGCTATAAACCTCAAAGTTTTAGACTGATAACGTTGCAGAATTTCCACGTTTGAGTTACTTGCTGTACCCCATAGTTGAAGACCATATGTCCAAACTGGTTTTAATATAGTCTTGTAAAGTAGAACCTTATTTTCCAGGCTTACTTGAGATTTAGGTCCTAACAACCACCACATTTTTCTTGTCTTAATATTGAGATGAGCTTTCTTAGCAGCAATGTGATTTTTCCATGTAAGTCTTTGATCGAGGTGCATTCCCAAATATTTAACATAATTAGTTTTTGGGATTTCTGAACCGTTAATATACAACGATGGACATTCCTTTTCTTTAAGAGTAAATGTGACGTGATTGGATTTATCAGCATTAATAACAATTTTCCATTTCGTAAGCCATTCTTCTAGTCGATTTAGATACATTTGAACTAAGTATGATGCTTCAAATTCCGAGTTGCTAGATGCTAATATAGCAGTATCATCGGCATAGGCTGCTATTACAACATTATCAGATAAAGGGATATCTGATGTATATATAGTGTACAACACAGGTCCTAATACACTGCCCTGCGGGACACCTGATTTAATTTCACATAGATTGGACGTATCATCGTTGACCTTAACATAAAATCTTCGGTCTTCTAGGTATGATTTTAAAAATAACTAAAATGGAGCAGGAAAACATTTTTTGAGCTTGAACATAAGACCTTCATGCCATACCCTGTCGAAGGCCTGTTTGACATCTAAAAATACAGAAGAGCAGTATAATTTTCTTTCCAATGTGTCTGTTATCTTTTAACTATTCTATGACACTATTCCGGGGTTCCATGCTTATGCCGAAAGCCAAATTGGTGATCAGGTATAATTTTTTGACCTTCCAAAATCGGAAGTAATCTAGTTAAGAACAGTCTTTCGAAAACTTTTGAAAAGGTAGGTAGCAAACTAATTGGCATATAGGATGACATTGTATTTTCAGGTTTATTGGGCTTAAGAATCATAATAATCTCAGCACATTTCCATTGAGTTGGAAGGTGTGAGAGTCTTAATATAGAATTATATAAAAGGGTAAGAAATAAAACACATTTTTTTGGAAGAGATTTTGCAACCATTGGATCAATTGTGTCATATCCAGGCGATTTGGAGTTGTTGAGGTTAGAGATTTCATTTTGAACTTCTATAGGTGAAAAAGATTTTACTGGTAAATCCATTTGACAAGCAGTTTCTAAAAATTGTTGAATGTTATTATCATCCGTATTATTTGTTGTTGGAAATGGATTTTATTTAGTTTTGCTTATTTTTGTTATAAAACAGATTTTTAGTTAATTTTTTGTATTTTAAAGTCAAATTTTAGTTTTTTTTAAAGCTGATTTTTAAAACTAAAAAATTTTTTTTGATACTTTAAGTGGTTGTCCTATTTTTGGATGTTATGGCAGAAAAACTTTTGATAATAATTTTCACAACAAATCGGTCTTTTAAGCCATATGGATTGCAATCGCTTTCTTTTGTTTATAATCCTCCACCTGGAGTTCTATGTGAAAAATGAAATAAAATCTATTTTGTTAGAAAATATGGAGAAATTTCATCACAGTGGTTAGTTCATAAGTTTCTGGTGTGGCTGATAAAAACAGACATACCACAATAAAGGCGCTTAAATGTATTTATCTACAGGATACTGTATCAAAAATGTAATTAAATACATATTAAATACTTAAATAAATACGGCTTTTATGCGAACCCTTTCCTCTTAATTTTAGTTATTTGCAATTGCATGTATAGCAACCAGCCACTTAACAAAATTCAAATTTTTATAAAAACAATTTATCAAATAGACTTTGAATTTTGCATTATTTTTAAGTTTCAAAATTTAAATACACTTTTCGTTCTTTTACATAGTCTCTAAATATATGTTAAAAAATCCACAACTTGCACTTTTTAGTTTAACTTAACTTAAAATACCATCTCCTTGGTATTTGTAGTAGAAAATTGATTGGCATTTATTTATGAGTTTGATTATCTGAGTTCAGATATTATTTTTTCTTCTCTTAGTTGTCATTTGTTTTTCAAATACAGATTTAATGAAAATGATGGATGTGATATTCTTTTTAAATTTTGCAAAGCTAAATAAATTGAATGTAAAAAAATATAGATAGTTCAGACCGATTATAAGATACAATACAATTTTATTAAAATTTCGAAAAGCGGAAGAAATTCAGGGAACGGACTTTCTCCGTAATTAAATATTTATGTGGTGCTAAAAATCTAAATACAATTGCCGAAAAATACTTTTAAGCAAATACCGCTAACGTGAGTTTAAATGGGTACTAGGTCTTTAAAATTAGGCGTATAATCACTATTCTATATAGTATAGTATAGTCACAATTCTATAGTCTTTTATTTACAATTTTATACAGCTTTCACAGCCATACTAACAACCCCATATATCGAAAGATTTTTTGAATATGGTATTAAGCCTACGTCATATAGAATCTTTCTCATGTGCTAAATTTCATCTAAATATATTTATATTTGCAACCTGTAGTTTGAAATCAATTTTTACTCAGACATGGACCGACGAGTATAACAAAATTAATTTAAAATGTGAATTTGACAAGCAAACTAAATAGTGATGAGACCCGTAGGTCTTACAAAAAAAAAGACCACTAAACTTGAACACTTTGAGAAAATTCTTTTAGTTTTCTTCGATCTTCTTGATATGTGTATTATTTTTTATATTGAGCTTAAGATTTTTTATTTATAAAAAATTAATGATCAATATTTATTTATTCCAATATTTCGTCACCACATTGGGTGACTTCTTCAGGGGAAATTGCTTTTTATAATTAATAAATGAAAATTGAAAACTTATATATAACAATTCTTTTTAAAATTTCGGTAAATCAAAACTAAAATATTGTGATAAATAAATATTTATCATTATTTGTTTATAAATAAAAGATCTTAAGCTCAATATAAAAAATAATACATTAAACACTTTGAGTTTAATGAAATTTCGATATGAAGATAAAAGGCAGCAGCCTTACTTTTTCTGCCAACTCTGCGACCTAGGAGCTGAAGTTGTGGGAAAAATTTCTGAAATTTTTGGGTACCTTTTTTTTCGGCAGCATGTGGGAAACGATCGAATTTCTATATAAAAACTGCGCTTAAATAATATAATCGTTAAATAAGAAAATTTCTTACACATAATGCAAATAATTAGCATAGCGTTGCCAAGCTGTTCAAAAAAGTATCAAAATAGGCTTTAAAAAGTATTTGATAAAATAAAAAATAGCATGAATAAAAAAAGAGAAAAAAAAATACGTGCCCGCTAAAATTTGATATTTAATAAAATATTTGAATTTTTCAGAGGAGTATATTTCTTCATATAAATTATTTAAAATTTTTATAAAATGTATAAACAGCAAATTTAAAAATAAAAAAGGTAGCAGTAAAAATTCTTTTAAAATTTCTAAAAAAAAAATAAAAACATTTGTGAACCCTTTTTGACCCCTTGAAATTTCGAGGTGAACCATAAGCTGAGACAGGTCGATTTTATATTTCCTTTTCTTATCACAAGTCCAAATTTCATCAAAATCCAAGTGTTTAGGTTGGGTACGTTGGTTAAACTTGAATATATTGTAGGTCGCAATCTTATGTTTTATGGTTAAAAAATTATGTTAAAAATTACTAAATTTTACATTTTTTTTTTTATAATTTATAATTTTGAAAATGAGTAGTCAAATTTGGTATCAATAAAAGATATTTTAAAGACATATCTGCTGGTATATAAAACATGTACAAGTATTTCTAATTTTTTTCAAAATTAAAAAAATGTTTTTTAAATACCACATTCGAATGGAAAATTATTGTTGGATTATATATAAACTTTACGATATTCACAATTCTTAGACCTTTAGGAAACTTTTCCCGAAGAGTTTTTTCAAGTACAATATGTTTAAATACTTAAAAAAAAAAATAAATTAAAAAAAATACAAAATTTCAAACATATTTTAATATAAAAACTTTGTAATTTTTGGCCCCCCAAAGTGTGATTGCGCATTTTAAAGCTATGTGGGTTGCTTGTCCTTATCAACATATTCACGTTTCACTAATATCTGCGGGATACTCCACTGTTGATATCCTTGTGAGTCGTTTGGTATTCTACACTCAGAGAAAAAACTTGGTTGCAACTTGATAACTTTGTACCATAATTGGTTGTAACCATACTGTGGTAACAAAAATTTTGACTATTAAAAAAATATATGATAATAATGGAACAATAAAATGCTGACAACAATTAATGAGTATTTATAAATGAAATGAAACATGAAATTGACATTTGCAATCATAATAATGTACTGTTTTTATAAAAAAAAAATTGTATTAGTTCAATCATCCATGTGAAAATTATAATATATGATCATTTTCACCTGGGGGTTTTGTTTTCGAAATTGATTTATAAATATAACATTACACTCATGAAAAAAAGTTTGTAATAATAACTGAACATTTTGCTGTTATTACGGGAAATTTTGCTAATTTGAGCCCATCGGTATTTTTTGATAATCTTAGCAACAAATGTCTGCTGACATGTAGTACAATGAAATTTGTAGATAAAATTAGCTGCCGCTTCTAAATTTTAGTAAACTTTTTGTTAAGTGGAATTTAAAATTTGTTTGCTAAAATCAGCAACAAAACTTGACTAAATATATTAATATTATTACAAATTTTGAAATTAATTTGTTTTTATCGAGCACCAAAATTTTTTTATTTTATTTAGTTTTTTTCAAAAAATAATTTATACAAAATTAAAAAAAATCAAAGGCTTACAAATTTTAAAAACCTAAACGAATTTATAATTTTGTTTTAATTTCGTGATTTCTGTTTTAAAAAATATTTTTGTCAATTTTTTTTTTTACTTTTAAGGTCAAATTTTAATTGTTGAACTATACAAACTTTTTAGTGCTATTTTAAGTGGATGACCTATTTTTATACATGAGTCGGTATCTTCACTTCCGATCCCCCTTTTTAATCTATGTAAGATTTTAAGCTAATTTATGTTTGTAGGTGTAAGTTTTAGTTAGAAAAAATATTACCTTCAAAATCCACATTTTTAAAATAAGTAAATTTTTTTTAATAATTTTAGCAAATCGGTTTTCAAAAATTTGTAAAATGATTTCTGAAATTAGCAACAAAAATTTGTAAATTTTCTATAAAATTTCTGTAATTTGTGGAATGTAAATAGCAAAACGATTTGCTAAATAATAATTCTTTTACTAAAAATCAATAAAAAAAAGTACTAATTTTTTTCTGAGTGTACAATTTACACTAATCAATTTTTTGTCGCGAAAATTCATGGTCAAAAAGATTCTACATATAAAAAGATTTTATATTTTTAACTCTTTTCAATAAAATACTTCTTCAGAATATTAATAAAATAATTTTTTATAAAAAAAGTCTGTAGAACGGAAGAATTGTTTTGTACGAAAAGGTTTCTTATACAAAATACTAGATTTTTAGAAAGTTTTCTGATAGAAAGATTTTTGAATTCTATGGACTGTTCCTTAAAGTGAAATTCTAAGATCCTGAAAACTAAAAATTAATATATTCTTAGAAAAATTTAAATACTAAGTCTACTTATATTCAAAGGACTTTTTCTTGTAAAAATATTCTTAGATTCTACACCTAGAATATTATGTAGTTAACTGTTGTTAGTTTAATAAAAAGTTGTCCGCTCCATTTAAAAATAAAGGAAGATACATTTATTTTTCAAAGAAATATCTATATTAACATTTTTATACATGTATTCGAAATAACTTACTATCATCTACTATCTTTTCTTTTTCAGTTTCATTTATTTCTTTCATTTGTTTGAAATTTAATAAAAATTTACCCGCAATACGGAAACTTGTGGTTTATTTGTGTCCGTAACTGTTAGTAAAATTTAAATTTTGTTTGCTGTCTGTTTCAAAAAAAAAAAAAAAATATTCAAAAAATTTCAATTTGTTTTTCACATTCACACAATTGGCATTTAATTTAAATGAAAATAAAGTAGACCGGTTTTTAAATGAAATATAATTTCTTTTAAATAATATTTTCAGTTTATTTTAACTTACAAACATTTTTAGGTGCAGGGGCTTTTTCTAAAAGAAAAATTCTAAAACTTTAAGGTTTATCTTGAAATATCTTAAAAATATCCTTTGAGTCTACGTATTTTTCTATTATTGTATTAGAAGTATGTTTTTTTTTTTTATAAAAAAGTCCTTAGAATTTAAATGTATTTTTTAATCAAAGGAGTTTTTTTGAAAAAGTCCTTAACATTAATTTTTTTCTTTAAGAAAAACAATTCTAAAAGAAATAATCTTAAATTTGAAGAAATTTTTCATAGAGTCGAAACATAATATAAATATAGGGACAATATGTATTATGGTAAAATTATGGTTGTATTATTATGATGTTATAGTATCGCCTGTGGTTGGTAAAATCATAATTCCAAAAATATATGATGCTCTTCGAATATAATTGCCTCAACCATGTTTTTCTCTGCGTGTATAATGTGGATATAGGTACATTATTTATTTTTTTGTTCCAAACAGAGGCATCTACCCATTATAATACCCTATTAACGTAGTGGTAAGGGGTACCAAAATGTTATTTATTTGCTGTATAAAATACAAATAAAAGATGCGCTGTGCTCTTGTTAACTTGTATGTTTACATATTTTCACATATCCTTTTGATACACAAACTTTATTTATAAAGATTGTGTTCTATTACGTGTGGTTTTACAAGGAAATTTTGAGTGATATAAAACAAGTGTCTTATAACGTGAATTCAAAATCAAGTGCTCGTAACTATGGTAACTACCACATGTACATTTGGATTTATAAATATAAATGAAAGTAAATCTTGTTATACTGTTAAATTTAAGGAGAACTTTTAACAATGAATTAAGGGCTTGTATTAAAATGAACACTTAAGTAAAATGTTGCACAGAGGTACAATTATTTTTTTTTTTTTGAAGATTTTAAATATTTTAGCATTACTGATGATTGAGATTCTTATTTGAAGACCGTTGAACTTAAAACACTGTGTAAAAAGTTTACTTAATAGTACACTGTAAAAATGACTCGAAATAAAAATGTATTTCAAACAAACAGATAATGACTAAGGATGTATCAAGAAATCGAGCCATTAGTGCTGTAAAGTAAATAAATACCAGAAAAAGGAAGTGTATAATAAGCAACTTAATTAAAGTCAATTGTAAATAATAAAATGTTAAATTAACACATTTAAAAAAAAAATTCATATTTCTTCTCATAAATCATCTGTCAATTATATGCTCTGCTTGTGACAGGCATATTATTAACATTGTTGGGTATTATTCTCAAGAAAATGTTGAATTGTTTGGCTTCAAACGAAAGAAAAGAAAGTTATCTTTAATATAAACTAAAGAATATACTATGTATATCCTTTAGCGTCAATTGTACGATTTAAAGCAAAAAAAAAAATTATATTTTTATTGCATTTAATATATCTGTCTTGTAAAAATTCCAAATTAATTATTTTCTTATTTCAATTATCAAGGAAAGTATTCCTGGTGAAACTGTTCGATTTGTATAATATTTACTGTTTTTATAGAAACGATGTCTAAGAAAAACTGGTCTCCATTTGTCGTCCACCGCATGTATTAAGTAGTTACCACGATGGTAAAAGAAGGTCCATATGGTGCAAATTGGGGCTCTCAAGGGAAAAGATAACCTGCCCAAACTGCTTTGACTGGAAACTTCAAAATTTAAAATAAGTGCTCCTGAAATTTAAAATATGTATTGATTTTTAAGTTTTCATCAATAACGTTGTAAAATGGAGATTAAAAAGATTAAACTTAGATGCTTTAACGACCAGAACAAAATTACTATGGTTAGAAATCTGAAAAAGAAAATATCTGCTCTCAAGAGTATGGGCTAATTCACTGGTAAAGTTCTTTTGGAATTTTCTTATGGAACGTGATAAAAAGTTTTGGTTCAGTGGGAAAAAATTTCCTCTCTAACAGCAGGCACAAGTCTCTTAGGTTAGAAATATATGTATAGTACCCAGTACAAACCGCTCGAGGTATCAGTTTCATACACTGGAGTAGGCATCTACCAAGATTAGAATTTGTTGAGGGGAATCACAAACCAGGGAGGGCAAACCTCTTCGGCTAGAAATTTGAAATGTGAAACATGTGTTCCCTGTGCTAAACTTTAGACGCTAAAGTGTTATTTTTTGGGAATTTTTAATAAAAAAGTAAAAAATGAGTTCAAAATAGAAAGGAATAATCGTGTTGGAGGTGGGTTGGTCACTTTAAAAGTGGTGATTTTTAGCTCGAAGCCAAGAAACGGCCGGGTCAACCTAAAAAGTATAAAGACGAGGATTTGAAATCATTGCTCTATTCAGACAAAACAACTTCATTGTGAAGACTGAATTTCTTGCCAACTGAATAGTGTAGTTGCAGCAACTAAATTATTCGGTTGTCGCAACCGAAGTTCTAATGTATTAACCGAATTTCGTTCGCCACTACAAAAATGACAGTGCCTCCAACCAACAATTTGGTAGGCAAGAAATTTGGTTGCCACAATGAATCAGTTTTCTCTATGTATGTGGACGAATGCCTAATACTTCAGGTGAGAATCATTAGGAGTGGATGAGTTAACAGTCAGTGAATGAGTGGACCGTCAGTTTACTTCACAAATTTCGGTTACCTCAATATCAATTCAGTATTCGCAACTAAAAAATTCGGTTACTACAACTGAACCCTTCAATTGGCTACAAATTAAGTTGTTAGCACGAATCTGTTTTCTGGGTGTTGGCAACGCTGAAATTGCAAGTTCTGCCCCACCCGCCATATTATCCAGGTATTTCTCTTTGCAACTTCTGTTTGTTCCGGTCAATGATACATGGCCTGTTCCAGAAGATGCTTACTTTACTTGAACAATTAAAAAAGGGTCGATTAGTGGATTGTCTCAAAAGATGAGTCGTTCTTCCGAGCTGCTATTCGAAAAATTACAAAAAGATAGGATGATATAGTGGCCAGCGATGGACAATACTTTGAGTAAAATGTTTGTAAATGATTTCGCAAGGCTCTCAATATATTCCGATGGATAAAAAAAATAGCAGAGATCATAATTTAATATTACTAACGAATAGTAAACACTAATTTTTTATTAAACGTAAAAAATTGTGAGGATCAGCGCTAGAGGGAGTGCACATTTTCGACCCGAAGGACCTGGTAATCTATAAATATGTAGATCAAAAAGAGCTCATTTAAACATTCACTAATTGTGAAAAAGGAATTTCGCATAATAATTTTCCTTATCATTTTTTCCATTTAATAAAAAAATTTAATAGAGATATAAAAAAATCTCACACACATACACAATATGGAAATCCCAGCAAAAACAGATATTACCAAGTAATTAAGGGAGTAAGTAGCACACAAAGGGTTTCTCTAGTTTGCAGACTATTTACTCGCTTAATGTCTTTTGTTCGCGATGTCCCAAAATTCATGGGTGGACATTACCCTCTCGCTTATAAAAAATGTTAGAATAATGAATAACCAGAATGGTTACTCATAGTAAAGAAAAAAATGATTATCTACAAAAATAAAGTAGGTAGTTATTTCAAATAAAACAATAGTGTACCTTATTCAAGTAAAATTTTCTTACTTAAAGAAATCGACAAGAAGAATTTTTATATAAATTATAAAAAATCTTTAAAATATCAAAATTTGAACTCAAAAATTTAAGTTCAAAATTTAATGCCTGTGAAATTGATTTTTAAAAAATCAATTTTACAGGAAATAATTTTTGTATTTGTTGTAGTTTTTCAAAATAATTATAAAAATAAATAATAGTAAACAAAAAAAAAAAAAAAATCATTATTTTGCATGTACATATAAGTACTTCTTTCACCCATTATCAGTAGGTCATTATATTGTTGTTATAGGTAATGAAAAAAGTAACGACCTATCATTACTTGGTAATCTATGCAGTAACGACCTATCATTAGCATGTTTTTGCTGGTATGTTTAAAAAGAAAGTAATATAAATCCAATGATATAATAACAATGTAGATTATCCGAATTTTTCAGTCTTGTGATTATGTCTGACATTTTTTCGTGCTAAATTTCCACACTAGAATTTAACACTATGACACTTTCGGAAGTCAATTTCAGAAGAAAATTGACATTAATCCCAGAATAAAGGGCATGATCCGCACAATTTCTTTGAAGATTTTGTGGGTGTAATTAATCCAGCCAGACTCAAGAGTTTTCACCTATGTGCGTTGTTTGCCTAGTACCGGCTTTGCCCTTCGGCTGGGCTTAGTCTAATATTTATAACAATAATTCGGATATAATCTCAATGGAAATGGTCATAAACCTCATTTCCATTCTTACGATTATGACTAAAATTTTTCAGATATAAATAATAAACCGAATATTGGGGTTATGTCTTTAAATCTTATTATATGGGTTAAGCTATCTTCCCAATTTAACACTTATTCAAAAGAGCAATTACCGTCAAAAGCAAAAAAAAAAAAAAAACAAATAAGAGAAATGCGAACAACAAAAATATTTTTATACAAGTAAATACGATAAACATTTTTCATTATTTATGATAATGAAAAAAAAAATCTTAAACTAGGGAATATACAGCCATGCAGACAGTTCGATGGTCGGCTATGAATAAATACATTTAGGCGTGAAAAATAAATTGTATTTTATATTTCATTCAATCACAACATTATGTCTAGATGATGAGGATAAATTCTTTAGTATCATTCATTTGGTAGAGACAGTGATGAAGGTTTTTGTGTGTGGTGTTGTTTGTTTGTTTGTTTTTTTTTTGTTTGCATTTGTTTTTATAACACAGAATGGAGGAAATTACATTAGAAGCTCTGTTGTATCACAGCCCAGTAACCATCATAATCATAATAATGTCAATATTTAGAAAAGTGAATGTAAAATATGTAAAAGGTTTGCGTATCATTTAATACGTGTCACATATGATATCTATTGTATTAACCCTCCAACGGCACTAGTTTACAAATTTTTCTTATAAGTTTTGAACACCAAATTTTTGATTTTCATTATAAATAAATTATTTTTAATTTTTTATTTTTAACATTTTCGTTAAATATTTTCGTAGATGATTTAAATATAAAGAAAATTAATTGAGAATCATACTTAGTGAATATTGTATTTTCATCGTTTTATTATTTTGTGGACACTCAACAAAAATGTATTAAAAATTAATCTTAATTTGCCATAACGTACACATAAGCGTATGAGTGTTAATAAGTATTAAATAATACTCATACGCTTAGTTGTACAAAACATATTTTTTAAACCTTTTTGAAAATTGGGAACTTGGGAACTTTTAAATGAATTCTATTGATATATACCTTCACTTCAACATCGGAATATGAACTAAACATTTAAAGTTAAATAAAAGCATTTTTACGACTTCTATTTTGTAAAATTTTTTCAATGTTTAACCCTGCTGTTAGGTTAGAAAAACTTACAAATGTTAGGTTAATGGACCATTTGGTCCATACTTCAATATTCATAAACATTATTAATTTAAGCTTTACTCAACGCTAGAAATGGGAGCGTGAGTGAATTTTGGCTCAGACTCACGCAAGAATAATTATAATTTCACACGAATTTTTCTTTACTCACGCACTACTCACGTCAGTAAAATTAAAATAACTCATGCTCAGGCGTTATTCATATGAACCCCGCAAATCGCGTGACCAGCGCAAATCTCTACTCAACACAGCTAATGTAAAAATTTGTTGAGGGATTCCCCTTTTTGCATTTTTCTTTACTCAGGATAGTTAATGTAAAACGCAATTGTGGGATTTCCTTTTTTGCATTTTTCTTTATTCAACATAAACAGCTAATGTAAAAAACAAGTGTGGGATTCCCCTTTTTTTAATCAACATAGATTAAATATGTTGTAGGATCCCCCTTTTTTGATTTTTGTTGTGAAGAAGCACAAATATTTGTACTGCTTGGTTCATTTTGTGAGTTGTTTCAATAGTTCAGATGTGTTTTACTTACGACATGGACAACTTGAACGAAGATCAGATACGAGAACTGCTCAATGCAGAAAGTGACTCCGATATTTCAGATTCGGAATTTGTTTATATTTCAGAAAATAGCGTAAAAAGATCTTCTGAAACAGATACTGAACGGGAACCCGTCCTAGCTGCATCTAGCTCTGTTGATCCGTTTTTTATTGCTAAAAACAAAATGGTTCGGAGTGCCACTCCATTACCTCAGCCTATTGGAGCTACTGCTGAGAATATTATCTCAACGCAACCAGGACCAACTCGATTTGCAGTGTACTGATGCAATGACATTCTGTCAGCTTTTTTGTTGTTTTTTCCGCCTCCAATAGAAAGAATTATCATCGAAAATAGTAATAAGTACGGCAGGGTCAAGTTTGGTGGCAAGTGGAAAGATATTGATGAAGACGCATTGCGCGCATATATTGCTGTGCTCATTCTTGCAGGCGTATGTCGGTTTGTATAATCTTTTTTTTATTTCAGCAATATGGTTGGCTAATATAAAATCTATTACTGAAAGTGGAAAAAAATGAAGATGTTCATGGTTTATTTGATGCAAAATTTGGTCGCCCCATTTTCCGATCAATTATGTATGAAAATACATTTCATATGATTAATGGTGCCATCCATTTCGATGATGTTTTGAGTCGATGACAAATGCGTTGTTGCGCTAAACAACAATTTCTTCAACAACAATTTCTTCCAATGTTTTACAATTGTCACGTAAATGTCACCATTGATGAGCAACAGAAACAAAGCAACGATATTGATTAGTTCAATGCACAATACAGTTGCAGTTGATGAGAGTGGATTGAAAAAAAACCAGAGATTGTTTCGTATTACAATTCAGCGAAAGGTATGTTAGTTTTATGTTCTCCTATAATTTCTAATACTTCATCTCTTTTAGGTGGCGTAGATACTGCTGATCAAATGGTTGGTTCCTACAGTATAAAACGCAAAACAAATCGATGGCCAAACATTGTATTTGTTAACATACTTGATATATACGCATTGAATGCGTACATAATATTTTCTTAAATCGACGTCTCGTGGGCTCCAGCTGATCGGAATCGCAGGAGACCAGAGTTTTTGCGGCAACTAGCACTTTCTCTGGCTAACGCGTATATCATGATATACGATCACAATGCATAGTTCAGTGGCCTCTTCAAATAATACTTCTAATTCAGGGGCTCGAAAGCGTGGAATTTGTAGTTGCTGCAAGTCTAAGTCTGATATAATATGCTCCATTTGCAACAAGTTTCTTTGCAAAACTAACCGAAAAACATGTTGCTATCATGCAATGACAATTATTATAAAACCAACTAATAAATACTTATTTTTTTTTAAATAAATGTAAAAAAAATCAAAGAAAATATACTATGGACCAAATGGTCCCTTAACCTAAGATTCGTAATTTTTTATTTTTCTCAGTCCTGTTTAAAGTCAGAACCTTGAATTTTTTATATAACATGGTTTTAAAAAACGACCACGTGAGTTAAAAAATTAAGTCACTATATGTCATCGTTCAAAAATTACAAAGGAAACAATTCAAAAATTGGGCCAAATGGGCCTAACCTAACAGCAGGGTTAAAAGATTCAAAATAATTTAGATTTGTTTTTTTAATTATATTATTATTATTATTATTATTATTGGTGAATTCCATACAAAAGTACACAACAAAGTCAAATTTTCATATTATTATTTTTTTATAACTGGAAAGAATATTGAAGATGACGAGTATAACTCATTTTAATGTAACTGCACATCTTCAAAAAAGAGTTAAGCGCTAAAATAAATTTATTTGTAATTCCAAAAATTAAATTAATCAAAAACTGTATAATCTTAACTTCATAACTTTAACTTTAACTCTTCATATTATTTAGTGTCGTGTAAGTCACAATTTGTATGTCGTGTAAGTCACGCGAAAAAAACAATTTTTAAAATAAATTTCACTAAGTTGAAGTCATTTTGTCGTTGTTTGTATTTCTCAAATACTTTTGGTGCAGTTTAAAAGGAATCGGACTACACAATTCACAGAATTTTTAAACTATCTTTGATTACCCTGAAATCAATGGATTTGATGTCGTGTAAGTCACAACTAATTAATTATATTAAAATTAAAAATATGTAATCGCAAATCAAAAATCAAAGTGCATGAAGTAATACGTATGTTCGTGTAGATGTTATTTCTTAAAACGAAAAAATTAAAAAAATTATGATTGTACCAGAAATTTTATCAAAAATGACAAAAGTTTTGCCTTGTGTCGTGTAAGTCACACGTGGAATACACCTATTATTATATTATTATTTCAACTACTGAAATGATTAAAAAACGATGTTTACAGAATTTGTTTCTTATTTTTTTTCTTTATATTGTTGCAGTTAGAGTATTCAAAAACCGAAACCGAAAACCGGTCAACAGGTTTCTTTTTTTTTAAAAACCGATCGGTTTTGAATATTTTGTAAATTCGAAGAAAACCGAAAACCGGTCTTTTTTGTTCGGTTGACCGGTTTTTTAATTACATCACCAACTGGGTTACTTGGTCTCTTTTATTTTTTCCAAACACTTTTAAAATCGTTTTTTAGGTTATGAAGATTTAGATGAAAGTCTGATAGATTGCGATGAAGACCTAACTTTGGATATTTCAAATTCAAATAGTTTAATTTCTGATCTAAATAACACAATAAACAGTATTCAAAATCCTAAAAAAAGAGACTGTACAAAATAATTCATCATTATATGATAATTTCATATATCTTGATAAATGCGACAAAAGAACTGAAAAGTTGGAAAATTTATATAATTGTCTTTTGACTATTTGCCCAACATCTTCTATTAGTGAAAGAGTATTTTCCACTTCTAGCTTTATCAAAAGCAAACAAAAAAATCGTCTTAAAGCGAAACATTGTAATTGAATATTATTTCTAAAATATTATTTTAGAAGTGAAAAATATATTTTCATTTTACATATTTAAAATGTAATATTAAAAAAAATGATTTAATGAAAAACGTTTTAAACGTTCAAATTACTAACGTACCTAATTTTACCAATTTACAAACTTTATGACCTCTATTCATTTGATATGCATATAGTTTTATAATATTAATTTTTAAGATATTATATTAAAAAATATTAAAACCAATAAATAAAATGTTGAAATACAATAAAAAAATATTATAAAATATTTTTTTTAAAGAATGTATTTTTTTATTTTTATTACTTTATATATTAAATTTCTTTTTTTTTTGTTTGTAATTAAAAAATTATATAAGCTTTTTATTCAAATTAAAAAAAAACCGAAAAAACCGGTTGACCGGTTTTTTCTGCAAAAACCGAAACCAAAAGCGGTTTTTTTAAAATTCGATTTTTCGAAGAAAACCGAAACCGGTTTTTCAAAAAGGCAGGTTTTTTAAATACTCTAGTTGCAGTCTACAAACAGATTGGTTGTTTTTGGGATGTGATGCAGTCAAAATAATCCAAATACTTCCAAACTAAAATATATAAATTTGTTATAAAAAATCATGGCCCGAATTTACAAAACTTATGTAAACTTCCAATGCGCAAAATGACTGTTTACTAGTGTATTAATAGCAGATTCAAAAAATATATATTTCTTTGCCAGGGTTAAAAATATATTTTTATTATATTAATATATTTCCAAATATTTGAGTAGATTCATTTACTTATGAATATCAAAATATTTTCTTATGCTTATGTGTACAGGGTGCGCAATCGTTTTTTGTGGGTATGTGAAAATTAAATAACTTAAAGAAATAACCGATTTTCATATGTGCAATATTTGTATTTAATTTGGCCCTTTCAATTAATTTTAACTACTGTTTGAATACAATACAACAGGAATCAAATGACCGCTTACGTTGGCGGTATAGTGATGATGTCGGCACCACTATTGGTCTTAAGGTTGTACAATTTGCTTTTCAAATAATCTTACAAAAATAAGTCCTTAGTGCTCAGCTCGGGAGATCTGAGGGACCAGTCAATGTTGCGATTTTTGATATCACACGTCCAGAAAATCTTTCATGCACAGACTAAATTGTTTGACTCGCAGAGTGGTATGGTGCATCATCTTCTTGAAAGCAATAATGGTTCAGAATTTTTTTACATATTTTCGGGTAGACATAATGAACCAACATCCACCGATAGCGTTTCCCATCGACAGTTTTGCCTTTTTTGTAGAAAGCTGGCGTTATCGCCGGCCCAAAAGGTAATTTTTTGGTAATGCAATGGTTTTTCTACCACAACTGAGTGGCTTTTTATTAATATACAGCGTCGATATTTCAACACATTATTTTGTTGTAAAGTGATACATGGTAAAAATTGTACTAAATTGATGTTTTAAAAACTTAACTAGTCAATCGGTTGAGAAATGTCAAAGTTATTTAATATTGCTATACCGACATAAAAGATGGCCCACCTTGTATGTTAGTATGGTCATTAATTTGCAAGCTTGTGAATTTTAACTGTATCCCTCTCTAGAAGTATTCCTTTAAATATAACAATATTTTGTAGGTAAAATCTCAACTCGGGAAGACGTATCGCCTCCTCCTAAAACGAAACAACTTATTTTACTCATACTTTAAATTTTTCCAATGCAGATCCCTATTTTATTTTGTAATAATTAAGGTCAAGGTTCCTTGAAATTACCTTCTGTTCTTGATAAATATTGAAATTTTCAAAAAATATTAAAAATTCAGTTTTATTTGATGTACCTTTCACAACATCTGATTATTCTTATCTTTTCCACATTATGTTCTCTATAGAAAATAACTTTTCTAGAAGGAATTACTTTGAAAATAAGGGCCACTCTAATATTTATATTTACAAATATGTCTGCATATAAAAACTTACCCCGAAATTCTACACGTCCTATTAGATTGGATTTAGCTTTGGGCACTTCAAAATGTATTAATTTTATGGTAAGTGACATGTTGTTGCTGCTATTTCTGTTGCTGTTTGTGGTATGCTTTATATTTTTAACTGGTAATTAAAATAAATATTTTTATAAAATTTTATTTCTATTTAATATTTATATTTTCTGCTTTTCTTGGTACTATTGCAGTTGAAATAACATTGTTGTATGGTTGCTTGAGTTTGGTGTAAAATATTGCTTATTTAATTCCATTTGATGGTTTTATTGTTTGTGCTTGTTTCTGATAGATTTTAAAGCTAATATTTTTTATACTTTTCACACAAAAAAATTCACAATAATGCTGAAAAGAAAAGAAAAAATTTAAGGATTAAGCAAAAAAGTGTAGAATTCAATAAACAAAAGAAAAACTATTATAAATATATGGTCTAAAAATCGGCATTTGAAAAACCCTGGTTTGTAGTTTTTTATCAATTTCGGCACGGATTTTCAAAAAAAAGCGGTACCCCGGTTTTATCGTTTTGTTTTTTTTTTTAAAGTAGTTATAAGATGATATACATGCACTATTGGACGATCAATTCAGAAAATTGTCATATAATAAAAATGATTTTTAAAATTTAAAGATATCTTTTTTTTATTATCTGAGACATGATTATTTATGATGCTAAAGAATTCGTTGTAAAATCAAGAAAAGTGCAACCAAGAAAGCCTTTTATTTATAAATTAATTACAATGGATGATCTTTCCGAGAAAAAATTAGGTGCTCGAAATGCTATAAATTTATTTTTTAGGCAGCATGTCGGATTTTCATTATAGCCCAGCAACATAAAATGGATGTCATTCTTTACGTATCTCTTTTTCAGAACATCCAAAGAAGTTGATAGAGCAAATTTTACGATTTGAAAGAAGTTATTTTAAACAACTTCCAAAAAGTTGATTTCAACCCTTCTTTATGAAGTCATATAAATAAAAATTTTCTTACAAATCCATGCAAAATATATATACAATTGTAATTTAATGTTAATTTTTTAAATTTAATATTTATAATATTTTTATATTATTTATTTATAACTTTTTAATAATTAATTTATTCTTTGAAAAATAAATCATATTTTTGTAAAAAACTAATCTTAAACACAAAGCATAAATTAATTATTATAAAGAAAAGAAAAAGGTTAAATAAAATAAAAAAATTTATTTATTACAATTTATAATAATTATTATCTAAGAAAAAAACAATGATTTAGTTGATAATATTGAAAACATATTTTTCATATCCAAATATTTTACAAATATGATTTTTATACAATTAATTCTTTTGTCTGTAAATCCTAAAGAATTTATTTCAGTTTTTCATATTATCAGTTTTTTATATCATTTTTATTGTTAAGCTATTATAACATAAAACAAACAAAAATGTAAAGAAAAACACGTATGTTTTGGCACACATATGTGGTCTCACCTAAACCATATATAATTTGCCCTTTGGAAAAATAAATTTTTCTAAATAATAATCATTTTTCATAAAAACTTAATTTTTTTGAAAAAAGATAAATAAAAAATATTTTGTATAATTTTTTAAATAAGTACCATATATTAAGAAGTATCACTTTTCGAAATAAAATCAAAATAAGTAAATTTTTTCACGCCTTAAGTACAAATGGGAAAGAGCATCCAAGCATTGAGCTTTCATACTTATTTAATTAACAAGTCCTAATTTTTATAGCTACTCGGCTATAAAAACAACTTCCTCCCAATGACACGTCAATGTTAAAATAATGAATGATTCACCTAAGTTTTCACAACTTCGAGCTAAGTATATGTAGTGTTTTTTCTACTTTTTCCTCAGCTCTTATTTTGCTGTGAGTGAATATAACAAAATCCCCCTTTTTTCGAGGAAAAATTTTGAAGGATAAATACTGAAGCCTTATTAATCTAGCTGTAAAATAAAGGAAAGATATAGTGAAAAATTACGTATTTTGCATTTACAGAGAAAAAACTATATTAGTAAATTTCGGAGGATTTTCCCGAGAAAGAACCAGGTGTTAAAATGGCTAGGCCTAAATTTTATAGGCAAGGGATAGAACTTTCAAATGACATAACAAATTTTTTTAATAATTCTTAATTCTTCATGTTAAAACATCCCAAATAAAACATGCAAATTTTTTTAAAACTTATTTTAAAATATCTCGAAAATCTGTTATGATGAAAAAAATGCTTTTTTAAAGGTCTGATATAATCAGCAAAATCTAGTTATTCTCATTTTATTCATACAAACTTATATAAATTGTCATAAATTAGCAACTTCTATTTACATCCATAAAAAAAGTTACAGTTTCTATCTAAAATTCGGTTTTTATGACTGAACTTGTTGCTACAACTAAATATTGGTTTTCACTACAAAATTCGGTTAAAACAACTGAATTTTGCTTGGAAATCGCAACATATTCAGTAATCAGATTTGAATTTGGTTGTGCTAACCAGAATATACTTTTAAATTCGGTTAACACTTTAATTTTTAATGTGTAAAAATTTATTTACACCTCAAGTCTAGCTTAATAATATGATCATTTATAGGTTTGGTATCTCGTCCATTTTCGAAAAAATTCCATATAATATTACCTACATACCCAGGAAAAAATACCTTACTAAATAATGAGTCTTATAACGAGCAGTAACTGGTTGAAGTTTGCGCATTATTTGAACACAGTGTCGAGTAGAATAACTAGATAATGGTAAGGTTTAAATAACAATTTATACACTCAGAAAAAAAGTGTTTGTGTACTGATTTTTTGTAAAAAATTATAGCAAATCTTTTGTACATTATACAAATTACAGAATTTTTACAGAATATTTACAAATTTTTGTTGCTAATTTTAGAAATCATTTTACAATTTTTTGAAAACCGATTTGCTAAAATTAGCAGAAAATTTACTAGTTTTAAAAAAGTGGATATTGAAGGAAATGTTATTTCTAATTAAAACATACACCTTAAAATGTTTACAGATTACAAAAAGGGCTCGGAAGAGAATATACCAACTCATGTCTAAAAATAGAACATGCACTTAAAATAGAACTAAAAATGTTTTTACTTCTAAAAATCAGCCCTAAAAACAATTAAAATTTGGCCTTAAAAGTAAAAAAAAAAATGACTTAAAAAATTTTCAAAACAGAATTCACCAAATTAAAACAAATTGATAAATTCGTTTATGTTTTACAATTTTGAAGCATTTGATTATTTTTTGTTTTTAATTTTACTAAAATTTAGTAGCGGCAGCTTATTTTTTCTACAAATTTCATTGTACTACACATCAGCAGACATTTGTTGCTAAGATTAGCAAAAAATACCGCTGGGCTCTAATTAGCAAAATTTCCCGTTATAACAGCAAAATATTCTGTTGCCATTAAAGACTTCTTTTGGTGAGTGTAGACTAAGAATATTATGTAGTTTACTGCATAAATGATCATACATTTATTTTTCAAAGAAATATTTGTTTTAATTTTGTTGTTCAAAATAATTTATATTCATTTACCGACCTTTTTCAGTTTCATTTATTTTTTTTTATTTGTTTGAAATTTAATAAAAAATTACCCACAAAACGGAAATTTGTGTTTTATTTATTCCCGTTACAGTTATACCAAATTTAAATGTTGTCTGCTTCCTGTTTAAAAAAATTTATATTTAAAATTCCAACTTGGTTTTTAATTTAAATTGATTGCTTTTATACAAAATTATTTCAATTCGATTGGCAAGAACTTCATAAATAAACACACATAAGACCCTTCACACACAATATGTCTATAGACTGTGTGAGTATAAATTTTGTAGATTAAAAAACAAAGAAAATTGGAAATAAATTAATAATCAGTTATCTTCTACGGCATTGGTAGGTAAATTTATAATATTTATTTTTAACTGATAAATCATTTGTTTTTCTGTATTAATGTTTTTTAATTTAAAAAAAAATACAACAACGCTTTATTTAAATTAAAAGTAAGTAGACCGGCTTTAAATAAAATTTCTTTTATTGGTATTTTCTGTTATTTTAACTTACAAACTATTTAAAGTGTAGGTAAACCAAAAATAAGTGGTTTTTATTCATATAATAAAACTGATTTTTGTTAACAAAAGAAAAATTAATAAAACCAAACTCAAAATAGGTTTTAACTGCCAAATAAGTTGTTAATACACATTACAATTAAGTGATTATTTTCTCATTGAAAGTAATGCATTAGGCAAAGAGATGGCATATAATATAAGTAGCTGTTTAACACATTATTAGTAACTCATTATTTTCGCTTAAAAGTAAATGCAGTGGGCAGGGCTAGGTTTTTATTGATAATGCACAAATTAATGAGCCGCTATTACTTAATTTTTCCTGGGTTATTAAAATTCATTTATATTACTCATACGCACCCGTGCACCCTTATACAAAGTTACAAATATACAATAAAAATAAATTTATAATAATATTATATCATATAGAACTAACACCACTATATTTTTTTGTACCGATAGAAAAGCAGCCGAATATTTTTGTTTTCAATATGTAGAAAAATAAAGAAGTTGGCAAATTAGACTTTAGTAAAAATTCAAAAAACCAAAATTCAAAACTTTTTTTGAAATATTGGAACAAAAAATTTCTTTTTAGAAAAGGGCGCTAAATGATCTATAGATTGTAATTAATTTTACGATCTTGACATATGGTGAAAATGCCTTCTACACTCAAAAAATGTTAGTAGAAATATTTGTAAAAGCTTTTCAATCCCACTTTGTTATTTTTGTACTAATTTTAAGAAAAATAAATATTTTTATTTAGTTTTTTTTTCTATTTACATTTTACAAATTCCAGTCTTTTTAGATAATTTTTTTAAATTTTTGTTGTTAATGACAAAGATAATTTTATAAAATAATAAATAAAATGAGAAAATAAATTTACTGATTTTAAAATGAATAAATGAAATTTTATTATAATAATAAAAACTTATATTTACAAACTTAGATTGCCTTAATATACAATTAAATTATATTGGCATGTAAATAAAAGCTATTTTAAATATTAAAATAATTTAAAGTTTGTAAATTGAGAATGTATGCTTTATGTGGTCCTTAGGCTAATTTCTTTGGTTCAGAATAGTATAATACAATAAATCAAATAAATTTGTAAAAATAATATTAGATTTGTAACAAACCTTTCGTTCGAAATTGAATAAAACTGCAAGGATCTCGATTTAAATTCCCTAATCCAAATCATTGACTTATAATGTTACATTGGTGAAAAAAAGTGATCAGAAGTGAAGATACTTTTCACAACTGAATTATGTCCAAAAAATGATATCACTTAAGTCGACTGTTAAATTTTAAGTAAGATCGTTCTCAAAATTCATAATGCATACACTCGGTCAACGTTTCTATTTTTCTATATATTACAATTCATTGATTTCAGTTCCTTAATATGAATCAAAATAAGTTGTTGATTAGAACTAATTTATTTTAATAAACTTTATGCATAAATTTACTAATGTTTAGTAGTGGTTATTGACTTTTTCAGTAATTCCGTCTTACTAATATTTAGAAGCACTTACTAATTGTTTATATTAACTTCACTGTACTTATATTAAAAATATTTAATACATTTGTTTTGCTGGATTTAGCAAACCGATTTTAAATAAAACTTTACAAAAATTTTACTAAAACCTAATTGCGGTTATTAATTTTTTCTACTAATCTAATTGTAGAACACGTTAATAGACACAGCAGGTATCAAATTAGCAACATTTTTTTCGTAATAAGAGAAAATTTTTCAGTTGAAATTACTGGCTTTTACTTGTGAGTGTATACATGTAAATAACTGAGAAATAATATTGTTTATATTCTACTTTATCTCTAATTATATTTGAATATTTGTATATTTTTTGATTTATATTTGTTTTAACATTTTCATGTATTAGAAAATTTTGTAAATAACTTCCAAAAAGTTTACAAAAAAAATATATAAAGTCAAATCAATAATTTTCAGCATTTTTTCTAAATTAAAATTTTCTAACTCAGCAATTTTTTTTTTTGTTGACTTTACCAACTTTTTTCTTTGGGTGAAGTTTCTAAAATATAGTTCTACAAAATCTTTGTTTAAGCTTTACCAAATTTTTCGCTCTTTAAAAAGATAGTTTAATGAGTCTACTTTTTTGTTAACGTATGAGCAATTTTTATCACTCATACGTAGTGTGGCCCTTTGTTAACATTTTTACTTGATATGACAATTAATGGATTTTTTATTTAAATGTTTATTGGTGTCTTGATACAGTACTAGCATGAACAATTTAAACAAAATTTTCTTCTCTGCGATATTGATCTTTGGAAGAAACCAATTTTAAATAATATCAAAAGTGTCTATCCTTGGACCACTATGAGTTAATGTACCAAATTTTGTGCATGAACACGCATCAAAACAGACATTGAGGAAACATTTTTAGAAGCAGTATATCTAAGGTTCTAATTCTTAAGCTAATATTAATGTGAGTATCAAGTTTCAGCAATTATATGTTTGTTTTTTTAAACTGTTGGGTGCGATCAGGTAAACATGATAAGACTGACCTATGGACGGAGAAAGCTAAATCGATACAGAAAGTGAGCCCATGGGTATACTGTGAGTCTGTGTTCGATGTTATTGGATATATCCTGAACACATCGTGGACAACTACTGCGCTTTACCGATAAAAACCTACGGAATACTTTAAATAAATATAAATATCCGAACGCAAAATAACAATGAACTATTGTAATGCAGTTGATAATATAAATGTTTTTATTGTAACCAAATACAATACAATTCTTTATTTTTTATTATATATTTTGTCTTCTCCTTTTTTGCAAAAACAAAATATGTTATATTTTCATTTTTATTATATTTTCATTTAAAACAACCTTCAATTTTTAACTGACAAAACGTAAGAAACGATTTTTGCACTTTGTTTATCAAATTTATTTTTTTTATTTGTCTGTAATTTTACCAAACTCAACACACACAGATGTATATATTTTTATTTTCTATGTGTGTACCTTTATTTGAATAATTTCTTGTAATTTTTATTGAAATAATTTTGTATATAAATAAATAATTTTGGTAAAAAATAAAAAGCAATTATATGAATCAGTAGTTCTAGAAATAGAAAACATAAAATTTTACATTTAACATAAAATATCAACTCCTACTGAATGTCTGTAAATTGTTATAGTTTGTTTTTTTAAAGACTGATACAAATAGATAAAAAAATATATAATATATATCTATGAATTTGAATTTATTCTTCATTTAAAAACAAACTCTAGTGTATTACTTTTTAAATAAACTACAATCGGTAACTGAAAATATATTGTGAGTGTATGTATTAGTCTTTAAGCCCTCCTACATAACACAACGTCCTCCTTCGGTGTTCCCATAGCACTTTAACCCACCAAAGTAAAATTACATAACGGGATATGAATTAAAGAGCTTAAAAAATCTTCTATACCCTTTCCCTAGAAAGTAAAACATTGATTAGTAGGAAGAATTTCGTGAGCAATGCTTGTCTTTATAAAAAAAAATCCAGCATGAAATTTATACTTCTACAAATTATAATAAAAATCTTTTAACACACAATCACATACAAAAAAAAAAAGTATGAATAAAACAAAATGAATTCCCTCTTCTTTACAAGATATTCATATACATATGAAGCATTTTATCAGTTTCAAAAAGTTCTATCGAGTTTTGTGTGCCTTGCATTGTTTAATACCTTATAGAACGGAAAACAATTTATGAGCCCATATTAACAGGACGTGCTGCAAAATTCTTTTTTATTTTAATACAATTGAATTCCCCCCACTATATTACCTTTCATTTAAGTATAATCATCATTTCGAAAAATATTTAAGGGTTAAAACACCGTACTGGAGAAAAAATAATTTTTCTTGAATTGCAGTTCTGGCTCTAAAATTTAAACAAATTAAGGATAATTTTTTGTGGAACTGAAATACATGAATATGAAATATATTTTTAATTTTTTCTTTACAATATTAAGGCATCTTCCTTCCATAAAGAGTTAAAAAAAAGAAAAGCTCTAGGAAAAGTGATTTGATAGATTTTTTTGACTTTACATTCGTGTCCAGGAAACCAAAATACATTAAACAAGTTTTAAAAGAAAGTTTTGCAATAACTAGACCGGAATATAATTTTAAAACTGATCCTGTATTTTGTATTAAATTTAAAAAATCTTTAATTATCTAGGGTTCTCTGCAGTGGTGCAATAACTCTTGAATACATCATACATACTAAACTATGTCTAACTAGTATCAATGATATGTACTTCAATTTTAGTTTTTTTATTGTAGCACATTCTTTACTATAATAAATGAATGTACGAGTATTTTCTGGAAAAAATTTATGCATTGATTGATTATTTTATATTCAGGAAATATGTACTGCTTTAGAGAATTGACATTTTTTTATATTTATGACTCTTAAATATTTGTTAAATAAATTATATATTTTATTATGAAATAAATTATTGTTTCTGTTTACATTTTTCTGAATGAGATTATGTTTACACAATGATATTATAGCAAATTGGCAACATATTATAATACAATGTAACATTAAGTTAAATGGATTTATATTTACACAAACTTCAATTTGCATATTTGAATATGAAGTACATAATAAATGATTGTAATACAAGTTACAAGTGTCATGGTAAAAAAATGTTATTAAAAATTTATTCATTTCGAATTAAAAATGTACAAAAAAAAAAAAAAAAATAAACAATAGGGTGTTCCATAACTTTTGCACTTGGTGGAACACTCACATGACGCGTATTAAAGAATTGATTTTGGTAAAGATAAATAAAGCGGACTACCAGTTCTTAAACTTGTAGAATTTTTTGTTTGTTTGTAGTTTTTTTTTTTAATTCTGTAAAAAAATGCGTCTTAAGTCCACAACTGTATTATGGTTAAAAACAAAACAAATTTATACGTTTATAACTTTTCTTCATTCATGCACAAAAATATGAAAACTTGACAAAATAACAAAAACTTTCGTAAAATAAACGAAAATTTCTTTATTGTACAAAAGTTTTTTCTTTTGACATTAATATCGAATTTATGGATTATTGTGAGTGTTAATGAAGTAAGTCTGACCTTATAAATCTAAAACGAGTCACATTGGACAGCTGATTACCGGGGAAATTGTGAAAAATATAATTTACATGAATTTATCCTTTTTATACCCTTCACCACAGGTGGTATATAAGTTTGTCAGGGTATATATAACTTTGTCATTCCGTTTGTTATTTCTACAATATTGATCTTAGACCCTATAAAGTATATATATTCTTGGTCCTTATCAAGAGCGAAGTTGATTTAACGATGTCCGTCTGTGTGTTTAAATGGGTTTTCCGAAGAACCCAGATATGATGAGGACTTGATTGTTATTTATTTCTGTTACATGTGATCCATTTCTGTTTGCTATTGAAAATCAGACAGATCGGTTAATAAATGGCTGAGATATTAGCAAAAAACCACGACTACCTCTAATTTTTTCCGTAAAATCCCTTTATTTAATATGTATGTTGAATTTTACGCACAACAAACACATCCATTTGTTGAAATTCTTTTCTTTCATCTCCACACAAACAGCAAACACATACAAAGATTTGTCATTTAAACAAACACCAAACAAATCTCTAATGAACGAAGACTTTTTATTTATGTACCTCTCCTCTATTAACGATGATTTTGTGTGAGCTTCAATAGCTCAGTTGTCTAGACGCTATGTCACAAATACTTTTTTTCTCTAAGGCCGCGGGTTCGAATCCCGGTCAATTCACTTTTTTTTGTACATTTTTTTTTTTATTTTCTTAAGACTTTTTTTTGGTTTGTGTTTTGTTTTTTTTAACATTTAATAATTAATTTATATACAATTTTTTATTAATAATTAAATAATCCATAAATAGGCTAAAAACATCAAAATTTGTATGAAAACCCTCTGATACAAACAAAATACAAACGTTTTTATTTCTATTTTTTGCTCCGATTTAAAAGAATTTATAAACAGATTTTTAAACCATTTTATTTCCTTTGAGTGCAACTATTTTAGGTCATAACTTATAATAATTTATAAAAAAAATTTATAAACTATTTTCCTTCAAATTTTTAAAATTAAGCTAAAGAAATTAAAAATATTTAAAAAAAAAAGCAAAATAAAATCCCAAATGCAAATTTGCCAGCTAAATCAAACGTTTTTGTAGAAATAAAACACATGCAGTTCTAGTGATTTCTTTTAACGATTTGTTGAAACTCTTTTCTTTCACCTTTTCACCTTTTATACACAAACAACAAACACTATTCTAGAGCTGTAATATGACCTATGGATACGTCTTATATAGCAAAAGATCGAAAATCTTTAGTATAACATATTTGCTGAAAAAACTCGGAAATATCGGTACGGATAGAAAAAAGTTATGCCCAAAACATAAATTTTTTTAAATACTTATTTTCTGGAACCATAAATCTTCCCGAGTCCAAGTTTTATCACCAAACTAAATGGTTAATTTCCTCTTAAAGGCGTCCGTATATAAATCTGTCCATTCCATATATGTCCATATATAAACTTCAGTTTTTTCCCAACCATGGTGAAGGGTATATAAGATTCGGCATAGCCGAATTTAGCCGCTCTTACTTGTTCATATTATATTATGTGTGGTTGGGTGCCGTGTAATAAAGCCATAGGTAATAAAGCCATAGGCAATAAAGCCATATGACCTTATTTTACATCGCATTGGGAAATAAAGTCATATGCGTTTGTCAATTGAAGTGGAAATAGTGCCGTACCAGTGTAAAATGCAATTAATTGTAATAGTTACATAGGTATTACCAAAGGATGAGTTGTTATTGTCAAGCGTTGAAAAGGTATGGCGTACAGGCGGCAATTACGCCTCGTATTGTATTTTGATTGCTGCTCTTCAGCATATTGAGGCATATTTTTTTTCTGGCGACTGGCTATGCATGAATAACCGTTAGTTTATATGAGCACGTTTTTCTTCCCAAGCGTTGTGCCCAATTTGTCGTGCCATTATCAAGGATGGGTCGCACATTCAAATATTGTTGATTTTTAAAAAATCGATACACACAGTTCCATTTATAAACTCAACTTATTGTATTGTATTTTTTTTTTTGTAATTAAAAGATATCAAATACACTACAAAAATATTGCACAGAAAATTATAAAAGGTGCAATAATGCCATAATGGCGTTATTTCACTTCTCCGATGGAAATACAGCCATATGGCATTTTATTTCAATGCTTGTGAAATAAGGCCATATGGCCCTATTGCCTATGGCTTTATTCCACGGAACCGTGTGGTTGTTGTACAAAAACGAATAGTTGTTTTAGAATCGATTTTCAAAACACATGTGCTCACATGTACTTTCTGCACTTTTGCAGTTGTGAATAAAACCTGTGGTTTTAATTTTTTTTATATTTTTCCCCAGATTCTAAACTTTTGAGAACTATTTTGTGCAAAAATTAAAAAAAAAATAAAATTATCCAAAACTACCAGTTTTGCCACCGGTAGGCTAGTTGGTAGCGTGCTAACTTATCAGTGCGGGGTCGTGTGTTAAATTCCCAACAGAGGCTCTGGTTTGTTTTCACTACAACGAGCCGATAGCCTTTGTTGCTAGTGCTCGGTTAGGGATTTAGGATATAATTTGTAATTATATGATTTATCTAGAAGTTTTAGATGTTTTAAGATAGTAGCCTAATGGCTCGGTTATGTAAATGAAGCTTGAAAAAAAGCCATCTAAGCGTATGCCTGGAAGGGTTACGTTATATGTACCATAATTAACTATTTAATATGAGTCTTTTATGTGCTCTTGCATGGCAAAATTCACAGATGTAAAAAATTTGGGACACTCTAATACACAAGACTTAACTTATTACTTAAATTAAAGAAAAATACTCATTAATCGATAAATACTTATTTATCACATTTACTGACAGTATGAAAAGAAAGTTAAGCATCATGTACATATTCTTGTAGAATTACTAGCTTAATAGTCTGATACTTCGTTACTGGTAGTTTTAAGCATTGAAATAGACTAAAAAGAATATTTGCTTCTTTTGTGTCCAATAATCGTCCTCTTTAAATAAATTTGTTTAATATTTTAATAGTGTTTGTTTTAATTTAAATTTTTAGCTTTTAAGCTTAAACACAGAAATAGTGTTAGCTTGAGTGACTTAAGCTAAATATGAAAGAAAAAAAATCTTTAATTTTAGAAATTAAAAATGTGTCCTTTTAAAATATTATTTTATACCAAAGCAATGCTAAATTCACTGAAAACAACTATGTTTGAACCGTAAAGGATTTTCGTTACCTGCACTTAGTACAATGTTGTCAGTCTTGGAGGTTTATTTCCTCGTTCTCCGTTCCATTAAATTTCATTCCTTTTGTGTACTGTTTTATTTTCCTCAGTTAATTTTTTATTGAATTCCTTATCTTATCTTATGTTTGATTCTTTTCGTTTACCATTCCATTTATTTTTTCTTGTCTAGTACTTCAATTGCAATCTTAGTCGTTCTATCTATTTCGTTCCTCTGGTCTAGTATTTTTTTTTTATATACGATTTTAATTCAGGCATTCAGAGGGTGTATTTTATTTCGTAAAACGTTGAACTTTGTAAATATAACATCCATAATATTGTACGTTTTGAAAATGTTTTAACATGTTTAAACCTCAATGCTTTTCAAATGTCTGTAAACCTCTCCATTATATAGACAACATATAGTGTTATTTAATAATTAATTATAAGCCTTTGTTATTAATTGAAAGTAATCATATCTTTATAAAAGAATTTTATTTTCTCACTACTTTCCAATTTCCGTTTGGGAAATGAATTTAATTATCATTTCAACGTTTTCTATGTATTTGTAAAACCTTTTAAAATAATTTACCAGTGCTTTGTTCTCGCGTTTTTATAACTATGTTTTTTTTTTTTTGATATTTTTTTAGAGAAATATTTGCAAACTTTGTGGTAGTCTTCTGTATGTGTGGATTATTTTATTATAAAACAAAATTGTATACAGATAAAATTTTGCAGTTTGTTTTAATACAGCTTAAAAATCCATTTAAAGTATTAAACTTTTTGTGGAGTTTCAAATTTTATTAATGGAGTTTATGTTGTTTCGTGTTATACACAAACACTTTTATATAATAGAAATAGTATTTAAAAATGAGCAACAATTTTAGATTAGCAAAGTCTGATTCAGAAAATATAAAATTGCACTTTTCCAATATTTAACTCAAAAAAAAAGGTTGGACTTTAATAAGTCAGCAATATTTCAGATGTTAGAAATTTTTAAAAGTTCCATTTTGGCATGATATGTGAAGTTCTTTAAAACCTTAGGATATATTCCACACTCGTCAAAATTAATTTTGGATACATTTTGGCGTCATATACCATTGAATATTTGAAAATTAATTCAGTTTAATTTTAAAAATAATAAGATTGCACCCCCTTCTGCATTAATGATCGTAGAAACTTATAAATTATTTGGACCAATTTATTTACCACAGCTATTTTTTGACCAATTTATTGACGACTGTACATGAATAATAATGTCACTATATCAGCAGAAAATTTTTTGTTTTAGTAGATATAAATGTCACTTTTTAATTTTCGAAATGGTAAGTATTTTAAATAAATTAATTAAAAAAAAAAAAATAAGTTGTCAATACCTACCCTACACCAGACTTAGAATTTGGTTATATTTCATGAAACAGACCAAATTTCGGGAAGTGACTTTACTTACTACAGGCAGTAAATTTAGAGAACAATTTATATGATATTGGCAAAAAAGTATATTTAAGCAAATATCGGGTAGTGATCCGATTTTCTTTTAATTTGTAGGCATAATTTATGGAGATGAATTGCATTCACAACCCAATAACTAAGCTGTTGTGATATAGTCTGTTCAGATATAGTCTATCAACTTATGGTCCCATTTTAACCAAATTTAATTATTTACCCTGTATGTGTTTTCTCTCCCTCATATACATCGCAATATCCTCCTTCGGTGTTCCCATAGCACTTAAACCATACGTGGGACTAATACAGTGATTGGACTAATTAATTGTTAATTACAATTACATTGATAGCAAAAATAATGAAATAAATTTCATTACCATTGTTGGAATTAATGGTTATGATTTAATGATCTGATTTCATTGATCAATGACAATGTTTTTGAATTTCGTTACCATTACTAATGCATCAATTAAAAAAAACCATTAGCATTATTAAACGACATTTTATGTGTTAATATTTATGTTAATATTTATTTATGCGAGTTAACATTTGTATATTTGATATTTTGTTATATTATTTTTTGTATAAAGCTACTTTGATAATTTTCAAATCGCAAAAACTTTTTTGTAAACAAATGATCAATCAATTATAATTAGTTTTTTTTTATACATTTGTGCTATTTCATTACCATTAGTAATGAAATTTTTAATGGAAAATATTTCATTGCCATTAAATGGTAATGAAATTTCAATGGTAATGAAAAATTCCCAAGTATGAATTAAACCCACCGAAGTACAATAACATATCAGGACTATCAACTAAAAAGCTTCAACAATTTTGGTAATTCTCCTTCAGATGGCGGGTAATAACTGTTTTAACTTTTATCATCTCGCACAATTACAGTGTTGCCATATTTGAAGCCCTTTATCTTTCACCATCTTTTATATATCCTCTCTCCCCTATTCTAATAAGGAAACTAATTTATCAAAAAAATTTCTTGAGTGTTGGTTCTCTTAAAAAAACATAGGTGGTAAAATGTTCTCCCCTAAAATGATAAATATATTACCCGGTCATCCAGATTATAATTTCTTATAAATAAATAAATATTACCCGGTCACTTTGGCACAGTACTCAAAAATTGTGTTGATACCCCGCCTATTTTTGTAACAACACCTAAATAAAAAGAACATCCTGTATCATAACAAGATGTTATGATTGACATTTTGTAATGATCATAGAATGATCCTAAAGATCAAAATATCATAATTAATTATAAAAGTAATTTTTACTGATAATAATATTACAATGTGGGAACCATATTTCTTATCATAAGGATCACACAGTGCTTCTAAAAATTGCTAATAAACACTTTGCAAAATTTACCTTAAATATTATTAACAAAGTAAAGCAAATTTTGTGTTGTAATAAAAGTGACATGACCCTCATAGCATACCATTCACATTTGGACCATTGTGTTCTAAGAAAGTCTTACAAAGTTTTAAATCAAGATAAAACAATTCCTTATTTTTGATTACATGGAAGGTACCACAACCACTCATACTATCTCGTACATATTGAAAACAGTGCCTTAAAAAGTTGATGTGCTGCTTAACCCGCCAATATCCGAAGTTAAGCAATTCAATAAGCTGAGTCGTACACCCTATCGGTACATCCTATCGCTACATTCTACGCACATTTGGCACACTTATTTAAAATAAAAACCAATTTTTGATGGACTATGAAACATGCTAACGCAAATTAAAAATTTGGGTTGTATAGGAAGTATTGCAAATCAGCACAACTTGAGCGCAGTTCCTGAATAGTATTTAAATTTTTTTTAGAAAACGCCTTGCCAATTTTCTTTCATAAACATTCAACTAAAGCTGAGGTAAAGTAGTTTATAATTTTGGATTGTGCCCTACCCACCGCTTTTTGAATAGAAATCCCTTTGCCAAGTTTTGGTAAAATATTTCCAATGAAAACCTATCTAAAGTAATACTGGAATTTGTAGTTGTAACGCGGTGCACAATTTGTTGGATACTCTAAACCTTAACTTCATAGTTAAATGTTTAACTTTGTCACTTTAAAACATGAAGCTGCAGCCGACAGCGTTTCGACATAATGCGCAACGTCGCAAATATTAGCAAAAAATTTGTCGACAGCGTAAGAAAGTATTTTTACGTAAATTTATGTCTGATACATATGTGTTTATTTCAGTGATGAAATGCGTAGATAAAATTAAGCGGAGTCGTTTGAAAGTAGTAAAGAGATTAAATATTCCATTATATATTAATCAAACAGATTAAAATAAAGTTTAATCGACTTTTTTGGTTCGATTATTGCTTGCTAAAAAACATTGATCATCATTCTACTATAAATATGCATACAAAATTATACATAATAATAACACAATAAGTAAGTCAATATAACAAACGAATACGTAAACTTAATTTTGGATCATAGAATTCAGTGGCGAACACCGTTTTTAAGAGTCATGCCATTTTAACAAGGTATTTAGATTTTAAGTTTGTATTGACTCAAAAAATTTTTTGATTATATTTTATTTTTTTTTTCACTTATTTACTATTATTATTTTTAAATTAATCTAGAACGTAAGGAGTATTAATTATTAGTAGTTTAAAATATAATGATACCCCAATATTAATTATATGTTATACTGGGATGTGTTTATTTAGAGTTAAAGTACACCAATGCGTATACGTAATATAATTGTAACAGATTTTAATGACTCTTATGCCGTTTTATTTCCTAAACAAAATTTTGATTTATTTTGATTGCAAACGAAAAAATAAAAATATTATTAAGTAGTAAATAAGTAAAAGATTAATAAAGTATTTGCAAAAGAGTTTTCGAAGTCTTTTTAGTAAAATTTAATCAAAATATTGTTTGAGTCAATACACACTTAAGATCTTAATATCATGTTGATATGACCTGATTCTTAAAAAAGGGGTTCGCCATTGAATTTTACAACCAAAAATTAAGTTTACGTGCCTCGAGGTTTTTGTGTGTCATTTCAAGGTTGACATTTTACTTACAGTGCAATAATGACAATATTAATAATTTTCATTTTGGTCAGCTTAAACCGATTATTGGCTAAATCGGTTTGGCAAATATGTCGTCTGGCGGTGGCTGACCAGTTGGTTTTTATCTCTCTGAACTCAAATCTGTCTCATCGACTTTACCCGCTAGAAACATTTTTTATTAAACCACCATATTAAACCATAATAATATTAAATAAATAAAAATAAATAAGTTTTAATTGCATTTCCTTAAAAAATTGTTTTAGAAGTAAAACTTTTAATTAATTACAAAATCAAAACGCCCATCAGAAGATATATTGATTTTATGTCTAACTTGATAAAAAATATGTAAGTGCGAATGAGAAATGAACAATATCTACTCTGTGGAGTGGAAGAACCTTAACCTTAACTTTCAAGTATTATATGATGAGTTAGAATCGAGAAAATTTTGCGGATGTCTGTATAAACAAATTTTCATAATATTTTGTGTAGTTAATAAAGATTTTTTTTGCAATAACAAACGTATTATAATAACATTTAAGAGTAATATATGCATATTTTTTATATTAAAACAGAAACAATTTGAGGTAACATGAAAATAATAATGCAGACCCCAAAAAACTCTAAAAAATACTCAAAAAAATTGAATTTTTACATTTATTGCTATTTTGGACGCTTTTTAATTTCGAATTCCGAAGATGCACTCAAAGAAAAATTTAGTTAACTTTGAAATTTAAGTAAAAATTGGTCAATTTCGGAATAAAATAAATAAAGCAAGCTTTAAGAAAAATATAAATATTGTATGCATTCTTGAAGAAATTTTTAAACTGAGGGCTAAAAAGATTTTTTTACCACAAAATTTCTAGAAGTACGAATTTTTTCTAATTTAAATTTTGAATCAGATATTGCATATTTAAAAATAAATAAATAAATAAGTAAATACATATATGTGGGCTTAATTTTTCGTTGCAATCGACATCAGTAGGCCTTTACTAGCAGATTACAAAAATGTAACGATTTTTGAAAGCGGTTCATAAAGAGAGAATAAGCAAACCTCCGAAATGTTCCCATCAGAGCTTTGAAGAATTAACTATTATTTTAATATATTCGTCATTAATCGATTTAAATTTTTTAAAGAGTCAACGCATTTTTTTGTGTTAATCATTCATTCAGTTCAATTGTAACATTTTTTATAAGTTTAATAGAAAAAAGAATTATTTCAATTTATCAACGGTTCCGTGATTAAAAAAAAAAATCCGTTAATTTATTTAAAAAAATATTCTTATTCAGTGTATCAAAATTAAATTTTTAACGTTTATTTACCCTTAATTAATTTTCTACCATTCAGTGAACTAAAATCAATTTTTTCCCGATCACTGATTTAATATCGAAACCAGGCAAAATCAATTTTATTGCTAACATTACATAATATAATGATTTCAAACCGTACAAAACAATGAGAAAAATCTGATGAATGTACATTTTTTGTTTGTTTTTATTAACTGAGCAATAAAAATTTTATTTTCAATCACTGAACGAAAAAAACTTGATATTAAATCACTAAACGGAAATATATATTATTTAAACGGTGGGATCAACGGTTGATAAATTGAACGCATGCCTTCTTTTCGTTCGATTTATATGTTGTTCGTCATTTGAATTTAACTCGTTAAATTTTAATTCAGATGTTAAAAATTTAATCAATTAACTAAATTTTCGAAGCTGTGGTTCCCATGGCCGAGGTAATCTGTTTACCATTTCTATGGGTATCTGAAATTTTACGGCAATTCGGCGTGGTGGTAAAAATTTTATATCATGAATATAAAGAAAAATTTTATATCTTTAAAAAAATTTATAATTTCTTATTTATGTTCAATAAATTAATGTTTAGTAAATCGGCTCTTATTAAATGTTGCTGGGTTTATTTTACCTGTATAAAACATGCGATTATAAATCTCATATGCGAAGGTTTTTTAATTGTTATTTTGAAAAACTTTTGAAAAGTTTATTTCAAAACACGAATGCAACAATGCCACAAACACAACTTGAAACTGAAAATATGCAACAGCGTATATATTTCTAGCAACAGTAAGACTACACTTGAAGGAAAAACTTAAACATATGTATTTTCACATACCGTTTTTGATATGATGAAAACATTACAGTTTTTTATTCAGAGAAACGTTGCTAAAACAAATGCTAGCGTGCATTTAAAGTGCCAAAAGACTTATAAAAAATATCTTAAACCTTCTGAAAAAATTATTTCCAAGAAAATTTCAATTAATTTTTTTTTTTTATATTTTGTTCATTTTCAATTAAAAATTTATTAACATCAATTAAATTTTTTTATTGATAATGAACTTGGTGTAAAAAATATTCTAGCTTACAATAAACACTATGGACAATATATAAAAGTCATATTGTTTTGATCTATTTATATCTTATCGTTAATTACAGTTATTTAAATTGCAAAATTGCATCTCAAATCCCTAAACAATGTTTATTAATTTTTTTAATATTACGCGTAGTAATTATAGCGTCAATTTAATTGATTCTTTGAAAATTATTCAAATAATGAACTGAATTTTGCAAATCGATTCGTTTAAAAATTGAATCAGATTTAAAAATTAAATTAAGGAATCATGTTTATCTTAAAGTTTAAAAAAATAATGTTAAAATTTAAGTTTAAGAATATTTCTTTCTAATTTTTAGAAAAAATTAATATTTGATTATTTAACAATCTGTTAAAAATTTTTAAGTATTTCAACTCTGAAAATGGGAACATGAGAACAAACAGTGCAGATACGCATGCACCAATTATGATAAAGTTGGTGCCATAGTATTTTTTGTGGTGTTATTGGAACCTCAAAAATACTATGATACTCCTACACTTAAAAAAGTTTGTAAGTTAAAATAACTGAAAATATCATTTAAAAGAAATGATATTTCATTTAAAAACCGGTCTACTTAATTTTCATTTAAAATAAATACCATTTGTTATTTATTTTTAAATGTTGATTAATCAACTGACACATCCGTAAGAAACAAATGATATAATCAGTTAAAATAAATGTCAAAATTTTACCTACCAATCCTTAAAAAATAAATGTTTTTTCATTTATTTGAAATTATTTCCGTTTTTGTATTTTTTGTTTTTTTTTTAATATACTCGTACAATACAAAATGTATGTATGCATATGAAGCTATAAACACTTTTTGTGTGAATGTATTTGTGTATGTATGTGTGTTTATGAAGTTCTTGTAATTTGTATTGAAAAAATTTGTATATATACAACCAATTTAAATAAAAAAACAAATTGAAATTTTTTGAATATTTTTTTTTGAAACAAACAGCAAACAAAATTTAAATTTGTAATAACTGTTACGGACAAAAATAAACCACAAGTTTCCGTTTTGTGGGTAAATTTTTATTAAATTTCAAACAAATGAAAAAAATAAATGAAACTGTACAAAAATGGTAAATGATAGTAAATTATTTCGAATAAATGTATAAAAAAGTTAATATAGATATTTCTTTGAAAAATAAATGTAAGTTCCTTTATTTTTAAATGGAACGGAAAACTTTTTTATTAAACTACAAACAGTTAACTACATAATATTCTGAGTGTAGGAACTATATGATACAAAGTATTTTGAAATTTTCATATACTGATGAACTAAATACAAACATATATATGTATGAATATTATATAGAAAAATATAATGAAAATTTGATTAAAATTTTTATTCAATTAAATCTTGAATTTCAATCAAAAATTTTATTCAAATTTTAATTGATTTGATGCTGGAATTTTAACTAAAATATTGATTAAAATTTTGATTGATTTTTGGTTTAAACTTTAATTAAAGTTTTAATTGATATATGGAAAACTTTTATTTAAAATATTGAAGATTTTTGATTAAAAATTTAATTGATATGATTAAAAACAAATAATTGAAAAATTTCAATTAATTGTAACAAAAACCAAAAAAAAAAAAAAGAAATTAATTGATATAACAAATTTTTTGCTGGTTTAAACTAAATTAAATTTTTAATTGTATTTACAAATATTTAAATTGGAACTCGATTTTAGTTTTTTAAGTGAATAGATATATGAGGGTGGTTTTCTTTGCTTTACCTTTTTTGCGAATCATATAAGCCTCATTAATATGAGAAGTATTTGGAATTTTTTAAATTTCCGAGTCATATATGACTCATTTTAATAAATTTTCAAATAGGTTCATAAATAAGAGTTCGTTATTTTTTTTGTTTGTTTTATTTTTTACCCTGAAATTTCAGAGCTTTAAATATGATCATATATAAGAGTCTCTTAATATTAATAAATTCTTAACGCTTAGCAATGCATTGGTTGGGATATATAATAAGTTGTTTTATAAAATACCGGCAAATCTCAAAAAACTCAATGACTCTGCAAATTTTTCATTTGGGTGATCCGAAATACCGAATAAATTTAAATACTATAACTAATGTACCATAATAAAATGACTTATAATGTTCTTATATCGTCTTACCATCATAACATATGAGGTGGATGCAAAATTCGTTTCTATGTTCTATCAAATGGGAACTTATTTCATTTAAAAAATTAGGTTATAATTTATTATAAAAATGGGGTATTATTTCATTGTAGTTTATCACACATCGTTGAAGGTTTGTTTTATTTTAAAAATTTGTTTATTTTATAATGAAGTAAAATCTTAATTATGAAGATTTATTAGATTTTCTGTTTGGGGATTTAGTTTTTACACTATACGAAAAACTCGATTAAAATTGAGTTAAATCCAGTTTCATATTACCTCTGTTTACAATTGGCAGCTAAATTGGATTTTGTTTTGACAAACACAAAATTTTGTAAACAAAACAAAATAAGAAAATAACTTTTAATAATATGTTACTAGATAGTCAATAATTTAATGTCGGAGTACAAAGTTAATTACCACGTTAAAAGAAACAATGTTGCTTACAATCAAACAATGTTGTTTACAAACAAACAATGTTGCTTATAAAAGATTTTCCACCTGGTTCATGGTGGATCTTGTCGGCAGTGTTCCAATGTTGCTTGCTGGAGGCAAAAATAAGAATATTTCCTGGAACCTTTTTTTATGAACTGGTGAATAGATTATGAAACTTATTTTATAAAATTTTACCAATTGTATTAGGAGAGCCCAAATTATTTAGAAAAAATTTGGAATTGCTTTGTTGGAAATTTTTTCTTTAAGTGTATAATGTTATAGAAAAGTGAAATGTTAAAAAAATGTTTTAATAAATAATTTCCAAGTTAAATAATTCAAAAGCAAAACAACTTGTTCAAGTGTGTTAATGACTTTTAAACTTTTGATAGTGTACAAATGGCTGTTTACAAAGTAATTGTTATTAATATATAATTTTTTATTAATTATTAATAATTTCAATGAACATTTTTTACCAGCAAATATAAAACAAAATTTATGATTGAACTAATTACAAAACTACATGCAATGTGATCAGAGTAAATAAATTAAAAATGTTTATAAAAACTAGTACATAAATCAAAGTCGGACATAACGATTATACCAAATATAATTTGGATAAATTTTCGTAAAGCAAAAAAAAATATTAGGAAGTTTTCTGATTCTTCTTTTATGAACATAGTGGAAAATAATGAGACAAATCTGAACAAAATTTCCGAAAAAAGTTAATTTCTGCAAAAACCGAGAAATTGGGTTTATATGGGGAACAGTTCTAAATAACGTCCGAATTTCTATAAATTTGGAGGCATAATTTACGACCTTATATAACATTAACAACATAAATTTCTATGGCAACTATTTTAGCAAAATTTAGTCCTTCGACCAAACCTATGTATCAAATTTCATCCAAAAATCAACAATTCAATTACTATATGATGGATTTCATGGTTGTGTGTTCTTTCGTTTTGGTGATCAAAAATAGTGTGTATTTGTTCCATGTGCACATCCTGTGGACTAGGGTTATGACTTTTTCATTTTTTTTTTTTTTGCAACTATCAAATTTTACATGCCCTAGCCAAAAAGGCCAAAATAAAATATCAAGTAGCGCAATCTTACTTTTCGCTGCTGTCAAAAATGTTTCCGCATCAAACAAGTTGTAATTTGGTCTATATTTTTTTTAGTTGATTTAAAATATTTCTCTAAAGCTGTAAACCATTAAAGTTATACTGGAGTCGAGAAAAACAAATCGGCAACGTAGTAACATTTGCTCGGAATGTACCATAAAAGAAGTTAAGACCATTTATTCTCTCTGCAAATATACTCGCACTTGAAATCTTAAATTTATATCACTCAATAATCACAAAAATCAATAATCATACCACAAATAAATTGACATGCTTTAAATAATTTTTATTTTTATTCTTTAACTATGAAAATATATATATATTAACCAAAAATTAAAAAAAAATATATATATGTGAGTTTTAAGGAATTTATTATTAATTTAGTATTGCCTATCACCTATTGATGGGTAAAATGTTTGTAAAAAATAAGTCATAACCCTACTGTGTACTTTACTATTCAATGAAAAATAACAATGTAAACAATTTCAATTATTTATTTCATTAAAATCTTGCATGCATTTTGGGATTTTTTCCCCAATTTTGCGTTTTTATAAAGGATTTATATTGGAATGAATTGCAAGAAATAATATAAATATAAAACAGTTTAGCTGAAAAGCTGCAAGAGAAAAGAAATCATTCAGTTTCAATTGCTCTATCTTTCCTATTATTAAAAGCTTCATCACAAATTAAATTTTTTCCATAATAACCACTTTTAAAAATTATTGCCTACAAAAAACTTTTTCGTAACAAATCTGAAAATTAATCTGAAAGTCATGGAAAAAAATTTATATTTTCAGATAATTTCCTTGAGAAAATACTGAAATCCTATGGCCTTTCTTCTGTAGTAAGACTTTTTCCTATAAAAATTCATCCGATCCAGTGGTCTTATACCTGTAAAAGATATTAAATTCTAAAAAAAAATTCTATGAAAAATACTTAGCATCCGAGGTCAGATTCTGAAAACTCTTGCCTACAGAAAAATCGCCTACATTTTTTGTAGAAAAGCCCTCAAATTTTGCAAAAAATTTCCCGTTAAAAAAAAATTCTTTGCTTATGAGGACATTTTTCGATGGAACACCCTCAGATTCTAAGATGATTTTAATGAAGAAAAATTCTCAGACTCTATGGAAATTTTATTGTAGATAGTTTTTCAAGTTGCAAGGACATTTTCCTACGGAAAAACTATTGATTCTGGAACACCTTAATTTAGAAAAACACTCACAACTTGAGTACATTTTCCATAGAAATACCTTAGATTCTTAGGACTTTTTGTCCTCAAGTTCTGAGGAAATTTTACCATTAAACTTTCTCAGATTATGGTGGAGTTTCTAGAGGAAAAAGTCGTCAGAAAATAAGTGGTTTCTGTATAAAAATGTCCTCAGTCTAATTATTTTTCAGTATAAAATATTTCTCTGAATATGTTTGTTCTGCGAGAAAAAAAAAACCTGACTACAGAAGACTTTTTTCGTTAGTAATATTATATTAATACAGTGTTTTCGAAAATCCCTTCCATTGCAATAATTTACCTATATAAACCATTAAAAGAAACTTTTTTTAGGAAAACTCTTATATTCTAATAATATTTTCCTATAGACAATCCATCAGATTCTAAGGACTCTGTCTAAAAATTTTAATCATTTAAATTTTTAGGATCTTAGAGTTTGAAAACTTTTTCTAATAGAAGAACTTACAAGTACCGAGGACTTTTTACCATAAAAAAATTTTCAGGTTCTGAGTGTGTTTATTTATTATTAGTTTTAGTATATTTGTTAAAAATATGTATTTTTGATTAAGTAGAAATATGTATGTAAGGAAAATATTTAATGAAAGTGGAATTTGATAGAAATGTGTAATTTGATAGAACTTTGTAAAAAATTAGGTCGTGTCTACCAAATAGTTAATTCGGTGGGGATAACTTTTATATATTGATTGCTGCAACCGAATAATTACTAAAATAAGGTTATAACCTTTTTCCACTGAGCTACATCTTTCATCAATTTGCAAAGATGTTAACATCTTCCCATAAGAATTATACAGTCCGAAAATTCCACATCTTTCTACATCTACAAATGATGATCCTTTCTCATTTTGTTCCATCTTACATCTTTCGTTATTTTAAGTGTCATCACTAAAATAATGACAAAAAAAAATCTATTTTCTTTGTGCCATCACTAGCAAACTGACATTGCATAAAATAAACAAAAAAAAAAAATCAACAGAGGAGAATGAGCGGCACATGTAAGAATTTCATTCTTATGTCTACCCAAAATTCTTTTTCATCATTATCTTCTTCCAGAATAACCTTTAATATTTCAATCTACTGCATTAAAATTCGGGTTTGTTCTTGCAAAGCAACAACTATTCCAATGATTAATGCTTTCTCTAAATCTATTTTTTATTTTTAACAGAAAATATGCGTCTTTTTCTTTTATTTTTTTGACAGCTTAATAAATGCCAGATGAAAGATGAAAGATTTCGCCAATGTAAATACATGTTTCACGTTTTCAACATCTTCCACGCGTTTCACAAAGATGTTGATCAGTGTAAAAAGCTTATTAGCAACAAATTCGACCAACACATCGAATCTGTTCTCTGTGTATTATTTGTGTTTACTCTTGTAAACAATGATAAAATTTTTTTAATCGATTTCCGGCCATTTTGCACTTATTCTATTGTTACAAATTTGCATAAAAAATATATGTGACGCGAAGTGATAAAAGTAAAATTTTCAGTACAGGACTGCTTTGTCCTTTATCCAAATTTAAACTTTGGTAGGATACTGTCTTTTTCATCACGTATCATAACATATTAATTTTGTATATAAAAAACAAATTCGGATAAACGTTCCTTTATAACAGCATTTTCTTTTTATAGAACACCTTATGTGTCTTTTAAAGGAAATATTCTGTTTTAAATATAAACCATCGGAAGCTGTTAAATGTTATACAATTTCAATGTCAATTATGAAAACCGTATTTTTTGATTTGTGAACAAAGCATGCCAAAAATTTTACCACGTTAAAATTGTGTTGTGTTATTTAAACAAATACTTTATAAAAACAAGCAACATTACAGTGTTGTATGAATATTAGGGTGGATCGATTTGGTCATTCGCTTAAATGTCTTTTAGTTGCATAATCAATATAAATTCAATTTTTTTTTTGAAGGATCACTGTGATGAAAGTAACAGTTTTTGCTTTTTTAGTATATATGTTACGTATGTTAAAAATAACGCAGAATGTTAGTAATTGTTTTTGATATATAAAATGATTTTTTTTTTTTCATTTGTAATTAATTTATTAAATAATTTAGGGTGCCCCTGAATCAGCGTTTGTAACAATTTATAATCCAAAAAATGTATCCTGATTACTTGAAATCAATTCCAAGTTTACACTCTTAACTATAACTACAACTTTTTATAAATATAACATTTTTGTATATGCATATTTCTCCCAAAGTCTCTCCACTGCCATAAAAAAAACCTTTTAATTTACAATTTATATTTGTAAAATATTCACATATGTATAAAGTTTTTTTTTTTTTTTCTTTATTAAAAAATCGATTTTTTGCAATTTTAACACATGAATAAATTTTAACATCAACAACATTGTGTACTTTTTATGGTTTTTAATTTGATGGACAGAAATAATGTGTAAAAAATGATATATTTTTATTTAAATAGTTACATGTATATTTTTTTTTAACATTTCAATAGATACACTCACAATATATTTTACGTTTCCGACAGTAGTTTGCTTAAAAAATTAAAACGTAGAGTTTGTTTTCAAATAAATAATCAATTGAAATTCAAAGAAATATATATTCTAACTATTTCTATCAGTCATTCAAAAAACAAAATAATAAAAAATACAGACTTTCAGTAGGAGTTAATATTTTCTGTTAAATGTAAAATATTATGTTTTCTGTTTCTGAAAAGAAAAATTCAATTAATTCTGTTTGTTTTTTTTTATAAAATTAGTTTGTTTATAAATACAAAATTATTTCAATAAAAATTAAGATATTATTCACATAAACATACACATAAAGAAAATAAAAAAAACTTTCAATTAGAAAAAAAACCACAAACATTTTTTTTCTAACGTTTTGTCAGTTAAAAATTAATTATTATTTTAAACAATTTTCAATTGTTTTTGCTACTTTTGTCAAGTATTCAATAATGATTGCAAGTAAACAAGAAAAATCAGTTGTGCTGTTTTTGATTTTATTTTCGATTAATTTAATATGTATTTTAGATTATTTTTAGCGAAATAATTCTGTGGGTGTATTTATATTTATAGTAGGCGGATTCATGTAAAGTTCATAAATTTATATCATTTACTTTGTAAACACTATTTTCTATGTATGATATTTCCACCTTATAACAGTATACGAGCTTTTATTTGAATATCCTTGCTTATATTATTGCAGAAAAACAAACGTTTACAGTAACGGAACTATTTATTATAGACATTTATTTTCATAAAATTTACAAAATTATGATTTTTAAGAAATAACGCTTTCACAGAAAAAATATTTTAAAATCAACGGGAAACAACTTTTAATTAAATAGAAAGAGTTTTGAAATCAAACTAATTTAATTTTTTTTTAATTTAAATATGTTTCTAAATGTGAAAACAGAATTTAAATACGAATAAATTTATTTCAACCAGAAATATATTTATTTTAATAAGATTCATACTTAATTGCAAAATTTTCATAACATATTACAATGTTAATTTGAAAATAATTTAATATTTAATTATAATTTTTTCTCGGTGTTATGATTTCTGGATACAAATTAATATATTATTTGAACTAATATTTTTCAACATTTTCAATATTTTTATTTTTATAAAAGAAAACAATTTCTTGTCTTTAGCACCATCAGCTACAAATTTCCCTTTATTTTGAGAATGTAGCGGTAATTTTTTGACCACTTACTGTCGTTGAAAAGTTCCATGAAGTATACAATATTTATAAACTACCACAACAACGTGTGTATTGTGGTTTTAAGGGCTGTGTTGTTTATTTTGGCATGATTTTAAAATTGTTCATACATTAATACCATAAAGTAAATATTTACTACGAAAAATGACGTATCTTTAAAAAATTCTGTATAAACACAGAACGGAATCGGCTTGGTTATTGTGATTTAGATTATTTATAACTACACGCAAAGAAAAAATATGGTTGGGAGAATCATATTCGAAGAGCATCATATATTTTTGGGTTTATTATTGTGCCAACCATAGTCGTACTATATTATGGTTATCATACTATGATAATAAAATATCCATAATTTTACCATAATATTGAGCCTACAGTTATATTATGATCAAAAAATTACCATATTATAATACTAAATAAACATATTATGATGCTGAATTTATCATAATATGATTGCATGTAATCATAGTATGTTAAAAATGTTATTACATTTTGATCCCCATAACTATATTATGATTTCTGGATTATCATAATATGATCCATATAAAATCTTTATATTGAATCTTTTTGGAATTTTCGAAAAAAACCCTCAAAAAAATCTTCTTAAGTTTAAAAAAAAAAAACAAACTGGATCTCAATAGGTCAATTGATGAAATGTTTTAATGCCACATGAAAGGTATTTTCTACCCATCTGATATTTGTCCAGTTTTAGTAAACAATATATTATTTTTTTAAGGCATTTTGTAGTAAAAATAAACTGACTGAACTGATTTTTATCAGTGACATTTCATGTTTTATTTGATGTATAATTATTCATTGATTGTTGTCAGCATTTTATGCTTGTATAATTATCCTATTTTTTTTCATAGTCAGAATTTTTGTTACCACAGTATGGTAACAGCCAATCATGTTATAAAATAGAAGGTGGCAATCATAAAATAGTGAAATATTTACTATAATAATGATGGTAGCGACCAATAATATGGTAAGACAACCAATAATATGGTTGTGACAACCTTACCCGATTGCAGCAAACACAATATAGTAGCAGTGATCATGTTGCAACCATGTTTTTTCTCTGCGTGTATCCACACTATGGAATAGTTGTGTTTAACCATATAACTGTTAAATTTAAATTTTCAAAATTTTTTGCCTCAACTCATGCCATTTTACTTAAGAATTTTTTTAATCATATCCAATATAAAATTATTTAATATCTGCAGTAATATCTAGTTGATCTTTCTTTGATCCGAAATAATGATGGATCGAATTTTATCGAGCATTATATTTTTAGGAATTCCCTGACAGAATATATCTTATATTTAGAAAAGACCAAAAAAAAAGGATAATTGAATTTTTTTAAAATCAAAAAATATCGGCAAAAAAAAAATTAAAAAGTTTGAGAAAAACATTTTTTTTAAATGAACAAAACTAGTAGAACAATTTTTTTTTAATAGAAAAAACCTTTTGAAAGCAAAAATTCTATTTTTTTAAATAAAGTTCAAAAAGTATTAAATAGTTTTTGCGAAATTCAAGAACTAAATTTGACAGGACTGCTACTATTTACTGGTACTTTCACTACTATGTTTCGTCGACAGTTTTTTCACGGCAGTGCGTCAGGTTTTTTTGTTTTCATTATTTAGCGCTGTCGGAAAATTAGAAAATTGTTTAGGCAAGATTTGCCTTTAAACAAAATTCACTAAGAAATTCTAAAAAATATTTTACCGAAAATCCAAGAACGAAGTTTTAAATAAGTTGCACTGCTTAGTGCCACTTTTATCATTTAATTTGGCCTATTAAAATTAACAAAATTTTTAACCATTTTTTATGTGTATTTATTTATTAATTTATAATTCATTATATTAATAGTTCCCCAGCGCCTTGTAGAGGCGAGTTGGTATTACAATTCACAATAATTTAATATAAATAATCATTTCACCATTATAATCTTTAAATTTAAAGATTTTTTTGCGGTCCTTGCAAACGTTTCATTTAGAAATTTCTAGCACTTTTTAGGATCATGTTAAATATTATTTAAATTATTCATATAATAAATACTCATAGACTCCTTACACGCGTTTTTTTTATCACATTGCTGACCCTTTTCATTCACATATTAATATCTGAGTTAGCATTTTTCTTTCTTCGCAGCCTTAAAAGTTTCTTCTTGTAAATAATTAACCCTCTGCTGCATGCATTATGATGCAGCAAAAAATATATTTTATTTATTTTATTTATTTTTTTAAATAGAATAATTAAGATATGCAAACAAAATTTTTTGAGAATAGTAGGTCAGTTTTCTGGAAAACAAAATTTGCCATATATGGCTTCATATGCACTCCTATCTTTATCACCCTTAAAATTTATTGCCATATATGGCGTTTCATGCAACAAAGATAATTTAAATTTTTTATTAATTTTTATATTTATATTTTATTTGAGCAATTGGAATTAACTAAAACTAGTATAAGGAACATTAATATTAAAAAAATACAAAAAGAACACTTTCTGTTGGATTCTTCTACAGTCATGTCAAGTAATTGATCGGGGAAAAAATCAGTAGGGGTTTCCAATTAAGACATCACCTCTGGCAATTCCTTGGTTCCCAAAAAAGGTAAATCGTCTTCCTTGTACAGGTTGGTTGAAAAGTTCCTGCGCTCGAAATTAAAGAATACTGTTTTTCTTACGAAATATATTTTTTTATTCAATATAATCTCCTAGAAGCTCAATACACTTGTTCCAATGATCTTACAATAATTTTATCCCATCCTTATAATGGTTTTCCGGAAGCTATGCAAAATAACCGTCTACGGCTGCTATGGCCTCTTCATTCGACGAAAAATGCTTTCCACAAAGGAATTGTTTGAGATTTCTGAAGAGATAGTAGTCACTGGGAGCCAAATCTGGTATTCACCAGATGGTGGATGTTCAAGCAATTCGTACTTTAATTCTTTGAATTTAGCCATCGTCAAAACACTTTTGTGAGCAAGTGCATTGTCTTGATGAAAAATGATTTTTTTCTTCTTTAAACCAGGTCTTTTCTCACGAATTTTTTCATCCAGGTGATCCAAAAGGCTGCAATAATATTCAGAAATGATTGTTTTACCTTTCTGAAGATAATCAATCAACAAAATTCCTTTTGCATCCCAAAAAACTGATGCCATAACCTTCTTTGCTGATCGTTGTGACTTCACCTGCTTTGGAGCTGAACAACCAGCTTCAGTTCACTGTAAACGTTCTCGTTTCAATTTAGGATCATGGTCGTAGATCCAAGTCTCATCCATAGTTATAAAACGACGCAAGAAGTCGGTTTTATTCGGCTTAAAACGCACCAAATTACACTGAGAAATTTGTTTTCGATCCAGTTTTTGTTGAATTGTTAATGTGTGCGGCACTAACTTTCCAAACAGTTTTTCATACGTAATTCTTCATGTAAAATATGGAGTACTCGTTCGTCTGAGATGCCTATGGCATTAGCAATTTCACGCTTAGTCAAACTTGGATCTTCACTAACCATATTATGTACCTGCTCAATGATTTCTGCTGTGGTTGCAGTTTTTGGTCGTCCTTCGCGTGGATCTTCTTCAAGGCTGGTACGACAACGTTAAAATTCACCAGCCAAAATTCAACGGTGCCTTTTGAAGGCAGGACTCCTTATACACTTCTAACAATTGTTCATAAATTTCCTTTGCTTTTAAACCCTTCAAAACAAAGAATCTAGTGACTGCATGATATTCAATTTTTTCCATATTAAAAAAAATCAATGACACGTCAACTTCAAATGGCTTGTAAGCAAAGAAAGAATTGACAGAATGACTTGCAACTTTGCATGTGTTCTCAGGACAGTTATACCAACTTGAGAGAAAAAAGTTTGGAGCTAGCAGTGCCATCTCTTGGTGAGCGCAGGAACTTTTCAACCAACCTGTATGTACCAAATTTGGTTTCCTTCCAGCTTATTTTCTGCTCTCTCTTCCGACCAGAAGAATAAAGTTCGCTACTTTCATCCGTTTCATGTATCACCAGACTGATTTGCCACTGATTCATTGCCTGACTCAGGTATTTCTGTATCACTTTCTAACCCATCACAAGCAATCAAATAAAATCGTTTTGTAGTCATCGCTGATGTCATGGAAAGAGTTCATATTATGAAAAATATAAAAACAAAAATTCTTAATTTTTATCTGTAAATGCATGTGAAGCCATATGGCACACCAAAGTTGGACGAATTTTTCTGTGAATGCATAAGAATCTGTTCTAAGAAATGCGTGAGTTCTACATTTACAATTGAAAAATAATCGCATAAACACTATTTACAAAGCTATATATTAAATTAAAAAAATTATAAAAGCTTACCAACTTACATGTAGCTTTAAAAAATAAATGTTTTATTTTGTGTATTTTCAATCTACGAAGTGACAACGCGCACTGATAAACAAGACTGAGGTTTTCTATGCAGCTATGTAAAGAAAAGAGAAAACAACATTCATCTCATATTCATAAAGGCCTACCTATTCTTTTCAAAAACTATTATTTTTCGTAATTGTTAATTTTCGTTGAGAAGTTGAAAATGAAAAGCCATATATGGCTTCTCATACCATAGAGGGTTAATTTCTGCATATTTACTGTAAATCTTTAAATAGAGATTTTTTATTAAGGCATCAAAGAATATACAGCGCGTATGAGTTATATGCGTAATACTAAATGTAATAAAATATTAAGTATACGCCATGAAATACCAAACTACAATTGCTTGAATTATTTTGTTTGCTTTAATCAATTATTACACGCATCTGCAGACATTTTGGACACTAAATGCGAATATGTTTTTTTTTTATATATTCCGGCCTGCTAAATCGAATATATCTGGTTTGTGCTTAATAATCAAGGAGCTGTAGGTAAGAGTAAGTTTTTTTTTACATTTTTGGCATTTGGTTGTGCTGTGTCTGTGCGGTAAACAATCAATTTATGTAATTCCTATGTCACTTTGATAGAAACCAACACTTAGTGTTAACTTAATATGTTATAGCTTGCCGCCCAAACCCAGCTAACACAAAGATACATTATTACTTCTACATATTATTTTCGTGTAAGAACTTTACAAGGTTTTTAATGATTTTCAATATCATATTACTGATACAAAAATTAAATATTTTTTGTTCATATTGTAATAGTTTTATTCTAAATCTCATTTATTGTATCTGTTCTTAAATTAATGCAAAATTAAAGTTGTGCTATTGTTTTTGATAATTGGTCATACAAATTGTAACATGGTAACATATAAGTTTATACTTTATAGCATGAGTTTCATTTTGATTTGCATATTTGTGATTGCACAACTATCATTGAGTTTGGGGATTAGGCCCTTTAGAGAAAATAAACAAAGAAATTGAGATTATTTTATTAATTAAATTATATTATGTGAATGCACTAAAAGCTTTTGATATGGATTAAAATTTAGTTTATTACAATAATATATAAGTGATTAATATATTAAAAAAAACATATGGTTCACAAGAAAAACTAAAGACGTTCATAACTAACATATAACCTTTTATTCTGGAATACTTTATTTTGATTGATTAATTTTAAAAATATTGATCTTTTTAATGTTTTTCGTATATATCCCAATATACTAATTAAACAAATCTTGTTGAGATTGTTAAAATAAAAATATTGCAAATGTGTCGTTATAATTTTAATAAAAAAAATAAACATCAAAACAATCAATTGTCTATGTAAATTTTCAGAAAACATTTTAATTTATTTTATTAAAAAATTTATAACAATATATATACTTTTTTTTTACAAAAATTAAATAAATAATTGTCTTTAAACCAGTGAAAATGATTATCTTAGAAACCCCAATAAGCATCAACGGTAATACAGGTGGATAATGTATGCGACTGGGACCAAACACAAAAAATGGGTTTTCAACTATTGGAGCCAGTTTCGCCAAAATAATTGTGGTGTCACGACTGTAGATATTGTAAGACAAGGTGCAAAGGAATGACATTCTTTCTCCCCGGCAGAGAAGCAAAAATATAAAATGATGTTAAGTCAACAAATGCAATAGTCATTTGATACTCGTATCTTGTAACTTTTTTTTGTTGAAATTATCTCTGTATGCATTAAATGTTATAGCCATTTTATTATGTTATTAGCTTATTTTCATAGCGTTTAACTAAAAAACGCAAAGTAAGTCGTATACGTTCTCGCTTAACATCTCAAAATATATTCTAAAGATTGCACGGGATCATATAACCAATAATGGATATTTAAATTATATATATATGTATATAAAAGATGCAAAAATTAATGTCCCTCGTCTAATTTATATTTGGAAACTGAAATAAAAATAATTTTCATGTTATTGGGAAATTGTATTCATGTTTTTGATTTGATGACAATTGTTAAATTTCGTATAAAATTCTTTAACAGACTACAAATTTAAATAAAAATAAATTACTTTGCTAACTGCAAAGACATTTACATATAAAGATAAAGCAAAATGCATAATTGCTTTAGTGTCTGTACTTAGCAGTAGATGGCGCTCAAGTAAGTAAAAATAATACCCTGCGCCATGCCTAGGTTGGCATGGGCTTCGATTTGGATTTTTATTATTTTAGTAACCACAAATATGACATTTAATACATACTTCAAATTCTAGTACATTAAGCTGTCACTAGCAGACTTATTTCATAATACCAACGTCAATTTTTGAAATGTTCGAAGTGCTTTGTATCAGATTTTTATGTTAAATGCAAATTTTCATAGATCAAAATGGTATTGCTTCGTTAAATTTGTATAATTTTCAAATAATGAGGCATTGGAAAATGCATATTTATAATAACTGTTTCTTTCAAAAAAAATAAATAAATAAATAAATAAATGCACATACGAAAAATTGCAATACTGTTCTCTTAAACATCTAAATGAATATTGATTAAGAAAATTTAAATTTATTATACACATAAGACACATATTTTTGCATAGTTTATAGCAAACATTCTTTTATGTTACGAATGAAATAGAAAATCAATAATACCCTGTTGCATGTTGTAGCATAAGGGGGACTAGCTCTATAGCAGAATATTCCTAATGGGGAGAATTTATTTTCAGATGCGCCACCTATTGGAAAATAGTTTCAGCTAATGTTCTTTTTTTAAGAAATTAATGTCATATGCCACTAGATCTATTTTGCATTGAATTGAATCGATAGCAATGAGAATCAAATGGGAGTGCCGCCTATACAGATACTGATTTATTTTCTATACACTCACCAAAAGAAGTCTGTAATGGCAACTGAAAATTTTGCTATTATTACGGGAAATTTTGCTAATTTGAGCCCAGCCGTATTTTTTGCTAATCTTAGCAACACATGTCTGCTGACGTGTAGTACAATGAAATTAGTAGAAAAAATAGTAGCCGCTACTAAATTTTAGTAAACTTTTTGTAAAGCGGAATTTAAAACCGATTTGCTATTAGTACAAATATTAGTACAAATTTTTAAATTTATTTTTTTATCGAGCATCAATTTTTTTATTTATTTTTTCAAAAAATATTTTATACAAAATTAAAAACAAAATCAAAGGCTTAAAAATCATCAAAATTGTTAAAATATAAACGAATCAATCATTTCGATTTAAGTTGGTAATTTCTGTTTTGAAAAATATTTTCTTTTTAGATAAAATTTTAATTGTTTTTAGGGCTGATTTTTAGAACTAAAAAAACTTTTTAGTGCGATTTTAAGTGAGGCGGTATATTCACTTCAGATCCCTTTTTTAACCTATGTAACATTTTAAGGCAATTTAAGTTTGTAGGTGTAAGTTTTAATTAGAAATAACATTTCCTTCAATATCATCTTTTTTAAAATTAGTTAAATGATTTCTGAAATTAGCAACAAAAATTTGTGAAAATTCTGTAATTTGCTAAATGTAAAAAAAAAGATTTGCAAAATAATATTTTTTTTACTAAAAATCAGTACAAAAATAGTAAAGTGGGATTGAAACCCGTTTACAAATTTTTTTTCTGAGTGTAGTTGAGATCTTCACAAAAAAAGTTAAAAAATTACATTTAAAAGAAGCCAAAAACATTTGAACGGTCTTCCCAAACCGCTTTGGTTAAAAATCGAAAATTTTAAATGGGTGCTCTTTGGAGTAAAGGCTAATTTAGTGATAAAAAAAAATTTGAAATTTTCGTCAGCAGCGGGGTAAAAATAAGGGTCAAAAAAGAAGAAATGTCTCCATTTAAACCGCCTGCTGAAACCCCTTTGGATAGAATATGAAATTTCAAATTCGCGTTCCCGGGAGTATGCTGATTCGATGAAAAGATTATTAGTGAAATTTGAAACATGTGTTCCCTGAGGCATCCGTCGAAAGACGTAATAAAAACAGCCTACACAAACCCCTTTCGTTAAAAACTTGAAATTAGAAATATGTATTTCTTTGAGCAGAAATAATTCACTGATAAGGCAATTGTAAGGTTTTGCCCAGGAAAGTGTTGAAAATGGGGGATCAAATAGGAAAAAGTCTCCCCCGGTACAGCAATCCAAAACCACTTTGGCTAGAAACCTAAAGTTTGAAATATTTATTCTGTAGAGTGTAAGTTAAATTGCTGAAAAGTTACTTTTTAGAATTTTTAAAAGGAGCGTGGTTGAAAATGGTAATAAAAAGTGAAAGCGCAAACTCGGAGAGATAACATACGTAAGTTCCCCCTACTTGCTATGGTAAAATTAATGAAAGTATTTTCCTTGATGGGCTGCCAAGAGGGTTTGGCTAGATATTTTTTTCTTCCTCCAATGAAGAGACACATTAAGGAGAAAGATTCCCCTTAAGGCCTGTCCAAACCACTTTAGATAAAAACCTGTCCAAACCACTTTAGATAAAGAAATATAAGGTTGTCCAAACAAAAATCGAATTCAAGAGCTCTCCAACCCTACAAATATGCATTATGGAAAAATATATGGTCTGCCAAAAAAAAAAATGGATTATTTAGAGGTAGCACATCGCCATTGAAGTTTCAAAGTCGTACTTGTTCTATAATTTTAAATTAATTAAAATACTCATCATATCTTATATATTTTTGGGTGTATATTACAAATATGAAGTCAAAATTAAATTCGGAGCGCATATTTCGCGAAAACTTTATACAAAAAATGTTCTACTTTGAAAAAAAAATTTGCTTGAATGATTTTATGTCCACGAAATGGATTATTGTGTATATAATAACGAGAAAGTAAAAAAGTCAAATTTTACGTTTTATTACAAGGATAACTATTATCCTTTCAAAAATTAAAAACAATATTATGTATAATGAAAGTCCTTGGTAAGTATATTGCAAATGTAAAAGAAGTTGTATTTTTCGAAGATACCACAAAGAAAAAGCGAATTTTGTTGAGTTTATAATTTAAAAGCCGCCATGTTTTTTATATTGATTGCAGATTCGTAATTTTCATAAAAAAAGGATCAGATTTGAGAAATTTTTTGATATAACGCATAAACAAGTTGAAGTTTTACTTACATCTTTTCAGAAAATTGTGATATTTTGACTAAATATATATTTTTAGGTATAAACTGAAAAAATATTTCGAACTACTTAAAAGTTAGTGATTTTTTTTTTAAATTTGATCTCATATTCCCTTTCTGCACAGTAGTTAAGACTATATTGGAAAATTTTGTTAAATTATAGCGTATATTTTAAAAATAAGTCAATTGATAGTCATCCCTATCATACCCAGCAAAAATGAAGCTGCCAAAGAAGCAATAAAAGCATCACTACTATGGCAAAGGCATCACTTCTTTTCTAATGGTTTCATCGATGAATTTAACATAAGCGTGTCATAGGATGGAAGTATTCATACTTTACTCTAAGGAAGCAATGATAATACAATGATTAGGTATTCTGATGCATGAGTGGAAAATGTTCATATACTTTGTGGTATTTAAGCTTTGATGAAAATTTAAGTCATTAGAAAGCAGAAAAATGAGGTTAAAGAAGCGAAATGTATGCATTGATATACAAATACTCTTTATTAAAACAAATAAATCATTCTGCATTATGGAAAAAGCATTTTTGAAACATTTTTCAAAAATTTTAATGAAATTTTAGACAAATTTTAAAATATTTTTGGATAATTTAAAAACTGGTTGTACAAATTTGAAACATTTTTAGACAATATGGAAATATTTTTGAACTATTTTAAATAATTTTTGCACAATTTTAAAATATTTTTTTGGCAAGTTGAAATAATTTTTACACAATTTTAAAATTTTTTTGGTAAATTCTGAATTAAAACTGGAAATGATGTAGTGTTAAATTAAATACATAATGCAAAAATGCACAGATTGCGTCGTCATAAATTTTTGAGGCTGAAACAATTTATATGACAGGCCAGCTAGTTTTAAATTAAAGGTCAAAAAATCAGTTTTTCTTGATTTTTCAAAACTTTTATAAAAATTTCAAAACTGCATAAATTCTAACCGTTATGAAATTTTAAAGTATAAAAAATGATTTAATAAAAAATTAAAAAAGTGCCAGAACTATTTTCTCAATTTGAATAAATGCTTTAGATTCAAAAGAAATATACGATAAACTATAACTTATGCTTTAGAAGTAATGAAGAGTGATTTTTTAAGATATGCACCGCGTTTATATCCAGATCACTGCATTCGAAATATGAACACATGAATGCTTTTGGAAGTGCCTTAGAATAACACCAAAAAATCATAAAAGAATATTAACTGAAGTTTAGGAAGCAATGAAAGAAGTTATAGTCACAGAATTACTACCATTTTTTTTGCTGGGATAGTTTACTAATTTTAAAAGTTAATTTTTGGTGCTAACTCTTATTAAAAACGAATTTAATTGAAACATAACATTGTTAGTTTTTAGATATAAGGGAATGGGGGCTTCATTGTGGAGATTGCGAATTTAAACTTTTATGGGTTTTTTGACCACTCTAATATCACTGCTAAAGGTAAAAATTTAGGTCAACTTGAAATTTAAAAAACTTTAAATTTAACATGTGAGTTCCCTGCATATGATAAAATTCGTTGTAGTGCTACTTTTTGCAACTTAATAGAAATTTGAAATAAATGGATAATTCACTTTTGGGGCATATAAAGAATTTTTGCCAGAAACGTGGTGAAGAAGGGATTGCAGTGCCAATCAATCACCCAACAAAAAGCGCTGGAAATCCAAACTTTAGCTCGCAAGTTCCGTCAAGGCGCACACATTCACTAAGACACAATCTTTGTACACTCTAACAGAAAGCGCCTTAAAGGAAAATAGTCGTCTCCTGAAGCATTGGTATTTTTTGAATTCTGGCCAGGAACGTGATAAAAATGACAGGAAAAGTTAAGAAAAATTAATGTTGTATGTGAAAGGCAATTTAATTTTTTTTTTTCAAATAATAAATTTTTTTATATATCCTTTTTAGTAAGCAAATGGATTTCTTATTCAATTGACAGGCACGAGTGCGATTACATTAGCATTTTTTTAAAAAAATGTTCATCCCAAAAATTGTCATTATCAGCTAATAGAATTTTAATTCCATAAAAAAATCCCAACTATGTCACAAAGAAATGTTTGAAAGCAAAAGAAAACTACTGTCAGATAATATTCTTAAAAGAATTATTGCAAATTTATACACACTAGGGTCATAACTATTTATGTTTTCTCTTTTTTGTTGCAAATATAAAATTTTACATAATATTCCTTATTGAGCGAAAAATCCTTTATTTATAAAAAATTTAATTATAAATATTTATTTATCCCAATATTTCGTCACCACATTGGGTGACTTCTTCAGGGGAAATATTAAATATTAAATATTTATAATTAAATTTTTTATAAATAAAGGATCTTTCGCTCAATAAGGAATATTATATGAATAGAGAAGATCGAAGAAAAAAAAAAAAAATAATTATAAAATTTTACTTACATTCACCAAAAAATGTCTGTAATGGCAATTGAAAATTGTGCTGTTATTACGGAAAATTTTGCTCATTTGAGCCCAGCGGTATTTTTTCTAATCTAAGCAACACAAGTCTGCTGACGTGTAGTACAGTGAAATTTTTAGAAAAAATTAGCTGCTGCTACTAAATTTTAGTAACCTTTTTATAAAGTTGAATTTAAAATCTGTTTGCAAAAATCAGCAAAAAAAAATTACTAATTATTATTAATATTAATACAAAATTTCAAATTTATTTTTTTATCGAGCATCATAATTTTTTTTTATTTTATTTATTTTTTTTCAGAATATATTTTAGATAAAAATAAAAACAAATTAAAGGTTTAAAAATTGTAAAAACATAAACAAATTTATTATTTTACATTAATTTGTTAATTAATATTTTGAAGAATATTTAAGTCAATTTTTTTTTACTTTTAAGGTCAAATTTTAATTCTTTTTAGGGCTGAGTTTTATAACTAAAAAACCTTTTTAGTGCTATTTTAAGTAGATGTCCTACTTTAAGACATGAGTCGGTATCTTCATTTCCGATCCCTTTATTAATCTATTAATCTATGTAACATTGTAATGTCATTTACGTTTGTAGGTGTAAGTTTTAATTAGAAAAAGCATTTCTTTTGATAACCATTCATTTTAACATTAGTAAATTTTTTTTGCTAATTTTATCAAATCGATTCTCAAAGATTTGTTAAAATGATTTCTGAAATTAGCAATTAAAAGTTGTAAATGTTCTGTAAATATTCTGTAATTTACAAAATGTAAATAGCAAAAAGATTTGCTAAATAATATTTTTTTTTACTAAAAATCAATACAAAAATAGTAAAGTGGGATTGAAAACTGTTTACAAATCTTTCTTCTAATTTTTTTCTGAGTGTACTATAACAAGATAAGTTCCCCTAACTGTACACACCGATTTTTATAAAATGCATATTTAATAGAAAAAAGAAATCTCAGAATAACCTGTCCCACTCGGAGATCTAGGGGATGAAATAGGGGAAAGAAACTCTGACAGCTTAGAGTACTTTTGTGTTTGACATCATTTCGGAAATTTGGTATAAAAACTCAATTTATATAATACTTTTGTCAAATGATAATATTTAATATATAAATTGTCCATATTTTTACATAGGCTTCTTGAAATTGTTTATTTTAATACTTGTGCACGGAAATTTCATAAGGAATATATTATGTAGATTTGGCAGCTATAGCAAAAACATCCCAGCAAAAAAATGGTAGTCATTCTGTGACTATAACTTCTTTTTTTGCTTCCTAAACTTCAGTTGACATTCTTTTATGATTTTTTGGTGTTATTCTAAGGCACTTCCAAAAAAATTCATGTGTTCATATTTCAAATGCAGTGATCTGGATATAAACCCGATGCATATCTTAAACAATCACTCTTTATTACTTCTAAAGCATAAGTTATATTATATCGTATATTTCTTTTGAATCTAAAGCATTTATTCAAATTGAGAAAATAGTTCTGATGAACTTTTTTAATTTTTTTAGTTTTTGTATAATAATAAATAAAATTAAATTTTATGAGGGTTAGAATTTATGCAGTTTTGCAATTTTTATAAAAGTTTTGAAAAATCAAGAACAACTGATTTTTTTACCTTTAATTGAAATTAGCTGGCCTGTCATTTGCATTTTTTCAGCCTGAAATATTTATGACGACGCAATCTCTGCATTTTTGCATTATGTATATTATTTAACACTACACCATTTGTGAAAAAATTATTTCAAATTGACCATAAATGTTTTAAAATTGTGCACAAATTATTTTAAATTGTTCAAAAATTTTTTAAAATTATCTAAAAATGTTTTAATGTTTGTATATCAATGCATAAATTTCGCTTCTTTACACTTATTTTTCTGCATTCTTATGAATTAAATTTTCATCAAAGCTTAAATACCACAAAATATATGAACATTTTCCACTCATACATCAGAATACCTAATCATTGTATTATCATTGCTTCCTTAGAGTAAAGTATGAATACTTCCATCCTATGACACGCTAATGTTAAATTCATCGATGAAACCATCAGAAAAGAAGTGATGCCTTTGCCATAGTGGTGATGCTTTTATTGCTTCTTTGGCAGCTTAATTTTTGCTGGGATTTTTTCAAATATACCCAATATTGAATGGCATTAATTGAATTTTTTTTTATTGCAAAGAAACATGAATCTTTTTATTGCTAAATTATAGAGAATAAAAATTAAAAAAATTCAACAGAGCCAGCAGGATAGAATATTAAGTATTTTCGGTTGCCGCAACACATATCTCTTCAGTATCCATGACCTTGTTGGGTAAATGCTTTGATAATTGTCTAAAAAAAAATAAATTATAAAAGAGAGTATGATTATATGATCTGAAATCCTATTAATACCATTCATTTGCCAAAATAACAGATCAAGGGACCAGTTAAACATATTTCCAATTATACCACAACACTTGCATATGTTTCCAGTAATTTATATTAAAAAGCTAAAAAAAATAAAAAAAAAAATGAAAATATCCAAAATTAAAACTACGAAGTCAAGTTCTGACCTTTCGAGTTGACAAATTTCCAATACAGTGATTATTCTAATTTATATTTTTATAAAACATAAATTTTTTATTATTTTTTTAAAATAAAAAAAAAAATATGATTATTTAAATAAAATCATAGTATTAGAAGTTTGTCAACTCAAGGGGTCAGCGCTTATCTCAGTGGCTTGGTCGATGATTTTATAGTTACATCCCATACATTTATTACCACATATCTAAATTGCATGAAAATCGGAGTGCTAGATGTTGGAGTATTTTCCTTGTAAGCAACTTTATATAACTTTTACGCGGTTTTAAGTTCTTTTTAATATCCGGTGTATATTTTTTTTAATCGAACTAAAAATTAATGCTTCACCAAATTCTTAAAGTTATTAGGCATAAAAAATTCGCTTCGACCTTTAGGGATGCACATAGAGACAAAAAGTGCCAAAGAATAAATTCGTTAACTACAACCATATTGAAATGTGACTGCTGAATATTTTGTGTAATCATCGAATTTATTTTTTAAAAAACCAATTATTAGCTATACCAACAGATAGTATTTTGTTGAAAATGACTTGAAACCTGATTTTCATTATAATAATACGAGATAAGGTCAATAAGTCCGTGGGTTTTTAAATGGAAAAACATGTTTTTGCATAAAAAATAATTTTATTTTCCAACATAGTCTCCAGCTCTCTTTCCGCCGAGCCATTTCTTCAGGTTTAGAAAGAAAACAAGTAAAAAAGGGCTAAATTCGGCTGTGCCGAATCTTTGAATACCCTCCACCATAGGGGCTGGAGATGATATACGTATATACTAAATTTTGCATGAACTGTAATATGAATATGTTTTGTCAATTTATGTAACGAACTTTTGTTATTTAGTTTTAGTAATGTTATTTATTTAGTTTTAGCAATGTTATTTACAGAGGTCTGCTCTGTTAGCGACTTTAAGATTGTTGATTTTTACGTTAACTTAGTTATCAGAGTAACACACATATAGCTCTAAGAATGTTATTATTCTCATACTATGTAAGACAATAAATGTAATCGAACAAGAAGAAGACTTAATAACATTTTTACTTACTTAAAAGAAAATAAAAATAGATACAGAAAAATTGTACAAATTTGTATGGAAAATTTAGAGGTACCTTCACATTTTCACTCATAACTTTTGCACCGCTTGACCGATTTTGCTCATTTTAAATACCAAACTGCTCGGGAGGATGTTAAATAATCTGGGTAAAAATAGCCACCCCCGCTTGCGTCTTCGCGTCGTGATCGCCATTTCAACAGACAGACAGGCAGACAGACGGACAGACAGACAGACAGACAGACAGACCGACATCGCTAAATCGACTTAAAATTGCATAAGGATCACGAATATATATACTTTATGGGTTCTTAAACCTATATTTCGACATGTAACAAACGGAATGACAAACTGATATATACCCTCACCATTTATGGTGGAGGGTATAAAAATAGTCACTCTGGGCTAAATCCGGAGAATAGGTTGGATGAGGGAGAAATTCATGAATTTTTTCCATGGAGGCTGAATTTTTCAATGTTCTCTTGAGCCCTCAAATCAAATCACGCTGTAGTCTGCTATCACTGGCTGTCAAACACAAACATAATGACGCAGTTTGTTGAAATTTTCACAGCAGTCAACTGACAGATGCTGTTGACAGGAGCAGTGTTGCCTACACACTTATTGACCCGCCTCGCAGTATTACCCATCACGTGTTGATGCGCTCACAATAACCCATGCATAAAAATATGAAATTAATGTTAAAACCACAAACACTTTTCGAAAGTTTTTGTTGTTTTGTAATTTTTTTGGAATTGTTACGCATGGATTTACTTCAGTGTAAGTAAAAATTTGGCAAAAAAAAAAAAAATATTTATATCCCTAATACAAACACACACGCACGCTCTTACATATGTTATATGTTGTTGCTACACATTTATTATCTTTATTGCTTTTCTTTACTTTTGCTGGCATTGAAACCTTGTTTTAGGCAATTTTCCAATAAAAAAGGCTTTTATTTTTCATACTCCTTTCTCCAGGTTTTTTTTTTACTTTTGCCATGAAATATACATATCAAATAACAGAAACAATTTATGATCATTGTATACTACCCTACATATCAAAAAGAAAAAAAAGTTTGGCTAACATACATATGATGATTAATCAATGAGGTAAAAAGCTTAAATAGTGGTGACTGTCTGAATATTCAGAATTTTTATATACATATGTAGGTATTTAAGAAGACAATTTTGCAACATTTTAAACAAAAGAAATTGTTTTACACGTGGTATATTTTGCTCAAACTTTAATTGTCTCAAAACGTAATTAAAATTGTCAGATTTCCACTAAAAAAAATGGTATTGTGTATAAAATTTGTGTGAAAAGAAATTACAGTAAAATTTCACGTGAAATTTATTATCATGAATAATTATTATTTTTTTTTTTATATTAACAGTTTCCTGTGATGATTTGGTTATAAACTTGGGTTTCCCAACAAAAAATATTTTTAAGTAATACCACTAAAACTATGGGTATTAATGAGCTGAATTCAGACAAATAAGTAAACAAAATCAGTATTAAAATTAAGTGATATTTTTGAGTGTACAGCGGCGACTTTTATTCACAAAAACATGGGAAATATGCTCTAAATCATGGAAAAATTAATTTTTAAAATCGAACCATTCTATTGGAAATAAATGCGGTCATCAGCACGAATCTGTTCTGTCTTAATTTAAAAAAAAATCAGAATTAGTTCTTAATTGAAGCTCCGAAATCGTTTTAATTTTTAACCGAATTGATTGCCTTTAAACATTCGCTTAGAATTCATTTGATCGAATTCACATAAAAGATCTCTTTCGTTATCAATAATTGAATTCAGTCATTAGGAATTCATTCACTTTCTTACTCATTCGACTTACAATTTGGAAATTAAATTAATCGTTTAAGCAATTTGAGAATGACATTAGATTTAAAAAGAATGGAAAATTAACACTTATGCTTACAAATACCAGAAGAAGAGAAAAAAACAATTTTTGAATTTACATTTCAAAATGATTAATGTGTAAAAATAAATCAACAAAATTTTAAAAAATTGCCAAGATTTAAAAAAAATCGCCAAGATTTGGATACAGCCAAACTATGCTTCCCAGTTTTTTGTGATTTATAACAGATTTAACAGTAAGAACTCAAAAATCTCTTAAATATTATTATTATTTTCAATATTTTATCATTGTCTGGCATTCGAACATTTTTCCGTTGTCTTCACATGCAATAAAATTATAGCAAACAATTGTCACAACGATTTTATCTCAAATAAAAGCACTTAATTTTTTTAGAAAGAAAAACAACACTCAGGAAATTCTTAAAAATAATTAATGTGTTGCATTCTTTGGAAAGAGGATTTAGGAAAGATGAGATGATAAATCTTAGAACAGTTGTTGCCCGCCATCTGAAGGAGAGTTGAGGAAATTAATGAAGCCTTTTGATTCAGAACACTTTTTACCCATTTAACTTCGGTGCAGGCTAAGTGATATGGGAACACAGGGAGACGTTACGCTATATATGAGGAAAAAAATCATACACTCTCAAAAAAAAGTGAGTAGAAAAATTTGTAAACGGTTTTCAATGCCACTTTACAATTTTTGTACTGATTTTTAGTAAAAAATTATTATTTAGCAAATTTTTTTGCTATTTGCATTTTACAAATTACAGAATTTCCCCAGAATATTTATAAATTTCTGTTGCTAATTTCAGAAATAATTTTACAAATTTTTGAAAAATGATTTGCTAAAATTAGCAAAAAAATTTACTAATTTTAAAAAAGTGAATATTGAAGGAAATGTTATTTTTAATTAAAACTTACACCTACAAACTTAAATTGCCTTAAAATGTAACATAAATTAAAACAAAATGGATCGGAAGTGAAGATACCGACTCATGTCTAAAACTAGGACATCCACTTGAAATAGCAGTAAAAAGTATTTTTTGGTTCTAAAAATCAACCTTAAAACAATTAAAATTTGACATTAAAAGTGAAAAAAACATTAACTAAAATATTTTTCAAAACAGCAATTATCAAACAAAAATGATAAATTCGTTTATTATTTTTTGAAAAATATACATATATAAAATAAAAAAAAATTTGGTGCTCAATAAAAAAAGTCAATTTAAAATTTTATACAAATATAAATAATATTTAGTATTTTTGTTTTCTGATTTTTGCAAACAGATTTTAAATTCCATTTTACAAAAATTTTACTAAAATTTTGTAGCGGCAGACATGTTTTGCTAAGATTAACATAAAATACCGCTGGGCTCAAATTAGCAAAATTTCCCGTTGCCATTGCAGACTTCTTTTGATAAGTGTACATACTATTTTTCTAAATTGACGTTACCGTCGCTGGTGATCATACGCTCAACCTTTTGTGTAACAGTCTAACGCGATAACCATTACTGAGTCATTTCTACCGGAATTACCCAAACACACCTATTGAATAGTCCACATATTATTTTCACATTTATTACTTTAACTTGTATTTTATTCAGCAATGTCGTTGTTTTTTTAAATTTTTTCAATCTCTTAGTATGTTTACTTTATGTATTTCATATTACTGCCATTGGCTATAATGTCCAAACAAGGATGTCGTGGCAGTCAGTACCATCGATATCTTTGTTTGTACACTGTTGTCATTATTGCTGTATTGTATCAAATTTTTATTATGCTTTTTTTTTTTTTTCAATAAACTTTAAATCAACCGCAACATTTATTGGCCATTTGTGGTACTCGGTGCGACATATTTACTTTATTACACAATTATTCTTTACAATTGCATTAATTTAAAATATGTAGGTATAATTAAAATGATTTAATATGGGTTAATAATTGGATCTACGGTTGTGTGTTTGTATTAAAATTATTTCGGAAGGATAAAACTGTTTTTTGTAATGCATGTGTACACATAATTAAACAAAATATTAAGTTTTCGAAATAATTTTCAGTAAATACAAAAGGAAAAAAATTTATATGATATTTTGTGCCACAATTACTTATCCTGTATTGTCATTAAAAATAATATTAATTAAAAATTAATTTCATGTTTCAGTTGCACTAAACGGACAATTTGTGGGCTTAATTTAGAAAGGTCCCAACACAATTTTTAAATGAAAAACTTAATATGAAAATCTTTGTATATTTCATTAAATCAAATTTTTCATCAATATTGTCAACGCAAAAAATTAATAAAATGCCTTCAAAGAAATTTTAAAGTTTTTTATCTCATTTTTGTAAAAAATATTTTACAATCCTGGAAAATTTATTCCCCAATTATTAATATGATTATTTTTATTGTTTGACACAAATTATTACAGTTTTGATACTAATATATGCACGCAAAGAAAAAACATGGTTGATATAATCACAATCGCAAACTATCATTAATGTTTGTGGTTATGATTGTGTCAAACATGTTTTAAGTAACAATATATGTTCAGATATAATATTTGTAGCTAATTATTATCTCAAACATATTATTATACCATGCAAAATGTCTATATCAACATGTTATATGGTTCTCACAATAAAACAAATAGAAAATGTAATTTCAAAGATTTATTTTTTTATTAAATAGGTATACTTATATACATTAAAATATAATTGCAAACATTCGAGTATTTTTTGCCCCGCACTTAAGACTTGTAACAGAAAGTCAAAGACAAACGTACCTTTAATTTCTATTATGAAATCGACTGTATTAATATATTGTTGAACTGTTATTGAAAAAATATTCTGCGCCAAAATTTCAATGGCGTTTTTAATGTTGTATGTTTTTTTGGCTGCAAGAAAGACAATGTAATTTATACGTATTTATTCATGTATGAATTTAGGTATGTATTTTTCTAATTATATGTATATAAATTGCTTACCTGTTTCAATAAACGTATAATAATTTTTATCATTAAATTTGCAAGGCAGCATGGCCTTTTGCTCCCCGAAAAATGTTTTTAATATTTTATACTCACTCATGTTATTAACTATCGTTGGCGAACGGAAAATGACGCGGCAGAAATCTTTTTTTTTTTTATAAACGCACACTGTTTATTTTGACAATAAATGTTTGCTCATTTAGAGAATGTGTTTAAAGGCAAACATAAATTTTTGTAATAAACATACACTTTTGTGTGCAACTAATATTATGATTTTAATTGTATAGTTGAAAACATATATATTATAGTAGCAAACATTTCACATAAATTAATATTTATGGTGTAAAACACCATAAAATATTATTATGGTGAATTTAAAAATGCTTAAGACCAAAAATTTTTGTTCAATTTATTCTAGGGCTATAATAAATTTATTAGGGTAAACATATTAGGCTTATATGAATAAATATGGTCATAGTGACCATTCATTAATCATATTTTTTCTCTGCGTGTATGCATGAAAAGGAATCTAAATGCAATATTTCAACTTCCTAGTTCAAGGGGAAAAAATTCCCCTTTTTGCAATTCCCCGTAGAATTTTCCAAAAATTTCACCCTAACTGATGTTTACACCAGAGGAGCAACCTTAATTCCATATTTTAACTTCCTAGTTCCAAAGGGTTTGGCGGACTGTTAGGTGGTAGACTTTTTTACCTTTTACCTCTCCCCGTATAAGTTTCCAAAACTACCATCTGAGTAAATATTTACGACGGAGGAGGAACCTACAATATATACCAAATTACAGCTTCCTAACTCCAGCACTTTAGGAAGGCTTTTCAAAAATTCCCGTCTTAGCTGATGTCTGCACTGGAGGAGGAACCTTGATACCAAATTTCAAATTCCTAGATTAGGGGAAGATTTTCCGCGTTTTTAAACCATTTTTTTTTTGCCACGGAATCTAGGGAGCACACATTTCATATTTCAGGTTTCTTGCCTAAGAGTTTTAGACAGGTCGTCAAAGGGGAGTTTTTACACTTTTTTGTCCCTTCCTGAATAAATTTTCAAAACTCCCGTCTTAGGGGATGTCTACCCCGAAGATGGATTCTATATACCAAATAATTGCTTTCTAGTGATTTTTCCAGGCCATTAAGGGAGAGAATTTTTCCTCTTTTTTACCCTTCCCGTAGGATTTTCCAAAAACCCTGCTTTAACTAATTTCTATGCCAGAGTTAAAAATTTCGTACCCAATTTAAACTTTCTAGCTCCAGAGGTTCGGGTAGGCCATTAAGGGGGGACTTTTCACCCTTGAATCACCCACTTTTACCACGTCTTTTTCGACGGAAAGCGCTTTAAATTGCGGGAAGTGTGCTGATTCTTTTTTTATGAACATGCTTAAAACTAAAAAACAAAATTTCTCAAATAGTTCATTTAGGTAAATACCGGAAAGGTTGGTGTATATAGGGGACATAATCAAAATATGGTCCGATTTGCTTTTAATTAGGCACATGATTTATGGTCCCTGACTCCAATGAAATGTCGGTAAAATATATCTCCCTATCGGAAGATGCTATAACTTTTTGTGAAATACAGGTTGGTTGACAAGTTCCTGCGCTCACCAAGAGATGGCACTGCTAGCTTTAAACTTTTTTTTTTCTCAAGTTGGTATAACTGTCCTGAGAACACATGCAAAGTCATTCTGTCAATTCCTTCTTTGTTTACAAGCCATTTGAAGTTGACGTGCCATTGATTTTTTTTAATATAGAAGGGTTTAAAAGCAAAGGAAATTTATGAACAATTGTTAGAAGTGTATTAGAAGTCCTCACCTTCAAAACGCACCGTCGAATTTTGGGCTGGTGAATTTAAACCAGGTCGTACCAGCCTTGAAGATGATCCACGCGAAGGACGACTAAAAACTGCAACCACAGCAGAAATCATTGAGCAGGTACATAATATGGTTAGTGAAGATCCAAGTTTGACTAAGCGTGAAATTGCTAATGCCATAGGCATCTCAGACGAACGAGTACTCCATTTTTTATATGAAGAATTACGTATGAAAAAACTGTTTGGAAAGTTAGTGCTGCACACATTAACAATTCAACAAAAACTGGATCGAAATCAAATTTCTCAGCATGATTTGGAGCGTTTTAAGCCGAATAAAACCGACTTCTTGCGTCGTTTTATAACTACGGATGAGACTTGGATCTACCACCATGATCCTAAATTGAAACAAGAACGTTTACAGTGGACTGTAGCTGGTTGTTCAGCTCCAAGGCAGGCGAAGTCACAACGATCAGCAAAGAAGATTATGGCATCAGTTTTTGGGATGCAAAAGAAATTTTGTTAATTGATTTTATTCAGAAAGGTAAAACAACCAACTCTGAATATTATTGCAGGCTTTTGGATCAGCTGATTGAAAAAATTCGTGAGAAAAGACCTGGTTTAAAGAAGACAATGCACCTGCTCACAAAAGTGTTTTGACGATGGCTAAATTCAAAGAATTAAAGTACGAATTGCTTGAACATCCACCGTTTTCACCAGATTTGGCTCCCAGTGACTACTATCTCTTCAGAAATCTCAAACAATTCGTTCGTGGAAAGCATTTTTCGTCGAATGAAGAGGCCATAGCAGCCGTAGACGGTTATTTTGCAGAGCTTCCGGAAAACCATTATAAGGATGGGATACAATTATTGGAAGATCATTTAAACAAGTGTATTGAGCTTCTAGGAGATTATATTGAATAAAAAAATATATTTCGTAACAAAAACAGTATTCTTTCATTTCGAGCGCAGGAACTTTTCAACCAACCTGTACACAGATAGAGAATACATGTCGATTAGCAATGGAAAGCTATACTCCTCAAAAAAAAACAAGTAATTATTATTTTATGCAACAATTCGTCAGTAATTCAACAGGTCCAAATTTATATGGACGGATACATAACCAAATAAATCTGGGCTTCTAGGGCACCGATAATCCACATAGCAATAGTCATTACATCCAGCCAAAGTCACCTCATGGTGCAATACTTACGCCGTAGAAATCCTCACGGTTACTGTGACTGGTGAACGATAAGAACCGCGATCAACATGTTTTTATTACCGGTAATTTTGTTGATGATAAAATGTTATATCTATAGCTAGCTCAAATTTAAAGTTATTTTATCAAGCTCAGCAATAAAATTAACTGACTTTGGAACAAAAAATTTACGAATAAACACAAAAATTATTAAAAGCTTTATTTAAAATCAAATAAAGGTAAGGCCTTTTTTATCTTTAAATATAAAAACTTTTTAAAGTAAAGATATATATTTCATACCACCCAAACTCGAAACTGTGTTAGCATTCTTTTTCTAATTTTCATTCTTTATTAAAAAAACCGTAGATTTAGGAACAAAATAATTTTAATGCAAAAGCATATGCACACAATTTTAAATTTTTAATGAAACAAACAAACTTGTTTGTTATTTGACACATTTCCTTAGATTTTTAAATTACCACTTAAGTTTAAATAGACTGAGGTTAAAAGAAACTGTTACAATTCTCATTTATTGTAGGCTAATAACAGCAGCTGTGTTAACAATAAGTATAATACTTATTTTACTAAAAGTTGTGCATGAGTCTTAAGAGCTCTTAGACATATACTGCATGGATAACCTTAAACATAAATAGTAAAAGTTATGAAATTATCAAGTACTGACAGTACCTACTGCCGTTTGTGACTGCAAATAATAACTACTATTTGAACTAATATGGGTAATGTGTCACATATTATAATCTAAAATAAATTAGACTTTTAGATTTACGTTAATTACTAAAAATATATATAATTTTATTTGGTTTTTACTGTTAAATTCCCTTACTTCTTGCGTATTGATTAATTAAATAATAATGTTTTTTTTTAATGGATTTTCTATAACTTATATACAATATACATTAGTTTCTAATTGTTATTTATCATTTAGAAAATAAGGTATGTTTTACTTATATATAAGGTCAAATAAATGACAATCATTAATAAATATAAACATATTGGAAACCATTGTGGCGTATGATTAATTTTTTCAGAAACACTGTACGTATGAGTTATATTTTTAACAATTATAATAATACAGTTAAACACTCGATATCCATCAATTCTGGTGAATTTTAGGAGTTTTAAAACTAGCACCATTTTCTGAATATTCGGAAATGTAATTTTTAAGCATAGTAAGTTGTTTCAATTTCACTGAAAAATCTGTTATACTCCTTATACTAAAAAATATTTTTTTTACAATAATAAGTTTTACGTAAAAAGTTTGTACAATTTATTTTCACTCAAATTTATTATACAAGGTGGCCCAAATCAACACGACGGCACGATAATGGGCATTTTTAACGATTCATTTTCGGCTGCCTTATGTCTCGTTTTGGCAAGATTGCCTGATTTAATTACTCCAGACCTTTTTCTTTGTTTTTTTTTTTTTTTTTGAAGTAGCGGATTTATGTGAACAAACTACAGACTCTAGGTGTTCTCAATATCCGAGAAAAGAGCGAGAGAATATACCAGAAAAAGAGCGAAAACTTACTGCCCGAAGTTCTCTCTAGAAGGACCGAAAACTCGGCAAAAATAGCCGAAATTATCATCAGCAATGGCGGAGACCACTTGACTGATGTAATGTTAAAAAAATTAATGGAAAACAAACTTAAGGGTCCAGACAAATTTTTAGTAAAACAACATCGGGTGAAAGGTTGTGGGCCACCATACACTATGATTTTTGGCTTTATTGTAATTATAACTCTCTTATACGATAATTTTAAAAAATATTAGTTAAGTCCATTAAGTAAGCATTTTTGGAAATTCCCTTCCGTGACGGCCTGCCCAAGCCCCTTGGGCTAGAAATCTGTAATTTTATATATACGATTAGGTACTTTTTGGAATTTTCACCATCATCGTGGTTAAAAATAGTGTTCAACAGCCTGCCCAGACAAATTTGGTTAGAAACTTGAACTTAAAATATGTGTTCCTTTGAATATGGATTGGTAAACAACTTTTTGGACTTTTCATCACAATCGTTGTGAAATAGGGTTTTGCAATAGAAATATAATATTTTATGAAACGAGTTGAATTGCAGAACTTAAATTAGGAACGAAATAGGGAGGGGAAAGAGTGTAACTAAAACAAGAGACAATCGGTTCGAAATTAAATGTGGCTAGAGAAATTGAAATACTACATACCTGGAATAAATGAAACGGTACTGCGAAAAAGTGACATCAAAACACTTGACCAGGGGCACGAAATGTTACATAGTGGAGAACAAGTGAAATTGAAACATTTAACAGGGGAATTTTAAGGGGATAAAGCGAAGAAAGGGTGGAATTGAAACAGTAGATATAGGGAACAAAATGAATGGAACAGGGAACGAGTGGAATTGAAACACTGGATATGGGAAACGGAATAAAATTGAACGTAGTGGAATAAAAATGCTTAACACACAGAACAAAATTTTATTTAAAACTAAATCGCGAAAAAACACAACATTTTTGAATAAATATGGTGCCAGTAAAGTGGTACGTGCTAAAAAAAATTATAATTTATATTTTAAAAAAACTTTTCCATTTTATTGACATATGTATATTTATTTCCTTGAGTGTATTTACTGTTATCAAAATAAGTAATGTACATGTTTTAATAAGAAAATTTAAAATTTATATTTAATTTTTTAATATTTGTTTATTAGTTACCAAAACTTTTTTGATAATGATAAGACAATATCTTTTTTTACATGTTTAAATGATTTTCCTTGAATTTAGATAATTAAGATTTGTCATTTGATGTATAGTTTTGGTAAATTTTTTCTCAATACTAAAGAAGAAAGTACGCATTTTTTTCAAGAATCAAAAAACCTGTGATGTTGCTTAAGATATACATTAGAGTTTTGGATCTTTTTTGTTATAAATTACAAAAATTATTATAGCACCTGCCGAAACGTCCAGCAAAAAAAAAAACCCCAGCAAACATAAATGGAAGTGATTCTTAAGGAATAAATTTTTCATTGATTCCAAAGTATCATTAGTTCTGATTTTCTCATTCTAAAGCAGTTCTTTTTCACAACTTCCAAAAATGTGATTATGAATAAAATGTAGCTCTATTCAAATTTATGACGGGTAACTTATATTAAAAATAACAAAAGTTAAACGTTTAAATACATATTTTTATATTAATTTGATATTCATAACTATGGTTAAGTACTAAACTTTGATTATTTTAAAATAAGTTATCAGGCTTAAGTGATTTGTATCAATTTTTAACTTTAAATTTCGAATAAGTAATTTAAAAAATAATGCTCGATAAATGAATGTGAATTAATGAAAGCTTTGTAAACCGCTGAAATTCACTTTTTGTACTTTGCACATTTATTTGTCTATAAATATATTCAGTTGAATCTCGATGGTCATAAGTTGCCAACTACTATGTATCAGTTTTACTTAAGAAAAAGATGCCAAATGACTTTTATATTGATCCTACAAAACTGTTTCTATATGCGTTAAAATTTAAATAAAAAATTCAAAATTTATTTGGGAAGATCAAAATATCTCATTTTTCACTAAACCATAAGAAGGGCTTTAGATGCAATGAAAAAGGATTATAAAAGAAAACTTCCACCCTATGACACCTCTATGTAAAAATCATTGGTTCCGATCCAAATTTTCACAACATCGGAATCAAAATCACTGCTTCTTTTTCTCTTCTATTGATACTTTTTTTTGCTTTTTGATCTTCCCAAATAAATTTTGAATTTTTTATTTAAATTTTAACGCATATAGAAACAGTTTTGTAGGATCAATATAAAAGTCATTTGGCATCTTTTTCTTAAGTAAAACTGTTTGATACATAATTTATGACAACTTATGACCATCGGGATTCAACTGAATATATTTATAGACAAATAAATGTGCAAAGTACAAAAAGTGAATTTCGGCGGTTTACAAAGCTTTCATTAATCGAGGCTTATTTTTTAAATTACTTATTCGAAATTCAAAGTTAAAATTGATACAAATCACTTAAACCTGATAACTTGTTTCAAAATAATCAAAGTTTAGTACCTTATGAATATCAAATTTTAAGAAAATATGTATTTTAAACGTTTAACTTTTATTATTTTTAAAATAAGTTACCCGTCATAGATTTGAAAAGAGCTAAATTTCATTAAAAATCACATTTTGGGAAGTTGTGAAAAAGAACTGCTTTAGAATGAGAAAATCAGAACTAAATGATACTTTGGAATCAGTAAAAAATTTATGTACAAATATCAGTACGGTTTCAAAAAAGGATGCGGCACTGAAGAAGCAGTGGCGAATGTTTAAATTTTATATGTGATGGTATGGATAATGGTTCGAGCGGTATTGCATGGCTTTTCTTAGATTTCACGAAGGCTTTTGATCTTGTTGACCATAGAATAATGCTACATAAATTAAGGTATTATGGCGTTACGGACAATGAATTGGAGATGTTTGAAAGTTTCTTTAATAATCGAAGACAATAAGTAAAGTTGAACAATGGTAAAAGTAAAATGTTAAATGTGCCTCAAGGTAGTTGCTTGGGACCTTTGCTGTTTTCTATTTATTTAAATGACCTTTGTAACTTGAATCTGACTGGTAGATTATATATGTTTGCTGATGATGTCTGTCTATTCTATCCCTACAAAAACGATTTGGTACTGAAGACTAATATGGAACGAGATGTTGCTCTTATTTTCGAATATACACGGTTAAATAAATTGATACTTAATGCAAATAAAACTAAACATATCAGATTTAGGCCACATTCACATGCATTAAATAATAATTTTAATATTTTTGTAGACGGAAATCTAATTTTTGAAACACATGAAGTAAATATTTGGCAATTGTTTTACAAAGTAATCTATCATGGGATTTGTATATTGCAGAAGTAAAGCGAAAGATTGCTCCGGCTGTTGGTATATTATATAAAATGAAAAATAAACTGAATAAGAAAACTAAGCTTTTAATCTATCAGTCCCTGATACAAAGTCACTTAAATTACATGGTAATAATATATGAATACAAAAACACAAATGATTTAAAGTCGCTGCAAGTTATGCAAAATAAAGCCTTAAAAACAATTCATAATTTACCAATAATTTACCCAACTGTATCTCTTTATGCCAATATCTGTAAACCAATTTTGCCTATTTATGGACTATATAAGTATAAGCTATAAATGTATATGTTTAAATCCTTACACAATATAGGATATCGTACAATAACTTTTGTTCAAAATCAATCGTTTTTTAACACGAGAAATCAGCGAAACTTACATACACCAAGGGAAGTTTTGAATACAACAACTTACCTTTAAGGTTGAAAACAATAAACATAATTTCAAATTTTAAAAGAGAGTTAAAAGAATATATTTTTGAAAATCTTGAAATGCTTCTTTGGTAAGTTAATACTTTAAAAATAATTTTGATTATAATTATATATATATATATATATATATATATATATATATATATATTTTTTATTATTATGCATACTCATGTTATTTAATTAAGTTATAATGACAGTATTTGCCAACTTGCCTCATTAATGCCCCTTAGGGGCGCAGAGGCCTAATTAATAATGAATCATATTTATATGAAATGTTAATAAAACTTATAAAAAAAAAAAATCACTTCCATTTATTTTTGCTGGGGTGTAATATAACAAGTTAGAGATCATATTTAATATTATTTAAATGTTGTAAAAATTTGTGTTAATAGTTTAAATTGTATATTTGGTTGTAAAAATTTATTAAAATCTTTAATTTTTCTACGAAAACTTTTTTGGAAAAATTTCTTAAACTACAGCCTACTGTTTTAATTCCAAGGTCATATTCGTGATTTACGTTCAAATGTCTGACACATTCAATGTTTATTATTTTGTTATACCCTGTAATTATATGCAGTTAATTTAATTGCATCCATTCTATTTTTTTTTATATATTAAAATTTCCAGCTATTTGTCTATTAAAATGAATTCATAACATCCCTTAAGTATTACTACAATTTACTATAAACATTTTATATTGAGCTGCCAAGATTATATTCTTATTATTGTACTTGAAACCAAAATTATTTTGTTGTTTTGTTTATATTAATTTTTGTAGCAATTCCTACAAAAACGTTTTTTTCTCCTGCCGGTTAACCTCAAAATTCAGTTATTCTATAAGACAAAAAAAAATATAGAAATGTCTATTGTAATATCCCACGTGACTTTAATACAAATTTGCTTGTATTTTTCTCTGTTTATATTTCTAGCTTAATATTAATTTTTTCCCTTAATATATTGTTAATCTTTGATATGGTTTTCAGTACTTAACAAAGATTATATTTTAGTTAAACTGAAAGAATTTATTTTATAGTATTAATGATGTGTTTGAAAACATCAGTGGAGTTTTATTTATACTTTACCAATAAATCTTTGTATTAGTTATGAAATAGTTTACACCTATTAAATAAAAGTTTTATTGGCTAAGTTTTTATGTAATATTTTTACAGTGTATATTATTTTGTAGTTATTATTGTAGACACAGAAAAAAACAACATTAATAAATAAAAACAAATTTAAATTCATACTAAGTTTGTTTTCTTTTTAATTTAAATTAATTTTTTTGTGAAATATTAATTGAAATACGAAAAATTTTATTTTAACTAGAATCGTATTTATTTTATAGGATTCATATACACTGTAATATTTTTACAGTGTATTCTATTTTCCAGTTATTACCGTAGGCACGGAAAAAGAAAGAACAGTAAATTAAATAATCACAGATTCGAAATCATATTAAGTTTGTTTTCTTTTTAATTCAAATATGTTTTTACTTATTTTATGGTGAAATATTATTTTAAATACGAAAGATTTTATTTTAACTAAAATTATATTTATTTTATAGGATTCATAATTAATTTAAAAATATTCGCAAAAAATAAGATGTTAATTTCTCATAATTAATTTAACTATGTTTTTTTTTTTGTGTAAAAAAAGTTTTGAATTTAATTGAGTATATTCGCAGATTCTAAAGTCTTAATCCTCTAATGCTTAAGACCTCCACAAAGCGGTCTTAAGATATTCAGTAGTTTTTGGCTTAATAATTTTTTTTTATAATTTACCGATAGAAAATAAAATTTAATACTTTTTCTTCCTTTAAACTCTTTTTGTTTAATAAACAAGTTTCAAGTGGAATGACGTTAACTCAAAATTTCGTAAATTTAAAAAAATTAACAATTTAAAGCAAAAAACACATATCTAAAAATAGTTGAAAAAATACACTCACAATATATTTTCCGTTACCGAGTGTAGTTTATTTAAAAAGTAATACGTAAAGTTTGCTTTTGCATGAAGAATCAATTGAAATTCATAGAAATATATATTTTTTAATTATTTGAATCAATCATTCAAAAAACAAACTATAAAAATTTACAGACATTCAGTAGGAGTTGATATTTTCAGTTGAATGTAAACTTTTATGTTTTCTGCTTCAAATAATAGAAATTCATATAATTCCTTTTTGTTTTTTTACCAAAATAATTTGTATATATACAAAATTATTTTAATAAAAATTACAAGAAATTACTCAAATATACATACACACAAATCCAATAAAATTATATACATCCGCGTGTGTTGTGTTCTGTTTTGTAATTACATGCAAATAAAAAAACTTTCAATTTGAAAAACAAACCACAAGAGTATTTTTTTCTAACTTTTTGTCAGAAAAAATTTGATGGTTAATTTAGACGACTTTCTATTGTTTTTGCTTTTATCGATTATTAAGCAATGATTGAAAATAAACAACAAAATTGGTTGAATATAATGCGAAATCAGTAGTCCTCCTTTTGTGTTTTCGATTAATTTAATATGTATTTTAAGTTGCTTTTAACGAAATAATATTGTGAGTGTATATTACTCTTGGGTATACATTCTTGATTGTAAAAAAAAAATTCAGAGTCTGTACTTGTAATTCGGGTTACCAGGACTCACAAGACACCGACTGAAAATGTTTTACGAATATTTTTCTAACTCAACAATTTTTTTTTTTAAATAAAGCTCAGCTTACACACTCAGATTTTGTAGCAAGTAGAACTAATTTCGTTAGATATATTAAACTTTATTTTAAATTTCGATGAATTTCGCCATTTTCAAAAGGCAAAAATCACCATAACTTCTAAAATTATAAAACTAGATCAACAATATTTGGTTTACACGATACAAAGTGCATTGTGAAATTCATTGTGATGACAAAATTTCTTGCAAACCCAATAGTTTGGTTGGAACCACCGACATATTTGTTTGTGGTGCAGAAATTCAGTTAATGTAGCAGAATATCGGTTGAAACCATATATTTTAATCGCAACGAGAATATATTTAGGTGAAACAACTGTATAATTTGGTTGCTGCAAATAAACTATTCAGCTGGCAAAAAATTCGTTTGTTACAATGAATCTGATTTCTCTGTGTATCAGTATGGAAAATCCAAATTTAAAAATTTTCATTTCCTACGTAACTTCTTAGCAGCATTTCCCAAAAAAGTTTTACTGACAAACGTTCGATTATATCGCAAATTTTATGGGCACTAACTGTTTAATGTAAATTTGCTTTAAATTGCGTAAGTGCTTGATAGAATAAAATTACAGCTATAATAATAGCATATAATAGTTTATTTGGGCGACCCTATAAAAAAATTTGAAGTAATGCTACTCAAAGTATGGGTTTTAATGAGCTGATTATGTAAAAACTAAGTGAAAATATATCAGAGAGGATCTTTAATTCCTTATCAGCGTCTAAAAGTGGTGATGTTGATGTACTACATATATTGGTAAAAATATGTTTAAAATTTTGACACTAAACATTGCGTTGTAAAATTTTATTTTATTAATTTTGGTCCACTTATGCTTCCTTTGTGAGAAAAAAAGCACACATGAAAGATAAAACTTTTTTAAAGTTACTTATTTTTAAAGTTTTCAAGGCGTGAGTTATATAAAATAAATGGGTATTAGATTGGCCAAAGGGCAATATTTGAGACCCATTCTACCAAAGGAGTCAAAATTTGTATACAAAGTTACACAACTTTTGATAACAATTTTTGAAAAAATATTTATTTCTGCCAAAATACGGTTACCTCAGTTATTCGTAGGCAACTAAAGAACCCCTACATAAATTTATTTCATATTTTTCCCGTAATCACCTCATTAATATACATCATTTGATTCAGTTTATTTGGATTTTGCAAAGGCATTTGACAGGGCGCCGCATAAGCTTTTATTACTTAAGCTTTCTAAGATTGGTTTTCATTCTAGAATGCTGAGTTGGTTTAGATTTTATTTAACTGGTAGATATGTTGCAGTTTCTGTAGATGGAGCTTACTCTAATTTTTTTACACCCACCTCTGGTATACCTCAGGGTAGTATCTTAGGTCCTTTGCTTTTTAACATTTTTATTAATGATATTTGTCGTTGTTTTATAAAGTCTCAGTGTATTATGTATGCTGATGATCTTAAAATTTTTAAATCAATATCTTCTTTTAGTGATATTTTTGACCTTCAAGAAGATTTGTCCAGAGCTATTTTGTGGTCTGATTGTAATGGTTTGCTTTTTAATTTTTCAAAATGTTTTTATATGAAGTATGTATCATAGATGCTCTCATATCTTGCTTTCAGAATACAGAATGGGACATCATACTCTGTCATCTGTGGATGAAATACTTGATCTTTTGGCTTTTATACATCTTTTGGCTTTTATACGTCGTAATTCTGGAAATATTTTTGATTTTTATACAAAAAAAGTTTTATTTACTTCTTTGTTCGTTTCAGATTGGAATATGCATCCTTTATTTGGAGTCCTAATGCGGATACTTATATAAACCGTATTGAGAGAATTCAAAATAGATTTGTTAAGTTTGCTCTTCCTTTCTTGAATGTTTCAACTTTGAGTACTTAAACTTCTGTTCTAACATTTAGTATTCCCACATATGTTGATAAATGTGATTTTATATATAACAAAACTCTGGAAACTCCTAGGAATATTTTTTCATTATCATTTGTGCATGGCAAAATTTGTGGTGTAATTGATTCACCTGATTTATTACACTTAATAAAAATATATGCTCCCCCTAGATCTTTAAGGAATATAGATACATTATTTTTTATTGATATTCATAGAACTAATAATGCATTAAATGAACCTCTAACTAAAGCTTTGAGATTATTTAATAATTATTGTAATCAATTAGATATTAGTTTACCACACTCTCAGTTTAAAGCTTTATTAAATAAATTACTTTAAGTTATTTACTTTTGTAATAAGTTGCTAGCCTTTAAGTATAATTTTGTATCCATAGACTGAAATAAATAAATAAATAAATAAAAAAAAAATAAAAAAATAAATAAGTAAATAAATAAATAAATAAATATGTTTATTACAACTGATTCCCAAGATATGCATTTGTCGGGACACCCTATTTTATGTATTTTTATGTTTGCCTGGTTTTCCCCCTTGTTTCGAATAACTGTTGCTTAAGTTAAGCCATTATGTCAGAGATTATTTTATACTACATTGTGTGGATATATCTTACAAGGAAACCATCCTTCTCGGGTTCTCTTTGACCTTATTTTTAAATGGAAATGTGTTAAAGGGAGAGGCAAAATAAGTAAGTGTAAGTTTTTAGTGGACCAAACTCATGGTGGAAATGGTGATAAGAAAAATTACACCATTTTTTCTGTATATATATTATGGAAGGTATTTTAAAGAGTATTTTTAAGAGTATAATATACAAAATTAATATACCAAACATAAGGTACGATGTATGGTTAAATTTTAAGAGCCGATGTTGATTTTGAATAAAACACAAATTATTTAGGAAATGATTGTCATTTCTTTTCATTATGATAATATGGTATGGTTCAATTATGTATGGAACAAAATATCGGCCAAATGGCCGCCGCGACCTCGGCGGCGCACCTCCATCCGATGGGCCAAATTTTCGATGACGATGGCATAATTGCCGTTAATGTGCCGAATTATCTCATCCTTTAGCTCTTGAATTGTTGCTGGCTTATCAACTTACAGCTTTTCTTTCAAAAAACCTCAAAGAAAGAAGTCCAACGATTTCAAATCACATGATCTTGGCCGCCAATTGACATCGCCACCACGTGAGATAACACGGCCTTTGAATATGTCGCGCAAAAGAGCCATTGTTTTATTAGCTGTGTGGCAAGTGGCACCGTTCTGTTGAAACCACTTATCGTCCAGGGTCATATCCTCAATTCCTGGTCACAGTAAGTTCGTTATCATCTCGCGATGGCGAACACCATTCACGGTAAATGCTTGGCCGACCTCATGACACACTATCGCAAACAACAGCAATGTTTTCCGCAGAACGAACTGGGCGAGCTTGCATAGTTGTTTTCACAGACCCGGTTTACTGAAATTCTACCGATTGTGGACACATTTGGTCGATTATGCTGACCAAAAAAAATCACGAAGTTCACGAAATGCATTTTGATTTGAACGCCCATTTTCATAATAAGCCTAAATAACTTTATCGCGTTGCTCGATTGTGTATCTTTCCATGGTTCAAATTGAGTTAGTCTGAAATTGAGAAATGTCAAATTAAATGAAGAAAAAAACTTGACGTTAAGGTGTGGTTCACATTCAACATCGGCCCTTAAAATTTATCCACCCATATAAAAAATTGTTGAGGGTTGTGACTTTATAACTCACGAACTGTCAAACTGAATTTCACTAAATTTTTAGGGTTTGTTCGTATGGTCGTTTGTTTACCCAAGGTTTGCATGACGCGTTCGTGAGTTATAACTTTTCATGTCAGCATGTGATTTTTTCCATATAAAAAAGCAACAACAAATACGTAGGCGCCCATGAGCATGTGGGGTATGTATATTGTGTGCTGACTTCATACACACGGTAAATACACGTTGTAGCGCATACACGCATAAACAGTTGTCAGTGAGTGATCATTTAAGAGTTCTTTTTCAACCAACTCGCGGATCGAGAAACCAATGAACCAATGACTTTGATTCAATGTTAATATTCATGCGTAGCGAGGCATGCCGGGATCCGCTATCTAATATAAAAAACAACACTCAATGAGTTGTGTGAGAAAAATACTAGTATGCCAGACTTCTAATTCGTTCTCAGAAATCATTCACTAACTGTGAATAGAAATTTCGCATAGTCATTTTTCTTAGATTATGTAATAAATAAACCTGTTCAAAACCAAGAGTTGTTTGTGGGTTGGTTGGTTCATATGGAGGCTAAACTAAAAATATAAATTTTAAAAATATATAATTAAAATATAGAGATCGAAAAATATGTACAAGATTTACATTACCCAAAGTACTAAAAAGTTTTCAAACAATAAATTAGTAAATAAACAAATAAAAGTAAAAAATAAACGTCTTTTGAACTAATTTTAATTCCCTAAATACGAATTTATGCCAGTATGTTTATTGCTGAAAGTTGTTTTAGTTTTGTGTTCAAATTTCTAAGAGATTCCATCGAGTTAGTTTCCTTGGCAATGTTTTGAAGTTTATTTTTTTTTTTTTGTATCATAAATGTATATATGAAACTGTTGTTCTCATTATTACAATAATACGATATTATTACTGAAAGAGTATGTCGTAGTGTAGTTACTTAAAATTAAATTCTTCTCTATGGTTTGGTTTCTTATGCATTAGACTGGCAGTTTTTATTTGATTTACGACTTTTATTTATCTTACTTTAAGTTCATTTTTAATGATTTTTAATCAACGTTAATATTTTTAGTGATTTTTAAAAACTGTGTTAGTTTTAAAATATGTATTCTTTTTAAAATTTTACGAAATTTTAAATCAAAAACTTTTTCGCTAAAATTTAAATTTTGATTGCTATCGGAATAGCTTTATTTCTAAATATAAGAAAGTGGTCTGAAACATTTGTGGCTAATCTGATGAACATCACTTGGAGGCCAAGAGAGGCCAAGACGTCTGATAACACGATTACCAAAATTAGTGCACAAAAGATCGATTCAGCTGTGTGAAATGATGTACCATCCTGCTGATACCAAAGGTTATCGAAGTTCATATCTTCCATTTCAGCCTATAAAAACTCCGTAATCATGGCACTGAAGCTCTCATCGTTGACTTAATTGGCGTTTCCAGTAGCAATTTCGTAAAAAATTAGCTAATGATGCCTCACTCTTTGTAAATGCATTGGCTTCTGGACAATGACGTGACAATGAAGATCCATAGATGCGGCAATTTTGCTTGCCGAGAGGAAAAGGCGCCTCACTAGTAAAAATGATTTTTCGGCCGAACTCGAAGTTATATTGGAGCTTCTGAGAAGCTGAGAAGCGAATAATCTGGATCTTTGCGCAAAATTCTGATCATGCTGGTGCGTGATATACCGAGGTGTTGAGATCGATGAATGTTCTGAAATTGAAGGTCACACTTTAGGCGCCAGGAGCCACATTCTCATCGCTATTCACCGTACAACGAGTTCTGTACGGACAAACTTGCGTACAGCACATGCGGTGGGTGTTTCATTTTGGCCGAAATTACTTTTCAACGCTCAAATTGGGCAACACAACAATCACAACGTTGTTCAAGCGTAAAGCGACTCTTGGTCAATATTTCGAACATATCTGTATTTGGTCCACACTTCATAAGGAAGAATCAGTTTATTGTAAGTGTATATGACCCTATGTGGCACTGTTTGGAGGTTGCACTTGAAATTTTGTTTACACTTAGAATATTATGTAGTTTATTATATGTAGCTTAATAAAAAAAAGGTTATGTACTATTTATTTTTACTTTTTAATCATTTGTTCTTACTAATGTGTCATTTCAAAATAGATAATCATTTAAAACCATTTGATTTAAAAACGTGTTTCTTTACACAAAAAATTGCCAGTCTAAGCATCATAATACATACTGTCAATGGTAATGGGGGGCTCGTTGCTATTTTATTTTTCATTTGTACACTCAGAATATTATGTAGTTAACTGTTTGTAGTTTAATAAAAAAGTTTTCCGTTCCATTTAAAAATAAAGGAAGATACATTTATTTTTCAAAGAAACATCTATATTAACTTTTTTATACATTTATTCGAAATAATTTACTTTCAGTTACCGATATTTTTCAGTTTCATTTATTTTTTTCATTTGTTTGAAATTTAATAAAAATTTACCCACAAAACGGAAACTTGTGGTTTATTTGTGTCCGTAACAGTTATTATAAATTTAAATTTTGTTTCAAAAAAAATATTCAAAAAATTTCAATTTGTTTTTTTATTTAAATTGGTTGTATATATACAAAATTTTTCAATACAATTTACAAGAACTTCATAAACACACATACATATACAAATACATTCACACAAAAAGTGTTTATAGCTTCATATGCATACATACATTTTGTATTGTACGAGTATATTAAAAAAAACAAAAAATACAAAAACGGAAATAATTTCAAATAAATGAAAAAAACATTTATTTTTTAAGGATTGGTGGGTAAAATTTTGATATTTATTTTAACTGATTATATCAGTTGTTTCTTACGGATGTGTCAGTTGATTTATTAACATTTAAAAATAAATAACAAATGGCATTTAATTTAAATGAAAATTAAGTAGACCGGTTTTTAAATGAAACATCATTTCTTTTAAATGATATTTTCAGTTATTTTAACTTACAAACTTTTTTAAGTGTATAAATATATTTTAAATGTTAGAATTTGTATAATTGCTTTCCGCGTATTGTTGGGGTGGTTGGTATTAACAAATGTTTATGGCATTATAAAGTAAAGCAGTTTAAATAAGTAATCCACTGTAGCCTATGAATATTTTGAATTGAACAGTTGGGAATTATGTCTTAAAGATCATGTCACTGGTAGTGGCATTAACAAAAGACGTCTTTGTACAAATATTTTTACATATATATATTTAACATGTGAAGAAAATTTAATTCGCTTGGACAAAATTCATGTTCAAAAGGTAACAATTATTCTCATGAACGGCCAGCCTAAATCGCTTTAGCTAAAGTCTTTGAAAAATGGGTTAATTTACCGAAGTTCCCCCTAAATGCCTGGACGCCTAAAATTTAAAACATATCTTCCTTGGAGTATGAACAAATTCACTGATAAGGTACTTTTGGAATTTTATTACGTGATAAAAATGAGAGTCTAATAAAGAAATACTTCTCATTAAAGGATGTACAGAATTGCTTTGAGTAGAAAGGTTAAATTAAAAGTATTGTTACAATTTCACCTTTTATAAACGTTGATTTATTTTCTTGTTTTTTATATTACTTTAACTTGATTTAAAATGCTTTACACAGTTGCACAATGTATTAAATTAATCATCAATTGTATTAACGATTTCTTTTTATTTTATTCTTAGCTAGGCCCATTTAGTTTTAAATATATATATTTTTTTTAATATAAATACCTATTTCAAATACTCCTGTTTATAGGCTGACAAATCATACATATATACTGTTTTATGAAAGTAGGTGTTAATAGCACTGGTTCTAAATTTTGTCATCCTTTAAATCATTAATAATTAAATTTTATGACAGCAATAACCGATACCTTCCTAATTAACATAATTTGATAGTTTATTACGGCATTAAAGTAGATTGAAAAGCATAAAATACATTTATAACTATAACTGGCCGCTAACTAACCAAACATAAATTCATTAACCCATTTTACACCGCCGTTACTTTAAAGCAACTCCTACCTTTAAGACTCTATAAATGGAAATAGAAAAGTAATGTTTATATGCAAAAATTAAATAATTATATTCTAAAGTTTTGGCCACCCAAATTAATTAAAAATTTATAAAAGTTATTGTTCCAGGGTTGCCATCCCAAGTTTTTAGAGAACAAATTATTACACTCTTTTAAGAAATTTTTAAAATATTATTTAAATATAGAAAAAAAGATTTTATTATGCTGATTTATTTAAAAACATTTAGAAACATTTTTTTACTGAAATAAATATATTGTTTAGTATTTGATATTTATGTAAAATTAACAGCACAGATCTAAAGAATTTCCGGGAATTATACCATTTCTTTTTCTATATAGATAATGAGATATTTTCTTTTAAAAAGAGAAACAAGTTTTAAAACTGGTGCAGGCAGTGTTTCCATTTTAAAATTAAAATGAAAATTGTGTAAAAAAGCAGAATATTTAAAATAAATCTAAAAAATAGTGAAATGCAAACAGAAAAATTTTTATATATTAGTCTAATAATTTTCGTCAAAATGTGAACCACTAGAGGATGCAATAAAATACAAAAGCAACATACATATAATGCTAATAGGAAACCCAATACATCTTTCTACAAAATTTCCAATAAAAAAATTAGTTAAAACAGGGTGCATAGAAATATTTATTCTTGTGTTTCTAAATCTGCTGTAAACTAAAGTTAAAACATGCAAAAATATTTTTACTACCTATGTGGTGGACTTTAACACCCACAAGGCGTATTCTGTATTGAGACAGGGCGGGTCACCACAAATTATTTTAAAAGCTTAAACCCTTATCTACACTCCTAATATTATGTAGTTTAATGTTTGTAGTTAATAAAAATAATAATATAACAGTTTTCCGTTCAGTTAAAAATAAAGAAACATACATTTATTTTTCAAAGAATTATTTATGTTTAACTAATACACAAATTAGTTCCAATTGATTTACTGTCATTTACCGAATTTTTCAGTTTCATTTATTTATTTTCTTCCTTTACAGTTACTACAAATTTAAATTTTGTTTGCTGTTTGTTAAAAAAAAAAAAAAAAATAAAAGTATGTTTTCAAAATATCCCAATTTTGTTTTTTATTAAAATTATTATTTCAATTCGAATTGCATGAACTGCATATACACACATTTATAAGGGCATTCACAGAAAATGTGTTTATAGACAGTGTGAGTCTACATTTTGCAGATAAAAAACATACAAAAATACAAAAAACGGAAACAGTTTCAAATAAATGAATAATCATTTATTTGTACAGAATTGGTAGGGAAATTTTTAACATTTATTTTAAACAGATTAATCATTTGTTTTTTTATTGATGTGTCAGTTGTTTAAACAACATTCAAAATAAATAACAAAAACCATTCGAATTAAACGAAAAGTTAGTAGACTGGGTTTTAAAAGAAATATTATTTCTTTGCAGTGTGTAACCTGCAGACGCATTTTTCATCAATTTTTGTAAAAATTCCAACCCTGAGAAGAAATTGTATTTCCAAAATGCATTGAAATAGGGTCCATGTATAATACATCGGCTGATAAGTCGCAGTCTAATAAAGAAAACACATTTTTGTTGGTCAAATTCGATTTAATTTAGCAACATAGTATCCTGTGATACAATTATTCCACTGCTTTTCTAATACTTCAATACCTTTCTGGTAAAACGATTTATCTTTTTCTTCGACGATCACTTATTGGACCAAGCTTTTGTTTCAACGGTGTTTTTTCCCAATCAAAAAGTAATGTTGTATCAACACACGAATTTTTTTTTATTTTTCATTGTTTTAAAAATAAAAAAAAAATTTTTACTTAAACTAATGTAAATTTTGATCGAAATACCAAATCGTTATATAGTTTTTACAGCTACCTTTTGAAGGGTAGGTCTTACTTAAAAATATTTTATAACATAAATAAACCAATTCCTCTTTTAGTTGAGCACCAAAACTACAATTTGTCATTTTCATCGTATGGTAGCCGATTATATAGTACCTTACACCAATTAAAAAATTGCCGAAAAAGGTACAATATAACATTCATAATTAAAATTTCAAACAAAATCTTCGGTTGTGTGTGTCTAAATACAATATAAGCCAAACCTACGAAAGGTCCTTCTATGAAATATGTACTAATTCTGACCATGGACACAGGGACTGACATCGTTAAATCGACTTAAAAAGTGATTCTGGGTGGATTGGTACCCAGCAAAAACAGACATTACCGAATAATAAAGGGAGTAAGTAGCACACAAAGGGTTTCACTAGTTACCAGACTATTTACTAGCTTTATTACTTTTGTTCACGATGTCCTAAAATTCATGGGTGGTCATTATCCTCTCGCTAACAAAAAAAGTTAGAGTAATGCCTGGTCACTCATAGCGAATAAATAAGTGGTTACATATAACAGTAAAATAAGTGGGTACTCTTAGTAAAATAATAGTGGACTTATTCAAGTTAAATTTTCTCATTTAAAGAAATCGATAAGAATAATTTACATTTGAATTTATAAAAAAATTTATATTTTTTGGATTAAAAAATTTGAGTTTATATAGATGCACCCTTTAAAATTTTGCAAAATCACTTTTTACAGCAGACAATTTTGTATTTTAATGCAAAGTTTTTTAAAGCAAATTAGTCAATAAATGTAAAAAAAAAATAAATACAATTTCGGTACTTATTTCAGTATATATCAGTTATTCATTATGTTGCATGTATATATAAGTACTCCTACCACCGATAATCAGTTTGTCATTTTTTTTTTTGTATTTTAAAGTAATCAGAAAGTAATGACCTATCATTACATAGTAATCCACACTGTAATGACTTGTCATTACCATGTTTTTGGTAGGTTTAATATAAGATGTAGTTAAAAATAACAGCACATATTCATTATACTTTGCCTACGCAAAGGTTTATAAATATTTCAGAAAATACGGAAGAACTCAGTAAAATTTTTTAGAACCGATTACATCTAAATCTATTCTGGAACAGGAGCTTTTACCACCGATTCCATGGAACAGGTTCTAGAACTTATTCCTGGGAGTGAAAATATAAAGTTCTTCTGTCCCAGAATAAGTTCTGGAACCGGTTCTAAAGCCACCAGTTCCAGTTTGGAAGAAAATAATAGTCTATTGTTAATAGGTCAAACTTCATACCAAAAGAACCGGTTGTAGAACATGCTATGCTAATGTATTTTATGTTGCTCTACATACCTGTATCTATATTTTTCATTTTTACTGTGAAGAATAGAAAGAAGAAATCCAATAGAGAAATTCTAATTGAGCACTTGTAAAAGTCGCATAGAAACGTAAGGAAAAATTTGATTATCAAAAGTTGAAATATTTCATTTTACATCGCTTGGTATGTTAAGTGTTAAGTACTTTTATATTCATCATGACTGGTTTTATCACACTTCTGTGAAAAATAATACGAGGGTGGTAACAAAATTAGCTCCTAAAGAAAACAAAATGAATTTGGTATTTTATTTTTTTACTTCTCAACATAATGTTTTCTTAGCACGATACACTTTCCTCAGCGATATTGATTAACCATCAACCGCACATCTTTTACCACCGATCGATTTCTTCAAGTTTTAAATTAATTAAATTATAAGTTAATTTTATTTTTTTAAAAATACTGTCGCCATTTATACATCGGCTTGGCTAATTTTTGGGACGGCCCTCGTAAATATAAAATTTAACAATTTAAAATAGACTCAACCCTTTTTGTAGGTTTGGAACAAGTCTTTACAACACAAATGAATTTATATTCAATCATATTTCGTGTACAAAACAAGTATTGTAAGTAAGAGTACAGGCAATAAAATCTGAAGTACTCCCTAGAGTAAAGTTGGCCATGGTTAACTTCTGTTTAATAACATAAATTTAAAAAGAATATGTATCCTATGGTATTGAATAGACTCCCGTAGAGAAATCTGAACTACACTTGCACAAATTTTATTAAATTTTGTTTGTGATGTTACTTCTGCTGGCAATGTTGATTATACAAAAATGTTGACAAAATATAACAATTACTGAGAAATTCCCAACTCAAACGAATTTTTGTACAAAAACACCTGATGTTAGATGTTTGTTATGATTACAAAAATAATGTTAATAAAATATATGATAGAGTAGATTTGCAATATAAAAGATTGTATTGAAATTACCTTCGTCAAAGTAGTTGTCAAAATGTAATCTTTTACATTAACTTTTTTTTGTCAAAGACTTCGTAAAACCTTGGAAAGCTAAAATTTTTGGCAAATAAAACTAGACTAAAATTAAAAGGAACAACAATTTATTAATGCCTTAAATGGAGTATGCTCTTAAGATCCTACTGCATGTTTAATAATTAAGGGGTGAGCCTGAGTTAAAAATTTTAGAAAATCAAGATTTTTTTTTCTAAGTGAGCTTACTAAAAATTAGTTTAACAAAGTTTTAAAATGAAACTGCAAATGTATCTAAAGTTACAGCTTATAAAGCTCAACCATGTCATCTACTTTTCTATGTTTGTTATTTGTTGGAATTCAAACTTTTAGTGTGCATTTTTGGAGAAGATCAAAAAAAAAATAATTACTAATTCTTGCCAAGAAAGTCTTTTAAATTTTTGCCTGATAAAACAACATATCGCTCATTTGCCAGAAGACCGGCATAACATAAAAAAGCGACTTTGAAATAATTGCATTTAAAGTTTTCAATTTAGTCTAACTGCTGAGTAAAATGCAAAACATTTGGTCGCCACATTATGAGGGAAAGGAGATATCAACAGCATTTTTTGATATGCCAGCAAAAACATGGTAATGACAGTCATTACTTTGCAGATTACCATGTAATGATAGGTCCTAACCTTTTGCATTACTTTAAAGTACAAAATAATGAATTACTGGTAGTTTTTGTAATAATTACCGAACTCCTATTTCTTTTTTTTTTGTGATTAATATATAGATTAATTTGTATTGAAAAATTATCTAACAAAATAGAAAATTATCTACTGTAAAAAGTGATTTTGCAAAAATGTTAAGGTTTTAAAGGGTTTCTAATGTGAAATACATACAGGGTGGCGCAAAAATAACCTTCCGATGTTTTTTGGCTGTAATTTAAAAAAAAAAAATTAAAAACTGTGATTCTTCTTGTGGATTATTTTTATTTGGTCTTTTAATTTTTTTTACATCAAGTCGAGAATATGATGTCATGTAAATGGCCGCCGCCATAGTTGATTGTCGTTTGAGCCCCTTTTATGGCATTTTCCATCACTTCGGCCAAAACTTCCGGCGATAGGTCCTCACATTCTTGACGGATATTGTCTTTAAGAGCTGCAAGAGTCTGAGGCTTGTTGACATAAACCCGCGACTTTAAAAAGCCCCACAAAAAAAGTCTGGAGCGGTCAAATCAGGCGATCTTGCTGGCCAGTGCAAATCGCCAAAACGGGAGATTAGGCGCCCGGGAAATGCATCCTTCAGCATATCGGTTGTGGCACGTGCAGTGTGTGGCGTTGCACCGTCCTGTTGGAACCACATTTTTTCCAATCCCAATTCATCAAGTTGCGGCAAAAAGAACTCGTTGATCATTGCTCACCATTCACAGTAACCGTTTGGCCCGCGACGTCTTCGAAGAAAAAAGGTCCGATGACTCCTCCAGCAAAAACAGCACACCATACAGTGCCTTGGAGCGGGTGTAATGGCTCTTCATGGGTTACACGCGGATTTTCAGTGCCCCAGAAGCGTAAATTTTGCTTATTTACGTACCCGCTAAGATGGAAATGGGCGTCATCACTCATGATTATTTTTGATGAAAAATCATCTTCATTATTGCTCAAATAAATAGTCACCAATATTCCGCGTTCTGGAGCAGTGTAGCGTAACATTGTTTATTAACGTGTATTTCGCATGTGCTTACTACACAAATGTCAAAACAGAACTGACATTAGGGGCCAATCGCAAAATTTATAGAATTTTCTGATAGGAGGATTACTTTTGCGCCACCTTGTATATAAACCTAAATTTTTGAATGCAAAAAGTAGATATTTTAAATATTCTTTTTAAAAATTTATATACAAATTATTCTTATCGATTTCTGTAAGTAACAAAATTATACTTAAATAAGGTCCACTATTATTTTACTAAGAGTAACTACTTTCTTTACTATTCGTTATTCTAACTCATTATTCTCACTTTTTTTGTAAGCGAGAGAGTATTTTAGGAATTTTGGGACATCGCGAACAAAAGTAATAAGGCGAGTAAATAGCCTGGTAACTAGTGGGTGTTACTTACTCCCTTAATTACCTGGTAATATATGTTTTTGCTGGGATGTTTAAGATTTTGGTGTGATCCACATTGTGCTTTTTGAGTTATTCCGGTATTGTCGCGAATGAGCGATATGTTGAAAGTAGTTTGTTAAAAAAAATTATATTTAAGTTGGGTGCAGGTTTCTAAATTTCTTTGAAATTTAAAAATATTTTCAAATATCTTTTAAAACAATTTTGAACCCTTTTGTCAAATTTTATTCAGTTTAGAATTTATTTAGCCACCTGGCACAGGTCCTTAAAATCATTACATATCGGTTAGATATATTTTTTATCGTAAAATCACACCATGTTAAGGCTCCCCCTTAAGTATTACCACATTATGTTATACTTAATTTTACCTATAATTTTTATTATACAAAAATGTCAATTTATGGCATTAAAAAAGACCTTTAGAATACGATGCTACATGCCATACTTGGGATTAAAGCATTGAAGCCTCTTTTATTTTTCATATTAATGCTAATGTTTTGACATTTTTTTTGAATTAGTTTCTAAAAGTTCTTCATCAAATATTATAGTCAAAAAATCCTATAAAAGATTTTACATATATTCACATTATATTAAGTTCAACCATATGTAACGGTTACATACCGATTCTATATACTTATATTATTATTTTTGTTATATATAATTTCTTAAAGAATAATGTACAAAAAAGGCATGAGGAGGTGTGTTAATTTTATTTTACAAATTTACGCATCTTAATTTTCGTAACATGTGTGTTGATAACTTTTAAATCTTTTAAGCTGAGGACTAAATTATAAACGTTTAATAAAACAGCATCACAAAATTATACTCCCTATATTGAAAATAGTTGTACTGACCATTGATCTTACCGATATATAGTAAGGATGTTTTCAATATGTTTATCACGCTGTAATATTTTCAGGAAAATATATTTTATTTAGTACAAAATTCATGAGTAAAGACAATATTGCAACTGATTTTAAAATTATTAATAACAGCAATAAATCTTATTATTAAAATTCAATAAATATGTTAAAGTACACCAATAGATTTTCAATAAGAAAAATTCTGATTGTTAAACTTTTTCTTATAAAAACCCCTAAATATTTGTGGAGTTTTTGCTGAAAGTCCTAAGATTTTGTTTTAGACAAACTGTTTGATTTTAATCCTGTCGTCGTAATTTTAAGTTATTTTTTGTAATGTAGAACATAGATTTTAATGCAAACAAAATTTAGAATCTTAGCGAGAAAAACGCTTAGGTGTCTTAAGGTTGAAAAATTCCTCAGAATCATAGCATTTCTGTAGAAAATAATTTATATATCTAAAGACATTTCTATAGGAAGAAAGTCATCAAAATCTAAGGATTTTTCCAAAGGAAAATTTTTTAATAATCTGTGCAGCCCTTTATATGATCCTGAGTTTTTCAATAAGAAATAGTCCGAAGATTATAAGGGGAAATAAGTGCCATAATCCGAAGATTTTTTAAAATTTTAGCTTCATTATAAAGAAAAATTGTTTAAAATGTGAGGATTTATCTATGGAAAAAATATTAAGGAATCTTAAAGTTTTTCTTTGTGAAAAAGTTGTTATAATCGAAGGGGTTTCTAAGGTAAAATCTTTAATTTTGAGCTTCATATAATATATTTCTACAGAAAAAGTCTTCATAATATGAGGATTTATCTATGGGAAAAAAGATTAAAAAAATCTGAGTGTTTTTCTTTGTGATAAATTCCCTAGAATATGGAGGATTTTCTATAAGAAAAAGTCCTTGGATAGACATAGAAATACAATTGGAATATGTTTAAATTTTTAAAACACTAAATTAGTAGCACTTTTGTACCTTCTGGGCTTATGATAACACGGTCGTTTCGTTAAATCTTAAATTGCCAAAATCTCAAAATCTCAAAATTTAAGCTAATCTTTCAATTCATATTTGCTGCTTCTGTACAACTAGAAGGTCCAATTACAGTTTATATACCACATTTTTTTTTATCAAAATTCGAAATTTCTCTTAAAAATTTGGACCTTAACCAGAATTAACGAAATATAAACTTTAAAAGTAACTGCAAAACAAAGCAAGAATATTGGAGATAATCTAAAATTTTGTTTTACCTACAGATAGGGACCAACAACTTGAGAAGTGTATTTTAGGCCTGTAGGAGTAACAGATTTGATTAGGTTTCTTTGCATTCGAATATTAAATGTGCAGTTACTGAAAACCGTGAAAACATGAGCACGGATATAAAATGAATCAAATTTAGTTTAATGTATCAATTTATGTGCTTTATAGCCCTTTGACCAAATCCGAAAAGGAATAAATAACTATAATTTATTTCTGTTGTATATGGCTGTCTTCAGGGCTTTGCAATTTTTTGTTTGATCTTTTGATAAAAATCCTAAAAAAATTAAATTGTTTACATTTGCTCCAGCAGAATGGACTGTGTTAATAATGGGACACATTTTCTCTTTTTAACTCCAATTCTCTTTCTATCCTTCCCCGTAGAAATTTTAAAAATCCCATCTTAGCATATGCAACCTATGTATCAAATTTAAACTCCTTAACTGAAGGGGGTAGGCTGTTAAGTCTACCCCCTTCCCTTAAAACACTTTTTATCACTTTCGAAAAACTAGCATATAAGTAAATTACCCCATATTCCAGGAAATACAATTTTAATTTTTGTTTTATAGGTTGCGATTTCACCCTTTTGTTCCCCCGGGGTATAAGTTTTCAAAAGCCCGTCATAATGGATGCCTACGCCGGGAAGAAACCTAAATATGTATTCAATTTCAACTTCCTTATAGAGATAACACAATTTCTTGCCAACCGAATGTCGCGACTGAAATTCGATAAACGCATTAAAATTTTGGTTAAAACCAAATATTTAAATTTTATCTGGAATTTAGTAGAAAAATTTGTAAATGGTTTTCAATTTGACTTTACAATTTTTGTACTGATTTTTAGTTAAAAAAAATATTATTTAGTAAATTTTTTTGCTGCTTACACTTTACAAATTTCTAAACTTTTACAGAATATTTACGAATTATTTGGTTGTCGCAGCCAAATGTTTTCCTGATCCGATTGAAATATATGGTTACAACCAAAATTCTGTTGTATTAACCGAATTTCGGTCGCCACAAACAAATATTTCGGTGGCTCCAAACAATCTATTGGGTTGGCAAAAAATTCGGTTATCCAATGAGTTTGTTGTCTGTGTGTACCCCTGGCAACATCTATTTAAATTTTACGATTTTAGCCAAAGAGGTTTGGGTTGACCGTCAAAGCGGGATTTATCTTTTTGCCCTCCCCCAAAAACACCTTTTTAGCGGGTGTCTACTAGAGTATTAAAAAAACCGGCCTTTTGAAAAAACCGGTTTCGGTTTTCTTCGAAAAATAGAATTAAAAAAAAACCGGTTTCGGTTTTTGCAGAAAAAACCGGTCAACCGGTTTTTTTCGGTTTTTTTAATTTGGATAAAAAGCTTATATAATTTGTTGATTATGTAAAAAAAAACAGAAGTTTAATATATAAAGTAATAAAAATAAAAAAATACATTCTTTGAAATAAAAAAATAATTTTTTTATTGTATTTCATTTCAACATTTCATTCATTGGTTTTAATATTTTTTAATATAATATCTTTAAAATTAATATTATAAAACTATATTCATATCAAATGAATAGAGATCATTAAGTTTGTAAATTGGGTAAAATTAGGTACGTTAGTAGTTTGAACGTTTAAAACGTTTGGCATTAAATAAGTTTTTTTAATATTACATTTTAAATATGTAAAAAGAAAATCTATTTTTCACTTCTAAATAATATTTTAGAAGTAATATGCAATTTAAATGTTTCATTTTAAGACGATTTTTTTGTTTGCTTTTGATAAAGCTAGAAGTGGAAAATACTCTTTCACTAATAGTAGATGTTGGACAAATAGTCCAGAAACAATTATATCAATTTTCCAACTTTTCAGTTCTTTTGTCGCATTTATAAAGATATATGAAATCATCATATAAGATGAATGATTTTGTTTCGGATTTTGAATACTATTTGTTGTGTTATTTAGATCAGAAATTAAACTATTTGAATTTGGAATATCCAAAATTAAGTCTTCATCTGAATCTATCAGACTTATATCTAAATCTCCATAACCAAACAAACGATTATAAGTCTTCGGAAAAAATAAAAGAGACCAAGTAAACCAGTTGGTGATGTAGGTAAAAAAAACCGGTTAACCGAACAAAAAATACCGGTTTTCGGTTTTCTTCGAATTTACAAAATATTCGAAACCGATCGGTTTTTAAAAATAGAGAAACCGGTTGACCGGTTTTCGGTTTCGGTTTTTGAATACTCTAGTGTCTACATTGTTCTAGATGCAGAGTAATATGAAAATATACCTTTTAGGACTCTTTTTTCCCATGAGCTTATATATTTTTGATACGGCATCATTTTGGTTATTTAAGTGAATTTAAATTCTAAAATATATAATAAAAAATTCATAATTTGTTTACTGTAAGCTATTTTAAAATGATGTTAAAATTCAAGTAATCCTAATATAATATTGAGATAAGAAAAAAATGCTTTGAAATAGCTTAGAATTCGAACGTAATTAATAAAATTTAAAATGTTTAAATATTTAAACGGTTGTAATTGTGCAAATGTGTGTACAGTGGATTCCCGATTTAACGAACTCTCGATTTTAGGAATTCGCGATTAAACGAACAGGCAAAATTTTACATTAAGTATAACGAATTAAAATCCAATATAGTACTCGATTTAACGAACACCTAAAATAAATACATAAAAAAATATGTATTGCCATATAGCTTTGATTTTTTCTTTTCATTTTTGATAAACACATCGTTAAATAAAAGTTTGAATTTTTTCAAAGCATTCGAAGACATTTATTTTAGATTTTAGATCTCAAGAGGAAACATTCAAATTTTTTTTTAAGAATCGCCAAAGCAAACATCAATAACAAGTTTTTTTAAATAATAACTTTTCTTAATTTTTTATAAATAATAATTCCTTTTTGAAGAATTTTTTTATAAAATGCATTTTTTAGTAAAGCCCATATAACACTACATTTATTTTATATTGGATTGATATTGACAGATACTCATTTATTTTCTATAGTTGAACTCCGCACTCATTATTTTTCCGTAAGGATATGCATCAATATTTCATAAATACAAAATCAATAGGAAATCTAGCAATTGTAATACGAGCTTAGTAAGATATGATATAAATTGCCCTTTTAATTTGCATGAATAAATATTTTTTGTTAAGTACTGGATTTAACGAACTTTTCGATTTAACGAACAGGGCTGTCAATCAATTGTTCGTTAAATCGGGAATCCACTGTATTAATAATATCTATTTATAACTTTTATAACATCAATTATAGCGTATACGTGATTTTAATTCACAAACTATTCATATCAATCATACGCTTCGTAGTACGAAGAGTTGTTATAAGAACATACAATGATGTAATTTTAACAAGTTTAAAAAGTTTATATTAGTAACTTTTATAATAATTTCAGTATATTATTACTCACATAATTTTTTATAATTAGCACCATCAACTAGACTTTGACAACAATGAATTCAATAAAAAAACTTTATGCAGCATAATTCCAAGCAAATATTAAGTTTTCTTTTATTTTCATTCTTTGCACATTTACCACCCTCTTTATTAAATCACTTGAATGAAGTGTACCTTGTATACAAAGTCAGGCTTTCTACAGTTGTATAAAAGCGAGGTAAATAAGCATATAAATATTTGGCAGTTGCAATCAATTAGGTCGGCAAACACGACTTAAAGGTTCATAACATATATCAATATATTTAAATACTTTTTAGACCTTGAAGTTTGCCATTTACCAGCGGTATTTAACTTCAAATTGTTATTCTTTTTAAGATTTTGCTATACTTTCAGAGAATATTCTATAAATAGTAACCATTTTCAAACAAAAATAGTGAAGTGTGAAGTTGAGGCATAACTGAATAACAAAATTTTCTTTTTTTCTGTTTCATATTCAAAAATATGGCTGTACCCAAAGATGCCAATAAGTGTTGTGGAAGCCTTAGTTAATTGATTAAAATTATCCTCTACCCTGACCAAAGTGATTTCCAAAATAACCTCCCAAGTTGAATAAAGTTTTTACTTAATGTTAAAATATGTTGAAAATAAGAAAAAATATAACTTTAACATTATGATTTAAGACATAATAAAATACAAACAAATACATATTGTATAAAGTCTATAAAATTTACCTTGAGCTAAAACATAAAGATGAATAATTTACTGTAGCAAAAAACTTTTTTCTTATTTTATTTCGATCAAGTGCCATACAAGTGCTATACACTCCAAAAAAATTAAATATAAAAAAAAATTTGAGATGTGTTCAAATCAGTATAACCGATTTTGACCCATTTGTTTTTCTTATTTTCGGAATTTTCATAAAATAAATTTGAAATCCTCAAGCAAAGTTGATCTTTTTGACTCTTTTTTTGTAGAATTTTAAAACTTGTAAGGCCACTTAAAAATTCGGTCCATAATTAGGATTAGACAATTTATTTGGTATTAGCAATCACCTTACTATTTTAATACAACATAAGTTTTAGTTAAGAAAAAACGAGGAAAAAATTAATTATTTATCACACTATGCTACAAAAAAAAATGCAAGAACTTGTGAAATGACCTAGTGTAGGTTGTAGGTCTAGCTGAGTGCATTATATAACCGGTTTTATAAGTTGCAATATGCCCTCAAAATTTAGAGATATGGGGAAGAGAGTATTTTTTTTGACTGCCGCACTTAAACTTTTCTACCTCAGTCATTTTCGAAACGGACAACGGCATTATTTAGAAATGAACATGCTCTTTCCAAATACATGTATATACTTCCCGTGTACTATTAATATAAATATGTAGAGATTTTTTTGATAATATAAAAATTTTTATAACAACTTTTATTCCAGTAAATCGGTTAAAAAGTGACAATATAATAGTACTTTTTCTAATCAAGAGATATTAGAATTCCTTAAACTATTTTTTTTTAATTTTTTCGGTTAAAAAATTTCTGAGGTAAAAAAGTTAAAGTCTCGAAAATTTGAGGGTATATTGCAACTTATAAATCCGGTTATATAATACACTCAGCTAAACCTACAACCTACACTAGGTCATTTTCCAAGTTCTTTTTCAGTGTAGCACCGTGTTAATTTTAGAAAAAAAAAAACATTTGTAATAAAACTAAGTGTTTTTCCATGCAATAACTTTGATATATTTTAGTAATTGTTATCCCTGTAATCGATTTGACAATTGCAATTTTATGGATATTATAATATGCATTTAAAATATTACATTTATAATGTTCCTACAGTGTGATACCACCTCACCCACTCCTCCCCTAAAGAGAGAAGTCTTAAAAAAAATATAAACAGAAAAATATTGTAAAATTTATACCTAAAGGGAAATTTATCTGCTTGACAAAGTTATACCTACCAACCCACAGATTTTTCCTTAGTTTTATATATAAAAGAATAACGTTACTGATTCACTTACTTTCTCTTACTCACTGATTCAGTTACTCAGCCAGCAAAATATATCAACTACTTACCAGCCTATATACTCGCTTAATAACTTTTCTTCGCGATGACCAAAAAGTAATGGGTACTTGTTATCTACTGACTGTTCGTAAGCGAGAGGGTAATGACCACCACTTTCCCTGTGTTTTATGTAAGTGACAAGCTAAAGACTTTTGTGATAAGCGAGTAAATAGACTGGTAAGAAGTTCAAAAAATGTTTTTCTGGGTAATTAACCCAAACCACTTAAGTTAGAAAGCATAAATTTGGTATATTCGTGCTTTTTTATCGTGATGGATATCAACAAAAACGGGAATTTTGATATGTTTATGAGTAGGTACAATTAGGGAAAGCTTTCTATTTAACGACTTGCTCAAAACCCTTAAACTTGAAATCTAAAATTTAAAACACTTTTTTTTTTTGAAATTTTCTTCAGGAGCGTGGTAAAAAATGGAATTTCAAAGGCAATAAAGTCTCTAACATAGCGGATGGCCTACACCGATTTGGATAAACTTAGAGTTAAGGTTTAATAACTTCTCACAATAGTGCCAGTTTTATGATATTCGTGAAATGTTTCATAAATATTTATGAAATTTTTGCATTCAAAAATTGAATAAGCTTTTCTCTGGTTTGGCATAATAATGGAACGGGCACGGGTGGAATTGGCACACTACACAAGGGGTGAAAATAGAATGGAACAGCGGACGAGTGAAATTGAACAAAGGGAATGAAATTAAAAGGGGGAAAAATTAGTAAACTTAATGCTGTTAGCACAGAAATGGAACAGACAGGGGGGATTATGAATTTTGTTTGATATTTATCTATTTGCATATATCGTTAATCCGTTTTAGCGATTTCTCTCCATTTTTATGTTTTTTTTGAAAATATTATCTGTCAATGGTAATTATTATTAAATTTAATTACGTGTTACCAGGTTTATTGAATTAGGCACTAAAAAGGCAATTTTAATAATTTTCACCACAAAAAAGGTTAAAATTGCGGTTCAAAGGCCTGCCCAAACCTTTTTTTTTTTTTTGGCTAGAATTTTAAAATTGAAAATATATTTTCCTTTGAGTGTAAGGTACTTTTTCCGTTGTTCATAAGTAAAATTAAAAAAATGGCATTTCATAAGGGGGAAGTGCCTCCCCAAATATTCTACCAAAATCGATTTGGCTAGAAGCTTAAAACTTAAAATAAATTTACCATGGAGTATAGGCTAATGGGCAGATGAGTTTTTTTGTGGATTTTTGTCAGAAACATGATCAAATAGGTCTTCCAAGCGGGGAAATATCGCCCCCTTAACGATCCGTCCAAATGTGGGATATGTAAAGGGTTTTTCAATAAGAGCGCTACAAAAGTTTTTTTAAATAAAACAAAAACGGTTTTGGATATCAATGAAATTCTTTATTGCTATAAAAGTACGTTCGATGCCATTATGTATGAAACTCGATTTCTTTTGCATGGCCACCACGCTTGCAGAAGTCCAGACGCTGAACCCAATTTTCGACGGTTTTCAAGCATAAATCGGCCGATACTGCTGCAATTTCACGTTCGATAATCGCACGAAGTGAATCAATCGTCGCTGACTTGTTGGCATAGACCATAGACTTGACGTAGCCCCACAGGAAATAGTCTAACGGCGTCAAATCGTACGACCGAGGCGGCCAATCGACTGGGCCATTTCGTGAGATAACACGTTCTCCAAAATTTGTTTTCAATAAATTGATTGTGACATTTGCTGTGTGGCTTGTGGCGCCGTCCTTTTGGAACCACATGTCCTCCAAGTCCATATCATACAATTGGGGCCAAAAATATTCGGTTATCATTGAACGGTAGCGATTCCCATTCACAGTAACGTGCCGGTCTTGATCATCGCGGAAGAATGACGCCGCCGGCCCATAAACCGCACCAAACCGTAATTTTTTCGGGATGCAATGATGACTCATGGAGTACGTGTGGATTGCTGTCTGACCAATAACGCATATTTTGTTTATTGACGAAGTCATTCAGCCAGAAATGAGCCTCATCGCTGAAGATGATTTTTCGATAAAAATCCGAATCATTTTCAAGTTGTTTCTCAGCCCAATTCACGAACATACGACGCTTCTGGTGGTCAAGCGGCTTCAGTTCTTGCGTCAATTTGATCTTGTAAGGATGTAGGCCAAGATCTTTTCGCGAAATTCGCCACAACGACGTCACAGAGATGATCAACGCTCGAGAACGACGTGTGAGAGACACATTTGGGCTTTCTTCAACTGAAGCCTCAGCGGCAGCAATATTCTCGACACTACGGGCACTTCTTTGTGTCACTGGCACTGGAACGATTATGACGACCATAAATTGGACGTAGCGCCCTTAACGTTGAGGCCACTGACTCCGAATTTCGGTAGTAAATTTTAATAATTTCAACTCGTTGTTGGCTCGTATATCTTTCCATCATGAAATGGCAAACCTTTCTGGAGAGAAATGTCAAAAGAGTGGCAAGAAATATGGCGTTGTTTGCTGTCCCTGTTGCTCTACTTTTGTAGCGTCCCTGTTGAAAAACCCTGTACTAATGCAGTAAGCTTTTTTTTAAAAAGAATGTGTTAGAAATTGGGTTAAAAAGGGAAAATGTGCCCTTTGAATTTTACGAAATTTTAATGGGGAGAAAGTCTTTGCTTTAACGTCATGCCCAAACCCCTTTAGAAAAATATGTTCTAGAGTATGGATTAATTGAAAATGAGTTAAACGTAAAAGATTGGACTCTTTCTCACTTATTTTAAAACTCTGGAGCAACGTGAAGGCTGCTACTTATGTGCAGACATCCATAGAAATAGGGGCTTCGAAAAAAGTATATTAAAAACCTGTAGAATCCTACTAGGAATCGGTAACTTAAAATGAACACATCCACAACTAAACGTTGAACAAATTTATTTAAAGAGGAAGATCCTGAGGAAAATGAATAAAATCTTCGTTGTATTTTTTCCGATAATCAAAATTACCGGTGACGAAGGCTTTTAAGCTGGCTTGCTATAATATAAAATCTCCCAAAATCAGGATATATATTAGAGGCAAGTAGTACACTCAGAGAACTTTAGCATCCAATATTTATTAGGTGATTGAATATAAATTCAATTTTGTTAATTTTAAATGTTAAAACATTCATTTATAGAACAAAAATAAATCTACACAGGATTTAAGAAAAATTTTACGTATCATTCTGTTAAATTTCTACATAAATTTTTTGCAAAAAATACATACAAAATTACAAATAATAAATATAGTATTAATAGGATTTTAGATCATATAATCATATACTTTTTATAAATTGGCTTATAATTTACTAATAAAATTTTAATGTTTCTTTGCAATAAAACCAATTTATAAAAAAGAATATGATTATATGATCTATAATCCTATTAATACTATTCATTTACAAAAAATAACAGATAAACAATACATAAAAATGTATTTTAAAAATTAATATACATATATTTTTTAACATTTAAATGGTATGAATCTGCTCCTTAGTTTGATATACGACGGTGGGTTAATAATTCCCTGTCTTTTTGTATGAAACATACACTCACAATAGATTTTCCTTTACCGACTGTAGTTTATTTAAAAAGTAATACGTTAAGTTTGTTTTTAATTGAAGAATCAATTGAAAATCATCAAAATATATTTTTTAACTATTTGAATCAGTCATTTAAAAAACAAACTATAAAAATTTACAGACATTCAGTAGGAGTTGATATTTTCAGTTAAATGTAAAACTTTAGTTTTCTGTTTCAAAAAATATAAATTCATATATTTCCTTTTTGTTTTTTTACCAAAATAGTTTGTATATATACAAAATTATTTCAATAAAAACTACAAGAAATTATTGAAATATACATACACACAAAGCCAATAAAAAAATATACATCTGTGTGTGTTGTGTTCTGTTTTGTAATTACATACAAATAAAAAAAACTTTCAATTTGAAAAACAAACCATAAAAGAAGTTTTTTCTAACTTTTTGTCAGTAAAAATTTGATGTTTATTTTAAACGACTTTCTATTGTTTTTACTTTTGTCGATTATTAAACAATGATTGAAAATAAACAACCAAATGGGTTGAATATAATAAAAAAGCAGTAGTCCTCTTTTTGATTGTATTGTCGATTAATTTAATATGTATTTTAAGTTGTTTTTAACGAAATAATATTGTGAGTGTAGGTTTTTGGATACAAATTCAGCTCTATACACTTTTTCCGACATTTCTTCAATTTCACAGTGCAGCATTTTTAAGGTCATCGTGTGGTTCCTCCTTCATACCCGTTTTTTTTTTGAAGTATATATCGAAACTAAAAAAAACCTGCAAAGGACTTGGCCAGATTACATCGAATTTTTTTTTTTATGGACACCCTAAGTTTTTGTACCCAAACACGATTTTTTTAAAAAAGGAAAATTTTTATGGAATCCATATATCATAAACCGTTCGGAATTTTGTTTTTATGTCTTTGGCAAAGTTGTAGATCCAAACCAAAGCAAAAAAATTCTCATATGGACCGACCCAAAAAAATTGCATCCACTGCATCAAAATTGCAAAAAATTGGGAAAAAATTCTATTTTTTCATGATAATATGGAAATAGCCAAACTTCTTAAAAAATGTTTCTGAGTGGGTGTGATTGTCATGTGTGTTTTATCTTCGTGTTGCGGTTTTTAGGTGGAACTGGGTTTTTACAACACCTCATCTTCCTAAACAGGATTTTAAAATTGGTGTGATGTGCAACACGAAGATAAAACACACTTGACAATCAGACTAGCACGCAGTATAAATAACAGTTCAAGTATCGTTTCATTGTCATTCAACAAGTGTATTCGAAAGTGAAAAGTCTAATTATATCCGTGTTTTGTGCAAAATTTTACAATTCAACTATTGTGCAATATGGAAAATAGCCGGTGTCCAAACATTGATTATTTTTGTTTAGTTTGTGGTCATATGGTGCCTACAAGTGTGCAAAGGAAAGGGTCTACTCCGGAATTTAAGCTAGCCTATGCATCTTATTTCGATGAGGTTGATCCCAGCGGTGAAGATTACACTCCAAATACAGTGTGTGGCACTTGTTACTTCCGCCTTTTGGATTGGTATCATCGACGAGGTAGAAATTTAAGTTTCATGAAGCCAATGGTGTGGATAAAAGACCCAAATTCACACGACAAATCCCGGTGTTACTCATGTATCAATTACTCCCCTAAGTTAAATAAACATATGTTAAAATGCAAAACATATGTGGCCGCTTATACAGGCATACTCCCGGTGTCAATGCCTGATGGTGTCAAACCACCTAAGCCTCCGAGTCCGGATGTTATGTCCACACGGTCATCCACTACGACTTTCACAAATGGAAATCTGATTTTCCAAGATGCCGATTATGAGCCTGATATTGACGACGATAAACCAAAACCGCTCGTACAAAACGAAATGGACTATGTTGTGGCTAAGATGGGCTTATCACAGCGGAATGCAGAATTTCTAACCTCATTTTTAAAGCGCCGAAAGCTTACAGAGCATACCGTTAGTGCCTCATCATACTCATAAACAAAAAATAAAAAAAAAATTATGAAATTGTTAATTGCGTTATAAAATAATTACTTTTTATTAATAAAATAAATATATTCATTTTTTCAAAAACATATCAGCATTACAACAATAAAATGTTTAAATAGTAAATTTGAAAACAAGTAACAACAAAAACGGCATTAACCTATATAGTCTTTCTAGCATTTTTTCCCAATTTTTTGCAATTTTGATGCAGTGGATGCAATTTTTTTGGGTCGGTCCATGTGAGAATTTTTTTGCTTTGGTTTGGATCTACAACTTTGCCAAAGACATAAAAACAAAATTCCGAACGGTTTATGATATATGAATTCCATAAAAATTTTCCTTTTTTAAAAAAATCATGTTTGGGTGCAAAAACTTAGGGTGTCCATAAAAACAAAATTCGATGTAATCTGGCCAAGTCCGTTGCGGATTTTTTTTAGTTTCGATATACACTTCAAAAAAAAACCGGGTACGAAAGAGGAACCAAATTATGTGTTGCACTGTGTTTTTTATCCGTTCCAAAAAATAAGATTTGTCGAGGTCATTTAAATAGGTTTGTTTGTGAAGTGATTTCATCGTTGGAGTCAAATTTTTTTTCCATTGAATTTTTTTTTTTAATTTCGTAAGTTTGTGTTTTCTTTTAAATAAAATTTATCAACCTCTAAAAATTACACCCTTTATTCGTAATAGGAATTGCCAAATCATTCTAAACTCTCTTTTGAAAATAAAAATTCATATCCTCAATAATATTTAAAAAGACTCGGAATGGATGGTTAAAACTGCATTGTGTTGTGTTTTTTTAAGTGAAAAATTTACAAATTTAATGTACAGGGAAGATTTTTAAATTTGCTTAAAATTTTGAGCAACAGCTTACAATTGTTTATGTACTCGTACCTACACACAAAAAATTCACAAAATTCTGTTTGTGTTATTAAAAATCTTTTACACAACAGTTTTGTAAATGCAAACAAAGAGAAACAAAAACTAAATAGGCACCAACAATGGTTTTTCTTTATTTTTTTGTAACTGCCTTTTTTTAAAAAAATAATTTTTATAGATACAAACATTATCAGAAAAAAGATTGATAAAGAATTTAAATTTAAAAAAATATATTTATAATATATTTTACATATTTACTTTGTATACGAAACAAAAAAACTAAAATTTTAAAAAGTTCGAAAATATTTGTGCTTAGCTTAAGGATTAAAAAAACAATTACAATAAAAAAACGAACAGCAATTATAAATTTCCATTGATACGAGTATACAAAAATAAAATGTGAACAAAAACAAAATGTTATGTAAATCTGTAATTATGTGTTTCCTTTTTTTGCGAAAATCCAACATCTGAAAAATAGCATACATAAGAAACAAAGCGCTTATTGACAAGTAGATTAAAAATGAACACAAAGAGATACAATGGAAAATTATTAACGATTGACATTGAAAGTTATACAGGTTGGTTGAAAAGTTCCTGCGCTCACCAAGAGATGCCACTGCTAGCTCCGAACTTTTTTTCTCAAGTTGGTATAACAGTCCTGAGAACACATGCAAAGTTGCAAGTCATTCTGTCGATTCTCTCTTTGTTTACAAGCCATTTGAAGTTGAAGTGTCATTGATTTTTTTTAATATGGAAAAAATTAAATATCGTGCAGTCATTAGATTCTTTATTTTGAAGGGTGTAAAAGCAAAGGAAATTTATGAACAATTGTTAGAAGTGTATAAGGAATCCTCACCTTCATAACGCACCGTTGAATTTTGGGCTGGTGAATTTAAACGTGGTCGTACCAGCCTTGAAGACGATCCACGCGAAGAACGACCAAAAACTGCAACCACAGCAGAAATCATTGAGCAGGTACATAATATGGCTAGTGAAGATCCAAGTTTGACTAAGCGTGAAATTGCTAATGCCATAGGCATCTCAGACGAACGAGTACTCCATATTTTACATTAAGAATTACGTATAAAAAAACTGTTTGGAAAGTTAGTGCCGCACACATTAATAATTCAACAAAAACTGGATCCAAACAAATATCTCAGCGTAATTTGGAGCGTTTTAAGCCGTATAAAACTCACTTCTTGCGTCGTTTTATAACTACGGATGAGACTTGGATCTACGACAATGATCCTAAATTGAAACAAGAACGTTTACAGTGGACTGAGGCTGGTTGTTCAGCTCCAAAGCAGGTGAAGTCACAACGATCAGCAAAGAAGGTTATGGCATCAGTTTTTTGGGATGCAAAAGGAATTTTGTTGATTGATTATCTTCAGAAAGGTAAAACAATCAACTCTGAATATTATTGCAGCCTTTTGGATCAGCTGGATGAAAAAATTCGTGAGAAAAACTTGGTTTAAAGAAGAAAAAATCATTTTTCATCAAGACAATGCACCTGCTCACAAAAGTGTTTTGACGATGGCTTAATTCAAAGAATTAAAGTACGAATTGCTTGAACATCCACCGTATTTACCAGATTTGGCTCCCAGTGACTACTATCTCTTCAGAAATCTCAAACGATTCCTTCACTATTGAAAGGGGTTTCGGAGACATCAAACATTTCAAACATCTTTATACCTGTCTTGAAAATTTTACAAAAGTGTCTGAAATATTGTTATATATTAAAATTTTATGTCATATATAAGAGATGTACTTTGTGATCATTACATTTGCTCCATCTGTACAGACTCCAACATTTGTATGTGTATATAATAGAAAAGGTCCTAGCCCAGGATATGTCACGTGAACGGTTCATTGTGATAGAGATCGGTCACGGGACTAATCACTTTAACATAAATTTGTCCTAGCAGGGAGGAGCGAGAAATGCCCTCTGTGATATGTCACAGCATCGCTCTAAAATAATATGTCATGACTTTTAAACTGGTCACGCGATAGGTACTTCAGAAAATACACAAATTTATTAATTTTTCCTTAATACCAGATTCTACAGATTTGTCTACTTGAACAATACGCCGTACTACATTTTGGGGATACAAGGCAAGAGATTGTATATAGTTTATTTTAGAATTAAGCCTTTCAAAAATTGTATCTAAAACATTTTTTTAGCAAATATCCAATCAGAAAATGGCCTTCCATGCCTATGAATATCTTATTTACCTTGCACTAATTTTCAAATTGCACTTTTTTATTTTCTGACTTTGCGTTGTTTTGATCCACAGCTTGCAACCATTCTTTTATTTTTTCCAGATAAATGTTTTTATTTTGATTTAAAAGCATTTTTCTTTCCATAAAAATTATTCATATCACGATGACATATTCCCTTTTTTCGTTAAATATTTGTTAACATAAAAGGCATTGCATGTTACCGAATGCATTTTTAAAAATAAAATATTTTTCGTAAATCATTATCAATTGGAAATGTTTGTTGCGAAAGTATTGCTGAAAAAAAAATATAATATTTGTTTAAAATTGTATTGTAATCAATTAGAACCACAGTACGTATGATGAATGCGACATTGATCATACGTACGATGTCCTAACTGATTACACTGATTAACAGGAATGTCAGAGTGGTCGCTACAAGCGAAGCAAAGCTAGAAGCGATTAGATGCTACAAACCATTACACAACCTGCTTTATAGCACATACACGCTTCTAGCTTTGCTTTCACTCTAACATTTTTCGAGCGAGCACATAAGAAAACACTAGCAGTGGCTTATAGCCCAGTATTATAGCATCGCTTCTAGTGGCCACTCTGACATTAGCCTAATAAACTTACATATGCTGAATCAGAGCCAGAAGAGCCAACACCCAACTATTTAAATATTTAAACTTGTTTATTTTTATTCGACAACATAATTTTTGTTAGCAGTTGTATTTACACATTCGTTGAATAAAAAGCATACAAAATTCGTACACCTGCTTACCGGATGCATTACTATTTGTAATTTTTAAAATAAGCAGTTACAATCAGAAGATTATGTAGTTAACTGTTTGTAATTTAATATACAAGTTTTCAATTCAAAGAAATATTAATTTAATTTTTTTATGTTCAAAATTATTATTTTTTTTTTTTAATTCAATAAAAATTGAACCACACAACAACCAAAAATTTGTGGTTTATTTGTTTCCGTTATAGTTATTTCAAATTTAAATTGTGTTTGCTGTTTGTTCCTAAAAAGAAAATATTTAAAAAATTTAAATTTTTTTTTTTGAAGAACTTCATAAACACACACAAATAAAGCCATTCACACAACATGTGTTTATAGACTATGTGAGTCTACATTTTGCAGATAAAAACAACAAATAAAAATACACAAAATAAATAAATGAAAAATCTTATATATTTTCGGAATTGGTAGGTAAAATTTAATCATTAATTTTTAACTGCTTAATTATTATTTTTTTTTTGTACTGATTTGTCACTTGTTTTTAACAACATTTAAAAATTAATAACAAAACCTATTTGATGTGATAACAACCCAGCCTAAAATTGTCCATGGTAAACAAAAGTTAAATTTCACTATCGGAGTGTGAATTTGTATTTTTGTTAATTTTTGCGATTTTTTTTTTTGTAAATTTTTTAATTTAGGCGATTTATTTTAAATTTTAAGGTTTCAAATTTATGGAACTGCAAACTTGGTAATTTTTAAATTTTTTTTTTTGAAAATTATATTGAGTTTTTTTATTATTATGAATTTTTCCGATTTCAGCAATTCTGGCTATTTTATTTTATTTCAATGTTGTTTTATTTTTGGATTTTTTTATTTAATTTTATCGATTTTTTTAGCGACTTTAGTGTAAAAACAGTAGTGTTACCAATTTTTGTCAAAATTTTTGTAGAAAAAATTTAGTTATTTAACAACACTTTAAGCCATTTTTGTTATTTGTAACTTGTTCTTTTAACTGTTAAAAAAACATTTTTTTTTAGTTATTTTACTTTATATTTAACAGTCATTTTCAGTAGAATCTACCGGTAAACTTTTTTGAGTGTACGTATTATCTGTAATTTTGCATATTTTGATATTTTTAATGTCTGCCAAATATAGTTGAACATTTTTTGCTTTTACAAATTAAGGTTTTTATGCTTTTAAACACCAAAAATGAAATAAAACTTAAGCAAGTAACATGTCCTGAAAGTACAGTCAGCAGGCCAAACAGTTCCAGTTTAAAACACAAATTTTTTAAAATTGTATAAAAATGGTCTTGATTCACAAGCCTGGATATTTTCATATAAAATAAATACAAAAAATTAAAACGTAATTAAGACTTACTTTCTAAGCAATTATTTTAATTACAAGTTTTCATTTGGTTTTTATTTTTGAAATTTTCCAAGTATAGAAGCTTTTGTTATGCCTGAAATAAAAATCCAAAATTAGTTAATTAAATAAGCTTTTATTTATTTTCTGTTTGCATGTGCTAGCTTAACGGGTTACAGAAACAATGTGGTTCAAAATTTGTTAATATACAAATTTTTTTTGGCAGACTATACTTTTTGAAAACGGTATGTTTTGTGATGCCCAAATGTATATTTGGCAACTACGAACAAAATAATTTCAGCTATAACTGGGCTTACGATAAAAGTGAATATGTTATATCATCTTATAGTAACTGAATTTCCGAACTATATTTATCCAGTAAAAACTTTAAGTGTAGGTACTTTTTGGAAACAGAAACACTTGATCCATAATATTTAAGCACTAGATGGCAATTGTTAAATTTTCAATTCATTTTATTTAAAGTATTTCAAATATTTTAATTAAAGTAATACTCTATTAGTACAATCGATCATCAAGGCAAAAACCATTAACTTTTTCTTATTTTAAATATATTACATTTATTAATTGATGTTGATTTTGAAATTGATATAATATCCAATTTCATGTTATACAAATAACAACGTTCCATTACATACAACATACATTCACTTTGCTACAAAAACATGCACATTGTTACACAAACACCTTTGGGATCATATAATATTTTATTTTTTTCCCTCTATTTTAAACATTAATTTGTGCCTTAATAAAATGTTGTGTATTATTTTTCATGTACAAAAATAAACACACACAAAAGCAAACTCATTATAAGGATACCAAATGAAGTATTTAATCATAATGTAAAATAAACACACACAAACATTCACGTAACAAATACTTCAAATATTCACAAACACATAAAAAATACTTTTTATTAGAGGCCTGTTACACACTAAAACAAATCCATTTAATACCACACATCTTTATGTTAACATGTATATATTTGTATATTTATTAAAGTTTGTTGGTATTTTATATCTAAACACTTTTATTTTGTTTTTAGTATCAAAAAAAAAAAGCCAAGATACTTTAATCTAAATGTTGTTAAATTGTAAATTTATCCGTTTAGTCCGTTTCGTTGTTTCTTGGGAAACGCGTACCGCAATGTCTCACTCGAAACTGAGTTGTTTGTATGCACAAACTTTGCTTAAATATATGAATTTTGCTTACTTGAAATTTATTTAATAGTAGTAGTGTATTTGTTGTTGTCATTTTGTGTTTGTTTGCATTTGTATTTGTGTCTGTTTTATACATTATTTTTATGTTGTTGCTTCCCTTCATATATTGTTGTATTTTCCACGTGCAATTTGTTTTTGTTTATAGTCCTGCTAGGGAAGTAAAATATATGACAATGTTTATTTTGATTGTATTATTTATTGCAATGTAAAAGCTCTTCAAAGTTACACATGTGTTTAAGAAAAAGCTTTTTTTAGAACCTTATAGGGTTGCCAAGAATTATTTTGAACACTTTTTGTATGTTACCTTATTTAAATATTTTCATGTTTGTTATCATTGGTTTGTATTCTTAGTAAAACATGGAATATATTTTGAAGTTTGTGAAATTTTATTGTTTCTAGTTTAGGCTGGTTTATATATACACTTAAATCCGAAATTAGGCTTGTTGTGCGCTCTCATGTATGTTCAAATTTTATTAACGATCGGACCACTCCTGTACCTCAAACTCTGGCAATTTTTTTGAGGCTCGCAACAGGCTAACTTCAGTCAAGATAAGATTTTTTTGTTAGACCTTTGGATCACCTCAACTCAAATTAGGAAAGCTACTTGAACATTAGAGAACTGCTTCAACAAATATCTTGAAAATTTAGATCCAACATCAAGAACTGATTACTCATTATGGCGTGCAACGAAAAATTTAAAAAGACCTGTCTTATGTAAGCATCCTTTGAGAAAATCAGACGAAGTTTTAGCTAGAAATGGTACTGAAAAAGGAGATCTGTTTGTAGAACATTTACGAAAAGTATTCATGCCAAATATAACAAGTTCTGTAACAGAGTTGCCACCGATTTTACCCCAGTACCGAGCAGCTACCCGATTGATATTTGAGATGAGAGAGGTCGATAAGGCTATTTTTGAACTAAATCCTAGTATCGATGGAATCAGTAACAAGATGCTTTTGTTACTCCGTATAGCATTAAAGATAATTCTCTTTATTTGTAATGCTATTATACGCCTCGAATACTATCCCCCAGAATAGAAAATTTCACTCGTTAAAATGATACCCAAGCCTGGCAAAGATCACACAAAGGTGGAATCCTATAGGCATATTAGCCTTTTATCCAATTTGTCAAAGCTGTTTGAAAAATCCTAATGGAAAATATAACTGTTTATGTAGAACAAAACACAGCACCACTGAGCAAGCCCACAGGCTATTTACTGTTGTCAGAAAAACGTTCGAGGAGAAAAAATACTGCTCTGCCCTTTTTATCAATGTTTCACAGGCTTTCGATAAGGTTTGGCATGAAGGTCGACTGTTTAAAATAAAACTTTTGTTACCAACAAATACTCACAAGCTACTCGAAAGCTATATAATAAATCGGAAATTCACTATTGCTGAAAAAAGTTTTGTCAGCTCTCCTCAAGATATACAAGCCGGAGTTCCACAAGGTAGCATTTTGGGTCCTCTGTTATATATCCTTTATACTTCAGACATGCCATTAGATATTAATGCCCACTCCTCGAATTTGGCTGACGATACTGCAATTTTAAGCGTCCATGATGACTCAAAAATAGCGTCTAGTATGTTACAGACTCACATTTCACAATTGGAAGCTTGGTTGGATAAGTGGAAAATAAAGGTGAATGAACAGAAATGTATCTACATTACTGAGAAAAGACACGTGTCCACCCATTCCCAGCAAAAACATGGTATCAACTAATTACCAAGCTATTTACTCGCTTAATTACTTTTGTTCGCGATATCCAAAAAGTAATGGGTACTCATTATTTTTTGGCTGTTCGTAAGCGAGAGGGTAATGACCACCCATTACATTGTGTTTGTAATGAACAAAAGTAATTAAGCGAGCAAATAGGCTAGTAAGTAGTTAAACCCCTGTTTTTGCTTGGTGTGAAATATCTCGGTATTCACCTTGACCGTCGACTCACGTGGAAAAATCATTTAGATGCGAAAATAACTCAGATAAAGCTAAAAACTGCTTAACTCGCTTGGCTAACTGGCAGAAACTCTAAACTAAGCCTGGACTGCAAATTACTCACGAAACTCATATGGTGTTACGGAATTCAGCTCTTGGGTACTGTCTCTGCGTCCAATATAGAAAAAATACAGAGAATGCAAAATAAATTTTTGAAGACGAACACAAACGCACCCTGGTATGTCAGATTTTACAAAATATATAAAGATCTGAATGTACCCTTGGTGAAAGATGAAACTATTAGACACTGTCAACGCTATTTAACAAAACTGGAAACACATCCCAACATACTAGCCCGTAACTTACTAATAATCACGGCCACCAGCGTCTTAGAAGAAGGGACACTGCGAATCTGGTCCGCTAATAATAAGTATCAATAATCATTTCTATTAAACCACATAACAACTGGACTTAATAATTAATATTTATATTTAAGATTTGGATAATTATTGTTAGTTCACAGTTTTTAAAAGTGAAGATCCAACAAATAACATGAAATATGAAAAAAGTTAGACCTTTGGTTTACTTAAGTACCTAGATTACCGAGGTAGTCGAAAAATTAAGACAGGTTTTTCTTAGATTTCTTTTTTCTATCACATATCCAAATTTTATCAAATTCGGAGTATTTCGGTTAGAGTACTTTCCTTGTAGGTATTTTAGATATGTTTCCTTTCTAACCCTACCTGATTAACTCCAACAACATACGTATTTGAACGATTCTGCACCGTACCGTATGCAACTAATAGTGGAGTTTTTGTTATCTTCTACAGGGTTTTGGTAGGAACGTAAAGGGAGAAAAATTGTACCTTTCTTTTCTCATTGTAAAATTTTTAAAATATCTCGGCTTGGTGAATTTTAACGCCGTATTAGAATTTCAATATCGAAGTTTCTAGCTCCTGCGGGTGAAGAGAATTTTTCATATTTCAACTCCTATTTTTTCTAAGTTTCTGGCTAATATTCCAAAAAAAATATACATAGAAATATATATTTCAAACAAATATGTTTGAGCAAGCATTTAACCTATATTTTCCTGATTTAAAAAATCGTGCATATAAAAAAAAAAAAAAAGATTTGTACGGCCAAAGTATTGATTCTTAATTTAAGATTACATTTTTCTTTTCAAAATTATTTTTTTAATTTGTTTTCTAAATACCAAGCTCTGTGAATAATAAGGATTATTTTTAGAAAGTTTTACAACCAATTAAAAGGAATTATTTTTTTTTTAATTTAGTAATTATTTTAAGCTTTTAAAAACTAACCGTCAACGAGTTTTTTAGATCAATACGTAAAAACTATTGAATGATAATTTAAAATTTTTTTATTTGTCGTTATTTTGTACTGTCGTTTGCTTTTTACTTGCCACTTATTCACTTAAATAATTCTTTAGAGTGCAGAGTGTATATAATCCGTCAGATTACAGATAAAACATTAAACAGTTTGTATGCCGTCAAAATCCTTTATTTGCTGTACTTGCTAACCCTTTTACATGCATTAAAAGTTAATTGCATAAGTCATTGTCAATGACATAGAAAAGCTTTGTACATTTTAGTACAAAATACTATAAGTTCAATTTACGTCAGCAAACCAATAAATGGAATGAGTGGACAAAAAGCCGCATTTTGAGTTAAACAACAAAAATACTCAAATTTTTTTTGGCGCTAAAACTGACAACGAAATCAGAGCAAAAGAAAAACGAACAACTTAAGCCGACAACATTAATTTTATTATTTCATAAATCTCATTTATATTGTTTTCATATACATTACAAGTTTATGTTTTAGTATACAACTAAATAAGATTTAATAATTTTAGCCAGCGTACGTGTTTTTTTTGGGGGGGATTTTTATTTTTAAGTTAATTCAAAGAAAATCGTGTTTACTGAAGTTTTGCAAAATTTTGATTTTTTTTTTGTAAATAAGTCTAAATTGCGATGTCTGTACAAGGTTTGTGTTTGTGGTAGTTTAATGTTTAAGGATTGAACATATACATACATGTCCTTAGTATCCAAGGAAATGGTTTATGACTATAGTATTTTTTTTTATTTCATATCTTTAGAGACATGACAGGTTTTTAATACTCAGTCTGTTAAACTGTCATCACATTTGTCCTTAATCATTTGTTATGAGAATTTGTTATTTGTGGTAAATATACGTACATATAAATGAACAAAATTTAATTTTTTTATGTTCCTTTAAAAGTATTTTAAAATTAACAGCTTCTTAGTTTGGTTAACTTAAATTGTTAATGAACGGTGATAAATTTGAAATTTATAATAATGATAATACTAAAAGTTTTAGTGGTGGGTAGAATGAAGGAATTTTCCCACTAATAGCTAAAAACAGTAGAATTTAAAATGCTCAGTCAACCACTTAGATTATAAACATATGCTATTTCAAACCAGCGTCTTTTAAAGAAGTGTTTCAAAAATTAATCTTCCCTTTATGCGAGATCTGTGTAAGTTCCATGCTATAAATAAAATATAATAAATCTTTTAAAGACAATAAAATACAAATTTGAACCATCCCACATTTTTTAAGTCTGAATCTCAAGCGGTTTGGGCAGATTGTACTTTTCCCTTTTAATAATTCACATTAAAAATGTTCTAGGTAAAAGGTACCAGAATACGACGTTACAATATAGACTTTTATATTTTCTTACATACATAGGTCTAATGAACTGAGTGAATTAAGTAATTTACGATTTAATTACCATTGTATTCATATAAATTTTAATTAAATAATTTTCATTACCATTCTTAAATATAATAAAAGGGATTTAAGGATTTGATTTCATTAATGAATGGTAATCGTTTTAAATTTCGTTACCATTAAATTTTAGAAAAACGTAAAAATGAAGAACAATTGCTAAAATAAAAAAAAGGATATATAATCACATCGTAATATCGCTAAAATACAGTCTTCATTCTATCTCGTTTCCCATGTTTAGTATTTTAATTACACTTGTTCTCCATTTCATTCCATTTTAATTCGTTCTCTTGTGTAGTGTTTCAATTCCACTCATTCACGGCACAATTGTATTTCGCTTCTCTTATCTAGTATTTTAATTCAATCCGTTTACTGTTCCATTTCATTTCATTCGCCTTATCCAGTGTTCCAGATCTACTCGTTGCTCGTTTCATTTTATTTCAGTTTGTTTCGATTCCACCCATTTCCCGTTCCATTCGATTTCGTACCTTATTAAAAAATCATTTGTTTACAAAAAAATTTAAAATTAAAGTAGTTTTATACAAAGTAGCTTTATACAAAAAATAATAAAACAAAATATAAAGTATACAAATATTAACCCGCATAACTAAATATTAACACATAAAATTATGGTTAATAATCCTAATGTTTTATTTGAATTAGTGCATTAGTAATGGTAATGAAATTCAAAAACATTGTCATTATTTAATGAAATCAGATGCTTATATTCTTAATATTTATTCAAATAATGGAAATTTATTTCATTATAAATGTTATCAATATAATGGTAATGAAATCGTTAATTAATTAGTCTATTCAATGCATTAGTCCCAAGTACAGGTTGGTAGAACAGTTCCTGCGCTCACCAAGAGATGGCACTGCTAGCTCCAAACATTTTTTTTTTCTCAAGTTGGTATAACTGTCCTGAGAACACATGCAAAGTTGCAAGTCATTCTGTCAATTCTTTCTTTGTTTACAAGCCATTTGAAGTTGACGTGTCATTGATTTTTTTTAATATGGAAAAAATTTAATATCGTGCAGTCATTAGATTCTTTGTTTTGAAGGGTTTAAAAGCAAAGGAAATTTATGAACAATTGTTAGAAGTGTATAAGGAGTCCTCACCTTCAAAACGCGCCGTTGAATTTTGGGCTGGTGAATTTAAACGTGGTCGTACCAGCCTTAAAGACGATCCACACGAAGAACGACCGAAAACTGCAACCACAGCAGAAATCATTGAGCAGGTACATAATATGGTTAGTGAAGATCTAAGTTTGACTAAGCGTGAAATTGCTAATGCCATAGGCATCTCAGACGAACGAGTACTCCATATTTTACATGAAGAATTACGTACGAAAAAACTGTTTGGAAAGTTAGTGCCGCACACATTAACAATTCAACAAAAACTGGATCGAAAACAAATTTCTCAGCGTAATTTGGAGCGTTTTAAGCCGAATAAAACCGACTTGTTGCGTCGTTTTATAACTATGGATGAGACTTGGATCTACCACCATGATCCTAAATTGAAACAAGAACGTTTACAGTGGACTGAAGCTGATTGCTTAGCTCCAAAGCAAGTGAAGTCACAACGATCAGCAAAGAAGGTTATGGCATCAGTTTTTTGGGATACAAAAGGAATTTCGTTGGTTGATTATCTTCAGAAAGGTAAAACAATCAACTTTGAATATTATTGCAGCCTTTTGGATTAGCTGGATGAAAAAATTCGTGAGAAAAGACCTGGTTTAAAGAAGACAATGCACCTGCTCACAAAAGTGTTTTGACGATGGCTAAATTCAAAGAATGATTTTAAATTTTAGGTTTCTAGGCTATCAAGAAGAATTTTTCTTTGAATCCCCCTTTAACGTATTCCTGGAGTAAATTAGTTAAGGTTCCTTATAAGTGAATTATCTTGAACCTTATGGAATACATACTGTAAATTTCATGTTTCTACACTCTAATAAATTTTTATTTAAATTTACTACCATAATGGTAGGTGACTTATTGCCTACCTTTATACCTATAAAATGACTAAAAGTGTGTAAATTTAATTGTCTGGGAATTTTGTTTTTAATACTGTACATGTGTGTAAATTTTATATTTATGCGATTAAGAAAACATAAATTCATGAGAATTGATGCATTTAAGTGCTTAAAAAGACTTAAATAATATTTTTATTAGCGATTTTGTTAAAACCGCGTTTCAAAACACCACAAGTTTATTTGCACATTTTATTTATATCTACATAATTTATAATACATACATATGTAATTGTCTTATTAAAAATCAAACAACATCGAATCTGCTGAATATTTAAATATTCGCTGCATCTTTTCAAATGATGCTTCAACGTGTCTAGAGGTAGCCTTGAGGGAATATCTTAAGTGCACGCAGGAAAAAGACAACTTTGAATATGTTTACAGGCAAATATATATTTGTTTAGAAACTACCATATGTATATTTGAAGTAGATTCTCAAGTATTTTATATTTATGGTTATTATACATATGTTTCCAGGCAAACATTGATATATTTGTATTTTTTCACATAAATAAACATATATTTGCAATTGTAATTTTATCATTAGTAAACTAGTGGGATGCAAACATAATAATGATAAACATATATTTATTGGCAGGCAAACATATATATGTTTGGCGGTGGATGCATTTCAAAAGATCCAAACATATTTGTATTTAAAAGCAAACACATTATATTTGCAGAAAACATATTGTGTTATAAATGCGGCAAATATAACTTACAGCGTTTCCAAATATATTAATATACATCATATTCTATTTCCAGCATGGCTTTTTTTCAGCGTGTGTCGGAACTTTGATGTTTTGGGCGCCTTTTTTAAATGCTTCGGCATCTGCAAGAAAAACCATTATTAGAATCTTGTTATTTCCTCTACAAATAACATTAAACATACTAACCACCTTCTTAAAATTTATAATTTCACACTTGAAGAATAAAATGCCATTGTAGCCATATTATTGGCTACAATGGCGAAATTGGGCTAATTTGATAGCCCTTTTCAATTTCTTTTGCATCTGTATATATGTTTTAAATAACCAATAATTTTGTGACAAATTTTAGTTAGACACAAACTTTTTTAGAATAAGGCACAAATGTGTAAATTAAAATGTAATACAAATTTGCTCTTAATTATTTTAATTTTACTATGAAATGTATTTGTGATTAATGAAAACTGTATAACTTTGTATAAAAAAGTGTGCTAAATAATTTTTCAAACATTTCGTGCTTAATTTTAAACACTATGTTTAGTTTTAAATAAAAAGCTACACACAATATCGTTGTAAATTTAAATGCCTTTTTTTTAGAGTGTAGCCAATTACGTTTGCCCAGCCAGTTAAGAGAAAAACTTTTCTCCCTTTAAACACCTATTTTTACTACATTTCTGACAACAGTTTAAAAACATGAGTGTATGTCCTATATAAGGCATAAGTCAGTTGTGATCCATACTACTGGGATCAAAGGAGTTAGCGCTGGCCGTTAATGGGGATACTTACGCTTCCTGGTAGGAATTTCCAAAAATCCCAACTTAGCGGACTTCATAGTTTAATATATAAATAAGTCAGTTAATCAGGAATGTAATTCTTTCTACATAAATATATATATATATAATATGAAAAATTTCCATTTTGTGGGTAAATTTTTATTAAATATCAATTAAATGAAAAAAAAATTTAACTGAAAAAAACCGGTAAACGATAATAAATCATTTTGAACGAATTTTTATACATTCGTTCAAAATGATTTATTATAAGTTAAAACAAATATTTCATTGAAATATAAATGTATGTTCCCTTATGTTTAACTGAACTGAAAACTTTTTTATTAAACCACAAACAGAAAACTGCATAGAATACTGTTTTTCTTAAATAAATCAATTTTTCAAGTTGCTTGGTTTTGCCGATAGCAAAATTATACTTATACTTATTATACAATATAGAAAGTAGTTTAATCAATTTGCTTCGTCAAAGAAAACCAGGTTTATATTAAGAAACCCCATTTATTAATTACGAAGCTATGGCCAATTCTTTTGAATAAAAAATGCGATTGCTTCAATTACTACACAAATACGGCAACTACCATACGTATGAGTAATATTAATTACAATAATATTAAAATGTAGAACTCATACGTTCTGTAGAACACTATTTGTATAAATTTGTAAAAAAATAACATATTTTCTTCAACAAAATTAGACATAAGTTCAGGATTTATTAAAAGATTTTCTTAGTATATACATTATATCATGGCATCTACGCTTAATACAGGTTGGTTGAAAACTTCCTGCGCTCGAAATGAAAGAATACTGTTTTTGTTACGAAATATATTATTTTATTCAATATAATTTCCTAGAAGCTCAATACACTTGTTCCAATTATCTTCCAATAATTTTATCCCATCCTTATAATGGTTTTCCGGAAGCTCTGCAAAATAACCGTCTACGGCTGCTATGGCCTCTTCATTCGACGAAAAATGCTTTCCACGAAGGAATTGTTTGAGATTTCTGAAGAGATAGTAGTCACTGCGAGCCAAATCTGATGAATACGGTGGATGTTCAAGCATTTCGTACTTTAATTCTTTGAATTTAGCCATCGTCAAAACACTTTTGTGAGCAGGTGAAAAATTATTTTTTTCTTCTTTAAACCAGGCCTTTTTTCACGATTTTTTTTATCCAGCTGATCCAAAAGGCTGCAATAATATTCAGAGTTGATTGTTTTACCTTTCTGAAGATAATCAATCAACACAATCCTTTTTGCATCCCAAAAAACTGATGCCATAACCTTCTTTGCTGATCGTTGTGACTTCACCTGCTTTGGAGCTAAACCATCCATAGTTATAAAACGATGCAAGAAGTCGGTTTTATTCGGCTTAAAACGCTCCAAATTACGCTGAGAAATTTGTTTTCGATCCAGTTTTTGTTGAATTGTTAATTTGTGCGGCACTAACTTTCCAAACAGTTTTTTCATACGTAATTCTTCATGTAAAATATGGAGTACTCGTTCGTCTGAGATGCCTATGGCATTAGCAATTTCACGCTTAGTCAAACTTGGATCTTGAAGCAATTGCAGTTTTTGGTCGTCCTTCGCGTCGATCGTCTTCAAGGCTGGTACGATCACGGTTAAATTCACCAGCCCAAAATTCAACGGTGCGTTTTGAAGGTGAAGACTCCTTTTATACACTTCTAACAATTGTTCATAAATTTCCTTTGATTTTAAACCCTTCAAAACAAAATATCCAATGACTGCACGATATTAAATTATTTCCATATTAAAAAAAAATCAATGACGCGTCAACTTCAAATGGCTTGTAAACAAAGAGAGAATTGACAGAATGACTTGCAACTTTGCATGTGTTCTCAGGACAGTTATACCAACTTGAGAAAAAAAAGTTTGGAGCTAGCAGTGCCATCTCTTTGTGAGCGCAGGAACTTTTCAACAAACCTGTATATAAGCGATGTTTTTAAAATAAAAATAATTCCCGCTTTGGTAAATTAAGATTTATTTTTAAATACCTTTTTCCCTATATTTCACTTATTACCAGGGTATGCACTATAAATCCAATAATATGTACTTAAAATTGAAAAAAAAAATTTGGATTTTTCAAAACCAGAGAGTTTGTTTAAACATGAAATCCAATATAAATGTTTAAGTATATGACCGCAGGATGTTTCTTCTTTTAGTACAAATTCTTTTTTTAGTTTATATTAAATTAAAACATATTTTTAATATAAGAAAATATGCAAAAATATAAAATATAATAAAATGCAAAATATGCATGAAAAATCATTGAATAAGCAAAAAATATACTCTTATGCTACGTTTCCACTTGCGTATTTTGAGCAAATCATGTTATTATGACGAAAAAGAAATATATGGGAAAACATGTACAAAACAGTGTTTTGTTTTAAAACACATGCAAAATACGTTCAGTGGAAACGTAGCCTTAAAAGGCAAATATGTAAAAATAGGCATTAATAACAAAATGCGCAAGAACAAAAACTACTTGGTCAATATCGTTTATGGGTTATTGACTAAAATCATGCATTTGCATAAATGTGGTTGCCCTGCTTTTTGGATACAAGCAATTTTTACAAATTTTGTTTCTTTTTTGATTTTTATACAACCTGTGAACAGATTTGTAGTTTTCGGGCTGAGATATATGGGCAAGTCCCAGAAACAGTCCACCAAACAAAATTTTTTAAAATCTATCCAACTTAATTGTTTTTAATGGAACATTAGACTAGATATCTAATATTGTGAATATAAAAAAAAATGTATTTGGATAATCATTAGGTATTTATTTTTATTTTTTTATTTTATTTATATTAATCATATAATTACAAATTATATCCTAATACCCTAACCGAGCACTTGCAACTAAGGCTATCGGCTCGTTGTAGCGGAAATAGACCAGAGCCTCTGGTGGGAATTGAACCCACGACCCCCGCACTGATAAGCTAGCACGCTACCAATACAGTTCAAATGATTGACAATAGCGTGAGTGAGTGTTGAAAAGTTTACATTTTCGTGGTTTATAACCCCAAAATTATGATAAACTCTTGTTACCATAGCAATTCGATGTTTTACTTTCACTATTTATCATTTTTAATTTAATATATTTTTTTAATAAGTTTTTTTCGTTATTTTTGCCTGATTTAGGGAAATTACGCGTGAATAAAATTTGAATTTATTCACTTCAGTTTGTGAAAAAATCGTCCAAATTTGGTGTGATTACGATTATTCCCTCGTGAGCGTGCGTAAGTAGGGAACTGTTTATTGTTTAATGTAAGCAGTTCGTAATTTTACAACGGAACTATTTCTTTATAACAAAATCTATGGTATTCCTAAAAATATTAACTAAATAGTTCTTCGATAAAAGAAAATAATCAATTATGAAGAATCAATGATTTTAGTCTCACGCCTTATTAAAAGAATCAAGTAGGTAATCTAGTAGGAAATACGTTCTGCACAAAATGCTTGATTACAAACCCCATTACCTTTTCAAAAATTTTTTGCTGAGCGGTTAGGGCATTATTCAAAAAATGACGTAAATTGTTTTATAAGTTATTCGAATTTATTATTCAGACAAATTTGCGATTAATCGTTAAATGCAAAATAAAAGTATATCCTTCACCAATAAGGATACAGAGTCCTCAAGTAAACCCTTTCATCTAAAACAGAAAAATGCAGGGTATACAGTGTTTTTGAGCAGAGAAATTATTTTAGAAAATTTTCTAAATAAACCAAAGCTGCCCTAAAACACTATTCAATAAATAATTTTAAAAAATATTGCAATGTTTTTGCGAAATTCACAAAATTTAATAGAACTGTCGCTACCACTTTAATTTCTGGTTTGGGCTTAAAAGTTAAAAGGGTTTTCTTTTAAAAAAGCTCAGAAATCCCCGTAGTCTATAAAACTTTTGAATACGCATATTCCTGTCAGGTCGTTACCTAGTAACGGTTCCTTTTTTGAGTTCTACTTAAGCTTTTCTACTTTTTCCAAATCAACTTTTTTTCAGTTTCAATCTTTTTGTTATTTTCAATTGCAGCTGAGCCCAAAATAATACAGAATTATAACTGTTGATAAAATGTAAATATAAATAAATAAAAAAACAGTAACGTCATAGTGCTTTTTATTGGAACAAAATATGCATTTTAAAATGTTTTGCTTAACATCTACCTATTCTAGAGGCTTTAGCTTTTATAAATAGCTTTAGAATTTAAGAATTTTTAGAGCGAATTATTATTTCTCAGAACCAGGGCCTAGGTATTTTAAGACGATTATCTTTTATCGTCCATTTTCGTAATTATATATCTACCATATTACATGAAAATTGTAAACTGTTGTTACAAATTTGGTAAGTGACAGTAATTTTTAATCTTTAAGTTCAACAGTTTGGTAAGTAGTGGACGATAATAGTCGCTCATCTTATAGAATCTGGGCACTAGATCAATAATTTAACAGGCAAATTTTCTGTTTCTTAGAACGACGTGTTGAACAACTTCTTGCCCTATATAATCTGTTTTTCTGTCCGTTTTAACACCGATAATTTTTTTTTTAAATTTTTTCAAAAGTAACCAGATATTCCTAGAACCACTTTTGGAGCTAGTTCTAGTTAGTCATATTGTATCTTATCATTTAAGTTATGGTAAACGGGTTCTGGTTTCATGGAATTTGTTCTAACGAAGTATGTTGTAGAATAAATTTTGTTGGGAACCTCTTTTGCAAGGATTTTATTGTCACAATTCCTAGAGTTAAAATATTAATTTTGCCATTAAGAACAAATGAAAGCTTGTCTTGAAATACATAAATATATAATTTACATGATTAAGAATTTTTTAAGGAATTAGAACAAAAATTAAAAATTTTCTATTGTATTTCCCTAAGGCTACAAAGCGTATGCTTTGAGTTGGTTGGTTAAAAATGTTAATAATTTGTATTAAGAAATGCTATTAAAAAATTAAATTAATTTTTAGGTTAAAATAAATTCAATTGTGTTTATTTATATACTACAAGAAAAAACGTAACGTGTGTCACGTAGCGTGCGTCACAAAGTGTTCACGGCTTTTGCTTAAAAACTATAAAATTTTTTTGGCTGTAAGTTAATTTAGAATTCTCTTATATTCATCTTTCTTTTAGCTGTTAGCTTTGATGTGCTTTATTATACAAAATTCGCTTTAAATTACTAAAACATACTTCAACTTTCAACTTTACTTCCATTTTTGGTATCGTGCGTCACAAAACTTTGTGATTAATTATTTCGCAACACATACCTGTTAAATAATTATGTTTTATGCCATTCAAAAGAACACTTAAATCCCACTAAACACTATGTTTAAGTTGAAGGTATCTCATTTGAAAGGCCAAGAAATTTGATTATTTTAATCCAAAAACACGTACGAATGTAGCATTCGTCACGCAGGATCTGTCCATATTCGAAAGAGTCAAAGTGCCTCCAACAAATATCTCCAAAATAAAAAATTACATACAAAAAACTCAAAACTTAGTTTTCAAGTTCAGAATGCGTGCATGCTGACTATATGATACCCTACACCATATATAATTTGTCTTAAGTTTTCTAATGCGATGCAAATTCCGAGAAGGACCTTATATTTATTTTTTTAACCAGGCAGCAAATATAAAGGGTGGGTAAATTTTAAGGGCCGATGTTGAATGTGAACCACACCTAAACGTCAAGTTTTTTCTTCATTTCATTTGACATTTCTCAATTTCAGACTAACTCAATTTGAACAATGGAAAGATACACAATTGAGCAACGCGTTAAAGTTATTCAGGCTTATTATGAAAATAGGCGTTCAAATCAAAATGCATTTCGTGCACTTCGTGATTTTTTTTGGTCAGCATAATCGACCAAATGTGTCCACAATCGGGAGAATTGTGGGCAAATTTCAGCAAACCGGGTCTGTGAAAACACCTGTGCATGCTCGCCCAGTTCGTTCTGGGGAAAACATTGCTGTTGTTCGCGATAGTGTGACGTGTGGTCGGCCAAGCATTTACCGTGAATGGTGTTCGCTATCGCGAGATGATAACGAACTTATTGTGGCCAGAAATTGAGGATATGACCCTGGACGATAAGTGGTTTCAACAGAACGGTGCCACTTGCCACACAGCTAACGAAACATTAGCCGTGTTATCTCACGTGGTGGCGATGTCAATTGGCGGCCAAGATCATGTGATTTGACACCGTTGGACTTCTCTTTTTGGGGTTATTTGAAAGAAAAGGTGTACGTCGATAAGCCAGTAACAATTCCAGAGCTAAAGGATGAGATAATTCGGCACATTATCGACATAGAACCTCAATTATGCCTCAGCGTCATCGTAAATTTGGGCCATCGGATGGAGGTGTGCCGCCGAGGTCGCGGAGGCCATTCGGCCGATATTTTGTGCCATACATAATATTATCATAATAAAAATGACAATAAATTCCTAAATAATTTGTTTTTTTATTCAAAATCAGCATCGGCCCTTAAAATTTAACCACCCTTTAGAAATAAATCTTAATGAAATTACCGAAAAATTCATTTCCAGTGGAGCAAAAATGTTTTTCTGTTTTGCCCTACCTTACTATGAAAAGCGAAATAAGGCGAAATATGCCAAATGTTTGCTCGATTGTAGTATTGACATTGCCTGATAATACAAATAGGACAGGTTTGGAAGACATATCGAGATTATGACCATTTAAAAAATGAGCATCTCGAAAACTGAGCTAGATATCTAGCAAAATTTGCTATGAACTTGAAAGCTTCAACAGTTTCGTTAATACCCTATTGGATGGCTAGAAAAACTGTTCTAAAATTTATCATCTCGTCATAACCTGTTTTAAGACTTTCATCTACCCTCAATCCCTTTCCAATGGAAAGAATTAGTAGGAAGAATTTTCGAAGTGTTGCATACTTCAAATAGATGGCAACCCTCGGTATTCTACAAACGAAATAAAAGTATCAAAATTGTTGCATTCTCAAATAGTTTATAGGTCGTTTGACGTGTAGTCAACTACACCGATCTACTATTGTAAATTCTCCTTTGAAAATGACAGAGATGGCCAACATGCATGTTTACAAAAATTCATAAATATCAGACACATTTCCATACAAAAATTTGGTATTTATTGACACTTCCTTTTGACCCTTAAATTGGAAACTGAGCTGCTAAAAAAAATTCCTGACCTTGTTTTTTTCTTCGAGCCAAAGTGACCAAATTTCTTGTAAGTAGTGTTATTTATAAGTATATCAAAAAATTATCGTACAGTATTTGTAAGGTCACCATTCAAATTTTGATTTCTTATCTCTAGGAAATGCTCTCTTAAGCACTTTTTAGTTTTCTCTTCTTTATCTTTTAAAATTTTTTGTTTAACAATTTTGATCTCTTTTTGCAATTTCAAAATTACTCTATTTATGAGTTCATTATCATTTGGATACAAAACTTATGTACACAGAGAAAAAAAAGATGCATTGTGACTGCCAAAATTTTTTGTCAACCGAATAGTTGGACATATTTTTTTGTGGCGACCGAAAACCAGTTAATATAGAATTCTATTGAATCTGGAATACATTTAGCTGTGACAACTGAATAATTCGGTTGCTGCCACCAAAGTATTCAGTTGGCAAGAAATTAGGTGTTTACAATGAATCTGTTTTCTGTGTGTACTTTTTTCAGCAACTGATAACAGAAGCAATCGTATTTTAACAATGGAAATGATATGAAATGATGTTTATTTATATATATATTTTTTTTGTTGGAATACTCGCACTTGTCGCTGTCATTTGTTAGTTTTTAGTATTGTTATTATTATTGTTATTGTGCTGATTAAAAGGAGAATTATCATTTAACAAAATTTAATTTTATTCATTCGCTTTCAATTTACAAGCATATTTATCAAAAGAATGGAACAAATAGTAAAATTAATAAACGTAATCATAATCAGTCACTAAAGAGGCGTATTGCAAAAAAGACGGTTAAATTATAAAAAAAATATATTTATATATTCAAAAAATTAAGAAAAATAATAAAGTTATTGGTAAAAAAAGTAGTAAATTTTAGAAACAAAAACAATAAAAAAATAGATTTCATTTTAAAAATACATTTTATTAATATATAAACAATTGTTTTAAATATTGACATAATAATTTTTATTAAAGAAATATATTAAGTAAATAATATTTCATGATAAGATTAAAATTTGTTTACCGTTTCGAACGATTTGTTAATACCAAGAGCACAAAAGCTGATTTCATAGTGTCTTGCATTATTAAACAAATTTCTTTAGTACGCTTTAACCATGAATGGTACAAATATAAAAAATGATGACTCAGTACAACTCCGAAGTCCCGGTTCAACGACGGTTGTTAAATATGAAAAATCCTCCTGTTTGTTTTGTAATGATTGGTTTGACTCACAAACATTTACGGTAGGTAATTTATTTGAATATATTTGTATTTTTGTTGTCTCACTCGAATAAGGCCATATTAACCATTTTGTCGAAAACGCGTTTTTTCGGTAATATTATATATCTAACCCGCTGTTAAAAATTGTGTCAAAATATTAACATGCAACTGTTTACTTTTTCTCGTTTTTACTTGTTTTACTGGAAATATATTTTTACTAATTTATATTCTGTGATTTTTACACAGAGAAAACGATTTTGTGCTGACAACACAATTTGTGTTGAATCGAATTTTTCGGTTGTGGTAGCTGATTTTTTTTAAATTATAAAAATTCCATTAAAATTTGGTTGTATATGTTTTTTTTTTCCAATAGCACTAAAAATAGTTAACGTAGTGTGATTTGCGAGTTCAGCTCCTAAAAATACATAAGCAAAATTAGTCGTATGTGTACAGGAATCCCCTCATTTTGTATGAAACTAGGATATGCAAAAAAAATGTAACTCGAAAGTTGATCTTATAATTTTTTAGTAACATGTCCGATGTTAAGGGTGTAAAAATCCATTTTTTTAACTTTTTTATTCATCTTCATAGCGAAAATTTTTGAAATTCGAACAACAATCGAAATATAATTTGGTAAAAAAATTAATGTTATCCAAAAATTAGGATAAAATCTCGGGAAGTGGTCCACATTCCGTCAAGAGCCCAATAATTTTCATAAACCGGATGGAAAATAAAGAGATTAATCTTATCGAAATTGCCGGAAACTTTAATTTAGGAAAATACCCGGAAGGTGGGACTAGATCGCAAATATAGGGACGCACCCTATTGAAATTTGGACGAAAGGTGCTATCAAAATTGGGTTTTATTAGTATCCCAACACTCAAAACCGTAGATATCTGGTTAAAATTTAAGAATGTTATTTTGGACAATACATCCTGTCTCTAAATTTTGTAGATAATCAGACCATATGTAATTGGAGCTAGATCCGTATAAACCACTTTTTTTTGTTTAAATGAACTGTTTAGATGATTTTATTTAGGGTTTTTCTATATTCCGATCCCTGACCATAAAATAAAGGCCAGACGCCTTTCAGAACTTGATCAACATATTATACAAATTACAGTGGAATCCCGATTTAACGAACTCTCGATTTAACGAATTCGCGATTTAACGAACAGGCAAAATTTTTACATTAGGTATAGCACTCGATTTAACGAACACTTAAAAAAATACATATAAAAAATATGTATTGCCATATAGCTTTGATTTTTTCTTTTAATTTTTGATGAACACATCGTTAAACAAAAGTTTGATTTTTTTCAAAGCATTCGAAGACATTAATTTTACAAGATCTTTAAGAGAAAACCATTGAATTTTTTTTTAAAGAATCGCAAAAGCAAACTTCAATAACAAGTTTTTTTAAATAATTACTTTTTTTTAATTTTTTATATATAATAATTCTTTTTTGATTAATTTGTTTTATAAAATCCATTTTTAAGTGCAGCCCAAATGACACCATATTTATTTTATATTGGATTAATATTGACAGATACTCATTTATTTTCTATAGTTGAACTCCGCACACTCATTATTTTTCCGTAAGAATATGCATCAATTTTTCATCAATACAAAATCAATAGGAAAGCTAGCAAGTGTAATACGGGCTTGGTAAGATATGATTTAAATTGTCCTTTAAATTTGCATGAATAAATATTTTTTGTTTAGTACTGGATTTAACGAACTTTTCGATTTAACGAAAAGAGCTGTCAATCAATTGTTCGTTAAATCGGGAATCCACTGTATATATAATTCAACCAAAAAGGGACAAATTTTTTCTTTCAGTTTTTGGTTTTTCGACTTTTAAAATATTTTAAAACTAAAGCAACCATATTTTTGTACCTTTTTTTGTACTTTTCGGTACTCTTTTTTTTTTTTTGAATTTGCTTTTGGTAAAACACTACATTGTCAGCCCTATTCTAAAACGTAGAAAATCATCAATTCATTTGATGAATATACTATATTAATGCAGTTTTTGTATAGAACTTTTACCCTTTTTTATGTACACATAGTTCTGTTTTATACTGTCTTTTTTACATAATGTTTTTATTTTTTAATAACACAACAAAACTTATCCTGCATTTATAATTTGTTTAATGTTTTTATATAAATAAACCAATATAACTTTATATTGGCTTATTTTGTATGCTCCTTAAGGATATGATTTTGTTTTAATATTTAAGTAGTGTTTCTAATGCCCTCATTCTACAAAACGCAACTCCTCACTTCACATAATTTAAAAAAAAATCGATTTTGTGAAGCACTTGTTACGTTATTTGAAATTTCGTGCATACAAATTAAAATTTCAGAAATCACTGTGCTGAAAAAATAATCACTTGAAATGTCAAAATCATCATTTGAATTGTTTGAGCGTTGGTTTGAAACTATTTTTAAACTATTTTGTATTAAATTTTATTTTTATTAGTTTTTTATTTTTTTTGATCTTGTGTTGATATATCGTGGAAATAGTAAAAATGCATTTAAAAAAAATTAAAAATTAAAAAAATTTCAAAAATTCCTTCATAAATATTTCTGCGGGTTTAGCTTTTAGGCGGCCTAAATATTTACATAAGAAAAAAATGATTTTCTATTAACTCTGTTGCCAATAGCAAAAAAGTAGGGATAAATGTAACAAATCACACATAAATGTCATATATGCATAATTATCATATATTGAGCGGAATCATTTTTAAAGTGTTTTTATCATTTCCAAAATTAATTTAATTGCATTTGTGTTGTGTAATATGGCTAAAGTGCACTTTCTCGGGCGTTGTTAAAAAATGAAATAAATGACCTCTTCTGGAATAAAACAAGAAAATGTTTTACTATTGTTATATTAATTTGACAATTAAAGCGGTAACGTAAAAGTCCAACGCAATGACGTAGTGATTTATAAAATTCAATTTTTTTACACTCTCGTTGGCATTAGAAATTGAAGTGTAGGTGAGGCGTTGAATGTAGGGGATTTACAAAATTTGGATATAAGTCTTGTTTTTTTATCTTTAAAATTACAAAATGATTATAATATGTGAAACTGAATGGAGAATTGTATACTGAAGAACAAAATTTTAATTTAATTTACAGAATTAATAATTTTTTTAAGGACTTTTTCATTAAGTTTTGTCTTTTTTTGCACGATATGTTCTGGACCTTATGTACCGGTATAAAAACAGGATAAAGTGTAATTAAAAAAGGTTTTTTGAAACAAAGTACCAGTTTTGATGAAATAAGTAAAAGGATATTCATTTTCAAATTTTAACTGTATTAGCCTTTGAAAAAAAATATAATTATAAAGAAATGTTTTTTTATTAAATTATTTTTTAGTAAAATTAAAGATATACAATTTAGCTTAAGCCAGTGACTGATGTCCAAAAATTCCACCTTAATAGTTAAAGGTAAAATTTAATTTTTCTATCACATATTCAAATTTCAACGATATAGGAGTGTTTCGATTGGGGTACTTTTCTTTTAAATAAACATTTTTGAAAGATTATTTATTTGTTCTTCATTTTATAACAACGGCAAATATTGTTGGTAGCTATTTAAAGTTACAATGGAAAAATATTTTGAATACTTTTATTTGGTTTTATTTATTTTAAATACATATAAAATCCCTTAGGCAAAATCTTTTTAATAATGACTAACAAATATTTATGTATTTTTCAAACATTCCTAACCTTCTGGTATATTTTTTTTTTATCAGCATAGTCAGTACATAGACCCAATAAATGTGTGTAATAAACTGATAAGATATAATAGTTTAAAATATCTGCCAAAACTGTTTTGTAAATTTATATTAAACTTGAAATTAAAATGTTACACCTTAATTTGATATCTTAACCCTCTAGGAACATTTAATACATTGTGGTCAAGTATTGGAACAATGTCCGAATACATGTAATGTATTTGTGCCGCGCATACGTATGCGTGCCCATCTCAAGGAATGTCCACGTAATAAACGTAGAAGTAAAAGTTTAGAGAGATTAGATCAGCAGGTGGATCATCGCGTACAGGTGGTGGAAAATGAAATAAATACCTTAAGATCAGTATTAAATGAAGAAATACGTCAACGTTTGCATTTGATAACGGATGTAGGAAATTTAAGAAAACAAAATCAAATACACGATGAATGGTCGCATTCAACGGAAGAGTCGATAAAACATTTGAACAAACGCATGGAAGAAGAAAATAAGCAACGATGTTTTGAGGTAGAACAATGTCAACAAGATTTTCGGTATTGCTATGATATTACACAGGTATGATGAATATTTTATTTATAATTAATAATATTAATATTAATAAATATAATATTTTTTTGGATTATTCTTAGACTTTAAAAACAGAAATACAAAATGAAATTGATGATTTAGAAAAACATATTAATCAAATGTCTTTGGAGGTAACAACACATCAAAATCTATTAAATGACAATATTATGAAATTAGAGGAAACTGTTCTACAGCATGAGCAAAATAATAGGTTTGAATTAATTTTTAAAACAAAATTTAGAGTTAAAAAAAAAACTATTTGCTTTTATTTATTTGCAGGGACAAATTTGTTGAAATTGAAAATTATCTTCAAGCTATAAATTTGGATTTAAATACAAAATTATTACCCAATGATAATAGTGCAGCTAAAAATGCCACTTTAGATTTAGAAGTTAAAAATATAAAAATTATTGCTTGTGAAACTGATGAACGTTGTGATAAATTAGAAAAGTTAGTTGTGAAAATTGATCATAATTTACATCATACCATGCAATTGGTATCTGATATGGAAAATCATATTGCCACCCAACAACGTTTGAGTAGTTATATCAATTCAAGAGGTAAGAAATTGAATCGAATTTAAACAGAGACGCTACAAATGATTAACAAAAAAGTTGAAAAAATTATCGACCATACTGTTCGGTAGAATGACATTTTTTATATTTATTGCAGGCGAATTTTCATATAAATTCGAAGATTAAAGTCGGGCATACCGACTTTGCCAGTGTACGATAATTGTAAGCAACAAGATTTGGTAATTATTAAATAAGTTACGAAGTCGTATACTTAATGTTAAATTTGCGATTAAATCACTCATACGTACCCTGATTTATTGGCATTTTTAATGTTGTGAAAATTTGGTGATGACGAACAGGACTGATTTATAAAATTTCCGAGATTATGAAAATTTAGATTTCGGGATCCCGGAATTTTTTGGGGTTCCAAAATTTATCGGAATCCCGGGAAGGGGCAAAAAGGGGTAAGACCTCCTTCTTGAAAGTCTAGGCTAGAAACTTGAAATTTAAAACATACACTCCTTGGAGTATGGGCCAACCCTCTAAAATTTTAGAAGTTCCCCCAGGGATATGGTAAAAACGGGGCTCCTAGAGGTAAAAATTCTCCCTCTCTTTCGGAGAGGGGCAAAAAGACAATATTATCCCCTGTGAAAGTCTGCCAAAATGTCTGGAGAGAGGAAGTTGAAATTTGATATGAAGGTTCCTCATCCGACGTAGATATCAACTTAGATATGAAATTTTTATGGGAAGGAGAAAATATTTCTGTTGACCTCAAACCTCTGAAGTTAGGAAGTTGAAATTTGTTATGAAAATTCTTCCTCCGGCGTAAATAGCAGCTAAGACAGGATTTTTGGAGTATTCTACGGGTAAGGGCAGAAAAAAGGGAAGATTCTTCCACTTGACGCCTGTCACAATTGCTGGACACAGGAAGTTGAAATTTGGCACATGTAAAATACAGGCCATAATTTAGAATAATTATAAAATCGATAAATTGTATGACCGATATAATCCTTGTATCGCCCTTGAAGATAACTATATTTAATAATAAAATCAAATTTTATCAAAAAGAAATTTTTTTTTTCCATGTTAGCCTACGAACTTTTCAGCCAAACTGTTATTCCTCCTCCGGAGTAGACATCCTCTCAGAGGAGATTTTGCAAAAGGGGAAAGCCTTTCTTTGGACGGTCTTCCTAAACCCCTTTTGCTATAAGCCTGATATTTAAAACACATGTTCTTTGAAGTATGGGCTTACTCAGAAATGAGGAACCTTTTGTAATTTTCTCCAAGAATGAGGTAAAAAAATGGTACAAAGAGTGAAAAGTCTCCCACTTAACGACCAGCCCATACGGCTGGAGCAAAGTAGCCAAAATTTGTTGTGAAGGTTCTTCCCCCAGCGGAGATATCTACTTATCCGAGATTTTTGAAAAATTATATGGGGAGGAGCAAAAAAGGGGTTATTCTTTCCCTTGACAGCCTGCCTAAAGGTCTGGAGCCAGGAATTTGAAGTTTTGCATGCAATTTTCTTTTCCTATGTTGAGATTTGCTCAGACAGAATTTTTGGAAAGTCCCACGGGAAGGATCATAAAAGGGAAACTCCTCTCCTTGACGCTTGCGAAATTGCTAGAGCTGAAATTTGATGCATTAGGGATTTTAAGAAATTCGCTCTGAATTGCCTAACTGAAATTTGAAATATTTATTTATTTTTTATTTTATTTATTTATTCTCGATTATCCTAATCTTACAAGTTTTATAACCTTATGAATACAACATTAGTCACCTCCAGAATGGCGAGTCAAGGTCACTATGTATATAAAGTTGACAGTTGGTATAAAGGTTTCTCCCTTAGTGTTTAAATAGCACTTAGTATATATATTCCACATATGTATTATTACTTTCCACAAAATTATATTGTAAGAAAATTTTTATTTTTATACTTTTACGGTATCGAACTTGGGCATTCAGATTCATAGTGAGCACTTTTGCTTACTCACCACAACTAATTTTAACTTTTTTTTGATATAAATTTATTTTTTAAATGATGGGCTTTTCCGGGATTTGAACGCGAAAAGTCGGAGTACGAGTCTCTACCTACTACACCACAAACACTTATACATTTTGATGGCAGATTTTGAATTTAAATAATTTGTAAGGAATAAAATTTTTTACCAACACCAACAATAAGTGACATATATGTATGAACATTACCATCCACAATTCAGTTGTTTTCAGTAGAAACAACTGAATTTCATGTTTGATTAGGATTACCCTATTAGTATATCGACAATTTTTTAATAAATTTGATTGATTGTAATAATTTTCCTGTACATTTACTAAACAAATAGTTGATTCTACTATACAGAATTACTAAATAAATTTTATTTTTTAAGGTGATTGGAATTACAAATAATTGGAGAATAGGTTTCTTTTCTAGTTCCCTTTTCCTCCATTTAATTCCTAATACAATATCTATGCTTTATTAATGTATTACAGGTTATTCCAAATAAAGTAACATTTTTACAAAAATTTTTAATGGTTTTGATCAAATTGAAACCAATCTTATCTCTGGGTGTATGGAAACATGTCAGAAATTTATGAAATTCAAATTTACTAGTACATATGGTTAAAGTACATCAGAAAAGAAAACATTTCATATCCATATTGTCTAAAATTTGGACCCATTCCCGGCCAGTGGTGCCATATGGCACTATATGGATTCTTTTAAATTTTTAGCTCCCCTGCGAACTACGAACAGATACGAACATGGTCCGACGCGATTGTAGGTCATAATCGTTAAGAAAGGGTATCAAAATGGGTAATCAGCCCTCCCCCTTACACCTGCTCGGCCACATCAAACCAAAAAAATCTAAAAATTTTATTTTTCACCGTATTTAGATTCCAACGTTCCCAAAACTTAGCATAGTATTTGAAAAATTATTTTGGCCTGTATTGAAATATTAAAAGTCACTAAAAGTCGTTTTAAACAGAAGTTCAAAGAATTTCGAAAAAAGCCGAAAAATACCCCCAGCAAAATATACTTTGTAGCTGGACTCTATACAAAACCCCCTAAAATTTAAGGATGAAAACTGATTTACCCTCGAAAAGAAACTTAATTAATTCACTTTTCACATTATAACACCACAAAACGTAGGATTAAGTCAAAACAAAAAATTAGTCCGTTGATTTTGAAATCGATATTCTGACTTGAGAGAGTGTTCCATGTGAGGAAACTCAAACCAGAGACTCCTCTTTGAAAAAATTAAGTATTATTTTTACAAATCTCATAATCTTCATTTCTAATTTCAGGCCATTTAATTTGGAGAATTAAGGATTTCTCCAAAAAGCTAGAAGAAGCTAAGCAATACGATACCATCCTGCATAGTGCCATGTTTTCCAACAAACCCTTTGGCTACGCTCTAAGGGTGAGTAATAATTTTAAATACTTATTACGTTAATAAATTAACTAAACGGATTATTTCTGTTTTACCTCCAGCTCGATATCTATCTAAATGGCAAGGGAACATGGAAGGGACGTAACATGATTGCTTGCCTAAATGTTATTGCCGGTGAATATGATCCATTGCTAACGTGGCCTTGTCGTCTGCAGGCTGATGTTATAATACGTGATCAAACATATAATCAGGGTGAAACAGAGGATTATATTAAAACGGTGATTGTACGTAAAAAAAGTGATGATTACATACAAACAAAACAATTCTTTCACATACCACATGCGATATTAACACAGCGTAATTATTTAAAAAATGATTGTATTTTTGTAGAAGTAAAAATAGTAAAAAATTAAGAGACTTTATTAAGATGAATTTTTAAGAATAAAAATCAAATTTTCTAAATTTTAAAATATGATGTAATAATTTTTAGTACCAGGTTCAGAAAAGTCTGTGCAGTAAAGTGGCCCATATTATACACTCAAAATTTCAAAACTAGTATAATAAAAAAGGATTCTGGCAAAGTTTCAAGATAATATTCCTATGGAAGACAGTGCTCAAAGACATGTAGCATTAATAATAAATTTAAAAATTTGGGAATTTCGGGGGTTGTTTTAAATTAAGAACAACTACTTGAGAAGTAGTAAATTAGGTCATATTGTTTGAATAACACAAAAATATTATAGGAAAGTTGTCAGTGGGGTACAGAAATTATTATTTAAAAAGTAAGAAAATACTAAAAATTTTAAAACTTTGGACATGTTGAGCACTGCTCTGGGGTTAAGGGTAAATTTAAATGGGGTTTGGGGTAAATTTAAATTTTTCAGCCACCCTACTGTGTACATATCGTATTTTTTTAAGTCAACATATATATTAGTATTACACTAAACTCAGGGGAAAAAGGTATCAGAAATTCTGCTTTTTTAAAAATGTATGATAAATAACAAATCAGTTTATTTTTATTATTTTAATAATTGAAAAATTACAGATTTAGTGGGAATTTCTGTATGTAATTTTTTTTTATTTCTTTTGAATGACAATAAATGCATTTTCAATAGGATTTTGAGATTTCAGTAACATTTTAATGAATATGTTTAAAACAATTAATTATAAAGTATGAATATTATTTTGTAACAATATATTGTAAATAATTAAAAAAAAATAAAATTAAAAATTAAATTCAAAATTAAAAATACTTCAGTGAGAGAATTATTGCTGGAATTTTCGCTGGAAATTGTCCATTGAAACTTTTAATTTAACTAATGTAGGTTGTCATAAAATACATTAAATGAAGAAGTTTCTTTAGAAACTATTTTCAGAAAATAATGTCCCTTTTCCATTGAATTTTAAAAAATTTTCATTTAGTTTTGAGACAACAATTTAATTAGTTTACTTAAAAAATTCATTGAAATTCCTTCAACATAATTCTCCCAGTTTTGAGTTTAATTAAAATAATATTCGATTTTAGGAAAAAAAAAATACGTCACACTAAAACTAAATATTGATGGTCGTATGTTGGTATCTCATAACTAAAAAATTTTTAGCAATGAAGTGAAATTAACAAAAATTGTAAAAAAATATTGCCTTTTACAAGCCATCAACTTATGACCATCGTTATATTTTTTTTTTCATTTTTGTTTTTATTATATATAGTGTTAAAAAAAAATTCTCTTTTTAAGAATTAGAACGTTGTTCTCCTATCAAAGCATATAAGGCATGTTTGTAGTGACCTGAAGTATCACCTTTAATCCAACTTTTTAAACTTTTACCATAAATACGTTCATATGCTGCCTTAATGTCAACCATATCAATCTGTAATTTGAAAAAATAAAATAAAAATCTGTATTATATTTATTAGAATTCATTAACTTACTTCACATCTTGTTATTATAACTCGTATCAATTGTTTATCATTGGTTCCAATACCAGCCATACTCTTGTGTAAACGTGATGCAAAATATTCTGCTTTATTGGTGCAGCAACGATAAATGGCAATAAGACCTTCCATTATGTCACCAGAAAATTCTTTTTTAATTGCCTTTTCCAAAGAATGTCCAGTCATGTGTTCATATTCTTGGAAAATCTTTAAGAAAATTTTTATAAGAAATTGTTTCATTGAATAAAAGTGTTATTTTTTTATTTAAGAATTTATAGATTTTTTTTGAATGGATAAATTAAAAAAAAATTGCAATTTTAATTTAATTAAATAAAATTTTATTAATTTAATTCTAACGACATTTATTAAAGGACTCTTAAGCTACAGCTCTGATCAGTTAAAAACCCAGCTAGAAATTACCCAATGCAAAACCACTAAACATAAACATGTTTTAATAATGCTTTGCACAGGGTGCGGCACAAACCATCACCTGATTTTATTTCGCTATAACTTTGATTTAAATAAGAACTCATAAGGTTTTTAATTGATTATCTTTAAACGCACTTATAAATTTTGTTTCAATAAAGTGTGGAAAACTATGTTCAACTAATTTCCACAGTTGACGTTAATGCAAATTTGGTCTGTTTTACCCAGAAAACAGTTTATTTTTTTTTTTTTATTTATTTTTTTGTTAAACATATAATTACAAATTATATCTTAATTCCCTAACCGAGCACTAGCAACGAAGGCCTTCGGCTCGTTGTAGCGAAAACAGACCAGAACCTCTGGTGGGAATCGAACCCACGACCCCCGCACTGATAAGCTAGCACGCTACCAACTAGCCTACCGGGGCGCTCAGAAAACAGTTTCATGCGAAGATTGGCTAAGAATTCGGTTGTAAGCATGAATCTGTTTTCTCTGCGTTTGACTATATTTTGCACATCTGTGCGCAGCATTTGTGCTGCCACGTTGTCAATTCGAATGTTATTCTTTAACTCCTCAAAGATCCGGGGCTTATTTGCGTACACCAACGATAATAAATATTTAAAAATATAAGAAAAATATAAGATAGTCAAGAGATTACACGCGCTGAAAGGCCATCCTTCAAAATCCGTATAGTGTCGCGTGCAGTATAACAAGAGTTTCGTAGCCTCCAAATCCACATCGAATTATGCATTGATTTTACGTCCCCCAGAACCCAGAATTTTTCTTATTGATTGGCCGCTGAGATAAAAATGAGCCTCGTGGCTAATGATTAATTTTGATGAAAATCATTTACTTCGTCGTTGAGTTCCAAAATCTTACGGTTGTATTCTAAACGTAATTCATTGCTATTCACTAATAATTTCGTACATGTCTACTTCATTAATATGAAAACAAATCTGTCATATGATGTCATTTGCAAAAATGTCAGAACTTTCCAATTGGTTGTTACTTATTGCCCCGTTTTGTACATCCGGATATAATTTTTTCAAATACCTTTCAGTTGATAACCAATTTGATTTGGAAGAAATAGGAAAAATCTTTAAAAAAATAAATTTTATAATTATTTTAGTTTTCTTCGATCTTCTCTATTCATGCAATATTCCTTATAGATAAATAAATTATAAATATTTATTTATCCCAATATTTCGTCGCCACATTGGGTGACTTCTTCAGGGGAAATTGTCTTTTTTTATAATTAATAAATTAAAATTATAAACTGAAAACTTATATTTAACAATTTAACATTAGGTAGATTATTTAGCAAAACGAAAGTTAAAATACATAAATCTTAAATGTCCAATTTATTTTATAAAATACCTTGTAGTGGAAATGATAATGAGAATTGTAGTAATGTATATGTAGGTACAACAAAGAATAAATTAAAAACAAGAATTGCAGGACACAGATCTGATCAAAAATACAGGAACACTACTTCTACACAGAAAACAGCATTATCATTACATTGCACGAATTTTAATCATTATCCTGATTTTGATAGGACGTCAATTTTAACTAAGCATGAGGTCAGGAAAAAGTACGCTTTAATTTTGTTTCTTGTATACAATATTCAAATTTTTTACGCAACATATTTTTAAATTTAAAATTTTCACCAAATCAGTTTTAGACCAATTGTTACAATATTTCGTCCGGGTACCAGCGAAAGTCCAAAGCTTAATTTTCATTGCCCCCTTAGGAATGAGGGTTCATAATATTGAGAGAAGAGAATACAGGGTGCATAGAAAAAACTTTTACAAATATGATCTGAAAAAGGGGCACAAGAAATTTTTCTTTAAATTTTTTTATATGTTGTTACTCTATCGAAAAGAAAAGGCAATTTTTTGGAAAATTAGTTCTTACTTTAAACATCCCATATCTTGAAAACTATGTGAGATATAGCAATGGAGAAAATTATATAAACGAAAGCAAAAGCAAATTTTTCTATTTCAAACATTTAGAAATTCACACAATAAATTTCTTATTTTCCTCAATAATTTCTAGCAAAATAAAGTTTTAACGTAAATATTCTTTCTCTTAACCGATTTATACTTACCAATTTCAGTTGTTGATAATTACGTTGACACAAAATCATATTAAACATACTCTCATCAGTACCCACACGCAGTTCTCCAGCTTTAAGCAATTCACGAGCATCATTTTGAGCTGCTTCGCGATTAGTTTGACCACTTTCATCTCGAGCAGCGGTGCATAAAGATACCAATAAACGTTTGAAATTGCCAGAAGTTTCAGATTTCAATTCAGACTCTAAATGAGCACCGTATACTGGAAAACAATGCATATTATAATATATGTTACAATAATAATAATAATCATGACAAACTTTTTTTACAACTTACATCTTAAATATTGATTTTTAATAGTATGGATTTCATGATTTGATAAAGTACATAAAATTTCAATTAAAACATCTTCATCAGTACCAATACCAGCCATAGCATCATTCATTTCACAGCAATAGAAATCAACAATGGGACGTAAAAGACCCACTAATAACTTTTCAAAATTACCACTAGTTTCGGATTTAATATCTTCAATAAGATCTTTGCCAAAATGTGTTTTGTATTGACGTTGAATTTCCTAAATAAATATAAAAAAAAAAATTTCTTATGGTTACCTTATATTATAATCTAGACAAAAACCATTTTTCTCTTTAAAAAAAAAAAGCTTTTGTAAGCTTATTCATATAAGTTATGGGAAAAAGTTTTTTTGTTTAATAGATACTTTAAACAACTTACTTGTCTTTGCTCATTGGAACGTCTGCATATAATATTAATTAAGGCATCTTCATCAGTACCAAAACCTTTCATGGCTTTACGTAAATCGTGAGCATCCTTGACAGGATCAAAATTTTGTGCTGGTATTACAGTCGGTGTGCCCTTAAATATTTATTGAACATTTTTTAGTATAAAAGTTTATTATGATATTTAAAACAAATAATAAAAAAAAGACTAGCATTTTACAACCTTTTTTTTTAAATTAAGTTTAAACCTTAATTAATATGATTCTAGTTACAATAATATTTTTTATATTAATATCACAATTTTTTTTTTTTTAAATAAGTAGAAACGTATTTTAATTAAAAATAAAACTAATTCATCTTGATTTCAAAGTATTTGCTACGTAATCTAATGTTGTTTTTGCTTGATCTTAAATTTTTTTCTATTTCTACGATGAAGTTCAATAAGTTTTTAGGTTAATGTAGCAATTAGCTTTTAGGCGTACAATTCATACAATTAGTTTTTCAAAGTTGGCGCTCGTATTCGCGATTTAAAATTTCAACACCAAAGTACCATAAAAAGATATTTTTTATACTTTTGGGATAATTTTTGAATTTATATCAATAATTTGCAAATATTACAAATATACAATCACCAGCTGAATCTGGCGAGCATGGAGAGATATTCCATATAAGGCTAGACTTAAACACTGGTACAGTGGTAAAAAATTGAATTCCCTGTTAGGTGACTAAATATGGAAGTTGTTAAAGAAAATGATACTAAAGCACAAAACATCTATTTTCTATCGTTTTTCACACATTTTAATAAAATTCATCTCAATATGTTACCCATTCATTCAACACTATTATTAAGTCCAGCACTTTTCTAAATGGAAACACGCTAAATTAATACCTTTGCCAGAATCTACTTCGTAATTTAGGCCAATAGCTGTTTTTTGCTTCCTTTCAAAAGTATTAAGAGAAGCTTTTACATGGACAAATAAATTCATTTATTAATGAAAATCCTTTATTAACTAATATGCAATCGGGGTTTCGATCTGACCACAGTTGTGTGTCTGCCTTAGTAGAAGTTTCTGAAAATATTCGACGTGAACTAGATAATGGTAGAATAAACTTTTTGGTGCTGCTTAATCATTCAAAGGCCTTTGATACGGTAGATCACAACATGCTCTGCCTGAAATTACGACTTTTTTTAATTTCTCTCCAACTTCAACGAATCTTTTATCTTCATATCTAACCGACCGACGCAAGCTGTTTACGTAAATAGTACAGGGTCTAACTCTCTTAACGTGCCTCAAGGGTCTATTCTTGGCCCATTGCTATTTTGCCAAAAGAAATTTCCAACTGTAAAATCCATATGTACGCCGATGATGTCCACCTTTATTTGAGTAGCCCATTTCACACTGTTGCTAGCAATGAAGTAATAAAGTTTTAAGTTAATTATATGCCTGGGCAACTGCAAATGGCCTCTGCCTTTATCCTCAAAAGTCAAAGTTTATGATAATTCTTTAAAGGACAGTTGCTCCCGTTTTATATGATGATGTGAAAAAATTAAGCTCGTTAATACTGCGAAAAATCTTGAACAAATTTTAAATAGCAATTTAACATGGACTAATCATGTCAAAAAACTGGTTGGTCAAACTTATTTACAACTGAGGTTACTCTGGTCGACACAATACTTTACTCCTTCGAGAATAAGAGTACTTCTTGCTCAATGTTACTTGATTCCTGGTCTAGTTGATAGATGTGAGTTATTTCCCAATTGTGATTCTATTAGCAAACGTAGACTGAACATCTTGTACAACAACATTATCCCATATGTATATGGAATAAGAAAGACGAATTTCACATGCTTCAAGTAATCTCGATGGAATATGTTTTTCATACTTGCTAAAAATTCGTGTTCTTATTTTTATACAAAAGGTAATCTACACACAAAAGCCTTAATATCTTTATGCCCTCGTATCAGAGTGGCAATTTTATACAAATGCCTCACGTCTTTGGAATATTCTTCCACACAACGAACAACTCAATAGCAACGCAAATAACTTTAAACAATTTTTGATCAATTTTTTACCCTAAATTGTTTAAATGGGTATTTTTTCTTGTATTGTATTGGATTAAATTTAATCGATATTTTAGTTTTTTGTATGTATTTATAATTATTTCAAAAATTCTGTTAACTATCCTATAAGTAAAAACACGTTCCTTCACTCTAACTATAAGATTTTTTCAATTAAAAAATTTCGAAAAAATACATTTTTCTGCATATAAAAACTACAATGTTATGTTATATTGCGTCTACACACAAAAAACAAATTCATACTATTTATGAATATTTTATGAAAATTTGCCAATATACTAATTTAAGAAGTTTTTCATAAACTCAGGTTGTATTTACGAACAGCTCATTAAAAAAAATACTTGGAAACTTTGTTTACTCGTTTATTATGAAATGGTTCTTAAAATATATGAAGACGTACTTATCATTTATGAAAAAGTACTTAAAAAATTTGCCAATGTACAAAATCTTATTATTAAGGAACGAGTGCATAAATACATATAATACTCGAAATTTAGTTATGAAATAATTCATATTATAAATAAATTTAATGAACCTATTCATATATGCTATGAAACTCTCCATAATATAAATCAAAATGCTTTGTGTATTAATTTGAATTTAAAGTTAAAAAAATTGTTAAAATTAGGTAAAACAAATATGAAAACAATAAAATATGATATATAATATGAAGTATTTCATAATATTTTGTAATTCTAAACCCGTTCTTAATACCTATGAACATGTTTCTATTATGTATGTCCGCCGTCATCGAATAACGTAGGGAAATTGTAGAAACATTTTTAAGATATGAAATTTTCATAATATTTAAGAATAAAGACATATTAAATATGATGTTAATCTTTATGAACAAAGTTCATAATACTTATGATTGAATTTATAAAAAAACACTGGAAAGTTAGGAACACTTCATAAATAGTAAGTAAGCATCATATATAATATGAACCTTTCAATTTTCATAAATAATTATGAATTTTATTTTTTTGTGTGTATAATAGGGTTTAGAAAAATATTCAATAGAGTTAAGAAAAAACTACTTTCAAAAAAAAACAACATCGCAAAAAAAGCGAATAAAGCGAAAAATTGTGTATAACAGAGTTGGATTGATTTGAATTCAAAAATGATCCTAAAAGTAGAAACGATACTGTTTTATGGTACTTTAGTATTAAAATTTTTAATCGCGAATATCGCGAATACGAGTGCTATATTCGAAGCACTATTAGCTTCACCAGTAGGATGCCCATCTTATTAAAGAAAAGTGCCAAATTAGAGCAAAGTTTAATCAGTGTTTTCCAGGGCATATCACCTTCACATGATGAGCACAGATTAGATTTATATATATTTTTAATTAAAATTCTATTTTACGCGTACTTTGTTTGTTTTAGACTGTTTTTTTGATCGTGTTAGGGGTACTTAAATAAAATACGAATTAAATGGAATTTGGGTTTCATATCAATTGAATTAAAAAATGATAAAAATCTAAACTTTTTTATTATAATGAGGTTGTAAAAAAAATGCATTCTTTTTTACATTCCCAGCAAAATAAGAGCTGAGGAAGAAGTAGTTAAACACTACATCGACTGAACACGAAGTTGTGAAAATGTCGGTGAATCATTAATGATTTTAACATTGGCGTGTCATTGGGAGGAAGTAGTTTGTTTCGGTGCTATGAAAAATCGATGAGCAGATGGACTTTTTCATTAGTTTACGGAAGTTGTTAAATATAGAGACTATAAAATAAATTATAGGGCTTTGTTTTAAAGTTAAAAATGTAATTTTGGGCACGCCATGAATTATTATTCCGACCAGGACAAAGTGAAAATCGCTGTTTTTGTTTTCAATAAGGCATTTAATGACTGCAGGAATTAACCATTTATGGACCAACTAAATAATTGCTTTTTTTTACTAGTAGGGGTTAATATCAACATTTTGGAAGTTGTTTAAAATGACTTCTTAAAAATCGAAAAATTTGCACTATTAACTTCTTTGGATGTTCTGAAAAAGAGATTCGCAAAGAATAACATCCATTTTATTTTGCTGGGTTTTATTAAAGTGTAGCACACGTTTGACAACATAACGACTCGCCACTGAACGAAATTTACTTAGTGTTAATAAATTTTAACGAAATTGGTTCTACTTACTACAAAGTCTGATTGTATTACCTGTGCTTAATTTCTAAAAAATCTGTAAACAGGTTTTTGATTTAGACGGATATTTATAAATCGTGTCCCCACCGTATTATGTAAATGCTAGGGCAAAAATAGTTACTTATTATCAAGAACAGACATTACCCTGCGGCAAAAAAGGGGTCAGTTGGGAATCGGGACCTGTCCCGTGATAGGTGACAACTGGACCGGTTCCGAATATACATATCACGAGATAGGTGAAAAGAGTAGCGGTTCCTAAAGTGTCTACCGCGTGACCGATTTAAACGTCATGACATGTCCATAGGTCCTTTTCTCGCAGGGTAGATTTAATCAATAATTTATGCCTGAGCGATTTTTTAAATATTTTTTGCATATTTATAAAATTTTAGTAGTAAATTATATTTTCTCAAGAAGTAATAAAATTTATTTCATAAAAATATTATTACTTATATATATAAAAATCGTTTTTTGGTGGCATTGGCGAAAAGGAAATCTTACATTTTTAAAACTTTTTAAAACATGAAACGATTCTAAGCAAATTCAATATAGTTTGCCTTTGGTTTGGTTTTTAGTTTTATTTACCAAATTTCATTCTTAACATTTGAGAGTTCTTGCTTGGTTTAAAGGTGGACACACGGACAGATTGGCAAGCAAAGAGATTGACATCGTTAAATCAATTTAGAAAAAGATTCTGTGTCATTTCGTCCGATATTTTAAGTAGCACAAAATCATTACACGCTGACCATTAACTGGGGTTCGATAACGAAAAAATTATAACCGATCCATAAAAACTAATAACATTTTCAAATTCACTATATTCGCGTAACCCAAAATAAGATATTAAACCCGCGGCACCAAAACTAGTGTTCCGCAAATGGGAATTTGAAAATAAATGTTGTTCAACTCTGTAAAATAAATATATATAAATTCTCACATGACTACCAACTATTACGAGCATTGAATACTGGACTGTACAAATATAATATAATTACAGTAATTAAGTACTAGCATACAATAATAACAATTCATAATCAAGCTTACAAGGAAGGTATACCCGGTGTTGCCCATCAAATTTGGCTGACATTTGGATATTTGACAGCCAAGAGAAAGTTAATGTATCTTAAATTATTTAGCGGTCCAATCCTATATTAAAGGGTGAAGTAAAGATCGGGATAAAGAGTGTCGCTTTTCAAGAAAATTTTTATCTTTCCCAAAAAACTTAATCAAATTGGGTATCAAATGAAAGGTTGGGGTATACAAAACATGAACTATCATGAGTACAAACATATTTAATTAATTATGATATTTATAAGTTTCAACAAAATTTTAGGATATTTTATATGGGAGTGGTGTGGGGAAGTTATGAGATAAGCAACCAAATACATTAATGTTGTACGACATCTAATTTTAGCCAAGGAATATTTTCGTTTTTATTGATATTCCTGCTACTTTGAAATTTTGGACTATTTTTGTTTTATGTCCAAATTAATTTGTATTTTGTTAATTTCATGAGATTGGGCAGCTTAAACGATGTGCTCATTAATTGTTCGTCCTCTCTCACATATCCAAATCTTAACAAAATCGGTGGGTGACTCCGGGGTTACCTCCCTTGTTAGTCTATTCAATTCAATCTTTACGCAAGCATTTACATATATATTTTTGTAACTATTATTAATAAAAAAAAAATATCATGTACATACATGCTCATCACTAAACTCATTATCATCTAATTGTCATTCATAATGAATTTCTTCATAAATATAATCTTCCATTAAAAAATCCGAAAATCCCAACTTTTAAAATAAATTTTTTTAATTATTTTAATATGAAAATCAAATTAAACAAAACTACAAGTTAAGGGTAATTGGTGGTTATTTTGTTGCAAAGACACTAACCTCTTTGCGTGGCACTAAATGATGTTGTATGGGATGACCTTGTCTTTGAGCCAATTCCTCAAAACAATGTTGCATATTGCCAGCTGGTGATTCTAAACCACTTGAAGTTCTAACTGGTGTATAACCGTGTTGTGGATTGTACGATGAGGGGTGAGTGGGTGTAGGACTAAAGAAAGGATTGTGATAATGGGGTGATGAAGATGATGCTGACTGTGACGGTGGATAAGCTGCCTGTTGAGGATTATGAGGATAAGAAGATCCGGGATAAGGAGCTGCCGATTGATTAGTACTGTGTGGAAAAGGAGGTTGATTAGAAGAATAAGGAGCTGTATGAGGATATGGAGATGATGTTGGATAGGGAGCTGCACTAGCGATGTTAGTAGGATAAGGAGCTGCTCCTGCCCCATTATTGGTAGGATAAGGAGCTGGGTTATTGTTAAAATTGGGATAGGGTGATGTATGTGACTGATGATGAGCTGGCATTGATTGATAATGCAAATTCGTTTGTTGTTGTTGCTGATGAGGATGCTGTGTGGGTGCTACCCAACCAGTACCAAATGGTACACCAGCTGGCATACCGGCAGGTTGAGAATTTGGATTATAACCTGAACCTGATGATGTGGCGTGTGGTTGTGGCATACCGGATCCCTATAAAAAGAGAAATATTCATACATTCAAGAATATTGTAGTTTGTTATAGCTAAAGCAATACCAAGGGTGTCTTTTCACAATCATTTCTTAAATTTAAAATTTTTCTTGAAAAATATATTTTCTTTGAATATCCTGAGGATGTTTAATTAAGATTGTAAAAATTACCCTAAAAAAGAAAAATTAAATAAGCACACAAGTATTTCCCAAAAATAAATGATGTTTAGGAAAGTGGCAAACATAACTTGAACCAAAAAGAGTAACAGCAACAAATTTAAGCAAAATTTTAGTTTACTTAAATACTTTGTACTAATAACACAGACAATATCAGACGCTTTGTGAGTTCAAATTGATTCAGACTATTTTTTAATATTTTCACACAGAAATTGAAACCCTATTTGTGACAAAGCGAAATGAAATTATAGCATCAATACTATTCAACGAAAAACGTATTTTTCAAATTTGCATCAGATTTGTATTAAATGACCACGGCACCAAATGATTATTTGCATTTAAATTATTTCTTAATCTTCTGAGCGGGTTTGTGTTAAAAATGATCAAAATTGCTTCAGCTGTTTAATTAATATTATAATAATAATTTCGTGTTTGAACCATAAGAAATCAAAGATATGAAAACTGAAAAACCCAACAATTTTTATTACTAAAAATTTAATTTTGAAGAGACTTCAACAAAACCTATACGATGAATTGGGTTTTTATAGCTCTACGACTCACATAAAAAACCGATTTGCAATATGATTACCCGTCTTGTGTGGCTTAGTTCGAAAATACCATTTAAGAAATAATCTAACACTATATAATATTTTATCTAATATTAATGATGCGCAGGAAACCAAGCCCAAGAATAAAAAAAAGGATTGGATGATCGACTAAAGGTCAAACGAATCAAGAAAATATAACATAAGAAGGCTAGGAAGCTCTAATCACGAATCTGAGAACAATATTAAAATATTCAAAATGACAGCTATGAACTTTATAAAGTATTTTGTGTCCAAAATATACATTTGGAAGTATGTTTGGGGTACAAACCACGTAAAAATAGAATGTATATGAACATGCATGATCATACATTGGCTAGTATGTGATCGTGCATGGGCATACATCATCATATAGATCCATGCATTATTATTATCATTATTTCAAATGGCACTGCACACCGCGACCATAATAGATCATTTGTGCTGCCCAGAACCACCCTAAAGGTTCATGATATTGATGAAGCCAAGAACCTTTCCGGGTGGAGTGTTCCAAATGTCGGAAGGCGATAAGAAACAGTTACCAAAAAACCTATTCCTCTTGACACAAAGCCCAGGACAATCGCAGAGGACATGCTCTGAACCTATGGTACTTAAGGTGGCAATGCCCAGTAAAGAATCCAGTCAGGGTCCTTATGGAGTTGCTCCTGCCGAGCCGACTCTCAACGTAATGCATTCCATGACAAGTTTAGATGACACCTCGTGGGACATAAGAGCCCTGAGTGCCGCCTGACTGTCAGAGCAAATATAGACACGAGATCTGAACACACGCCTCCGTAGGCATTCCTCCACACACACACACACATATGGCGTAAATTTTCGCCTGGAAAATGGAGGGAAAATGGGAAATATGGGAGGATAGAGGGCCCTAAAACCCCCGCACCTGTATCCTTATTCAGCTGTTTCGAGCCATCTGTGAACCATAACTGAGCCCCAACTTCAGGTTTCCAAGTCCGGTTGGTCCTCATGCTCCTATGAAAAGACATAGCGTCAAAGTACCTGACCGAAATCTGTTCCGGTAGCATCCTATCCGCGACCTTTGTGATTGGGTCATCCATAAGAACCTCGGCGATCCTCATGTGACCCCTTAGATCGCCACTTCTCCATGCATAGTTAAATATATGACGTTACATGATCTCATATATTTCAATGGATCTTCGGATCCGAAGTTTGAGGGATATGGCCGTATATAATGATATAAGATCATATGTGGTGATATGAGGGTCATGTATACACACATATGTTCATGTATGAAAATATATGGAATCATATGATCATACTGATCATGTATGTTCATATAAAGTTCGATTTTTTCATGGGTTATTACTAATCTGAAATGAAAGGATCAATATTTTATACAAAATATTTACCACCAAATTCGATCTGCCATTTTGTATGTTAAATTTTTCAGATTCGAGATCAATGACCCAAAGGTATTTCCAAATATTACTTTTAGATCCAAATTATACCATTTTAAAAATCCAAAAACAGTGTTTTGGTTCAGCCATTTTGAGTTTCATAATTTTAGTTTGCGATTCGTGATATGCAGCCTCTAAAATATTTTTTTTGAGCTTTTCTATTTCAATCTATTCTCCAGCTATTTTTGTTCATTTTTATAGGGGCTCGACTCACTGTGCAAAGGTTTTATTCACAAATAATCTACGACACAGTTTATTTTACTTTATGCTGGTTTTGTTTGTTTGTACTTTAATTTTTTTTTGTGTTTTTAATTATAATAAAGTAGTTTTATTTTTATTTTATCTGCCACTTGCCACACCACATCGTATTTTGAATTTTTGTTTAAAAATTACCACAAGATAAAAAAAAATAAACAGCATTTACTAATAATTATGAAATAAATTGACGCATTTATATAAAATTATTTTAAAAGGTGTTTGGAATAGTAAAATTTTGGAAATTTTGAACTAAAATTGTTAGTAAACTTCAATATTATATCAAACATGCAATCATAGTACATGCTGTTGATTATTTATATACAAAATAAATATATTTCTAGTACTTTTCTAAATAATTTTATTAAGAATACTTACAAATGGATACATTTTGTTGTTTTGTTTTTGTATAAACTCTTGAAAAATCTAAAAAAGAAAAAAAAAATACTATTATCAGTCATTTAGTAATTGATATTTTATTAGTTGTATTGCTATATTGATAAGAACGGTGCTGGGGCAAATTTTTTAAATAATTATCAATTGTTTCAGTTATCAGTAAAATATATTATGGGCCTTTCCAAGAAAATAAATTAAACGCTTAAATATAAATTATAGGAAATGTTTACATATTTAAATTGAGTTAAAAGTATTTTCTGCTTTTTATCTTAATTAAAGGTACAATAATAATTATTACTCTGTAATACCTCACGGGATACGTTTCGATGCTTTATAATTTTTCCCGTAGCACAAGAAGAAAGTGTAAATAATTCAACTTAGTTAGTTTTCTATGAATACCCTTACTTGTACTGTACTGTTAATTCTTCTCACGTTTTTTTTTCTTGTGTACATTAGCGTAGTTTGTGCAATAAATACGACTAACAAAATATATATTCTATGACGTCATGAATGACAAAAACATGCTGCGCTTTGTAAGGTACCAAAAGCTAATAAAGAAATTTTTAAAAGTGAATGCACTTATTTTATGGCGTTAATAATATCATGTTTTGTTTAAGTACTTTTCGCAATAAATACCAATGAACTTGTATTGCGTTGTTAGCCGGTGTCTTCACATGCGATTTCCATATCGATTTCATAGAAACATCAATATGATGTCAATTGCACTGTGGTAGAAAACAATATTATAGCCTTTTCTTTGAAAAACATATTTTTAGCAAAAATTTATCTTTTTTTCCTACAAATAATTGAAATTTATTGGGTAAAATATGGGGAAGAAATTTGGACATATTTGGATATCTTTTTCTTTGGAAACATGTAGAAATCGTTCGAAATTCTATATAAAAAATGCATCGAAATTATATATTTGTCAAATATAAAAGTTTAATATACATAATGCCCATGTTTTAGCAAAGTGTTATCAAGCTGATTAAAAAAGTACAGAAAAATTGGTTAAATCCAAAATAGAGAATATTTAAAAAAATTAAAAAATACGTGGCCGGAATAAAATATGTAAATTTGGCAGCCATATCAATATAATTTTTCGTATAAAGTATGGTAAAAGAAAGAGCATTTTTATCTTATTATTATTAATTTGTTTGCTGTCGTTACTAAACCAACAACATTTTAGAAAAAAAAACTTTTTTTGTCTAAAATCCCACATATTTCATTTTTAATTTGTATTTTTATAAATATAAATTATCTTTGGGTTTTCTATTTATTTTTTATGATTTTCAAAGTAACTCAAAACAACTTAACTATCCCAACTACACTCACCAAAAAAAGTCTGTAATGGCAACTGAAAATTTTTCTGTTATTACGCAAAATTCTGCTAATTTGAGTCCAGCTGTATTTTTTGCTAATCTTAGCAATACATGTCTGCTGACGTGTAGTAGAATGAAATTAGTAGAAAAATTAGTAGTCGGTACTAAATTTTAGTAGACTTTTTGTAAAGTGGAATTTAAAATCCGTTTGCTAAAATCAGCAAAAAAAATTACTAAATACTATTGATATTAGTACAAAGTTTTAGATTTAATTTTTTTATCGAGCATCAAAAATTTTAATTATATTTTTTTAAAGATGTTTTATACAAAATGAAAAAAAAAAATCAAAGGCTTAAAAATCTTAAAAATTCTTAAAACATAAATGAATTTATCATTTTGTTTTAATTTGGTAATTTCTGTTTTGAAAAATATTTTAGTAATTTTTTTTTTTACTTTTAAGGTGAAATTTAAATTGTTGTTAGGGCTGATTTTTAGAAATAAAAAACTTTAGTGCTATTTTAACTGGATGTCCTATTTTAAGACATGAGTCGGTATCTTCATTTCCGATCCCTTTTTTTAATCCTATGTAACATTTTAGGGCAATTTAAGTTTGTATGTATAAGTTTAAATTATTAGAAATAACATTTCCATCAATATCCACTTTTTTAAAATTAGTAATTTTTTTTGCTAATTTTAGCAAATCGGTTTTCAAAAATTTGTAAAATGATTTCTGAAATTAGCAACGAAAATTTGTAGATATTCTGTAAAAACTCTGTAATTTGTAAAATGTTAATAGCAAGAAGATCTGCTAAATAATAATTTTTTTACTAAAAATCAGTACAAAAATAGTGAAGGATTGAAAACCGTTTAAAAATTTTTCTACTAACATTTTTTTCTGAGTGTATTTGATTTTAATTCTCATCTTTTGCTATCTTCAATTTTATTCGGGTTGCTTAGATTGTTTGCAATTCTCCCGAGCAGCTTGGTATTGAAAATCAGCGAAATTGGCAAAGCAGTAAAAATGTTATGAATTAATATGTGAAGATACCTCTAAATTTTCCATACACATAGGGAAAAATTTTGTCAATTTCCAAATGAAATGCTGGTTTAACGACTGTAATCGGTTAATACTTTGTTTTTTTTTCAAAAAAAAATTTGGTTAACAGAACTGAATTGGGTATTCCAACCCAAAATATTCAACAATCAAATTTGGTAATGGTTGTGCTAACCGAATTAATTGGTTGTCGCAATACAGTTTTCAATTCGGTTACCGCTTTAAATTTCTATGTGTACAAATTTGTGTATTGAATACAATTTCATACTTATTAGTGTCTGGTGAACAAAACATTTTGTTATATCTTTTCATTACACACTTAGAGATAAATAATATTTTATATCCACCTCAAATTTTTTTGACTTTTTTGAGACAAAAATTCTTTTATAAACTGTAAGTGTTCCAAATAAAATTCAAATTTTTTTTTTAACATAAAAATTGCTTTCACATTCAATACATTTTCCAGAACTTATATATTCAGAGTTTTTATATTATCTGTGACTGTGAAAGTTATAAAAAACTCGTAAAGCCGAATCAAATAATTTTCATTTGTTTAGATTCATATTGATGCCTTCGGATAAATTCCTTTTTACTCGGAGAGTAATTGCTATGAATACAACAAATCCATGATATAATATACACGATTTTTGCTTAAATAAATATGAATTGGTATTGAGTACTTATTTAAATATTGCTTTCACAAAGAAATGCTAATTTAGAATATTTTGTTGATCTGTAAAATATTTTCAAAATAAAAAAAAAGATAAAAGTACTTTATATATATAAAAAAAAAACCCTAGACTTTACATTATTTATTTTATTTGATTTATTTTATTTATTTTTCTAATTTTTTGTTGTTTGTTATAAAAAAATTGGCACGATTTCAAGCAACATGTGTTTGATGATTTGTGCAAACAAATATAAATATTTGTTTAATCGTTTACATACAAAAAAAAAACACCACGAACATCACAATTGAGATCAAGTAAATCGGTTTAATACCTAGCATGTATTTTAAAATAACAATAAATTTCTTTTTCACTACATACATTTCACTACATTTATTTCAATAAAGTCATGCAATTCCTAGAAAAATTGTTAACTGAGAAAAATAAAAATAGAAAATACACAAATGCCATGTTCTAGAACTAAATAGAGATGAACAATTAAAGTATCTGTTAATAAAAGATTGGGATTTATTTTTTTAACAGACTAGATATGAAAAACCTAACTAAATTTTTTGAACAGATTTTTACAGCACTATCTTTATAGAAAAGCTTTGTTTAAGTCGTTTTCCAATGAAACTAAACTGAAGGGTTTTAATGATTTTAAATTTGTTCCAAAATTGATTCTCAGAATTATTAAAATTAAAATTAAAAACTTAAAATTATTTAAATGGCAAACATACTAAGGAAAATTTTTATTTTTTTATTTAAATTATAACAGATTCTGTCTATACTATGACGTGCCTTATTATTAGCATCTCTGTAATTAATGAACAATCGTATGTATTTAAGAACAAACAAAAAAACGTACAAACATCTAGACACATAAGTACAGTAAAAATCATGAGTAATGTGAACCAAAAAGATGAAAACTGTATAAATAAAATCTACAAAACGTAATGAAATTTTTATGAAATTAAATTACTGTAAAAAATAAATGCGGTTTTTTCAAATCCACTTTTTCAAATGCTTAAATGACGTGTCTTTATTAATGAGTCTACTATTAATTATATAAAAATATATCATTTTAAATATTACGTTGTATATGCTAAATATAAACTTAATAAATTATAATAAACGTATGTTTGTTTCTGTTTAAATATTAAGACACATTCACACAAATATATCTTGTTCTTTATAATAAGAAACATGAGTTATTTTACAAGATTTTAATATTATGACGTAGTCATAAAAATTATCAGAAACTGATAATAAAAACGAAAAGACAGAGGATGATGATGTAATTTTATAGATTTTTTTAAATGTACACACTAAAAGATATTTCAGAGACATGCTTTTGAGGGTAAGATGTGTTTATTAGTCTGTCATTTATATTTAAAAAGTGAATTTTCTTTAATTTCCGAATGTCTTAGTGATTAAATAAATAAAAACTGCTAAGATGCTTCCCTAGCACAGAAACGAATGAAAATATTTTAGATATTATTAAGTAATTTCTTACCGGCTTATTGGTTAAGACAGTAATAGCCATAATGCCTTCCAGATTAAATTTTGACTTCTGAACAAACAAATTCAAGGTGAGCTGTGACATTATACATCTAAGTATGGAACCTCGAGCGTACGAAAATTTTGAAAATTTGTAATTTTTTGATTTATAAATCGATTTAAAGAACGTACCCTTTTTGTAATTGAATTGACGAAAAAGTAAATTTAAGCAAATACCGGTATGCTGGGTTTTTATGGTAAATAGATATAAATGTTGTCCAATTTTACTTAAATGTTGAGTCATTATTTAAGGTTCTATACAGCCTAACTTACAATATCAGATATCAACCAATTTTTGTTTTCAAATGTAATTTAAGTCCAATTCAGAAAATACCTTCGTAGAGGATGTAGGTCTAAATACAAACCGATTCTAAACTTTTTTAAACAGGGTTCATCTTAGGGTGAAGAGAAGCTCAAGTGCCAAATTTCATAAGTTATAAATATATTTAAATTTACAAAATGATATAAAAATGTATCAAGATACTTTCGTGTTCATATGAATCGGCGTGGAAAAATTATCAGATCTAAAAAGATCTCATTAGATTATTTGAAAATTTAAGGCAAATTTAAGATCTAATTTTATCTGATCAAATCTAGGCAGATCTGATGCACTGTATATCATCAGGCCCGATTTGAAATGGATATTATCCATCAGATTAACGAACTCCTTTCATTTTATATACACTTTTACTTCGTTATCTTGAAAAACGGTATTAGATATAAACTGATCTGCCACCGAATTTGCTCATATCTGGCCACACAAAAACAATAAATTTATAAGATCTCTTTAGATATGAACAGATCTGGCATTGGATATAATCAAATCTGTTCTCAAGGATATTCACATATACCATATCTGATATTATATAATCAGATATGGCATCAGATCTAATTAGTTTCAATTATAAAGGGTGGTTAAATTTTAAGGGCCGATGTTGAATGTGAACCACACCTAAACGTCAAGTTTTATTCTGCATTTCATTTGACATTTCTCAATTTCAGACTAACTCAATTTGAACCATGGAAAGATACACAATCGAGCAACGCGTTAAAGTTATTCACGCTTATTACGAAAATGGGCGTTCATATCAAAATGCATTTTGTGCACTTCGTGTTTTTTTTTTTTGGTCAGCATAATCGACCAAATGTGTCCACAATCGGGAGAATTGTGGGCAAATTTCAGCAAACCGGGTATGTAAAAACATGCATGCTCGCCCAGTTCGTTCTGCGGAAAACATTGCTGTTGTTCGCGATAGTGTGTCATGTGGTTGGCCAAGCAATTACCGTGAATGGTGTTCGCTATCGCGAGATGATAACGAACTTATTGTGGCCAGAAATTGAGGATATGACCCTGGACGATATGTGGTTTCAACAGGACGGTGCCACTTGCCACACAGCTAACGAAACAATGGCGATGTCAATTGGCCGCCAATATCATGTGATTTGACCCCGTTGGACTTCTTTCTTTGTGGTTATTTGAAAGAAAAGGTGTACGTCGATAAGCCAGCAACAATTCAAGAGCTAAAGGATGAGATAATTCGGCACATTAACGGCATAGAACCTCAATTATGCCTCAGCGTCTTCGAAAATTTAGACCATCGGATAGAGGTGTGCCGCCGAGGTCGCGGCGGCCTTTTGGCCAATATTTTGTTCCATACATAATTGAACCATACCATATTATCATAATAAAAAGATATTACAATAATTTCCTAAATAATTTGTGTTTTATGCAAAATCAACATAGGCCCTTAAAACTTAACCACCCTTTATCTAAAAATATATTTTTGTTTTTGAAATGTTTATATGAACCCTTACAGCTTCTTTTCATTCATTTTTTGAAGATTATATCGATCAAGTGGGTGTGCTCTGAGGTAAAACATTTTGCATCGTTCTGGAGAGAACTTCGAGCAAAAAAAAAGTCACAAGTACTTCGGATGTATTCTTTATCTGTTTAATTCATAATTAAAACAAAACTGCCAATTGCCGTTATTTGCAAGTGTTAACGCACGTTTCTTGAATATAAGTACCGATACGAAAATTTTAAAACTAGGATTCCGATAGTGACATGTATCTTCTAATATCACGGATATAACCCAATTACCTGTAACGGATATAACCCAATTACCTCTAACATTGGGTTATATCTGCAAATTACTGTTATAAATCGGTGTTCCGGCAGTTTGGCGTTATTTTAGAGGTAGTTTAAGATATTTTAAAATTAAACCGGTAAAATAGCGCAACAAACCCGATTATACAAAAAGACAAATGCCTTTAATGGAATCGCCATTCTAAAATTTTCATATCGGTCTTAAAGAGGCTGTGGTGGCCAACTACCGTTATTATGAAAAGGTATGAAAAAATTAAAAACGATTAATATTGTTTTCTTTGCTGACAAATATTGTAATTCTGACTGGTTTTGTTTAAACTATTTAGCATATACAAAATGGTAATATACCTTCTTTGATTGCAAAATATGAACTACCTTAATGTCTACAAACTACATTTTCAAGCAATGTGTGCGTGTTTTACAGTAGAATTTTATTTTAAAATTTTGTCTGGCTACAGTCCAGTTTAGGCAGAAACAGTCTTTAATTAAGTTGGTTTAACTATATGCTTAGTAAGAAATACAAATGTAAATATTTTTGTCTATAGAATATAACAAAAACTAGCTATATATAATGGGATTTTTTTATATTATATAAATATATGCAGAAACATCATAACATCATTTATCTCTTTTTATATTTTGTTTTGTAGTATAATGAATTTACCTTTATATTTCCAGTCTTATTGTTACACTTCCTGAGTATTGTTTTTTCATCTTTTTTATCAAACTATTTGGATGGTTGATGTATCGTGATCATTACTAATTTATTGAAACTAATTATCATATAAGTTTATTGTATGTACATATATATATTTTTAATTCTATAACAATTCAATAAATTGTTTGTAAAATTTTTCATAAATATAAAGCGGAATTAACAAGATCAATATACAGTCAAACCCTTCACCAACGGAAGTCCCCGTGAATTTAACCGTTATAGGAAAATAAAACTTCAACTAAGTAAACTAATGAAATGATACTTTTAGTTGGAATATATTTATGAGCAACACCTCACTTTTTTACGACTTTGGTTTATTTTGACCTAAACAGTTTTTGAGTTAAAGAAAATGATTAGAAAATTTCAGAAAATTTTTTCCGTATAATACTAAATAGATAACTTTAGCGTCCCCATCTATTCATGGGAGGTAACTCTACTCAAACATAATTTTTTAGGACAAGGTACCAACCAAATTGCTAGTTAATAGGTGGTATTCGCTATTGGGAGGTTTTACCCTGATGTAGATATTCAAATAATCCATCTTACTTTATTGCAAGGGTAAGGGATACGCTTTTTTAATCCACATAAAACTACATCAGAGAAATCTAAATTTTTCAAAACTGTTTTAAGCCAAAACCTCGGATTTTGAGATAGAATTCGACCCATTATTATCTTTCACACCATCTAGAGATTTGTGGATATGAAACGGTAGTTTAAAAATAGTTTATTTTATTATTTAGTATGCTCTTTAGCAACCATATCGATGCTGTTCTGACGATAATGAAATTTTCTGATTACGTTATGCTTCAGAAGTTTGAAAATACTATAACAAAATGCATCCATGGTATTTCCACAAATTACCTCTTAACAAAGCACCAATGATGAGTTTCCATCGATTGCAATATTATTTGAATATGTTATAAAGGAGAAAATATATGATACATGTATTTTTTTGGCGGCTCAATCCGATATTAAGGGTTCAAAAGTGGGAATAAAAATTGCGTAAATTCTTCGTTATATTTTTATTCAATTTAAATAGAAAATTTTTGTGAATTTGCGTTTACATTTACATATCATAATAACATAACCGAAAAGGTGTATGAAATTTTGCCATATTAAGTAGGCGACATTCCCGAAGAGTTTTTCTCCTTGTTTGAAATAAATAACAATCCTAGATCAGTGGTCGGCAGAAAGAGAGTATATAAATGTATTGATGTTTTACACCGTAAGAAATAATTTTATCTTTCTAGATATATGAATGAATAAATAAATTAATAAATCAATTAATCGTTAAGAGAATATCCGTATTCATTGAATTAAGATCGTTCATGTTTTTGTTTTCTATATTATAAAAAATAAAAATAATTCATAATAATGATAATAATAATTTTTTGATTGCGTACAAGGTACTCTGCTTCATTTTATATAATTCAAGAAAATAAAAAAAAATTCTTCCCACTCAACGTTCCACATTTTTAATTTGAAATGTAAGCGAAAAACAAAATAAATACCTACAATAAAAAAATCCTATAATAAAAAAAAAAAAAATTTTTAGAGTTTATATATTTCTTCAACAAAGCGGCATATACTTGCTCTGTTGAAAGTTAGCGTGCTACTGAATGATATAATTGTTTTTTTTTGTGCTCTTAGCTGTGGGATTTGTTGACATTCGAGTAGTGTATGTGTAAATTGCCGATTGTGTTCGGTCCCTGAGTATCAAAATTTTTATTTTCTCTAGTACTTAAAGGCTGTATTCACATAAAAGTGGATTAACATTTCGACTACCCCTATATAATTTAACCAATATTGGTGATATAATCGTGAAATTTTTGTAAATTACATTTTGTATCCCCATTACTGAGAAATGGTACACAGGAATGATAAATCTGGGTTCGATAAAGACCTTAAATTTATCTTTTATACAAAAAATTTTGGCCCTACCTTGGAACCCTTTAACGTTAGATTGGGCCGCTTTTCTTAATTGTTTCTCCTCTATATCATATAGCAATTCCATCGCAATTGGGGGAACTCATCAACGGTTTATTTCAGAAAGAAATACATTTTTTAAAGTTTTACTTGGAATTCTGTAAATTCTGTGTATTGATTCATAGTCCCAGCAAAAGCAGACCATATCAAGTAATTAAGCGAGTTGCATACTTTCAGCCTGTTTTCTAGCTAAATTACTAAATTACTTTTCTTTCGATGTCCCAAAATACATGGCCCGTTAACTCAAACCAAAATAAACATAAAAATTAAACAAATAAACATCACGTCATTTGATCCAACGAGACCCATTACTTTGTGTGTTTTGTAAGTTAGTGGATAATGACCTGCCATTGCCATATTTTCGCTGGGATAATTTAACGCATAACATTCTGGTCCATTTTGTTTTGTTTACACTAACTGCTCTTTGTTAATATCAAAGTAAAAATATAATATAATATCTTTTGTTTACTATCTTTTAAAATAATAATATCCGACGATGACTCATAATACTCTACAACGATATTAAAACGTATACAATATATTTAAATATATGAATAATATATGAAAAAAAAACATACATGGGTTATGATATTGATTTAACAAAAGTTCAACGATTTAAAAATTATTTTTTTAACTAATCAAATTTACGATATACATATATTTTCTAACATAAGAAAAAAATACCTCCTATTTCAGATAAATATATTTAAACAATTAAGCTACTATCTAACAACCGGGGTAAACAATTAAACCAAAAACTTATAAATTGTATGATAAGCGCTTTTTAAGACTTACTGGCACTTGTTGAAAGATTTTTTTTAATGGACTAATGTATGTTTTATTATTTTTTTCTTCTTCTCTTTAACTTGTAGTTGCACTCACTTCCACTTTTAATATATCTTGGTAATTATTTCACAATAGACTACTATTTTTTTTATTTTCTTCTTTATTTTATCTTTTTACTACTTGTTTGCCGGCAAATGTATAAAAAATGCGTATTATTTTGTTAGAGTACAAGCAATCCAAGCGTTCTTTCCAAAGAGTAGCAGATAACTAAATAAAAAATACTTGTTTTCTGGTATGTTAATAAGTTGAATGAATTGAAATTTATTTTTGTTATTTTTTGTTTACTGAGAGAGATACGAACAAATTTAGCATGAACGGTTGTATTTAGATCTGTCAGAGTTGTATATAAATAGGAATAGTAGTAGAAGCATAGAGAAAGAATTAGTTATACAGATACCATCAGACTAAGGGTGCTCCAACAAATTTTTTTACAGATTACCAAGACTCAGTAACGTGTTCCACATTGCGAGAAAACAGAAGAAAATTTAACAAATTTTCCTGATTTCAAAGAAAATTTTTCACCTTTCTACACAAATTTGAACCAATTTCCCTGATTATAAAATCCTTTTTATAAAACCAATTGGGAAATCAGCTATAAACCAATTGGACTTGCAAAAAAAAATAAATTGGTTTTACAAAGAAAACCAATTTGAATTGTAGAAAAACCTATTATAAAAATACCGAATACTTGTAATCTGTACATATAAAAACCATAAGAACGGACAGCGTGGGAAACACGAGAAAAAACAGCAGAAACTTAAGCAATTTTCCCTGATTCAAAGCAATGATTATCCCTTTCTTTGAAAATTTTCCTCACTAACTAGAAATCTGCTAAAAAATTAATAGGACTTACACCAAATTAATTGGTTTTGCGTATATGTAATTAAGTATAATATTATACATAATTATATTTAATTATACATAGTTATATTTAATCGTATCCAAGAAAAATGTGTAGAAAAAATTATATCTGAAAAAAATTCATCACTAACAAGACTTTTGAATATAAAGATTAACAGTCATATGCATAGACATTTAGTTTATTCTTATAGCAGTCTTATAAGGAAAATCTGTGGTTGTTTTACATGTTAATTTGATTTATAAATGTGTTATAAAAATCAACAAAATGTATATGCATATGACAGTTGATATATTTTTATGTACCCAGATTATTATAAACTAATTATATCGAACATAAAATATTGATCTTGTTGTCCCTAAATGTGTTAAAATTTAAAAGTTAAAAAAAAAATATTAATAAGAAAAAAATATACTAAAAAAGACGAAAAAAGGTATTTCCCTGGCATATATAATTATTTTTGTAAAATGTACCACATATATTTATTTATGTATAATTATATTGTTTATCATATCAAAAATATTGAACCATATATACAAAATATATCAAATTTGTTTGCTAATATTGCAAACTTTATATAATTATAAATTATATCATATAAAGAAATATTTTGATATAAAGTAGTATATTGAATCATATATAATTATAGATTACAGTATATTTAAAAATATTTGCTATATTGAATAATATATAATAATGTCTCATACTATATTAAGATATGTTTTTGATAAAGGACCATAATTCTCTATGTTATATATAAAGGAAGTGTTGGAGTGATTGTGTAAGTAAAGTCGAATTTGGACAAACAATTTTTTTTTTTTTATTGGTTTTCCTACGGACTTTTCAGTTTTTTATTATAAAATACATAACATTTCATATTATTGGGCACATAACTTAAAAATAGAAGATTCTCAACAGATGGCGTATCTTTTAGAGATGGTTTGTGTCTTTAATAACATATATGGCATTATGAGAGGGTAAAAATTTGTCATTTATTTCCACTTAGTCATTGAACAAAGTAGTTTAAACAACAAAGTTTTTTTTTTTTTTAGTTCGAAAATGTTGAATTTTGTGCCAAAGGAACAACATTTACGGAAAGTTTTGATTTGTTTTGGGGCCAGGCGACCATAGGATACCAGCACCGAACACAATTGATTCGATTAAAGTCAGCACTGGCCGAAAAAAACCATTAATTTGCAACCAGATATGAAGCTGTAATATTTCATCATGACAACGCTCGGTCACATGTTGCAAGACTACGCCTTATAGTCCAGACCTTGACCCGTTCGAATAATATTTATTTCAATCGATGCAGAATGCTCTCTCAGGAATACGCTTCACTTCAGAACAGGGTATCCGAAATTGGTTTGATTCGTTTTTATCCACAAAAAAATGAGCAGTTCTTTTGACAACAAATCCATATGTTGCCAGAAGAATAGGAAAATGTCATATCTACTGACGGCAAATATAGGGACCGCCATTTAACGTTTTTTTTTTCAACTAGTGCTTATTTCGTGAATGGTAACACTTAGCTCATGACTGATTTGACAGATAATTAGTTTTATCCTTCCGCTGAACGAATATGGTTGTGTATACGCTTGAACAACGCTGGGAAATATTGCGACATTACTTTGAAAATCATGGTTATGTTGCAGAATGTCATCTTTTCAAGATGAAGATGAAGCCATAGCTGTTAATTTTGGATTACGATTAGTAATCAATTAGATTACATTTTAAAAATAATTTAATTGATTATATAATTCTCTTTTGAAAAATTTCTGATTACTAATTGATTACGATTACAAATAATCTCAAATTAATCAAGATTACTTGCGATTACGATAAAATAATCAAAAGTAATCAAAAGTAATCAAAAAGTAATCTGATTACTTTCAAAGATTATTTTTGATTATTTTAGATTATTTTCCAAAAAAACAATAAAATAAAATGTCGTTCTCGTCGGAATTTGAACCTTGGACGCCGAATTTCATTGGTGATTAAAATAGTATTTGTTACATTTAGAAAATATGAAGGTACAGAGCAGTCTGTTATGTTCGTTTCAATATATAAAAGAGTAACATCTTAAAAGGGCTAGTGCAACATTTTTGAAATGGAACACTTTTTTTAGAAACAAAAACGCTATAAAATTCAATACAGGTTGAATTTCATGTAAACAAAAGTGTTCGTGACTACATTTGTTCAAGAAAAAGACAAAATGACTTTGGAAATAATCAAATATATTCAAAAGTAATCTTTAAAAGTAGTCGAATTGTTTTTTAATTACTTTTGATTCTTTTTGATTATTTTCTCGTAATCATTAGTTATCCTGATTATTTTTGGATTATTTGTAATCGTAATCAATTAGTAATCATGCTAAACTAAATATAATCGTAATTTAATCATTACTTCACCTTTCGAAAAAAAGTAATCTAATTACTAATTATTATGATTAGTAATCATTACTTAACAGCTATGGATGAAGCTTATTTACATACCCGTAAACAAGCAAAATTGTCGCATTTGGGGCACAGGAAACCCGCACGCATACATTGAAAAGCCGATGCACCCAAAACAAGTCACTGTTTGGTGCGGATTTTGGTCAAGAGGCATAATTGGGCCATTTTGCTTCGGAAATGAGCAAGGAGTGGCCGCTACAGTCAATGGCGATCGTTATCGGGCCATGTTGAACGAATTTTTTTTTTCACAAAAATTGAAGAGGAGGATATTGGCAACATTTGGTTTCAACAGGACGGCGCTACGTGCCACACAGCCGAAGCTACACTCGATGTTTTGCGCCCTGTTTTTGAAGATCGCATTATCAACCGCAGAGCTGATGTCGTTTGGCCACCTCGGAGCTGCGATTTGACTATTATTTGTGGGGTGCCGTCAAAGATAAGTGTTACGCCGACAAGCCAGAGACAATTGACGCTTTAAAGGACAATATTCGTAAAGCCATTGGTGAAATACACCTGCACACAATTGATAACGTGCTTAAAAATTAGACCGATCGTGTAGGCTACTGCATGGCCAGCCGAGGCAGCCATTTTAATGAAATTATTTTCCATTATTAACCGTAAGGATTGTACTTTCAAATAAAAAAAAGAAATTTGAGAAAATATTCAGTAGTTTTTTTATAGCATTTTCAAAAAATAAAAGTTATTTGGCGGACCCTATACTTCAAATAAATTTATATTGTACCAATATTTCTCAATATAAGATAATTAAAAAAACAATATAATGTAATATATAATTTAACATGGTAATGCATGTTTCTAGTTGAAGCTATCAACACGAAGTGTAAACTCGATATAAATACAAAAAGTTTAAAATAACTTCAGAATCTGAGAACTTTTAAAAGTGTACTATTTCTCAAAAGATGGATCAATAGTTCAAACAGATAAATTTTTTGTTACAAAGAATTATTTCTATTTGAAATTATTTTAAATATAAACGGATATGTCCAAACAGGTATTGCTGGAATATCTTCTGAAACTTGTTCTATTTACATCTTACATTTAAGTTCCGGTAAACGTATTCGGGTTCTAAGGAATTATTTCTAGTAAAGAATGTTGTAGAATTGATGGGATGGAAAGCGATTGTAAAATATATATATTTTTTTTTTTTTTGTAGTAGATGTTAGAAAACACGGAGTTCATACAGAACTAAAATGTCATTGCTTTGATGTGCTTAAAAATGTTATATAATCCTTAAGAAAGTGAAGTGAAAGAGATCACTCGATTTTATAAGAATTTAAGTGTATTTTGATTTTTTTCCTAGCTTTGCTAGACATTTTTTACACAGGTTCAGAAAAAAAAACGGAAAAACTCCATATTAAAAATTTTACCGGTCGAAAAATTATTTGAGTTTTATATTTTGTGTTTCGAGATTAACCGAACTAGAGGCGATTAAATGAGGAATCTGTTAACCGAATTGCAAACACTGCCTTTCGTATGAAGTTAACTCATGAATGTCAAATTCTTTTAAAGATAAAAGTGATGTTGCTATCTTTGGTACTCTGCTAAAGCCTTTGTAAAATTCTCTTTTTCTAATTTTTTTAACATTTTATTTTTAATTTTTTGCTTAATAAATCAAATAAAATTCTCACAAAACGGAGGAAAAAATTTAGAAAAAAGCTGGTGTTATAAGGGTTTCCCATGATGAATTTCCTGACAAGTGGTCTAATAATTTAGAAGTTACATTTTTTCCAACACACGATTTTTTCTAAAAAAAAAATTCAAGTTACATCCTTAAAGAAACTTTACTAACTGAAAACCACCATGTAACTTTAATTTATTTTCCTCATAAAAATCATTAAAACAATTCGATAATGTTAATTGTTTTGAAATGTATCATTATGTATAACTTAATTTCATGAATTTTTAATTTGTAGGCTGAACTACAGAAAACAATCGTCTAAATGTTTGAAATATAAAAATCAATTGACTTTATTCGTGTAATATTGTTGGAACAGTAGACGTATATTATTGCAAAATGCATACAAATATAACAAAAATTAAAACCAATAAAGATTTATTACCTATGCATATTTATTTTAAAGAAAATTCAAAAAGATTTTTATTGGAATCTTCATTAAATGGTTTAAAATACATTCAGGATGTGCAACGGAATATATGCGAAAGTTAAGTTTAAATTATATAACTTATAGAAAAAAGTAATTTGTATTGTGCGGTCCCTTTACATTAAAAATTTGTTATATTAAAATCCGAAAAGGGTTAAAATAATAGTTTTTAAATACAATTAATTTATTCATTAAAACAACAATATTTTGATTATTTGAAAATAATTTCAATAAGTTAATATTTGTGGTGTTTTATAATTTTAGATTATATTACTTAATATCATTTTCCATTGTATTCACCGCCGGTTTGTATATGGCCATATATTTCCTACAAAAATGGCAAAGTACCCCGGTGCTTATTAGTATGAGTTCTACAACTACTTCAATACAGGAAATACCATTTCCAGCAATTACCTTCTGTAATATGAATCAGATTTTGCATAGTAAAGCTTCAAAATTTAAAAGGTAAGTTTAAAAAGGAAAACTTATTAATTTCACAATTGATTTTTCTTATTTTCAGACACTCTCCCGATTATGCAATGTTACAAAAAGTATGTTTTCAAAATTATAATTATTCGCGTTTTGAAAATTTTAAACCACGTTCCGTAGGCGATACATTTGGAAATTTTATAGTAAAGGTAATAAAAACATCCACTGATTCGTAAAGCCTTTAACAATATTCAATTTTAGAATGCTCAATCCTGCAGTGACATGCTAGTTTATTGTAAATTTGGTCCGAATAAAGAAACATGTACCGATTTATTTCGCGAGGTACTTTTGGATGAAGGTCTATGTTGTGTTTTTAATCAATTACATCCATTTTTTCTTTACAAAGGAGAGTATGTAATTTTTTAACTTACGAAATTAATACGCACATTAACTTTCCAAATATTTAGTTATCAATTTATACGAGATTTTTCATCATCAAATGGACGTACAAGTATTCCGGTTAATTGGAATCTGGAAACAGGTTATGATCAACTTAATTTGCCTAAAATTTATTATCCTCGAACAGCAGCAGGTAAAAAAAATAACATAATTTAAGCCAGTCATGGCTGACCATTTCATTGGCTACACCATAAAATTATTTGTTTTCTATTCCGAGAACCTGACTAATTTCGAAAATATATCTGATATTAAATTTATTGGATTAGATACAAATAAAACTAATCCAAGCAAATTTTCTGTAAAAAGCAAATTTAAATTAATTATTCTGTAAAGAAGAAATGTCCAAGAATATACAGAGTTTTTTTATAATTACTGGAAATTGTAACTCGCTTCATGGATTTTTTATAATAATTTTATACCATACACAACTACGTGGTCGGTGCCCAATAAGTTTGTAATGATGTACCTACCAAAAATATCGGACAAATATTTGTTTAATTATTATTTGATTTAAAAAGATTAATCAGTCCGTCTTTCTGTCAGTGTGTTACTGTAAATTTTGTAATGAAAATATATATTAATAAAATTAGGACTATAAGTTTCTATTGGCCCAAGGACTAAACTGCTTAAAATTAGTTAGAGTCGGTCAATATTAAGATTAACCTCCCGTAGATAGGTCTTATCTGAATTGAGACACAAAACCGTTGGGACAGCAAATTATGAGTTCAAATTTAAATAAAATCTGACCACATTTTGACCTAGTTGCCATATTTTATTAACCTTCCCGTTATTTGCTTAAATTCTGTTTAGGTCATTTCATATAAATTTTTCTTTATTGATTATAAAAAAAAAGAATCAGGGAAATTCCTGGAATTTGAAACGCTTTTCATTGATTCCAAATAGAAAATGATAATTGATTTAACAGAAAACAAAGAAATTCTTTGCAAAAAGCTTATTAGTACCAACGGTTAATATCAGGCGTCTCACAAAATTCCAAGTGGTGGGCATTGTGATGTAATGGTTAGCGTGTGGTATTAATTTAATGCGGGTTCAATCTTCAGCGACGGCAACATCAATTTTGAAAAAAATATGTATGAGTTATCTATCCTTAATATATATAGCAACTTTCTCCTTCGATGTGCCCATAGCACTTAACACCACCGTAGTAAAGCAACATAATCCAAAGACTGATAAGTTCCCGGTCTGACATTTAGATGGCGCCACAAATACATAATCTATATTTTTTTTAGGAGGTACTAAAAAAGGTTGCCGTAAAAATTGAATGACCATCTCACGTTGTGTTTCAAAGATACAGTGGTTTTAGTGAATCAACATTTTTTATTTTCAAATGAATCTAAAGAAAAGATTTTCGTATGTTGCTAAAAACATTGCTCTTGGTAAAACACCGTTGAAACAAAAGCTTGACTTTATAAATGCTATCCGGACTCTGCACCGAAAAAATCGGTGATTATTGCCTGGTTTTCTGACTTAAAACGTGTTCGTACGAACATCGATGATGTGCCACGATCTGGTCGTCCAAAAAAGGTGGTTATACCGAAACACATACAATAAGTTTAGAAGATCCATAGTTATTATGATTTTTTTTAACTAGTATGCATCGCCAAATGAAATCAGAACTTACATCTAAGTCGAAGGCATATGCCCGATACTTCTAAGTCTAATAAATGCCAGCGCAAACTTATTATACCCCGACCACGTAGTAGTGCAGGCTATAATTACTATTTGAGACTATAGAAGATCGAGTGAAAAAAATTCCGGAAAAAAATTAAGCGCGATTATTTACGACTCTGCGAGAATTTTAAATATTTTTTTATATGAGTAGTAATTTGATCCCATTGAAATTTCTGCAACAGGTTCCGGTGTATCAATGGGCTTAACTGTGGTATTAAATGCTGGATTAGATGAATATTACTGTAGTTCAACAAATGGTCCAGGTTTCAAGGTAAATAAAATTATTTTAATGCCATAAAACATGCGATATATATAGGGTGGTCCAAATTCAGGTATCTCTTTGGATCATATGTTATTTTGACAGTGATCAAAATGAGTGATTTCAATGCACCAGCATCGGTATTTCACGCACCAGCATGGTGATGACAATTTTGCACAAAGATCAAGGATTATTCGCTTACGAGGTCCAGCTTCTCAGCTAGGGCCTTTCAGAAGCCCTAATCAAACATCGAATTTGGCCGAAAAATCAACTTTTCTGAAATGCGCCTAGCATTTTCATCCCGGCCTCTATGCCAGCAAACAACATTTCCGCACGTTATTGTCCAGATCTACAGGGAGTGACAGTTTGGTATGGACTTTGGAGTGGTGGCAAAATTGGACCATTTTTTTGAATACTCCTCTGAAAACGATATTTTAGTCAACGGCGAGCGCTAAAAAGCTATGATTAAGGCCTTTTTATGGGATGAAATGGAAAATCTGAACTTGGATAATCTTTAGTTTTAGCAGTATGGTACTCAATGTCACACAGCTCAATCGATAATTTGCGCACTAAGTTCGGTAGTTGGCGATATCAATTGGCCGCCTTGGAGCTGCAAGTTAACGAATTTAGACTTTTTCTTGTAAGGTGTAAGACCTATGCGATGCGATTAATTCAAAAACCAACCACACCCTTATGTCAGGATGAGCTACTGCAAATCCAGCCAGCGGCAGCCACATGAATGAAATCGCACGCAAAGAAAAAACATGGTTGAAAGAATCATATTCGAAGAGCATCATATATTTTTGGGTTTATGATTGTGCCAACAATAGTTGTACTATATTATGGTTATCATATTATAATAATAAAATATCCATAATTTTACCATAATATTGTCCCTACAGTTATATTATGATTCAAATATTACAATATTATGATTCTGTATAAATATATTATGATGTTGAATTTATCATAATATGATTGCATGTACTCATAGTATGCTCAAAACGTTATTACATTATGGTCCCCATAACTATATTATGATTTCTGGATTATCATAATATGATCCATATAAAATCTTTATATAGAATCTTTTTGACAATGAATTTATTATTGTAAATAATATTACATGTATAAGGAATTTTCGAAAAAACCCTCAAAAAATCTTCTAAAGTTAAAAAAAAAAATAAACTGGAAAGGTATTTTCTGTCCAGTTTTAGTAAACAATATATGATTGTTTTTTTAAGACATTTTTTGGTTTTTATGAAAACAAGACAATACTCGTATTAGGACTGTAAATCTCAAAGTAATGTTTTATTTGATGTATAAATATTCATTGATTGTTGACTCATTTTATGGTTACATAATTATCATATTTTTTTCATAGTCAGAATTTTTGTTACCACAGTATGCTTACAGCCAATCATGTTATAAAATACAAGGTGTCAATCATAAAATAGTAAAATATATACTATAATAATGATGATAGCGACCATGTTGATGGTTAGATAACTAATAATATGGTTGTGACAACCATACCCATTGCAGCAAGCACAATATAGTAGCAGTGATCATGTTGCAACCATGTTTTTTCTCTGCGTGCGTGTTCCAAAAATAATGGGAATATTTGTTTTTTCTAATAAAGAAATTAGGCTTAGTTAATTTTATTTAATTTTTAGAAACATTCTTGTATTTGGACCACCCTTTATATGAACAAACATTATCATACATAAAATATATGAATATAAGGCCATGCATAGTTTAATATGTGAGCATACATGATCTCATATATGACTTTATACATTCGGATCCAAAATTTAAGGATATACATAAGGCTGTGAATGTTCAAATATAAGCATACACGATTCGTATATAATTCCAATAAAGGGTCAAAAGACATATGGTTGTATACTTTAAGATCATTTATGGTCATAATATGTGATCAAACACAAGACCTTGTATGATAAGGTATATTCATGTATATTTCAATTATCTCATGAGATTTTTTTAACCATTTTAAAGGTTTTACTATACAATCCAATCGATGCTCCTCACATAAAGGAAACTGGACTTCCCATTATGTTGGGCCACCAATCAAGAGTACGTGTGAATACTAAATATATTTCGGCTATGTCTTCGTTGCGCTCCATTAATTCTAAGGCTAGACAATGCTATTTTTCAGGGGAAAAAAATCTACTCTATTTTAAATATTATACTCGTCGCAATTGTGAAATGGAATGTGATGCACAGTTGTTGTATCGTCTTTGCAATTGCATTGCTTATTATATGCCCCGAATATATGCCAATGCCAGTATCTGCTATTTAACAGAAATGAATTGTGTGGCGGCGGTAGAAACTATGATCTTTGATCATCAAAATAGAAAATGTAAAGAAGATTGTTTATCGGGTTGTCATGATTTATGGTTTTTCCCCGATATGTTTGTAACACCATTGGCCTATAAAGATTATGCCTTACAAGATCCATTTTTTCGCAATAAAACAAAAGATGTGATGCACACAAATTTAGCAGCGGTTCAGTTTTATTTTAAGGATAACTTTTTTCGTGGTAATATTAGGGTGCCATATACAGGATTTACCGAATTCTTGTGTGAGTACATAAAAATGAAAATGTTATTTGTAGTGATAGACTAAAAAAAAACTATTTTATATGCAGCACAAACTGGTGGAATCATGAGTTTAATGATGGGCTTTAGTGTCGTTTCAGTAGCCGAAGTTTTTTATTTTGTTCTATTTAAACCATTTATTGATTCGTTTTTGAAAAGATCACCCACAGTAGAATATGCCAACCGTGCTGATGAAATGGAGGTTAGTTTTTATAAAAAAAAAATATGTTGAACAATACTTTAATATTTATTTTTATGGGAAAATCATTGCAATGAATTATATATAGACTTCTAAAATCATATATTACTAACATATATGTTATTTTTTGACTAATATAAATATCTACTATTTTGAAAGGAATCATTTTTATTAGAAGCACTACCTTTATATAATTTCCCAATTTCTTACTATATGAATTTTCTGAAATTTTCGTTATATTTTTTTTTTTTTTCAGATAAATAATATGGATAGATTTCACCATCAAATGCTGTTTAAGAGACGTAAACACATTCATAATAGAGTTATGCATTGGGATCAGAATGTTCTGCAAAAATACAGAAATCAAAGATATTAAAAATTTCTCTGTAGTAATAAAATTAAAATTTTTATGCACCTAATCTCTTGAATAATATAAATATGTTTACACTATTTTTACACGGTGATTTTCAACTGCGATAGTCATGAAGAAATCATGTAAATTTATTAGAACAAACATAAAACCTTTTGCTTTTGCAACTAATTAATGTTAGATATCGAAACAAATTATAATTTCTACTATATTGGACAATGCCTGCCTGAAATGTACAGAAATAAAAAAAGTTGTAATTTTTATTTACCAACCGCGAAAAAAATTTCTTTTTCGCTGATATTTGATTTTTTTTTTTTTAATCATTGATGTTCAGCTTTTAATTGCCAAAAATAATAATATTTATTTGTAGGTTAGGTTAAGTTGTAGTGGCCAGACTTACTCCTTGACTATTAGACCATTTGGGTTCCTATGTTTATACGATAAACGCCACATAATAAGGCTATAAAATTGCACTGATATCAAGTGTCCGACGCTTTCTTTGCAAACGCCAAAAGTCTTAAAATTCCGATTTTAAAGTTGTCCTTCATATCTGCTAATAGTTGATATTCTAAGGAACTGAAAATGACGCATTCAAGAGCTGGATAATGACGTATGATATGATTCACCTTTATCTTGTATCAGCCAGACGTCAACGTAAATCTGTATATCAAATTTAATGAGTTTCATTCTTATGCATTAAAAGATAGAAAAATTAAACATAACGAAAATCTATACAAAACAGATTTTTATTGTGTTCTTACGTTTTGTATATATTCAATGCATAATTATAAAACCAAAAACATAACACAATATCTTCTAGGAAAATCTATAAGTACGTCAGAGTGGGGGGAGATCAGTGTAGAAATTATCATAAGAACCATCTGTAGTGGTAGAATCGGCAGCCATTTTTTTAGACAGAACTGCAGCCTAAAAAATACTGCACTTATTGAATAGGACCTCTCGATACCCAGCGCTCGCCAGCAAACCGCAGCTCCGATTACTTCCTTCATCGAACAACCATCCGTACTCCCCTAGTAATAATTAGGGAATTGTAAAATCAAGGTCAGCAGTCATTCTGGCTGTCAGAACTGCTGCCTGAAAAGTACTGCAGTTGTTGGTTAGTTTATAAGATACCTCGTTATCCAAACCGCAGCTCCGATTCCTTCCTCCACCTAACAACCATCCATATTCGCCTAAAGTGAAAATTAGGGAATCGGTAAAGACTGTAACAATTCGTATGTCCAATTACCATAAGGTCTTTACAGGTTGGTTGAAAAGTTCCTGCGCTCGAAATGAAAGAATACTGGTTTAGTTACGAAATATATTTTTTTATTCAATATAATCTCCTAGAAGCTCAATACACTTGTTCCAATGATCTTCCAATAATTTTATCCCATCCTTATAATGGTTTTCCGGAAGCTCTGCAAAATAACCGTCTACGGCTGCTATGGCCTCTTCATTCGACGAAAATTCTTTCCACGAAAGAATTGTTTGAGATTTCTGAAGAGATAGTAGTCACTGGGAGCCAAATCTGGTGAATACGTACTTTGATTCTTTGAATTTAGCCATCGTCAAAACACTTTTGTGAGCAGGTGCATTGTCTTGATAAAAAATTATTTTTTTCTTCTTTAAACCAGGTCTTTTCTCACGAATTTTTTCATCCAGCTGATCCAAAAGGCTGCAATAATATTCAGAGTTGATTGTTTTACCTTTCTAAAGATAATCAATCAACATAATTCATTTTGCATCCCAAAAAACTGATGCCATAACCTTCTTTGCTGATCGTTGTGGCTTCACCTGCTTTGGAGCTGAACAACCAGCTTCAGTCCACTGTAAAAGTTCTTGTTTCAATTTAGAATCATGGTGGTAGATCCAAGTCTCATCCATAGTTATAAAACGACGCAAGAAGTCGGTTTTATTCGGCTTAAAACGTTCCAAATTACGTTGAGAAATTTGTTTTCGATTCAGTTTTTGTTGAATTGTTAATGTGTGCGGCACTAACTTTCCAAACAGTTTTTTCATACGGAATTCTTCATGTAAAATATGGAGTACTCATTCGTCTGAGATGCTTATGGCATTAGCAATCTCACGCTTGGTCAAACTTGGATCTTCACTAACCATATTATTTACCTGCTCAATGATTTCTGCTGTGGTTGCAGTTTTTGGTCGTCCTTCGCGTGGATCGTCTTTAAGGCTGGTACGACCACGTTTAAATTCACCAGCCCGAATTTCAACGGTGCGTTTTGAAGGTGAGGACTCCTTATATACTTCTAACAATTGTTCATAAATTTCCTTTGCTTTTAAACCCTTCAAAACAAAGAATCTAATGACTGCACGATATTCAATTTTTTCCATATTAAAAAAAATCAATGAAACGTCAACTTCAAATGGCTTGTAAACAAAGAAAGAATTGACAGAATGACTTGCAACTTTGCATGTGTTCTCAGGACAGTTATACCAACGTGAGAAAAAAAAGTTTGGAGCTAGCAGTGCCATTTCTTGGTGAGCGCAGGAACTTTTCAACCAATATTGTCCGTAATCGAATAGTAGATTTCCTCGAGCTTCTCACCACCAACAGATTAATCGATTATTATATTATATCCAGTACAGTAGTCGGCGTGCTAGATAGAGCATTGGCGATGCATAGTTCAATAAATCACTTCACAGGTGACTACAGTACACTCTCCATCACCGTCCGCCAAAGAGGTACTCCATAAAGCAGAATTGCCAAAGAAGTAGTCCATAAAGTAAAATCGGCTTGTTAGCTTCCGTGTAAATCCACTACATGAGATTAGATGGCAGACCACAAGTTTTGAACATCTCCTCAACACTAAATTTTCATACCAGCTAACTGTACAATATTACCCTCGGGTACTTTGTATGGTGCTTCAGAATAAGGTCTATCAATATCATCCAACACAGGTGGGTTTTAAATATGTATCTTAGTTCTGTTAGAAAAGAGTATAATGTGCGTCTACTTTTAAACAAACAAATTAACTATTTTTGGCGAGGCTGACACATGTATTTCGATTTGGCAAAAGATCTCCTCCGAATCCGAAGTTTATGAAAATTTAAAGCTTAGAAAACCTATTTAAACGTATGTTTTGCTCAATAGAATTCAGTTTAAATGGTATTTCGACACGTTAAATATATCTGGTTGAAATTTGGGTTGAAAGTGTCATTTGTAAAAGTTAATCATGCCTTATTGTTTAAAGATAATCGGATCAAATTTAAAACTTGTATCTTTATAAACTACTTCCCCAATATTGCTTAAATGTATGTTTTACTATTTAGGTCTCTATTTTTCTGCCCTGACGTTAAAATTAGAACCGGGGCCTGATTCGCGATATTTAAACTGCTTTTCAAAATATGATCCAAATTATGCTTTATGTAGGGTATTTTATTAATTTATTAACTTGCTTTGCATTATTGTTAAATATATGAAATAATTTAAGTATTCAACAAACTAAAATATGTATTGGCTAAAATTCCAATTAAGTACATACAGGTTTCACAATGTTACATTACCTTTATTTAAACACCGGATGGAGAAAGTGGTTTAAAGTTGCAGCAAAGGTGAATAAACACGTACTTTTTTATTTTTTTGACTATATCAAATTACACGCACTATGTAATTTTTTAATTTTTATTTTTCTTAACGACAAAAAAGTTACAATTTGAATTTGTGTTTATTTTTCTGGTTGCTTAATTTACAAAAGATAAATTAATTTAAATTAATACACAAAAGCGCACTTTATACAAAAATTTGTTTTTTTTATATTTGCTTTATTTTTTTTTTCTAACTTACATAGGAAACAAATTAACCGGCCAACAAATGTTTATACGATCACAAGAGAAATAAAACTGAAATGTGTAAAGAGATAAAGATAATATCAAACATTCAAACAGGTTGTTCATAATTGTTGCCACTTATTTTACCAGATTGTTTTGTAAAGAGTCTCAAACAAAATCCAAACTTGTTACAAACAATGTTGTCACTTTTAACTGTAACATAAAAATTTTTTTTATGTAAATACTAGCGGATCCCGGCTTGCTTCGCTACGCAGGAATATTAACATTGAATTAAATTTATTGTTTTTTTTTTATTTGAAAATAATGAAAAAAAAAAAAGGAAATCCATTCAATACAATAGTGTGTAAAGAACCTTAAAATGATCACTCACTGACAGCTGTCAATGTGTATGCGTGAAAGCGCTACAACGTGTATTTACCGTGTGTATGAAGTCAGCACACAGCATACAATCCGCACACGCTCATGGGCGCCTAGGTATTTGTTGTTGTTATATGGACTAAATCACATGTTGACATGAAAGGTCATAACTCACGAACGCGTCGACTAGAGTATGCAAAAAACCGGCCTTTTGAAAAAACCGGTTTCGGTTTTCTTCGAAAAATAGAATTTTAAAAAAACCGGTTTCGGTTTTTGCAGAAAAAACCGGTCAACCGGTTTCTTCGTTTTTTTTTTTAATTTGAATAATTTTTTTTTTTTAATTTGAATAATTTGTTAATTGTTATTATTACAAAAAAAAAACAAATTTAATTTATAAAGTAATAAAAATAAAAAAATACATTCAAATATATATACATATATATTAATTTAAATTTAACTTTTTTATTGTATTTCATTTCAACAAAAAATTAATTTAAAACCAATATTTTTTAATAATAATATCTTAAAAATTAATATTATAAAACTATATTCATATCAAATGAATAGAGATCATTAAGTTTGTAAATTGGTAAAATTAGGTACGTTAGTAATTTGAACGTTTAAAACGTTTGGCATTAAATAAGTTTTTTTAATATTAAATTTTAAATATGTAAAAAGAAAATCTATTTTTCACTTCTAAAATAATATTTTAGAAATAATATGCAATTTAAATGTTTCGTTTTAAGTCGATTTTTTTGTTTGCTTTCGATAAAGCTAGAAGTGGAAAATACTCTTTCACTAATAGTAGATGTTGGACAAATAGTCAAAAGACAATTATATAAATTTTCCAACTTTTCAGTTCTTTATCAAGATATATGATGAACGATTCTGTACAGTGTCTTTTTTAGGATTTTGAATATTGTTTATTGTGTTATTTAGATCAGAAATTAAACTATTTGAATTTGGAATATCCAAAGTTAAGTCTTCATCGGAATCTATCAGACTTACATCTAAATTTTCATAACCAAACAAACGATTATAAAAGTGTTCGGAAAAAATAAAAGAGACCAAGTAACCCAGTTGGTGATGTAATCAAAAAAACCGGTTAACCGAACAAAAAAGACTGGTTTTCGGTTTTCTTCGAATTAACAAAATATTCGAAACCGATCGGTTTTTAAAAATAAAGAAACCGGTTGACCGGTTTCGGTTTTTGAATACTCTAGCGTCGACTGATTTCGAGCAAATTTTAGACAAACCATCTACACGACCATACGAACAAATTTATTCGAATTCGGTTTGACCGTTCGTAAGTTATAAAGTCACATCACACTTGCAACAACTTTTTATATATAGATATTTTTATTTAAAACTTTCTGTTTAAAATAATAACAATTGTAATTGGTAATTTTTAATACTATACTAGCATTTCCATTTCTAACCAAAGAGAGTAGATCAACAAGAGAAATTAATTTGGCATTAAGGAGAAATGTATTAATACTCCAAACTTTTTCTCATTGTATTTTATATGTTAAGTAACAAATCGGATTAATATGTTATTTGGCAACACTTCTCACTTTAACGACTTTAGTTTCTCTTGTTGGTCTACTCTCTTTGTTACAATTGTAGTTACCAGATAAATTATAACTAAGAATAAGGCAGGCAAAAATAACCCTAAAAATTTAGTTTTTAAAACTTCGAACAGTTTTGTGTTTACCGGTGGTATTTTATTTATTTCTTCTATATATGTAGTTATTTCTATATTTCTGAGTGTTAAAAAATAAAAAAAATTTTTAAATTTATTTTTTATAAAAAAGAAAAACTAGTTTTACAAAAAAGTTAAGTTGCGCAACATACATATATGATATTCTTGATTTTTCATAAGCTGACATTAATTGCTAGAGGCTAATTTCCATTTTGCCTTAATTATAACATTTATTAGATATAACCTGTTTGGGATTATAAATTTTCTACTAAAGCTCATCTACATATTTTAATATATAGGTATAGGAAATCGGAAAATTTATTATTTAATCTCTATCTGTGCTATTTTTAATTTTTCAAAATTCAAAGTAAGTAAAACAGGTAATGTTCAAATTGTTCTTACGTTTTAAGTAATTATCTGATTTTAACGAAAGCAATCATTGTAAAAATTACCATACTCACAATATATTTTCCGTTATCGACTGTAGTTTATTTAAAAAGTAATACATAAAGTTTGTTTTAAATGAAGAATCAATTGAAATTCATAGAAATATATATTTTAACCATTTGAATCAGTCATTCAAAAAACAAATTATAAAATTTTACAGACATTCAGTAGGTGTTGATATTTTCTGTTAAATGTAAATTTTCTGTTTCTTAAAATTTAAATTCATAAAATTCCTTTTTGTTTTTTTTTTTACGAAAATAGTACAAAATTATTTTAATAAAAATTACAAGAAATTATTGAAATATACATACACACCAGAGAACTGCATTTGCTGATTGCAAAACGTTCATACGCAATCAACACAAGAATAAATATGTGTTTGCGTTCTAACGCTGAATATACTCCAACACACATATTTGTGGATGATTTTAAATCAATCAAACGACGTGCAAATTGTTTTGTCACTGATTTATAATCATCGGTCGTTGTTAAACCATTGATTTTATTCCGTTCATTCGAGCCAACAATAATTATTTTGATGTAGAATAAATCAGAAAAAAACACAAACAACGTGTATGAGTGTAGTCATAATTAAAACAAAATAGTTTCTTATCTATAAAAAGGAGGTGGTTTTGTAGAAACACATTTCATAAATGTTATATGTATATTAGGGTGGGTCTAAAATACTTTTTTTTAGAATTTTTATTAGGAATACCAAAAATATTGTTCTTTGTGAATTTTTTTTTTTAATTAAGGTCGACATCTCAGGCTCGCCCAATCCGGTTAAAGTTAAATATTGCCTAATTTTTCAATCAAAATAGATGAAAAAAAATTTAGACAATATTTAAAGTTTTCTGGATTAGGCAAGCCTGAGATATCGACCTAAATTTTTTTTCCAAAAAAATATTTATATTTCACAAAGAAGAATATTTTAATTACCAATAAAAATTCTAAAAAAGCGGATTTAAGTCCCACCCTAATGTAAAGAATATCATTTATGAAATGTGTTTCTATTTTGTTTTAATTATGAATACACTCATACGCGTTGTTTGTTGTTTTTTCTGATTTAATCAACGCTGACTTTTTGTTGAGTAATTAAATTTGCAGTAAACATAATCGACATATGATTCAAACTGATCCGAATAACGCGTTCAGTAACATGATGCTGATTTTATTCTACAGTGAATTTTGTTGAATTATTAAATGTGAACAAGAATTTTTGTGTATGATTAAATCAAGAAAAAAGTTGATTTTGCAGTTCTCTAATACACACAAAGCGAATAAAAATATATACATCTGTGTGTGTGTTGTATTTTGTAATTACATACCAATAAAAAAAACTTTCAATTTGAAAAACAAACCACAAAAGTAGTTTTTTCTAACTTTTGTCAGTTAAAAATTGATGGTTATTTTAAAAGACTTTCTATTATTTTTACTACTTTTGTCGATTATAATGATTGAAAATAAACAACAAAATGGGTTGAATATAATTAAAAATCAGTAGTCTTCTTTTTGACTGTATTTTTGATTAATTTAATATGTATTTTAAGTTGTTTTTAAAAAAATAATATTGTGTGTATAGTTAATTATTAAAATATTTAAATTAAAATGTAATACACTTACAAAAATTTATTATAATCGTTATTAATATGAAATTCTAAAATGTTTATAATAACTTAAATATAATGGCAGCTGTGGTTTTGGAAAACCATAAGGCCGGTCATAATTATCATATTTCGTGTTTGACTGAAAAGAAACCAGATATCATAAAAATCTTCGTAAGTGCATTGAAAAAAATTACTGCAAAAAAGTGCTTTATATATAAAAAAAATAGCTTTATTGACAGAATCTCTCAATAATTCACTCTATATTTCCGTTCGCTAAGATGTCAGGTTTTGGGAATCATACGACGAGGGACAAAAATAGGGAAAAGATTCTCCTTTGACAGGCTGCCCAAACCCTCTTTGACCACAAACTAGTTATTTAAAAAAAGTGTTCCTAGCATGTGGATTCATTTAATAATTTTTTATAATTACCGCCAAAAACATGTTAAAAATGGCAGTTCAAAAGAGAAAATTTGTCATTTACTGACTTTAAATATAGTTAGTAAAAATACTAACGTCAGGCATGCAAAACATATAATACCCTACACCAAGAAAAAAATTTTGTCAAGTTTCGGAAAGCGGTCCAAATTTCGGGAAGGTCCTGTTACTTTTTTATGAACAGGCCAGTCCGATATAAAATGTACAATCCAAATTTAAACAAGATATCTACGGATTTGTGTGTAGAGACACACAATTTTAAAACCAATTCAGAAAGGACCTTTCTGAATTTTATGGTCTGCAAATTCAGCTGGGTTCGTCTTTCGGCCAAAAAAAAAATTTACCTACTAAATTTCATCTAAATTTAATTTTATTTGCGACTTGTAGCTTGACTAAAGTCCATTTAATCAAACATCGGCAAGGCGGGTTTATTGAGGACTAGGTCCAAATAATGCTTGATTTTCTTCAAATGTAAAGTAATCATTCATGATCCAATATAACACTCACAACCCAAATTTCAAACAGAGAAGGGACCTTTCTATGCGAGACAGGATTGAATATGGGCCGGTTTTTACCAAATTCAGCAGCGTTCGTCCTTAGTTCAAAAGTTACTTATGCCACAATTGATTCTGAGTCGATTGGTTTACCATAAAGTGGGTTAGTTACTTTTTGTAGTTGCAAGCATCAGCACAAGTTAATTTTACCTTGGCTACGTTGTGGTATAGGGTACAAATATATGATCCCTGTAGTATGGGCTAATTCATTGATAACGTACTTTTGGGAATTTTCACCACTGACAAACAATTGTCCCCCTTAACGGTCTGCTTAAACCGCTTTGGCTAAAAATCTAAGATTGAGCGGCTATTTTAGTGATAAGATATTTTTTGAAATTCAATTGGCAAGTAATTCGATAGTCAGAACGAATCTATTTTGTGGCAATAATAGTCATATTTTAAATTAACTATACGTACCGTAGATGTATTCAAATTCGGTATATTGGACGGATTCACTTCTTCCACATCTATTATATTTGTTTGAAAAATTTTTAAGCAACAATCAGTAAGAGGTTTAACCATAAAAAAATATATCAGCTCGATTACAGTTATAACACTAAATCCCATCATTAGACTCATAATACCACCAGTTTGTGCTATAATAAAGACAATAGTAAGCAGTTTGGAAAATATGTAAACAACTTTAGATATCTTAAACTTACATAGATATTCAGTTAAGCCCATATAAGGAGTTTTTACATTACTCCGATAGAAATTCTCAGGATAAAAAACTGTTAATAATGCTAAATTACTCGTTATATATTCTCTGGATAAATTATTAAAATATGGATCTTGTAAGCCATAGTCGCGTGAAGCCAATGGTGTTTTAAATGCAATTGGAGTAAAATTAAGATCATGACAACTGGACAAACAATCTCGTTTGCACTTCAATCTCTTTAAATCTGTAAAATCATTTTCCGCCTCTACAACACAATCAAAATGTCGGACATGACATATAGTAGCATTTTCCATTACCAAGGGTAGATTATATGGAATACAATTACATTCTCTCAACATAAAATATGCATCACATTCCATTTCACAGTTACGTTGAGTATAATAACGAAAATATACAAGAGGATGTTCGTCACTAAAATAACATTGTCGTTTATTTGGTTTAATAGATCTCAAAGAGGCAGTAGCTTCATCTCTAATTGTTGTTATACGAAAACTTGTCTGATATCCCAGATCTACAAATAATCCTGTTTCCTTAACATTGGGTATATCGATTGGATTGTGTAGTGCTACCTTGAAATTAGATTAGTTTAGATTTAATGGAATTTTTTTATTGTAAATTAATGTCTTCCTTACCTTAAATCCTGCCCCATTTGTCGATGAACAATAATATTCATCAATATCTCCGTTTAAAATTAAAGTCAAACCATTTGTTATACCTTCGCCTATAGCAACACGTGGATAAAAACTATTCGGCAACTCCTCGGAATAACCATCTTCAGGACTCCATTCTACGGGTATCCATTGACTGTCGATGGATGTAAAATCTCGTACCATGAAGTATCTAAGAAAAGAAATTTGGAATATAATTTTAAAGTTTAGTAAAGGTTTTGGTAGAGGAGAAGAAAATATTTGTTCTTAAAATTATATTTTCATCACTATTTTTGACTATTAAATTCTCATCAGAAATCAGTTTTAAATAAGAAATCCATTGCAAATAACATAAAAGCTTTGCAAGAAAAATCAACGTTGTGCCTATATTTCACTAAAAAAGTAAAGTTATATTTCCAAAAAAAAAAATTTGACATAATTCTAAAAGTACACAAAAGTTCACATATATTACTGAACTGCAAGTTCAAACAAAAAAATCTCCCGGTGAAGAAATACACAAGCAATAAACATTTGACAGTTTTGTGTTTCATAATTTTGCACATAACTTCTCAGAATTTATACATGAATTTTAGTTCTTGCAAAATTACTGTATTTCATTGTAAATAGAATAAATGTCAGTCAAAACAGACTATAGTGCGATTTGGGTAATATTTCGGAAAGTGGACCAATTTCCAAAAAGGGTCCTTTTTTGCCTAAAAAGTACATTTAAGCAAATATCGAACAGGTAGTTTATACTGCGACTAAGGAGGAAATTACAAAGGATTTTTGAGATATTTAAATATTTTCTAGAGGACAAAAAGTTAAAAGACATGTAAATTTAGAGCTTAAAACTGACTTAAGACAGTCAGCATCAAAATATGTCTTAACTCACGAAAGTTAGTTTTATTTGCAGATTTTAAATACCCAAAAAACTGAAGAATTGATATCCGTATTGCCATTTACCTCTACCGACACCCCCATGTTAAAATAATGTCTTATGTGACCAAAGTGTAAGTACATACAATTTTTGTTTTATTATTCAATTTCCTATTACCTGGTAATATCAAGTTTTGCTGGGAAACAAGAATTTCCAATCTGCTCACAAAAGTAAGAGGTGGACAAAACTCGAACATGTAATATAAAAAAAAATCTTAGGATGACCGGTTTTTTATGTGCGGCATCTCCAACATTTAGAAAGTAGAATTAATGAGGCCAAAAATTGCTGCATTTTAGGAATACCATTATAGAATGACGCACTCACTTACTTACTCACTCACCCATTCTCTCCCTCACTCATTCCACATCGCCCAGTCCAAAGCGCTATGGCTAGAAAGTTCAACTTTGGTACGAAGGTTTCGAATACGGCGTAAACATCATGTTCGAAAGGATTTTTAAAGTGTAAATTTGGTATGAAGGTTCCTTCACCAATATAGACATAAGCTTAGGATTTATGGAAAATCCTAAGGGGAGGGTTAAAAAAGGAGAAAATTCTTTCTCTTGACGGCCTGCCAAAACTGGTGATGCTAAGAAGTTGAAGTTTGGTACATATGTTCATCCACCGGCGCATGAACTCAGACTGAAAATTCCTTTGGCAAAGACAAAAAGTGTTCCCCTTGACGGCCTGCCCAAGCCTCCATGGCGTTGACATCAGCTAAAAAGGTAGTTTTTAAATCCTTCGGTATTCCAACAATATACCAAAACAGCTAGAACTAGGAAGTTTTAAATGAAGATTTCTCTTCCTGCATAGATATCTGATTATACAGTATTTTTGAGAATTCCTATAGGAAGGGGCGAAAAGGAGAAGGTCTCCGTCTAACGGTAAAGACGATTTTTTTTTAATTCAAACGGTGAGGGACGAAACCTAGAACTTCTCACTTTGACTAGAAGCCTGAAATTTGATGTACCTGTTTCCTGAAGTATGGGTTAACTACTAACATTTGAAAATTTCTATGGTAACAACGATTCGGCTTTTACCCGCAAAAAAAATCCTAAAAGACTTCTCTAAATTTGAAGAAAATCCCAATATTTGCTTAAATGAACATTGATCAAATAATTTAGATCAAATTAATTTAAATCTTGAATCTTTTCTGAGACTATTTTTGGATATTGGTGTATATTTGTGGATATTGGTGTATATTTTAGGTCCTTGAATAAGATTTGTTATGTTATAAGATTTGTCATTGCAGCTTATTATTTTTAGAATTTTAAGTGATTCCTGTATAGAAGAGTCCTTAGAATAGAAGAGATTTGCTACAGGAAAGTAAATTTCTAGTGTTTTATTAAAACTTATATATGTTTTTCATTCAATAATTTTGTACTTAATTTAAGTAAAATAAATATGAATCTCCTACTGAACGTTTACGGTCAGAAAATATGCATCCGTCAAAGCTTGTACGTAAATGGAACATTAACGGACCGTATAATTGAATTTTAGAAAACAATACGTTTTTACTCCATTTTGGTGTATCCCTTTCTGTACCGTCAAATACGGACCACTGTTTTTCATCAGTTTTTCTTCCGTTGCTTTTGGATTTGCTTAGTAATAAAAAACGAATACTTAAATGAAATTGAAAACAAGTTTTACGATGATGTGTGCAAAATTATGTTGATTTGCAAATAAAAATATTGCCCGACATCTTAAAATAAGTTTGTGAAAAAATTTGCATTGTCTGCTTCATCATATCGTAAATACCACAATTTAAATCAAAATTAAATATTTGTTTTATTTTTTTCATGATTTTTAATTGGCCACAATCGCAGTGATTGATGGATGGTAATTGTGCTGGAGATAAATATGTTTTTTTTTTTGGTATTTGTTCGATTTAGTTTATTAAGTTTCGTTATTTAAATTTAAATATATTTGTTAATAAATTTAAAGAAAAAAAAATAAAAATTTTCTATTAACAATTAAAATAACATGACTTTACACAAATCCGTTTTTTGTTAAAAAAACGGTACGAATGCGGACCGAATACGGATCCGTAAACGATCCGTCAGTGACGAACTATTAACGGACAACTCCGTTTTTCATCCGATATGTCCGGTCCGTAAACGGTCCGTCATTGACGGACTTTTAACCGACAACTCCGTTTTTCATCCGATATATCCGGTCCGTAAACGGTCCGTCATTGACGGTTTTTAAACGGATTCGAATCAGTTTCGATATTCCTTAAAATCCGTTTTCTGGTCCATTTACGGATAAAGAAATCGGTACGTAAACGGAGTTGGATTCCGTTTATGACGGACCGAAACCGGTACGTAAGCTGTACGTATTGTTTGTTGGGAATTCTACCAATGAACTCAAAATCAAATTTTCAATTGAAAGGAATTTTCTATCGAAAGGAACTTTCTATCGAAGTGTCAAGGTTCGAATTAAAGTAGTTTTAATTAGTACAAGGTACAATAAAAGTAGTTATTATAGATAGCAATTGGAATAAAATTTGAATATGTTGTAGTAAAGCAAAATATATATTTTTTTAGTAGCCCAATCTAATGTTTAGGGTGTAAAATGTCGGGGTAAAATATTGATTATTTCATCTGTTTATTAAATATTTTCTTTTGCCCTGTATACATGAGAATGAGTCTTGAATTATATGTGTGTTCGTTAATTCTCTCTTATATTATAAATCAAAATTTCAGAAGAGTCAGCGGGTGACCTTGAAAATAAATTTGTGTTACCTTATGCTAATAATGTCTTATTTTTACTTACTCTTCTTTATATAACATAAACGGATGTAAAATATTAAATGAACAACACATCCCCTCATCGAGTAAAACTTCACGGAATATATCAGAACAACTCATAACTTTACTTCCAAGTTGACACATGGCAATCATGTGAGAGCAGGGTTGGGTATTCTAAAACAAGACAGTTTTTTACCCAGTCAATTTTTGTCAATTAAAATATCTCACCTTTACTATAAAATTGGCAAAACTATCATCTTTGGAGCGTGGTTGTGGGTTAGAATATGATGAATAATTGAGTTCTTGAAAACATAACTTTTGAAGCATAGCATAATCTAAAGAATCACTGAAGAAAATAAGTCATTCATAATTTTATTTAAAAAATATTACAAATTGTATGTGTTAATCTTACATAGCATAATCTTTAACTTTACTATTTCTCGCCTGATTCATATTGCATATAGTTATGGATGGAAATGGTTCCTGAGTTATCCATGATGTTTCAGGATTCATTACAATTATAACTGGCGATGTTTGCCATCTTCCTACAATATCAATGGCAAAGTTTATGCAATTATAGGTGGCAGCTAAAAAGCAGCCAAAGAAAAATAATCTAAAAGTAAAAGCTTTTATTTTAAAGAAATATAGATTTGAAAATTATAAAAATTCCATTACTTTTCCCAAACAGTTAAATATTTATAGGATAAATATTTAAGACCATTTAATGCAGTACGGCTCAGAAATTGTTGTAATAATTCGTTGTAATAATTCATAACGCGTAGACATATTCCATTCTTTTTAGTATAATTATTGATATGATTTGTATGCATTTCCGTAATAAATGAATTCAAGTTGTTGCCTAAGGTTTAACTAATTGCAAATTTAGTTCTTTTGACCTAGACAAGTTTATTTTTGTATATACACTAAAATCAATAAGGCTGTAAAAGTTACAGAAATTTTGTAATTGTTATTGGGAAGTTATACAATTTTAGGTGAGCAGACTGTTAAGCCAATTTTAGTTTTTAGATTTTCCTCAATATTAAATTTATTTTTATAATTATATCACTTTTTTATATTTCAGATTATACAAATTTTCCAATGCTTTTAATTCTCTCAACTTTGAAACAACAGCTCAACTAGGGTTTAAAAAATGAATGGGTGAAAATGTGCAATTTTTGGCCAATTTTGTGTGTTTATTGTAAAACATTGGTACAATATCAACTTATTCAAAGCATAAGTCATCGTTAGCTGTGAATTTTTCCCATCTTTCTGGCAACATATGGATTCCTCGCTAAAAGAACTGCTAATTTTATGAGGCCAATAACGAAACAAACACATTTTGGATACCCTGTTCTGAAGTGAAGCATATTCAAGTGAGCCGTTCTGCATCGATCGAAACAGATGGTAGTCGGACAGGTTAAGATCTGAAATATAAGGAGGTGAGTTATACTTCCCAACCACTATTATTTTAAATAGCTTTTAACTGGTCTTGTAACATGTGACCGAACCTTGTAATGATGGTATATTACGCCTTCATGTCTGGTCGCATATTCCCGACATTTTTCGGACAATGCTCGCTTCAAACGAATCAGTTCCGTTCAGTACAGATCGCCTATTATTGTTTGCCACGATTTCAGCAGCACATGGGAACCTTGCTGATCCCATCAAATACAGAGCATACCTGGGCGATATTAATTACATTTTTCAATTCTTCACTTGAGTGATTTGAAAATTTCAAATCTTTTTATAAACCGACATGTGGAACAAAAAGTATTTCTGTTTGCTTAATTACAGGACAATTACTTAATTGCATCCATTATATATATGTAATTGAAGTAATTATATTTAATTGCATTGTATTTAAGAACAAAAAAAAAATATTATTTGTTCGCCATGTCTGGTATTTAAAAATTTTAAATTTTTTTTATTTAAAATTTTAATCACTGAATTGCAAAATGTAATTGAGATCGCCCAGGTCTGCTTTTGCGCCATGGATATTCGACTTTGGCGTTGATTTAGGTGGTTGGTCGGACTTTACACACGATTTTTTGCATTTTGTGTTATCATAATGAATCCATTTTTCATCGTCAGTAATGATTCTCTGCAAAAATTACTTCTTTTTATAGTGTTCAAGCAGGATTTAGGGCATGTAAAATCGTCTTTCAACGTATCTCGGCTTTAACTCGTGTGGTACCCAAGTTTCTTGCTTGTAAAGGGTGTCCCAAGAAGAACGCAATTTTTAAATCTGGCAACATTCGAAGTGTCATTGTTTGACATTTGAACAATTGTTATTGTTTGCTAGTAGAAGGTACGAGGTTAGTAAAAATGGAGCGCTACACGAATGAACAACGCATTCTCATTGTGAAATTGTTTTACCAAAATGGTGAAAGTTTTGCGGCTACAGTTCGCAAATTGCGATCAATTTGGGGTCACAATAATGCTCCAAAAGAGTCAACTGTAAAGAGATTAATGGATAAATTTGCCGAAACTGGGTCTGTTAGTGATGTAAAGACAACAACGCGCCATCGACCAGGTCGATCGACCGAAAATGTCGCAGCTGTACGTGATGATGTCGCTCAAACTCCATCCACCTCAATTCGTCACCGAGCTCAGCAAATTGGTGTCTCCAAATCCACTTTGCAGCGAATTTTGACGAAAGATTTGAATCTTCATGCATACAAAGTTCAATTGACTCAGGAACTGAAGCCAGCTGACCATGAACAGCGAAGGGAGTTCGTTAATTGGATATTGGAGAGACAACATGAAAATGCTGATTTTGCCGATAAAATCATCTTCAGTGACGAGGCCCATTTTCATCTTGATGGCTTCGTCAATAGGCAGAATTGTCGCATTTGGGGTGAGGAAAATCCTCGAGTGATTCACGACAAGCAAATGCATCCTCAACGTGTCACTATGTGGTGTGGTTTTTGGGCTGGAGGAATCATTGGACCTTTTTTTTATGAAAATGAGGCAGGTCAAGCGCAAACAGTCAATGGTGTTCGGTATAGTGAAATGATTACCAGTTTTTTCTTGCCTAGAATTGAAGAAATGAATGTGGAGGGCATGTGGTTCCAACAAGACGGCGCCACATGTCATACAGCCAGAGAAACAATTCAATTGCTGCATCAGTCATTTCCCGGTCGTGTTATTTCGCGTTTTGAAGATCAGAATTGGCCGCCTAGATCGTGCGATTTAACACCATTAGATTTTTTTCTTTGGGGTTTTTTGAAGTCGATGGTTTACGCGAATAAGCCGACGACGACTCAAGCCTTAAAAGAGGAAATTGGATGCTGCATTAATGAAATACCGTAGCATTCATGCAAAACGGTCATTGAAAATTTCATTAAAAGATCGCGTGCATGCCAGCAAAGCCGCGGCGGCCATCTGCACGATATATTGTTTCATACATAACCTCATTCTGTCTACTTTACGATATAATAAAGTTTCACGATTTTTTTTTAAATATCTGTTTTTTATTTAAAATTTAAAAATTGCGTTCTTCTTGGGACACCCTTTAGATGAATCCTGCTGCTTACAAACATTTTGGAATAGCTGCTTGAGTGACTACCAGTGATTTTGACAGCAATCTATATCGAGTAATGCCTCCAATTCATCATCTTCGAACCTTATTTGGCTGAGCTGTGCAGTCTTTGTCGTCCATGTCAAAGTCACCACTTCTGAACTGCACAAACCATCTCTCGTACGTTGAAATCGATGGAACATATTGAGGATAAGCCTTGGTATAAGCAATATATGTGCTTCAGCTGTAATTTTTCCAAATTAAAGAAGTAAAGCAAAACTTCCCCCAAATAATGTTTTATTTACAAAAAAAAAAATCCGACATATTCAAAGCAAAAAAAAAAAGCTTTTTTCTTTACTCTAATGCGTTCAACGACTACGTGAGAATAAATAACAGATGTTAACCCTTCAAAGTACCATATAAGTTAAGAGACACACCATGTGTAAAAGATACGCTTTCTGTTGTGAATCCCGCAGTTTTAAATTATACACCCAATAGTTAAATATTTTGCACTGAATATTATTTCTTGTAATTTGTTAATAGAGAAAAGCAAGAATTTTTACTTAACAAAATAATTTTGTACTAAAAATTAGTATAGAAGCTGTAAAGTGCAATATAAAACTTTTTCTTAGTTTTTTACAAACTTTTTTTTTTTGAGTGTAAGTATAATGACCAATTACATTTATTGCATGTATATTTAGTGACCCTAATTTTTAATTATTCTGATTAAGGACGTTTAGCACGTTATTTGGTTAGTTTCATTGCCATACACTAATTTACAAATTTATTTTATTTTACGATGAATTTATTTTTTTTTCGTTAATTTTAGCCTGCTAAGCCTACATCAATCAAATCATAAGAATTTATCCAGGAATTTTTTTGAAAAATACACTACGATTAGGATGAATACATTCGCTGGCAAAGAACCTTAATAGGACGTGAAAATGCTGGAAAAATTTTCTTTCCGAATCCAAGATTGATAATATCATTAAAAAAAGGACCGGCTGTTTAAAAGAACTAGTGAAACATAATTTCAAAATCAAGAATTAGGTGAAGTAAAATTTTTCTTTTTCAAGATAAAATTAAAATAGGTCAGTTTGATAGCTGAGAGCTCTAACTACTAACTTAATTTTTAAAACGTAAATGGAATGATAACAAAAACAAAAGTTAGTAGAAAAATTTGTAAACGGTTTGAAAACCCACTTTACTATTTTTGTACTGATTTTTAGTAAAAAAATTATTATTTTGCAAATCTTTTTGCTATTTACATTTTACAAATTACAGAATTTTTACAGAATATTTACAAATTTTTGTTGCTAATTTCAGAAATCATTTTATAAATTTTTGAAAACCGATTTGCTAAAATTAGCAAAAAAATTACTAATTTTAAAAAAGTCGATATTGAAGGAAATGTTATTTCAAATAGTTTAAACTTATACATACAAACTTAAATTGCCCTAAAATGTTACATAGGATTAAAAAAGAGATCGGAAGTGAAGGTACCGACTCATGTCTAAAAAGAGGACATCCACTCAAAATAGCACTAAAAAGCGTTTTTTAGTTCTAAAAATCAGCCCTAAAAACAATTAAATTTAACCTTAAAAGTAAAAAAAAATTGACTAAAATATTTTTCAAAACAGAAATTACCAAATTAAAACAAAATGATATATTCGTTTATGTTTTAACAATTTTTAAGATTTTTAAGCCTTTGATTTTTTTCATTTTGTATAAAACATCTTTTAAAAAATATAATCAAAATTTTTGATGCTCGATAAAAAAAATAAATCTAAAACTTTGTACTAATATTAATAGTATCTAGTATTTTTTTTTTTGCTGATTTTAGCAAACAGATTTTAAATTCCACTTTACAAAAAGTCTACTAAAATTTAGTAGCGGCTACTAATTTTTCTACTAATTTTATTGTACTACACGTCAGCAGACATCTGTTGCTAAGATTAGCAAAAAATACCGCTGGGCTCAAATTAGCAGAATTTCCCGTAATAACAGCAAAATTTTCAGTTGCCATTACGACTTTTTTTGGTGAGTGTATAGTTAATCTAATACGACGGCACTGGCAAGTTTATTGAAAATATCTTGCCAGCATTGGCAAAACAAATAAAAATTTGGTCTGAAAATATTAAAATCAATTTAATAGCAATGCTTATTTCGATTTCACATAAAAAAATGATTTTTCAGGTGAAAATTTTGTAAAATTTTCTTTTAACGCAAACTTTATACACAAGACTATACAGAATAAAATTACAAATTTCTGTTTGTTATATTGAACATCTTCCATAGAACAATTTTGTAAATACAAAAAAAAAAATATATATATTTTTAAAGGGGCACCAACAATGGAATTTGTAAATACAAAAAGCTTTTTGTAACATCAATTTTCATTTTCAAAGAATTTTTATATGAAAAATAAAAATTTACAAGCAATTTAAACAAAAAATTGTTAGAAATCGAATTTTAATTTTCATAAATATTTTTGATTACTTAAAATTTTGTGATACTTTTTTCTGTGTACTATTTTTCTAGTAAAAAATGTGAAAATTTGAGTTAATTGTGATTCTTTTTAATAAAATAAAAAAAATTTGGATTTACAATTTACGTTATGATTTGAAGCATTTAAATTTTTTTAGAATTATTTCGGGTTTGAGATAATAATTAAGAGAATATGGAAAAAATGTGACGATTAGCGCTGGAGAGAGCGCCACACTTTCCACCTTAGCGACTAGGTCATCTCGTCCGCCTTATTCTGAACCAATGCCAAAACAACTCATGGTTTGAACAGGCTTATATATCAAGCACTCCAAGCTAAAGAGATATGCGAAATTACTTTTCCATAATTAATGAATGATTACCCGGAGAAATGAGCTTTTTCCATCTACTTTTTTAGAATTTATCCTGGCACAAATTAACAGGATTGCCATTCCAACTGCTAATGTTTCATATATGTCATATTTAAGTGTTGTTTCTCCTATAAGATTATAAATTACATTGTACCCTATGTTTGAAAAAATTCGTTAAGAGCCAGCAAGATAGAATATAAGTATTTTCGGTTTTTGCTACGAAACCTTCCTCAGCACAATGCACCCTTTGAAATAATGATTGATAACACTGTAAGTAAAATGACACAGAAAAACACCGAACACCCCAACTTTATTTAGGGCCATAAAATACAGAGGTATACTCCGTTCTAAAAGACCAAGTCAAAATCAAGCGATATTACATTTTTAAATTTATATTGTCTTTTAAGAGATTTGTGGGTGTTTTAAGGAAACTACATCAAAATCTCTAATGAAATTACTTTATTTACTGATTTTTTACTTATTTACTATTTATTAATATTTTTTGTTCTTTTGCAATCAAAAAAAAAATCAAAATTTTGGTCAGAAAATAAAACGGAATAAGAGTCATTAAAATCTGTTACAATAATATTACGTATACGCATTGGTGTACTTTTATTCGGGGTATCATTATATTTTAAACTACTAATAACACTGTCCAACAAATTAAGACTTTTTGAATGGAACAGAATAGCGACCCCATAATTCTGAAAGGGTATATTGAGTAGATCATTTTTGTAGAACAAACTTATGGTCCAGCACGTCTGAGTTTTTTTTACAGTGGGTCAAAGTTTTCATTTTTTGGTCGAAGGGAGCATTATACTATATGAAAAAATGCTGTAAGTTAATGTCTGAGAGAATTCTTATGGTCAGAGTTGTATTGTGGAATTGTATGAGGATTATTTTTGTGGAAGATCTTAACCCTCTAACTGGTCTATTTATGGGTCAATTTGACCCTTTTTTCGAGAAAATCAAAAAATATCCTTTAAAAAAGGACATTTAAGGATTAAAATATTCTAATTAATACTCCTTACCTTCTAGATTAATTTAAAAATAATAGTAGTAAATAAGTGAAAAAACAATAAATTAAGTCACTGGAAAACAATTTTCAAAGTCTTTTCGTTAAAATAAAATCAAAAAAATTGTTTGAGTCAATACAAACTTGAACTCTAAATATCTTGTTAAAATGACCTGACTCTTCAAAACAGAGTTCGCCACTGAATTCTACGACCTAAAATTAAGTTCACATATCTCAGGGTTTTCGTATATCATTTTGACGTACTTACCTGTGTAATCATCAATCATCTACGGTAATCATCTACTTGTATTGAGTGTTTAAAATAAATTTGAATACACGAAACAAAACACAATAAGACTCACATTAACGAAATTTAACAATTCTATATTTGTAGCTTTTTTTGTTTATCAAATTTTTTCAATTTTATTTTCTATAATTTACTAATAAAGTGTATTGTTTCTTTTTATTGGAATAATTAAGAAATATTATGATTATATGATCTAAAATCGAATTAAAAATAGTTTCAAAAATGTATGCCTGAAATCGGACTCTTTCAAAATTGAATTCCGATTTAATGGGTATACATTAAACACTGAAAAGTAAGAAATTCAAGTGCTTTAAATATTGATTGTATTGTGCTTTATTTTATGTGGTGTTTTTACAGTAAAAATCAGGGTCATACATATAAAAATAATTTGTTTAATATTTTTCCTTTATTGTCAGTATTTTCAATTAAAATTAAAACATTTGGTCAAATTTATAATTTTCTTGTGAAGATTTTTATAAAATCTGAATTTCTTCCATGGATTTTAACAAAAAGGTAAGCCATATTTATATGGAGCTCAACTCTGTCCTTACATTATGTTTTTCTTATTTCAAGAAGATTCTACAAATTCTTAAGCTACTAAATATAAAAGGATTAGTGAAAAAACATCGAAAGTCAAAAAATCAAGATTAAATATACAAAACTAAAACTATAAAAATGTATGTGAGCGCCCCGGTAGGCTAGTTGGTAGCATGCTAGCTTATCAGTGCGGGGGTCGTGGGTTCGATTCCTACCAGAGGTTCTGGTCTGTTTTCGCTACAACGAACCGATGGCCTTTGTTGCTAGTGCTCGGTTAGGGTATTAGGATAAATTTGAATTTATATGATTAATAAAAACTAAAACTATAAAAATGTATGTAAGAGTTAATAAATTGTACCAAATCCAATCATTACCGTGTTTTTATAGCTTTGAATTCAAGGCTTGAAAGCAAGTGTTATTATTATGTTGTTAAAACTTGAATTGAACTGTGATTAAAGGCTTGAATTAAAGTATATTCTCACTGTAATGTTCGGCTGTAATTCCAGTGTCCGTTTTGCTGGAATATGCTATTGAATTAAAGTGTAATTAAAGTATAAATCAAAGCTTAAAATTGGAAAACATGACCTGAATAACACTTGATTTTAGCTTTAATTCCAACAAAAATGCTTTCAATATACAATATAATTTTCCTGCTGCCCAGCTGACCGTCCCATTTAGTACGAAGTCGATTTTTAATAATTTTGTTAACTAGTGTTATTCAAGTATATATATAAAAATGTTCCTTTTTTAGTATATCGATTAAAGAACTAAGGAAAATTTTCCTAAAATTATTTTACATTTTCTGCACTAGCTTATTACACTCACAATATATTTTCCGTCACTAAATGAGCTTTAATCAAACTGCACACTCTAATAAGTTTTTAAGATGAGGTACCTTGTTACCACATTTATAGTAATGTGGCTAAAAAAGCACAATGTTTAATATCTTTTAATTGTTTCAAAAAAATTTAGCAACATTATAATTTTGTTTAAATTTAAATTGTTTGTGTCTAAATATTTTATTCTAAATGGAAAAGCTTACCTAATGCATGTTTAGGAAGCATGCTTAAAATTAGAGTATTCAAAAAACCGGCCTTTTGGAAAACCCGGTTTCGGTTTTCTTCGAAAAATCGAATTTAAAAAAAACCGGTTTCGGTTTCGGTTTTTGCAGAAAAAACCGGTCAACCGTTTTTTTCAGTTTTTTTTTTTAATTTGAATAAAAAGCTTATATAATTTGTTAATTGTTTTAATTACAAACAAAAAAAAAGAACTTTATAGCCTGTTCCTCTATTTCGAAAGAACACGTTCGTTCGCTTTCTAGTCGAAAGAAAACTGATTTGGGTTTCACTAAATCAAAGCTTAAAATTTCTATGCGAACGATGCCTCGAACGACAAGTCGATTGAAAACGTAACTGTTTTCGTACAAAATTTGGTTTCTCTATTTCGAACAGCTCGAACGCAAATGTCAAAATCAGTCACTTGCTATTTTTTTTTTGTCGAGTAAATATATATTTGATATTTTTAAAAGCAAAATGAAGTAAAAAAAGCAATGGATAACAAAAGGTAAGTACAAAATAATATAATTATTTATAGTTTATTAAGAATTTTAAATTTTAGTTAAAAAAATCAACAATGGACCAGCCGAAGACGCATGTATTTTATATGGAAGAAAGGCCTGATTTTGCCAGAGGGACTCTGGTGTTCGGAGCAAACAAATTTTCTGCAGAGGAGGAAAATTTTACCAGAAAACTAAACTCCGTTTCACCCCCTATTACGCTGTTGCTGAGTGGTAAAAGATAAGTGTGTACTCTTTGTGACTTACGTTTGCCCCAAGCAGCTCATATTTACATTTTTTTATTTTACATCTTTTATTTTACAAGAGCAGTGACCGCACCGAACAGACAACAGCAACAGAAAAGCTTTCCGATTATCAATCTTACTCACAACCAATCGATAACAAACATTTTCAAAAATAAACACATTCTCAAATAAAAATTGATTTGTTTATTGTAATTTTTTTATTTCATTTGTCATATACAGCTGATCACTGTTAAACAGGGTTGTTTTTGTCTTTAAGCAGTTTAGTATTATTTTTGCTACTTTTAAAGAAAATTGTAACAAATACTCAAAATATATGATCTGGCATCTCTGTGATTTGTAAATGCGTAAGAAACAAAAATTGACACACGTAAGTCAAGTCGATCGAAGGCTTTCGAAATAGAGAAACCCAAATTGATACGAATTCGAGTGACTTGCTTTCGTTCGACTAGTTTTTCGTTCGAGATCGAGGAACAGGCTATTAATATATAAAGTAATAAAAATAAAAAAATACATTCTTTAACAAAAAAAATATTTAATAATATTTTTTTACTGTATTTCATTTCAACATTTTATTTATTGGTTTTAATATTTTTTAATATAATATCTTAAAAATTAATATTATAAAATTATTCATATCAAATGAATATAGATTATTAAGTTTGTAAATTGGTTAAATTAGGTACGTTCGTAATTTGAACGTTTAAAAGGTTTGGCATTAAAAAAGTTTTTTTAATATTACATTTTAAATATGTAAAAAGAAAATCTATTTTTCAGTTCTTAAATAATATTTTAGAAATAATATGCAATTTAAATGTTTCGTTTTAAGTCGATTTTTTTGTTTGCTTTGATAAAGCTAGAAGTAATAGTAGATGTTGGACAAATAGTCAAAAGACAATTATATAAATTTTCCAACTTTTCAGTTCTTTTGTCGCATTTATCAAGATATATGAAATCATCATATAATGATGAATGATTTTGTACAGTCTCTTTTTAAGGATTTTGAATACTGTTTATTGTGTTATTTAGATCACAAATTAAAATTTTTGAATTTGGAATATCCAAAGTTAAGTCTTCATCGGAATATATCGGACTTACATCTAAATCTTCATAACCAAACGATTATAAAAGTGTTCGGAAAAAATAAAAGAGACCAAGTAACCCAGTTGGTGATGTAATTAAAAAACCGGTTAACCGAACAAAAAAGACCGGGTTTCGGTTTTCTTCGAATTTACAAAATATTCGAAACCGATCGGTTTTAAAAAAAAAAGAAACCGGTTGACCGGTTTTCGGTTTTTGAATACTCTACTTAAAATGTTTTTTTATACTGTACCTTATAATAAAAAATAAATGCATTTTCAGGAAAATATATGTTTTAACATATATAAAATTATTGAGAAAAGAAAAAATACCAATTAAAATTAAAATTCTTATTAACAACAATAATATTAAAATTCAATAACAAGGATTTTCATTAGGAAAATATTCTCAGAATCTGAGGATCTTTTATAGGAAAATGTTTGCAGAAACTAAGAAAGTTTTACACACATCTACCCATCAAATTCTGAGGTATTTTCTGTAACAAAAGTCAGAGTATTTTGCTAAAATTTCTCAGAAACGGAAGTTTTTTTAAAGAAAATACCTGAAAGGATGATTTGCGTGTGGACGATTTGAACGAAAGTTGGATATGTTGTGAAAAAGACAAAAATATTGACTCATATAATTTTCTGTCGGTCGAAATAGGCATACAAAAATGCTTGAAGCTTTATTGTTTTAAGATTTTTGATAATTTTCATTACCCATTAGATTCTTTTCTCAAATATATCTTGCTGGTACCCAATTTACTTGTGGTTCCTTGAGGTAAGTGTAAACAATCTTTTTAAAGCAGTAAAATCGACACTTTGTACCACTTTTTTACTACATCAATTTGAGAATGGACCACAAATAATTGCAGATCTTCCCTGTAAGTTTTGTTTTTAAGATCCACAAAAGTTAATAAAAATTGGTTGGTATGCAAATATATCAAGGATATTTTTTAACCGCCTTTTGCCACTACTTACCGCAGAACAGTTTATGGTGTATCATTAATATCTACTTTCGGTTTAGAAGCCATGATTTAGATCATTCAGTAGTTAAGTAAATCGAGTAAAATTTGCAGAACCAATTACATTGTCTGGAGCAAAATATACTTGCTTAGCATATAAGAATGGTGATTTATATTCTTATTTTTCCAATTTTTAGCGTTTTATTTATTTTTAATTGCATAAGAAAATTTTCCAAATTATATTTGTTTAAAAATATTTTTTCTTGATTGACAATTCTTAATTTACGCATTTTATACAAAATTAAATACAAATGCTTAAGCATACAAAATAATAGGTGTTTACCATATTTAATGTGTAATTTACTTTAAAATGTGTTTAATAATGCTTTATTTTACATAAAAAAATAAAAACCGTAATGTAAAGTTGTCTTACATGCATTTTTTAGAGTGCAGTTTGCAAATATACTTGGAGGAAATTTGGTAAACAGGCTTTTATTTACCCAGGGACAAGCTTTTATTTCAGGACTCTGGTCAATTTGGTTAGAATCCGTTCATATTCAGACCTACCTCCCAAATTGGGTTTAAAAAGTATTTAGACACATACACTATAGATATCTAGTTGTAATTTGGGATGCCAATGTTATATGAGACAATAAATCATACATCTAAATTTTCAGAAAATTTGGTCATATTTGTTCCTAGTCCCATTTAAGCCCAAGGTATTTAAATTAACTTTTGCGGAAATTTCTTTAAGATTTATCTTTATATTTTTCGATCTGTTCATAAGGAAGGCTCCCAAAACTTGGACCGTTTCCCGAAATTCGACCGAAATTACATATACTTGGTATAGGTTATCATGTAGAATATTTAAACCGAAACTGACAAACTCTTTTTTTTTTTAAATACCGACCGATTTCAGTAAATTTAAATAAACCAAAACCTAATTTTTGTTGTCGACTTTTTTATTTAAATATATATTTTTCTAATTTCTGCGTATATTTTTACTAGCGTTGCCATACGAAACAATATATTCGCTTAGTTATAGTACATAAATTAACATTGCAGTTAGTAACAATAGTTGTAAATTAATAGTCGTGAGACAAGTCTATTAAGGTTGTTAAAAATAATATTTTTTTCAACTTTTAAGCAAAATTACATAATCAAAAAAATTTTGAAATTTTAAAGTTAAAAAAAATTAAGATGATCCATAAAATTACTTAAGACATCAACTTGGCGGCATCTCACAATAAATATAATTTTATAGGGCTGCATAAATTCATTAAAGGTCTGCAGCCTACCTTTAAATATGTATATTACTAACATTTCGTAGCAAGGTAAAACATTTTTGGAAATTTTTTTGAAAAATTTTTTCATCTATAATTTTTTTTTTTTCATTTGTTACGAATCGTACTTTTCACTTACCTCTTTGTATTAAAATCCATCTACTGCACCTTCTTTACGATAATCAGCATTTGCTAATACTACAGCATCACTTACTATTTCTACACCACACACAGCCGTATTTTTTCTACGTACTCTTTCAGTTTTATGACCTTTTGCCTCCAAATCCTCAATAACCTGTTGCAAAATACCATATTCATATTGTAAAAGATTTGGCAGTAACTGATGATGAAAGCGTGCAGCATCAATGGCTTGTTTAATATTTTGTTCCATCCATAATATACGTATTAGGATTTGAACTAATGTAGAAATGATGCGTGAACCACCAGCAGCTCCTAAAACCAATCGAACCTTGCCAGTTTGTTGGCTAGTGACTATAAGAGGAACCATTGATGACATGGGTTGTTTTTGTGGTTTAACATAATTAACATTTTCCACATTTGGTAAATTGAAATAATTTTTTAATCCTTCCATGGTAAAATCCGACATTGCGTTATTAAAGAGAATGCCAGTGCGCGAACCCATGCGTCCACTGCCAAAACTGGAGGGAAAGACAAGTTTTAGTTTTTAGGATTATGAATTTTTGTTGTTAATGATCTCTAACTTACTAATAGTTTATAGAACTTGTGGCTGAAACGACATCACCATTGGGAGCTAAAACTGAAATTTGAGCTGTACCATGATCTGGTCTTGCTAATATATCCATATTTGCTCCATAATGTTGGGGATTTTCAAATGTTATCGAATCATTTATAAGTTTGTTTAGGGTTTCAGCATATTCGTATAATGTTAGATTTTTTAAGATCTAGAGATGACAACAACAATTTAATTTTCAATAACTTGTTCTATTTACATGTTTTTCATTCTAACTTACCTTTTCATCAATATCAGTATCATATTCCCAACGTTTGACAAAACCAAATTTCAAAGCTTCTACAATACGATGAATTTTCAAAGAGTTCATATCTTTAGTGGCAGAAAATTCTTTTTTATAATATTGTAAAATTTGCATTATAAAGCCCACAATATGACCACTACCAGGAGGCTGAGGTACAAACAAATAATACGGTTGTAAATCCACAACCAGTGACTCTTTCACAATAGCCTTAAAATTACTTAAATCTTGCAAGGAAATTGGAGAATTCATATCCCTTAAATCCTCAACAACTAAAGCAGCTAAGGAGCCATTATAAAATGTTAAGGGACCTTCATTTGCTATTAGTTTATAAGTTGAACATAATTCCAAGGGTAATCTTATATGACAACCTTCTTTATGAAACAAGTTTGTTACAGGATCCACAAATATTTTATTTAGTAATTTATCTTTACGAATCATTTCTTCATTTAAGAATAAAGCATCACGTTGATGCCGTGTCAATTGATATCCCTGATGGCAAATTTCCAGAGTAGGTTGTATAAGATGTGACCAAGGTAATGAGCCATACCTAATATGAGCTTCGTAATAGGCAGCTAATTCTCCTGGTACTGCAATGGCTAAAGCTGATTGTGCTAAGGAAGAGGAGTTTTTTAGTTGCTCTAGTGCATCTGTATTTAAATTTAATGGTGCTCTCTCGCGGCCCATAATGCTAATAGCCTGTTTTTTCGCTTGTGAATAATAAGTTATTATCACACCTCCTCCTAAGCCCATACTTTGCATTGTAACCAAACCATTACATAATAGAGTGGCAATGGCAGAATCTATGGCGTTGCCACCATGTTGCATTATTACACTAAAATGGAATGGTGTCAATATTTAATAAATTTACCATTAAAATAATATGAAATTAGAAATTGTTTAAGAAAATAAGCACAATGCTTATTCCACCGGAATCCAAATCAATTTAGGTTAATTTTTTTTTTGGAATATTTATTAAATCAATCTTAAGGCTTTAAATTGACAATACATACAGGTTGGCTGAAAAGTTCCTGCGCTCGAAATAAAAGAATACTGTTTTTGTTACGAAATATATTTTTTTATTCAATATAATCTCCTTGAAGCTCAATACACTTGTTCCAATGATCTTCCAATAATTTTATCCCATCCTTATAATGGTTTTCCGGAAGCTCTGCAAAATAACCGTCTACGGCTGCTATGGCCTCTTCATTCCACGAAAAATGCTTTCCACGAAGGAATTGTTTGATGTTTCTGAAGAGATAGAAGTCACTGGGAGCCAAATCTGGTGAATACGGTGGATGTTCAAGCAATTCGTACTTTAATTCTTTGAATTTAGCCATCGTCAAAACACTTTTGAAGGTGAGGACTCGTTATACACTTCTAACAATTGTTCATAAATTTCCTTTGCTTTTAAACCCTTCAAAACAAAGAATCTAATGACTGCACGATATTCAATTTTTTCCATGTTAAAAAAAATCAATGACATGTCAACTTCAAATGGCTTGTAAACAAAGAAAGAATTGACAGAATGACTTGCAACTTTGCATGTATTCTCAGGACAGTTATACCAACTTGAGAAAAAAAAGTTGGGAGCTAGCAGAGCCATCTTTTGCTGAGCGCAGGAACTTTTCAACCAACCTGTACATATAGGGTCCGCCAAATAACTTTTTTTTTTGAAAATGCAAAAAAAAAACTACTGAATATTTTCTCAAATTTCTTTTTTATTTGAAAGTACAATCCCTCCGGTTAATAATGGAAAATGATTTCATTCAAATGGCTGCCTCGACTGGCCATGCAGTAGCCTACACGATCGGTCCAATTTTTAAGCACATTATCGATTGTGTGCAGCTGTATTTCACCAATGGCTTCACGAATATTGTCCTTTAAAGCGTTAATTGTCTCTGGCTTGTCGGCGTAACACTTATCTTTGACGGCACCCCACAAATAATAGTCCGACGGTGTCAAAACGCAGCTCCTAGGTGGCCAAACGACATCAGCTCTGCGGCTGATAATGCGATCTTCAAAAACAGGGCGCAAAACATCGAGTGTAGCTTCGGCTGTGTGGCACGTAGCGCCTTCCTTTTGAAACCAAATGTTGCCAATATACTCCTCTTCAATTTTTGTGAACAAAAATTCGTTCAACATGGCCCGATAACGATCGCCATTGACTGTAACGGCCACTCCTTGCTCATATTCAAAGAAAAATGGCCCAATTATGCCTCTGGACCAAAATCCACACCAAACAGTGACTCGTTTTGGGTGCATCGGCTTTTCAATGTATGCGTGCGGGTTTTCTGTGCCCCAAATACGACAATTTTTTTTGTTTACATACTCGCCAAGATCAAAATGAGCTTCATCTGAAAAGATGACATTGAAAAGATGACATTCTGCAACATTACCATGATTTTCAAAGTAATGTCGCAATATTTCCCAGCGTTGTTCAAGCGTATACACAACCATATTCGTTCAGCGGAAGGATAAAACTAATTATCTGTCAAATCAGACATGAGCTAAGTGTTACCATTCACGAAACAAGCACTAGTTGAAAAAAAAAAACGTTAGATGGCGGACCCTATATTTTTAATGAATTTTTCCTATTGTTCTTTTCTTTAATTTTCGTATTCATTTTTTTTATACAACTTCTTTAAATACTTTTTTTTTAAGAATTTACCATAAAATTTTCAAAACATATGTTTTTTGTTAACAAAATTGCAATGGTTTTGTAAAAATTGCCACGTTTTAGTAAGATATAACGAGAGAATAAGAGAGAATAGCGCATTAGTAGGACGGCAATGTAGAAAAAAATATGAACGATTTTCCTCTTCCTAATATACTATATCGCGCCGTCCTACTACGGTGTTTTAATAGCACTTAACCCCACCGAAGTAAAATAACAAAACAGGGCTATTAACTAAAAAGCTTTAACAATTTGCGCCAACTCCCTATCAGATGACCAGAAACAACTATTTTAAGATTTATTATCTCGCGCAATTACAGTGTTGCCATATTTGAAGTCTTTCATCTTTCACCAACTTTCGTCTCTCCTCTATACCCTTTGCAAAGAATTTTCTTGAGTGTTGTTTCTCTTAAAAAAGAAAAAAAAACTGACACGAACAGTGTCAGTAAAACTTCAACCCTTATAAAGGATGACCTCATAGTCACTGATAAGGTCAACCATCTGGCTGATTATTGCAAACGATCCATTCACAGATTTTGTGAAAGCAAAGTGGTTGTTCTAGATATTTCCAAGGAATTTGATCTTGTGCTTATTGCTTTTTGTGTCGGTGATAATTTCTCTGGATTAGTAACGGGGTTTCTAAGGGATCACATTATAAGATATAGATGGGGTCCCGTTCTCTCTCCGTCCCTCTTTCTTATCTTTCTAAATGAATTTCCAATAAACTTTTTTTCAGATGACAGCAAAAATGGACAAAATGCTGATAATGAATAACACACTCAATCAGGACCTAATAACAATCGCTTGGTACACCACCCTACCAAAATAGAATCGATTTTAATGCATGCAAGGCCTAACGTTGTTTGTTGAGCCATAGGGCTTTGGAGCCATCAATGTCATCTGTATTAATATTTAGGAATCTGAAGGCCTTAATTTTTTCTGAGCATAATAAATCAATATGCAATAAAAAGTTTGCTGAAAAATCTTGTTATTCAAGTGCCGAAAGATGCATACAAGTGTCTTGGCTTTCTTAACTGGTGCAGAAAATACTTCACTCCTTCTAATTTACTTACTCTTTATACTCTTCGTCCGCAAATGGAACAGACCTCCCATGCATGTAATACAGGGTCTTTAAAGTCTATTTTGGAGCTTCAGGTTGGCTTTCAGCAATAAGATCTTTTGACTCATTGGATCATCGTCGAAATGTGGGTTATGTAATGATACTATGTTAATTATCATGAAAAGTGTTCTACGGAGATAAGTGAACTTAACTCTAGGGCTCGTGTTTTTATTGGCAACATACGATTGTCCAATAGATCTCATCTGTTTGTGGTAGATCATCCAAAAAATCGCACATCGCATCACAAAGAAAATTTTATCATTTGTCGAACCACCCGTATGTGGAATAAACTCTTAGCAGATGTCTTCCTTCTCCCCATAACCTATTTTCCTGTTATCAACACAATGCAGTGCATTAGTAGGGACATAGCCTGATTGTTGTTCTACAGTTAGCAAAAAAAATTCTATCTCTCACAGAAACCACTACACGATGCCCATCCTTAATGTTATATTGTATGGAAAAAACGGGGACCTCTGCACTGTGCTTATTTTCTAAAACCGAAATCTTTGCATTGTGCTTTTTCGCTAAAAGAAAAAAAATAACAAAGTATTTTTTTTTTTCAGTGTACATTACCTTCCTATGTTACTACATATGCCTTTATCTGAACATACTGCTGCCTTTTCATAAACATGTAATGTTGACATGGAAGGTGGCTGCGGTATCTCAACATTTGGTGGATACAATTTATTATTGATAAATTGTTTATCACTTTTTCCTGTAAAACAAAAAAAAATTATATATATTTATTATTTAAGAATAAAGTAATTTGAAATGATTTACCTTGGATTTTTTCATTATTAAATAAATAAATACCGTAGCTTAAAAGTAAAGCTAAAATGAATTTTAATAGCATTTCTTTTTTTTATTTTTTATTTGTGACAAAAAAAAATTCTGTTTTTATTAAACGAGTATAAATTACATATGCTCTGATCGGACATGCGTAGTAGTGGTGGTGTGTATTTTAGTAGTGATTACAAGACCAAATGAGTAATCGAATAATGTATTTCTTTTGTCCGGAAAACAAAGAAGAAATGTAAGTCGGTCTATACCAACTACATGAATTATAATTGGTCGACTTATGCCCAAAGTTTTTAATAAGAAAATCAGTTAAATAACCCATATGGATGCTTGACCCAATAATGTATTATTTATACATTTATCCTAAATTATATAGTTATGTTTGGCATCAGAAGGATATATAACTTTTTGTTTGATGCGTATCGCCCCTCCCCCATTTCGCCAGGCAAAAATTACTGCTGCAAAAAACAACTATTGCCATAACCTTACGAACTTTTCATACCCAATTTTTCGTGCAAAATTTAAATCACTGAATAATGTGATACTCCCGTGCCCTCAACTACTTCATATGAAATTTAACTCGCTGGTTACACAAAACTTTGTTGTGGATTTTATCGATGATTTCCAAAGAAACTGCCTCAGCTGAACGTCCTAAGCGAGGTTAGTTATTTGTAGCTGTACGGACACATATAAATTCATTTACCTAATTGCAGATAGTCTTACACACTTGCACAGATGCACCATGGTCTTCGTCAAAATCATCTTTAATTTTCTTAGGTGTTTTGTCTATTAAGAAGCATTGGTTGGTGACAGCATGAAATTAATTTTGTTCCATTTTCCAAAATAGTAAAAGTTGGTTCAAAGAATTGATTGTTTAAAAAAAAATGAAAACAACCTCCAATCAAACTTTTGAAAAAGAGTAGGATCTTTGGTTTGGCAATTTTATTCGAAGAGCATCATATATTTTCGGGATTATGATTGTGCCAACCATAGTTGTACTAAAATAAAAAAAAGTAAAAAAAAACATAATTGTACAATAATATAATCCCTGCAGTTATATTATGATTCGAAAGTATAAAAAAGTCCTTTAATTTTAAAAATATTTTTTTAAGAATTTTTTTTCTTTAAAAAAAATATGATATCAATAACTTTTTCAAGAAAACTTCTTTGATTCCATGGACTTTTTGAAGAAAAATATTTAAACAAAATTTCAAAATAAGAATTTTTGTTACCACAGTATGGTTACAGCCAATCACGTTATATTTAAAATAGAAAGTGGCAATCATTAAATAATAAAATATTTACTATAATGATGATAGTTTCAACTATATTGATGGTAAGAACCTAAATATATAATATTTTGATTGTGACAAACATAACCGAATGCAACAAGCATTATAGTAGCAGTGATCATCTGGAAACAACGTTTTTTCTCAGCGTTTAGATAAGGATATCCTGTACACTTTGCTTTACTTTGAAACCTAAACTAAAACCTTCCTTGTGATACATCACTACTTATATTACTGATATTCTGTTATGTAATTACAAATAGTTGGCAATTTGGAAAAAAATTTGGTGGATTGGGCAATATGGGTATAAAAGTATTTCTTTCGAAAATATATTATAGTCGTGAGAAAAAAAATTTTTTTCTGATTTGAGCTATCTAGATTATTTTTCGAGGTATTCGCCACTTTTTCTCTCGAAAACGAGCCAGGACAAAACGACAAAATTTTGCTCTACTAGAGTATTAATATAATACTATACTTTTTTAATTATTTGCTTTTAATTGATTAATTATTAATTGCAATGGAATTAAAAACACAATACCATTAATCAATGAAATCAAACAATTACAATAAAAGCATTATCATTATTCAAACAAATGGTAATAAAATTAATTTCATTACAACTGATATCAATGCAATACTAATGAAATCGTCAATTAATTGGTCTATTAAATCGATTAGTCCCATGTATGACTTAAAAAATGTTTTATTTGACCAAAGTATAAGTATTTAAATTTTTTGTTTCCTAATTCCATTCCTAATTCTATCACCTGTTAATACACTCAGAAAAAAAAGTTAGTAGAAAAATTTGTAAACGGTTTTCAATTTCAATTTCACTTTACTATTACTTTGTACTGATTTTTAGTAAAAAAAAAACTATTATTTAGCAAATCATTTTGCTATTTACATTTTACAAATTACAGAGTTTTACAAAATATATACAAAATTTTTGTTGCTCATTTCAGAAATCATTTTACAAATTTTTGAAACCCGATTTGCTAAAATAAACCAAAAAATTTACTAATTTTAAAAAAAGTGGATATTGAAGGAAATAATTATTCTAATTAAAACTTACAACTGCAAACTTAAATTGCCTTAAAATGTTACATAGTTTAAAAAAGGGATCGGAAGTGCATACAACGACTCATGTCTAAAAATAGGACATCTACTTAAAATAGCACAAAAAAAGATTTATCAATTCAAAAATCAGCCCTAAAAACAATAAAAATTTGACCTTAAAAGTAAAAAAAAAATTTAATGGAATTTTATGAATTGTTGATCTGTTATTTTGTAAGTGAATAGTATAGTAGGATTTTTTTTAAGATCATATCATATTCTTTTTAATTATTTTTATTGTAAAGAAACATGAAAATTTTATTAGTAAGTTATAGAGAATAAAAATTGAGAAATTCCACTGAGCCAGCAGGATAGAATACTTAGTATTTTCGGTTGGCGCTACCCAACCTTGTCAATACCCATGCTCTTCTTCTCCCTTTACGGTCATTGCTTGTTGATGATTGTCTATTTTATATTGAGTGTTAGGAAACAAATTAACAAACTTGTAAACAACAACACAATTAGACTAACATCAACGAAATTTAACAATTTATATTTATCCTCTATATTTTACAGTTTTTTGTTATGAACTTTAATTCTTAAAGTATCAAATAACACAGCTTATATGAAGCATTTATTATCAAATGTTTGTCTTAATCCATATTAAATCTACAACATAATCTATGTTGATAGTTAATGAATAGACAATATTTTGAATTATATTTTTCACTGTATCCTTGTGTGTAAAGTAATGGAATTTTATGAATTGTTGATCTGTTATTTTGTAAGTGAATAGTATAGTAGGATTTTTTTAAAATATAGAGGATAAATATAAATAGAGGATAAATATAAATTGTTAAATTTCGTTGATGTTAGTCTAATTGTGTTGTTGTTTACAAGTTTGTTAATTTGTTTCCTAACACTCAATATAAAATAGACAATCATCAACAAGCAATGACCGTAAAGGGAGAAGAAGAGCATGGGTATTGACAAGGTTGGGTAGCGCCAACCGAAAATACTAAGTATTCTATCCTGCTGGCTCAGTGGAATTTCTCAATTTTTATTCTCTATAACTTACTAATAAAATTTTCATGTTTCTTTACAATAAAAATAATTAAAAAGAATATGATATGATCTTAAAAAAATCCTACTATACTATTCACTTAAAAAAATTTAATAAAATATTTTTCAAAACAGAAATTACCAAATTAAAGTAAAAGGATAAATTCGTTTATGTTTTTAAAATTTGTAAGCCTTTTATTTTTTTAATTACGTCTAATATATTTTTGAAAAAAAATAAAATAAACAATATTGATGCTCGATAAAAAAAAATAAATTTTAAATTTTGTTGTAATATTTTATATTCCACTTCAAAAAAAAGTTGAATAACTTACTTTTTTTTTTAAAGCTGCTAATTGCTTTTGAAATTGCCTTACGAATTCGAAAATACCAATTTATATTTTTTTAATCGAGCAAATAAAATAATATTTATTTATTTATTTATTTTTTTTTTTTTCAAAAAAATATTTTAGACAAAATTAAAAAAAATCAAAGGCTTAAAAAATAGTAAAAACAAACGAATTTATCTTTTTGTTTATCATTTTTGTTTTGAAAAATATTTTTAGTAAATTTTTTGAATTTTAGGGTCAAATTTTAATTTTTTAATGTCCTATTTTTGGACATGAGTCGGTTGTGAGAAGTATCTTCACTTCCGTTTGCTTTTTTCAACCTATGTAAACTATTAAGACAGTTTAGATTTGTAAGTATAGGTTTTAATTATTACAAATAAAATTTCCATTTTTAAAATTAGTACATTTTTTTTGGTAATTTTAGCAAATGGGTTTTCAAAAATTACTTCAGAAGTTAGCAACAACAATTCGTAAATATTCTGTAAAAATACTGTAAAATGTAAATAGCATAAACAGTACAAAAACAGTAAAGTAGGATTAAAAACCGTTTTTAAACTTTTCTTTTTTGAGTGTAGTGCCCCTTATATATATAAAGGGTGTCCCAAGAAGAACGCAATTTTTAAATTTTAAATAAAACACAGATATTTAAAAAAAATCGTGAAACTTTATTATATCGTAAAGTAGACAGAATGAGGTTATGTATGGAACAATATATCGTGCAAATGGCCGCCGCGGCTTTGCTGGCATGCACGCGATCTTTTAATGAAATTTTCAATGACCGTTTTGCATGAATGCTGCGGTATTTCATTAATAAAGCGTCCAATTTCCTCTTTTAAGGCTTGAGTCGTCGTCGGCTTATTCGCGTAAACCATCGACTTCAAAAAACCCCAAAGAAAAAAATCTAATGGTGTTAAATCGCACGATCTAGGCGGCCAATTCTGATCTCCAAAACGCAAAATAACACGACCGGGAAATTACTGATGCAGCAATTGAATTATTTCTCTGGCTGTATGACATGTGACGCCGTCTTGTTGGAACCACATGCCCTCCACTTTCATTTCTTCAATTCTAGGCAAGAAAAAACTGGTTATCATATCACGATACCGAACACCATTGACTGTTTGCGCTTGACCTGCCTCATTTTCATAAAAAAAAGGTCCAATGATTCCTCCAGCCCAAAAACCACACCACACAGTGGCACGTTGAGGATGCATTTGCTTCTCGTGAATAACTCGAGGATTTTCCTTACCCCAAATGCGACAATTCTGCCTATTGACGAAGCCATCAAGATGAAAATGGGCCTCGTCACTGAAGATGATTTTATCGGCAAAATCAGCATTTTCATGTTGTCTCTCCAATACCCAATTAACGAACTCCCTTCAGCTGGCTTCAGTTCCTGAGTTAATTGAACTTTGTATGCATGAAGATGCAAATCTTTCATCAAAATTCGCTGCAAAATGGATTTGGAGACACCAATTTGCTGAGCTCGGTGTCGAATTGAGGTGGATGGAGTTTGAGCGACATCATCACGTACAGCTGCGACATTTTCGGTCGATCGACCTGGTCGATGGCGCGTTGTTGTCTTTACATCACTAACAGACCCAGTTTCGGCAAATTTATCCATTAATCTCTTTACAGTTGACTCTTTTGGAGCATTATTGTGACCCCAAATTGATCGCAATTTGCGAACTGTAGCCGCAAAACTTTCACTATTTTGGTAAAACAATTTCACAATGAGAATGCGTTGTTCATTCGTGTAGCGCTCCATTTTTACTAACCTCGTACCTTCTACTAGCAAACAATAACAATTGTTCAAATGTCAAACAATGACACTTCGAATGTTGCCAGATTTAAAAATTGCGTTCTTCTTGGGACACCCTTTATATGATTTTGTAAAGACTTATTGACTTGTCCTCATAACTTATTAACCTAAATTCGTTAATCTCTTGTAAACAAGATACTATCGAATTAAAAAGTACTATTTTGAATATCATTTAAACTACTATAAATAAAATACTTTTTGTTATATATTTTTAATGAAAATTATTTTATTTATATGATAAATAGAACATTATCATAAATATAAAGTTTTGTTTTTGTGTATTAATTTAATTTATATAAGAAATAGACAATTATATAAATTATGGGATTTTATTGTAGTTGTAGTATTGTATACTGATGATGTGAAATTTATAGAAAAAGTATTTTTAATCTGTATAAATATTTTAAAAACAAATTAATAATAATTATAGTAGAGTAGAGTAAATGGTAAAGATTTACATTAAAGTAATAGAGAGTATCAAAAATAATTTACAAAATTAATGGGGAGAGGATTCATTACGGCCTCGTATATTAAGTATACTATGTAAGTTGTTTAAAAATCGAGGTTTATGTCAAACTACATGCACAAAATATAGACTTAACACATTTAATAGAGTATACGAGGTATACGAGTGTTACGTGAATACCCCAAATTGGAATTACTTTATTATTTAGTTTTATTAAAATATACATAGTAAAAAACAAACAAATATAAATAGTGAGGATCATAAGGTGAAGGCTCATACTAGAATTTTGTTTCAAACGTTTAATAAATAATCCCAAGTACGAGCTCCAAACATATGACCATCGCTTATTAGAAATAGAAGTAATTCGGTTCACATACATTGACTTGTTTTTTTGGAATTATATTTTAAAAAATACAAGCTTTTTTTTTCTTTTTCTTATTATTTGCTTAAATTTAAAAGGATTTATATAAATTTATTTTATAAATATTATTTATATTTAATATCATTACAAAAGAGGATTTTTAGTTTCTGATTTTATTACTTTCTTTAAATACTATACTTGGTTTTACTTTTAAATATAAAGCACATTTAATTGAGATTTTTGTTTGATGTTGTTGGTTGGTTGGTTGAATTTTGATAAATTTGTTTGAAAATTTTATTCTTATTTAAAAAACAAATTGTTTGCTTTTAATAACCAGCTATGCCACCTTGTTTACGATAATCAGCATTTGCATAAATTGCTGTTGAATTTTTAACAACACCACAGAGTACAGTACCAATTCCCATGGGTTTCAGTTTATGTCCTTTATCAGCAAGTAATTTTAAAAGTTCCTGAAAGTATATAAGATTAAATAACTAATTAATACACTCAGAATATTATGTAGTTAACTGTTTGTAGTTTAATAAAAAGGTTTTCCGTTCCATTTAAAAATGAAGGAAGATACATTTATTTTTCAAAGAAACATCTATATTAACTTTTTTATACATTTATACGAAATAATTTACTATCATTTACCATATTTTTTCAGTTTCATTTATTTTTTTCATTTGTTTGAAATTTAATAAAAATTTACCCACAAAACGGAAACTTGTGGTTTATTTGTGTCCGTAACAGTTATTACAAATTTAAATTTTGTTTGCTGTCTGTTTCAAAAAAAAAATATTCAAAAACTTTCAATTTGTTTTTTTATTTAAATTGGTTGTATATATACAAAATTTTTCAATACAATTTACAAGAACTTCATAAACACACATACATATACAAATACATTCACACAAAAAGTGTTTATAGCTTCATATGCATACATACATTTTGTATTGTACGAGTATATTAAAAAAAAACAAAAAATACAAAAACCAAAATAATTTCAAATAAATGAAAAAAATATTTATTTTTTAAGGATTGGTGGGTAAAATTTTGATATTTATTTTAACTGGATATATCAGTTGTTTCTTACGTATGTGTCAGTTGATTAATCAACATTTAAAAATAAATAACAATTGGCATTTAATTTAAATGAAAATTAAGTAGACCGGTTTTTAAATGAAATATCATTTCTCTTAAATGATATTTTCAGTTATTTTAACATACAAACTTTTTTAAGTGTATATCTACATTTGAAATAATAAGTCCACGCCAGAACTACGTCATCCATACTCGAGTAAAATTGTTAAACAATTTTCAAGTTCAGACGATGGTATTCGATAATGGGAGAATTAAGACGGTGATATTCAAATATGTGATCGAATAAATCTACGGGAAAATCACATGCAGAGAAAAGATATGTTACAATATGACAATGACTACAATGACTATAGTCGTAGGCGTGATCATATGGCGTTATAAAATTTCTTCCCAAAGTAAGATATGAAAAATGGTACCAAAACAGAAGGGGAAAAAATTTGGGGCGTATTTTCATCTTTTGGGAACTTTTTTCATTTTCAAAAAGGAAATAATGTCCAAAAAAATATTGAAGAATGTCTAAAGAAAATGCATAATTTTTGGTAAAAAATTTTCATTTTGTTGTTCCTATATTAAAAACAAATATAATTCAAGATCTAAGACAGACGCAATGAAATGAAAATTTATTGAAATCAGATACCTGATATATTGCAAAAACATAATATTTAACGTGTGAGGATAAATCTGACGAAGAAGTAGCAGAAGCATGGTTTGTCACGCAAACCTAATAATGTGCATGAAATGCAATCATATGTTGCAAGCGACACAAAAAAATTAAGCCAAGCCTAAGTATCCCTATTGTAGAGCGAATTTTATTGATTACAAGTTTTCAAAACTTATTATGCTACACTCAAAAAAATAAGTCAGTAGAATAATTAATAAGGGGTTATATACCAAGTAAACTAGAATTCATCAATTTTTTTTTTAAATTTTTTGTGGAAATTGTGTTTTTAAAAAACAAAAATTAGTTAAATTTTTTAAGCAATAAACTTACTTTGAACTATTTTTTTACTAAATTATTTTGCTAAAAAAAAATTGTGCTGATCAACTCATTTATAGAGAGGCAAACAATCAGCATGTCTAAATGTAGAACAGGCAAAAAATAATACTTAAAACGCAACTCTTCCCAGACATAACCGAGGAAAATTGTTCTAGCCTTCACATATGATTTTGCTAACATTAGAAATTTTTCTGCAAACACCTTCCTTTTAGTCAGGACTTAGCAGCATTTCTTGCTGACTTTTTTTGAGTGTAGAAATGCTGTGCATAATTTTTTTTTTATTTTATTGCATTGTTATTTTTCATTTCTTCAAATTTGGATTATTTTTTATAATGAACAAAATCCCTAAAGTACGATAACACAGTACGACAAAAGCAAAAAAAAAAAATGCAGCATTAGCTGTCATTTATAAATTGGACTGCATATTGTTAAGTTACTTGGTGTGGATGTTACAGACGACACCCGATCTATTAGCTCGTTGAAATTCAATTATAAACAACTCCAGATCAAACAAATACATATATAAAATATGGTACAGCCCCACCAAAATGTAGAACAATAACAAAAATTAAAATATAAGTTATGTTCTATAAATAGAATCATTCAAAACTTCAGCACAAGTGCGTGAAGTAAGGAAAGGTGAACGTATTGTAATGAAAAAAAAATATTCATACGTGAGAGAGAGAGAGAAGGAGTAAAAGGAGAGAAGACTTCAATTAGTGACAATGTAAATAAGTTGTTCGTTGGCTCAGAACATTATGGCGCTGATGAGAAGTATTCACAAAGCTGATTCTACTTTAGTTATTGGATTTCAAATTAACAACATTGTATATTTAATGAATTTCGTACATTTTTAGTTATTTTTTAAATTCACATGAAAATTAAAGCGCCATCTAGAGGAGAAAAAAATTGCTTTTTACTAAAAAAAAACCAAATTTAATTTCCTTTTCAAAACTGGCTCAAGCATTAAAATCGGTTCACCCATTCTCTTTTTATAGAACTTTTTATAATAGTATTACATTACAAGTGAACCTTTACGGTCCTTCGAGGCTTTAAAATCGATTTTGTCAAAATTCTGACGTGCTACAGCAAAACGCCGAGGCACGTATTTCTTTATTTTAAACCTTTTTTCATATTCTGTTAACATTTCTCATGTGTACAAACCACTGTCGTACTGTATAATAAATGAAAATATGCGCCAAAATTAATTTTGGGGTTAAGTTTTATATGGTTGGGGTAATTTTTCTTTATATTTTGGTTTTTTTTATTAAGAGCTGTGACACATGTATGATGTAACTTTTTAATGTTCGGCTCTGGGATTTTTTTTTTTGTGTATTTTCCATTAAACGTTTAAAGAAATAATCCTTAAAATAAATTTTTGACAAATGAAGATTCGGAAGAATCTATAGGATAATGGGGTGTGGTTACCAAATAACCTGTTCTAGAATGTATTGTATTCGAAAACGTTTTTAAAAGTCTTTTCTGGGTAGTTATTGATTTTGATATTCATAAATGTTCTTGTATATCACAAATATTTAATAAAGATTCGAATATATACTTTATAATCAGTTAATACCGATACCTATCAGTTAATACTTATTACATAATTATTATCGAAAACAAAGCCGAAAAACACACTGAAACTTTATGTAATTATAGAAAAACATCAAAATTTTTACGTAAATTAAAAAAGGATGTGTAGCAGGCCAGTGGGTATGAAGGCCTCACATAAGGATTTTTGGTGGATTGTTGATTATGTTTCATTTGGATCTATTTGCTTAAAAATTATATATTTATCGAATGCAAACCATTTTATAGTACCCATGTAAAAATCGAAATATATATGAGCATACAAATTTTGGATCCGAAGATATATGGTCATATATGAGATCATGTATGGACGTATAAGAAGAATGTTCATCATTTTTTTTTTTTTTAATTTAAAATATTATTTACCAAAATAACAGATCAACAAGGATACAGTAAAAAGTATAATTGAAAAATATTGTCTAATCATTAACTATTAAGATCATGTTGTAAAATTAAAATTGATTAGAACAAACACTTGATATTAACGGCTTTATAAGCTTTGTTGTTGGATACTTTAAAAATTAAAGTTCAAATCAAAAAAAAAAAAACTGAAAAAATAGAGGATAAATATAAATTGTAAAATTTGTTAGTCTAATTGTGTGTTGTTTTTGGGTTTGTTATTTTGTTTCCAAACACTCAATATAAAATATACAATCATCAAAGCATTAACCCAACAAGGGCATGGATACTGAAGAGGGTTGTGTTGCGGCAACCGAAAATACTAAGTATTCTATCTCGCTACCTCTGTCGATTTTTTCAATTTTTGTTCTCTACAATTTACTAATCAAAATGTTCATGTTTCTTTTTAATAAAATGAATTTTGTTATATGATCTTAAATCCTATTAATACCATTGATTTAATTTCAAATTCTTTCATCAAAAAGCGTGTGATATATTAATTATTTTTATATATATTTCATCTGGTATTTTTATACAACCTTTCAGTAAATTTTTTAAATATTATTAAACCAAAATGAGTTGACATTCAGTAAAAAAGCAATTACTTTCTTAAATTAATTCAATACCCTTAAAAACAATAGTTTAAACGGTTTGTTATATCAAATAATATCCAATTTTATTTTTATACAGTTTTCATATCGTTACTAATTTATTTCCAGTTAAAATACACCGTTTGAAAAATCAAACCGTAAAGGAAAATTTATTTATTTTTTTTGTGGCATTTGAAATTTTTCTAGAATAAAAAAATTTTGATAAATTTTTTTAGAAAAATTTGTATGCTATTTTATAAAAAAAAAAGTGAACCAAAAATATCCCAGAATCGATACCTTATAATCTATATCTGATAATATTTATGGAACCTAATCATTTTAGATTTAAAAAATGCAAAATTATTTTTTATACAAAATTGTATTTTGGTTGCCACAACAAATAAATTCGGTTATCACAACCAAATTCAAATGTGATTGTTCAATATTTTGGGTGTTGCAATTAAAATGCAATTGTATTAAACGAATTTTATGGCAGAAACCAGTTATACAGTTTTTATATCGTTACTAATTTATTTCCAGTTAAAATACACCGTTTGAAAAATCAAACCGTAAAGGAAAATTTATTTAATTTTTTTTTTGTGGCATTTGAAATTTTTTCTAGAATAAAAAAATATTGACAAATTTTTTTAGAAAAATTTGTATGCTATTTTTTAAATAAAAAAAGTGAACCAAAAATATCCCAGAATCGATACCTTATAATCTATATCTGATAATCATTTTAGATTTAAAAAATGCAAAATTATTTTTTATACAAAAGTGTATTTTGGTTGCCACAACAAATAAATTCGGTTATCACATCCAAATGCAAATGTCATTGTTCAATATTTTGGGTGTTGCAATTAAAATGCAATTGTATTAACCGAATTTTATGGTGGAAACCAATATTCCGTTGTACCAACCGATATTAGGTGTTGTAATCGAATTTTAGTTTCATAACATTTCTCGGTGTGTTAAAAAGACACTATCTGAATTTTTAAAATTTGGAAGTTTTAAACGACTTTTAAATTAAGAAATTTTAATTCAAGGATTTTTATTTTAAAAATTTTAATCTTTGGTTTCTTCTCTTGACAAAAATAATATTTACTAAAACATTCAAAAAAACCTTTATTAAGACATTTTTGAGCCTACGGAAAATCTAAAATTTGTTTTTGACTGAGTAATTTTTGAGTCGTGAAGGAAAGCCGAACTTTTTGGGTGCTACGTGCAAAATTGACAAATTCTATTCTATTATATTGAAGCAAACACATAGTTTTAAAAAACCGGGTTATTTGATATTTTAAGAAAAACCGGAACCGATTAAGCGAAAAAAACCGTCTTCAAACGGTTGTTAAAAACTGGCACGATCACCCTATTCAGCATAGACACACACAACCATACCATTGTGTATATTTATAGTTTGGCTTCTAATCTCCTACGATTTTTACATTCAAGCGTAAACATTTGCGGTTTAGGAACGAAGTAAAAAGTGTTTCTTTCGGTTTTCGATCAAATTTAAATTTTTTTTCAAGAACTTAAGACATACAAAGTGAAATTTATTTGAAAGGACTATTTAGTGGTTACTCGACATGCAAATTTAGGTTTAATTGTTTACGTTAGTTACAAAAACATTTAGTCGTCTCTACCCGAAAGTCTATTTTCGAAAACACATCTTATGTTTCAAATAGGTGGCAGCTATGGATTCAAACCTTAAAAAATATGTTTTTTATTTTTTAACTAAAACGCAGACATGTTCCCTTACAAACAACTCACAAGCAGACATGAGATTAGGCCGTCAAAAAATTATTATTATTCAAAAAATCATTATTTTATTAATTTACCCTCCTCTAACACATATTCAAATTTCAGTGAAATCACTGGGTTATACCAGGTATATATTGCTGGTTAGATTGGGTTAAAAGAATAAAAGCACACAACATGGAAAGGTGATATAATACAATATTTGTATCTTCTGTTTCATGTATTAAAGGCCAAAAAATATATTCACAAATTTAGCAAAAGTCTGTGCAATGGCTTTGTAGACTAGTGTTATTATTTTTAAACCCCTACTTTTAAATACCTTCTGACATTGTTTTCAATTACAAAAGTTCAATTACCTCTGAAAAGTATGAATGCTTTTCATATTCCAAAACATTCGGCACCAATTGACTGTGAAATCTTGGTGCATCAATGGCATCTTTAATATTTTGATTCATCCATAATACTCTCGACATAACATCTACTATGGCTGAAATGATTTTTGCACCACCGGCAGCACTTATAGCCATGCGAACATTTGACTTTTGATCGGCTACAATCATCGGTGACATCGAGGACATGGGTCGTTTTTGAGCAGCTATAAAATTGCTCGGCGAAGGAGGTAAATTGAAATAGTTGCTTTGACCTGGAGTAGAGAAATCATTCATGGCACTGTTAAATATAATGCCAGTACGTTTGCCAACTTGACCAGATCCGAAACTGTGTGTAAAAGAGATATCAAATTATTTGAGATGTTTAAATTGTAAACTAAATCTACTTACTAATCATTAATTGTAGATGTAACAGCCACGGCATCACCATTGGGAGCCATTATCACCAGGGGACTGGTGCCAAAATCGTCTTCATCGGAAAATTGAGCACCATAGGCATGAGGGCTTTCCAAAACAGTGGTGTCATTGATTTTCTTTCTTAATTGTATGCCAGTTTCAGGATTAGTTAAACGGCTGACCAACTAAACATTAATTAAAAAAAATTTATTTTATAAACTGCTACCCAATATTTAAATTTTCTTTCAAGTAGAGAACAAGCTAAAAAAAAGCCTGTGATCATTTTTCTGCTTCAACTTACCTCTCTGACATCATTAAATCTCACATCACCCAATTCCCATCTCTTTGCATAACCAAACTTTATAGCTTCGACTATGCGATGAATGACAGTAGCTTGATGTTTAACATCGTTTAAATTGGCGTGAGTAAAATTGAAACCTTCCAATATACTTAATATATTGGCTACAATTGTACCGCTACTTACGGGCGGTACAGCATATAATATATCATCGCCCAATTGCATGGTAATCGAACTGACTAAATCTGCTCTATATGATTCCAAGTCATCAAATGTTACCAAACTGCCTAAATCTTTTAAATCCTCAGCTACCAATTTAGCCAAGGTACCATTGTAGAAATCATAAGGTCCATTAGCGGCCAGTGTTTCGTAGGTGTTACACAATTCGGGTAGGGGATATAATTTGGTACCCACTGTATGCAGTTTTTGTGTTGTTTCGTTTATGAAAACTTTGCTATTAAAACAAAAAATATATAAATTTTGCATTTATAAAATGACATCATCTTAAACAATTTGTTTATTTTCAACTCACCTTAATATTTCATTACTTTTAACCCTATTAAATTTATTTGTATATGCTGCATTTTGATGTTTTGTCATATAGAATCCTTCTTTACATAATTTCAATGAAGGCTCTATTAATTTCTTCCATGGCAATTTACCAAATTTTTCATGAGCCCGATGATAACCCATTAATTCACCGGGTACAGCTATGGACAAACCGCCATTCAGTGATAAATTTTGTTTATCACTGAACATATCTTGTGTGGCAGCAAATGGTGCAACTTCTCTGGCATCTACCGAGTATGCTTGTTTGTGATTTTTAACATAGATATTCATTAGCATGCCACCACCGATACCCATACTTTGGACTGTTGTAATGCCATTACAGAGTAAAGTTGCAATGGCTGAATCAACTGCACTTCCGCCATCTTTTAAAATCGTACTGTTAAAAAAAGTAAGAAATAGGAAGTAGGACTCAAATTAAAATAAATATCTACAATTTTATTTCTTATTTAATTCACAAGATTTTTACGATACGAATTTTAAAAAATGTATAAACGGCTTATATTTTTAAAGCTAGCTCTTTCAAGGTTCAGTTCCTTTCTCTTACTTTCTAATACATTTTTACATGATAATATTTGTAATCCAGTCCTGAGCTTAACACGTTTGACACCCCTGAGTCAAAGACGTTTGATTTCTATTTTCCCGGTGAATAAGCCCATACATAAGAAAAACATATTAAAATCGTTGTACTTTTACACTTAAAATAGTTTATAAGTTAAAATAACAGAAAATACCGTTTAAAAGAAATGATATTTCATTTTAAAACTGGTCTACTAACTTTTCATTTAAATCAAATGGTTTGTGTTATTTTTAAATGTTGTTTAAACAACTAATACGTCAGTAAGAAAAACAACTTGTTAATAAGTTAAAAATAAATGTTAAAACTTTACCTACCAACTCCGTAAAAAAAAAAATAATTTATTTCCTTATTTATAATTGATCCGTTTTTTGCAGTTGTGTTTGTTTTTTAATCTAAAAAATTGTATACAACACAATCGTAGACACGTGAATGTGTGAATGAACATATGTGTGTATTTATGAAGTCCTTTTCATTTAAATTGTAATTAAACAATTTTAATTAAAAAAAAACTAATTCGAATTTTTAAGTTTGTAATAACTGTAATGGAAAAAAATAAACAACAAATTTCCGATTTCTGTTTAAATTATTATTATTCCGCAAGGCAGCGTTTTGGGACCAACGCTTTACACAATTTTTACATCAGATATGCCTACCACCGATAATGTTTTAGTTGCAACTTATGCAGATGATACAGCACTATTAGCTTCTAGCACATGCCCAATTGAAGCCTCAAATCTTGTTCAAAGAGAACTTAATCAAATTGAAAAATTGTTGAACAAATGGAATATTAAAGTCAACACTGAAAAATCTGTTCACGTAGTATTCACACTACGCAAAGGTGTCTGCCCAAGTTTGTCTATCAACAATAGTCAAATTCCAAAAAAGACAGTGTGAAATATTTGGGAATTCATATTGATAAAAGTTTAACGTGGAAGACTCACATTCAAGCTAAAAAAGAGCATTTAAAAATAAAAACCAAACGACTATTTTGGCTGTTAGGCCCTAAGTCCCAAGTTAGTACTGAATCTAAATTAATAATATACAAAACTATACTTAAGCCAGTATGGACGTATGGCATTCAACTGTGGGGTACTGCCAGCCACTAAAATATTGAGATATTACAACGATATCAAAATAAAACATTAAGATCAATTATTAATGCTCCATGGTTTGTTTCTAATAAAACTATACATAATGATTTATTTTTTCCTAAGGTAAAAGATGAAATCAACAGATTCAGCACAAATTATCTGGAAAGGATAAGTAACCATTGCAACACGTTGACCATTTCTCTACTTGATGACACTGAAGAAGTTAGAAGACTTAAACGGCACCATATCCTCGATTTACCGTTTCGTTAATTAATTTATTTTTGGCAAATGTAATATATTATTATGTAATCATTCACATATCATTCTGTTAACACTCATTCATCGTATTAGAAAAATATTTAATCCATTTGTAAATTATTGTGTATAAACTAGAAAATTAGTATGATAATATGTTGTTGTTCTTGCTGAAGTCCAACAACCAATGAAAATGTTACTATATCTAATTTGCTTATTATCCTTAAATGGATAGATTGTAAATAAAATGTATTATGAAAAAAAAATTATTATTAAATGTTATATTTAATATTGTTGACCTTTGGTGTTGTTATATTATGAAATTGTTTGGCTTTAGGTCATAAATTTTTTATATAATAAAAATCCAAATATTTTGTATTTTAATTTTAATATTTAATTTTTCTGATATTTCGATGATGCAACTTCAAGGGATCTGACAAAGATACATACAAATGGTAAAACAAATAAATTAATAATAAACACAAAAATTTATCCAGAACAATAATTACATTTAAAAATATTTTTGACTGTCACTGTGAGTTGAAAAGCTCTTGCTTTTTTGTAAGCTTATTAACAACTAATCTTTCTCTCGATCGTCTATATTTGTCAATTGTATATCTGTGCGCATTTATATGTGTCACTCTAATAATTTAATCTCTTATGCGATGGAACATTGATTATATGGAGCATTTCTAGCATGTATCTCTTACTGTAATTATTCTCTTCTTATAAAACTCTTACTTCCTGAAAGTTTGGTATATGCCCAGTTATAGTACAGTGGGCTGCTAAGGCCGTTTTATGCTCCATTGGTTTATCAACAAATACAATTGACTATTTCTGATATACAATTGACTATTCTGAAATACAATTGACTATTTCAGAAATACAATTGACTATTTCTGAAATACAATTGACTATTCTGAAATACAATTGACTATTTCTGAAATACAATTGACTATTCTGAAATACAATTGACTAATCTGAAATACAATTGACTATTTCTGAAATACAATTGACTATTTCTGAAATACAATTGACTATTTCTGAAATACAATTGACTATTCTGAAATACAATTGACTAATCTGAAATACAATTGACTATTTCTGAAATACAATTGACTATTCTGAAATACAATTGACTATTTCTGAAATACAATTAACTATTCTGAAATACAATTGACTATTTCTGAAATACAATTGACTATTTCTGAAATACAATTGACTATTCTGAAATACAATTGACTATTTCTGAAATACAATTAACTATTCTGAAATACAATTGACTATTTCTGAAATACAATTGACTATTTCTGAAATACAATTGACTATTCTGAAATACAATTGACTAATCTAAAATACAATTGACTATTTCTGAAATACAATTGACTATTCTGAAATACAATTGACTATTTTTGAAATACAATTAACTATTCTGAAATACAATTGACTATTTCTGAAATACAATTGACTATTTCTGAAATACAATTGACTATGCTGAAACACAATTGACTATCTGAAATAAAATTAACTATTCTGAAATACAATTGACTATTTCTGAAATACAATTGACTATTTCTGAAATACAATTGACTATTCTGAAATACAATTGACTATTTCTGAAATACAACTGGAAAAGGTGTAGAATTTCAAATAACTCATTAAGACCTGCTAGCTTATCTCAAACAACCAAAGTTTAGTGCTTAACTATAGTAATGAATGTCATATTTGTATAGAAACATCTAAAGTTAAAATTTAGCTAATGTTTTATTACAGAGGTAAACTTATCCAGGCTTAACTTTATAAAATTTAAAACACATGCAAAAGCCTGCGGTTAGGTTCATTACGATTACAAAACACGATCTCAATTAATACACTTTTTATACATACGATTTTTTAAAATGTAACCGAACTTAATTTTATTTCCTTTTTTAACTGAAATTTTAAAAACAACAAAATAACATCTACAAAAAAAATTTTCGATAGATTGGCTAATATTAATATTTTATTCGATTTACTGGTTAAGAAAAAATCAAAATAATTATTTAAACAATGAATCGATTAAAATGAAAAGACTATTAATTTTATACCCTTGTTATTATCTCATATTTAGAGAGAAATATATGTTGAGAATAGAACCACACTACGTATGATGAATGTGGCATTACGTATACGTACGAAGTCCTAGAAAGAATTTTAGTATTTAAAATTAATATTTGAGGTAGCCAATATTTAATGAATGGTTTCTTCAAAATAAAGCCGAATAATACGCTTTTTTTCGAATCAAGAGAAACTTTTTTAAATCGAGAAAAAAATAAACTTTTTTGAATATAAAAAGATACAAAATATAGTCGATTTTTAAATAAATACAGCTTTGTACTACAATAAAACATCAGAACTGCTAGTAGTTCTAAGTTTAAAAATATATATACATATATATATATATTTTGTTTTCAAACTATCGATAAAAAGTTCTATTGATATTCTGGCATTATCCAAACTCCATTAAATTATTATAAACTAAAGGACATACCCCCAAGCCCATGATCTCAAATCAGACTAAAATATATTTCATATATATCATATATTAGGACATGAGTCCGATTTGTGTTTTTTACCCTTACCTAAACGGGCTTCACCCCTCTATATTTTTACTGTAGATTAGGCGTTACCAGGTCATTTTTTCAGGCTTGCCGGAAAACACAGGTTATAATCAATGATAAATTTGGCGGCCATTATGGCTATGTTATTATTTAGATATAACAAATAAAAGGTTAACAAAAAATAATAAAATTAAGTTAAATTAAAATAATTTTTAATACCACAGATCACGGTACACCAAATCAAATACACATTTGAACGATGATTTTGAATTCCAAATCTTACAAATTAATTCAAAGTCCTATATTTCGTATTGGTAATTTTCAATATCGTAATATAAATATTTACGAAAAATTGCTTTATTTTTTAAGAATTGTTTCCCTTTAAATAAATTTATTTAAACTTTTTGTAGAGAATATTTTGATTTTATGTTGCAGTTTTCCAGCTTAAAGACCCAAAAATTCCATTCTATTTTGTGTCTACGCTGCAGGCAAAACTTACATGCCAAATTTCAATCTCCTAAATCCAGTGGTTTGTGATGGGTCAGTAAGGAAAAACTTTTTCCCTTTTAAACTCCTGAAGTATATCACAGGTGAATTAACTCCCACCCTCAAAGAACTATGAAGTTTTCTATAAATATGATGAAACACTTCATAGATTTTCTTTAATGAAGCTACTCAGCAAAAACGCACCTTACCAAATAATGGGTCTAGCTATCTAAACTCAAAAGTTTTTACGTATTGCCCTTGTATTATAATTCTTATTATATAAGATGTGCCAAAAGGTAAGGTGTTGTGCCTACGTGCTAACTAGCAAAAAAAATTTAGAATAATGAGTTACGCGTATGCATATTAATAATGAGGTTACTAATAATCAACTATTATATAATTTTCCGTAAGAAATTGAGGGACACATTATTTTATAATTCCTGGTAATCAATTATAATTTAACTTTGAGTAATGCGATGAAGTGTTGTGAATCCCAATTCTAATCTGCATTTTTTTGAAATATTTGACGGCCAGTGGTTGATAAATGTCCCACTTTTAGTTTTTATCATATTTGAACCATTTTTTAACCGATTTTCTGAAATATGGCTTGCATCCATATAGAATAATTTCTGCTTTCACACATACACAGAATAAAATTCCAAAATTCTGTTTGTAATATTGAACATCGTCCATAGAACATTTTTGTAAATACAAAAAAAAATATTTTTTAAAAAGGCACCAACAATGAAATTTGTAAATATAAAAAAACTTTTTGTTTTAATTTTTTTGTTTCTTAAATTTTTATTTTCAAAGAATTTTTATATGAAAAGTGACAATTTACAGACATTTTAAACAAAAAATTGTTAGAAATAGAATTTAAATTTTAACAAATATTTTTAATTACTTTATGTTTTGTGATACTTTTTTCTGTGTACTAACCATTTGGATCAAGCGGAAGTTTTTGCTCAGTTTTTAACATTTTTTGTTCATTTTGTTTTATAATTTGTGTATTTATTATTTCCTGAAGATAATTCACAATTTTTTTTATAAAAAACAAACCTTAGGCTAAAATGAAATTAGTTATTTTTTGTTCGAATTAAAAATAAAAAATAAAATAAATTTGATTTGATTTGTATAAATTTTTTCCTCTGATTCCAAATCTGGTCTTCAAAATTTCCATCTCTTTATAATTTTGAAAAATTGTATACACAGAAAAAAGTATAACAAAATTTTAAGTAGTTAAAAATATTTGTTAAAATTCAATTTCTAACAATTTTTTGTTTGAAATGTTTGTAAATAGTAATTTTTCATAAAAAAAATCTTTGAAAATAAAAATGTCTGTTACAAAAAAAAAACAAAAAGTTTTTGTATTTACAAATTCCATTGTTTGTACCTTTTTAAAAAAATATATTTTTTTTTGTATTTACAAAAATATTTTATGAAAGATGTTGAATATTGCAAATAGGAATTTGAAATTTTATTCTGTGTAAAAAGTATATTTCGGAACTAAAGTTAAAACTCATGGGTTAGAATTGTAGGCATATTACCGTTTCACTAACACGATAATTTGTTTTATTAATTTTTTTTAATTCATAAATTAATAGAATACATATTAATAAATTAAGCCATTTAAACTATTAACAATGACTCATTGCTATTAATAATAAAATAATAGAAAAATAAGCCATTACAGGTAACTTATTATTATTTAATTCAAAATAATAAAATAAATAACGTAATACATTATTTTTATTTTTAAAATAATGCCAGGTGTAAGTAGTACTTATTACAAAGTAATGTTTAAAGTAATCATATGTCATTAACATGTTTTTGCTGGGTATTTCATAAAAATACTTTAATGGGAAAAATTCATCTTTTGTGCATATGAGTCATTCCATGTCAGACCGTACGATTTTTGCTAAAAATTTACTTTGATGTCTCCGATGTCTTGCAAAATTTTAGTACGTATTCTTCCTTAAAAAATATTTTACACGTGTTTCAAGAAAAAAATTATTTTTTTTTTTTTTAAGTTATGTGCATTTGAAAATATTTCGCAAAAACTTGTGGATGAATTTTAAAGACCAATGCCTTATTTTAAAGGTATTTGAACCTTCTTCTTAAAAATTATTTTTTTTTTAATTAATTTATTTTTTTTTATTTTTAAATTTTGGTTTTTTTACTTAATTTCTGTTTTCCGCCACCTTCGAACAAGTCGTAAAATTTGAAAAAAATATTTTCTTAAAGCTCAATATAACCTTAATATTCCCTGTAATTTTCAGAATGGAAGTCGAATGGATTCTATTTTTTCCGATTTTTTTCCATTGTAGTACCACGAAAAGTTACATTTTGTATGTGAATACTATATTTTCAAGCGTGTTAACGAAGATGTTAATGTAATGTTAATTAACATTACATTAAAAATATAATGTTCACATACAAAATGTAATTTTTCGTGGTACTACAATGGAAAAAAATCGGAAAAAATAGAATCCATTCGACTTCCATTCTGAAATTTACAGGGAATATTAAGGTTATATTGAGCTTTAAGAAAATATTTTTTTCAGATTTTCGACTTGTTCGAAGATGAAGGAAAATGAAAATTAAGTAAAAAAACCAAATTATAAAAATAAAAAAAAAATTAAAATAAAAAAAAAAATTTGTATTAAAAAGGTCGAAGAAATTGAACTGAATAATTTAAAAAAAAAAATTAATTTTTAAAAAGGAGGTTCAAATACCTTTAAAATTAGCCATTGGTCTTTAAAATCCATCTACAAGTTTTTGCGAAACATTAGTTTAAAAGTTGTCATGTCGGAAGATTTTTCACGATTTCGACGATTTTCAAATGCACATAACATTTTCAAAAAAAAATTTTTAATTTTTTTCTGGAAATATGCGTTAGATATTCTTTAATGTTTAATACGTCTGCCTTATTTAAAGTAAATCGGAAGAGGTGTTGTAAAAAAGGTGTTCGGTCTGACGTGGAATGACTCACATTTAATTACAAAATTCAAAATACACTATTCACATATTAGAAACATTAATTATAATTTAATTTCGGCCACACAATAAAACTATTCATTAAAATAAATATTGCATTTTTTAACCACCCAAGAGGACTCAACATATAAATAAGTATAACGATAACATAAAACATACCTGCCAATTTGACTGCAAACATGTCTGTCAGAACACACAGCTGCATGCTGAAACACACCCAAGGTAGAGGTAAAATTTTCATCCGTTATGGGTATATCCCTGAGTATGGGAATCTCCTTAGATAATTTCAAAATATCCTTTCCCAATGGAATCTCTTGAGATGTTGGCGGTGTTGATGTAATAAATGCTTTTGTTATAGGTGTTGAAGGACCTAATGTTTCATCGGTAGCAACAACATCTATTGTTGCTACAGTAACGGTGGGTAGATTTTCATCTAAGGTGGCAATATCGTCATTATTTTCGATTTCCCCTAGTATTGAAGCTGATAGTGTTGTATTTATTGGTGATGGGGATTGTGAGGATGATGCTGATGATGCTGTATTATTGTTATCATCTGATAAAAAAGAAGATTTAAAGGTTGAGGGTAAACTTAGTATAGGACTTGCAGAAGGTGAATTATTAGAAGAAGGAATTATTGTTGTTGTGGTGGTGGTGGTAGTAATAGTACTTGTGGTCGTACTTGTGATTGGAGGGGTAGTTGTGGTGGTTGTAGTTGTTGTTGTTGTAATATTGAAATTTTTGTGATGTCTGTTGGGATTTGTGCTTGTTGGCCATTCTACAAAGAGAAAGATGCAAAAGAAGAAAAAAAAAACGCAAAGGGAAGACAAAAGACAAGCACAAAAAGCACAAACGAATTGGAATGAAAATAAAATATTAAATAATATTAAGCAAAATCGGCAGAGCAACAATTTGGAAACCACATTCAGTAGGGATTTTTTTTTTTTTTTTATTTATTTGTTGATTTTTTTTTTGCGGTTTTAGCATAAATTTTTAAGCATAAAAACACAAACACAAGAAAAATGTGGAGAAAAAAAGAACAGAGAGAAAAAACAGAAAAGTGTCAGTTGTATTTTCATACAGTGCATTTCCTTCAAAAAATAAATATTGTATAAAAAAAATTTGTTGTATCGTATAAATTATAAAAAAATAATTAAAAAAAAATTTGAAAATTTTATTACTTACCACTGAAACATAAACTGATGATGACATAACTTATTAAGGCAATACCAATAAAACATATAATGCCTATTGTTAATTTTTTCATAAAATCTAATAATTTTACCCTCCTGAAAGTACACAATAAAGTTAGTGTAAATTATTTATGCAGTTTAAATTTAATTTAAATGAATTACAATTGAGGCGACAGACGACATCTTAATATTTTTATTAAAAGAACATATGAAATACCTGAAACTAGTGTGAAATTTTGTCGGGTTGTGAAATATAATTTTTTTTTAAGTTTATTTATTTAAGTGGTGAACTTTTGCTTTCTTACCATAGAACCTCTTTTTTAGTTTTGAACACTTATTCTATCAGGCTTTTTTTATTTCGCAATTTGGTATGTTTCATTCGTATTTTTTAATTTTTGAGAATTTGTTTGCTCCCCTCCTAATGCCACGTGTAAGGGTGAAGAATATATATAGCTCGAAAATTGCACGTTTTTGGTTTTTTTCTCTCATAATTACAAAAAAAAAACTAGAAAAATTGGGTATCAAATGAACGTTGAACGTTTTTGATCGGTATATAAAACTAATTTTTTATTATAAAAAATAAATGTTTTTCAAAGAGCACTTTTGTATAAGAAATTATTGTTGGTTTGAGTTCAAAATATGTTATTTTATTAAGGGCTATTTTATTTAATTGAAGATCTGTTTGGGCTCTTTTCGGTCTTTGTAATGGTTCGGCTTTTAGGCGGCTCTTACCGAAGAGCTATTTCTTTATATTAGAAATACGGGTATCGTAATATGTATATCAGTGGATCTCCTTTCTTGAGTACTCCACCGTTAAATATTTAAAAAACAAAATTTTATAGTATAAATTTAAGGTCTGCCATATAAAAAAGATCGGATCTGTCCAGATCTTATAAGGTCTGATATTATCAAATCTAATTAGAATTTAAGAATGGAAAAATTCAGATCTAATTAGATTTGATCAAATTTAATCGGATCTGGCGCACTATAATTAGATCCAATTTAATCTGGGATTTTTTTATATCTTACTGATAAAATAATAACTTTAAACTAAAATTTAAAGAAAAAATTAAAAAAAATCATATTTTAGCGGGAAATTCTTTAAACAAAAATTTTAAGTGGCTCAAATGACTAAGGACTGCTACAAGTACATTAAGAAATTCTTCACATCTTTTCAGATATTAACAGATCTGGCAACATATCTGACCTAATATAAACATATCTATTAAAATCTCAAAATTTTGTAAATTTCTTCAGATATGTATAGATCTGGCACTAGATCTGATCCGTTATGGTTAACTTATCACATATGATTCAATTTGGCACCAGATCTAATTTAAATTAGATTTTACTAATTATATCTAAATAAATTTCATCAGATCTCAATTTTTTTTAAACGGGATGTTTACCAAATAAGTTTTGACCTTACTTCTTAACCCTAAACGTGAATTTGGGGCGCAGAAAAACGTCTTTTTTATTTTTTTCTCCTCTGTTACACATCCGATTTTTTTTACTAAGATCGAAGAAGATAACTTCCTTATGAGTGTGTGAGTGAGTTTGGAAAATGTTTACAAACAAGTGTTTATTTATTCACAACAGTTTTAAAATCCTAAAGGACAGTGTCCATTCGCTTTAAAATTTGAGTATTAGTGTATCTCCCATGTCACACTGTACAACAAAATGTGGAACATTGTCTAGGGTAACAATAATTCCAATTTTAATAAGTCCGTGACTTTTTGAATGAAACAAAGTATTTTTTACAAAAAAAAAAGATATTATTTTTCAACATAATCTCCTTTTAGCTCAATACAGTTAGTCCAACGTTTCTCCAATTTTTGAATCCCTTCCAAATAAAAGGATTTTTTGAGATCCATACAATAGGCATTTGTTTAGTCAATAATTTCATCGTTGGAGGTAAATCTCTTTTCACCGAGCCATTTCTTTAGGTTTGGAAATAGGAAATACTCACTGGGGGCTAAATCCGGAGAATATGGCGGATTTAGCCCAATTCATGGAATTTTCCCAATCCATTGAAGTTGTCACACGATTACGTTTATTGTCAATTAAGAGCAAACGCGGCACCCCTCTTACAGACAGCTTTCTTAAAACCAACTGATTATTTAAAATCGAAACCACACTGCCATATGAAATGCCTATGGCATGAACAATCTCACGCACTTTTACTCTTCGATCGGCTAACACCATATCGTGGATTTTTTCGACATTTTCGGGTGTATTGACCTCAATTAGCCTTAAAGAACGTTCAGCGTCATTTGTACTTGTGCGACCACAACGAAAGTCAGTAAACCACTTTTTTTACCATTGAAAACGATGGTGCAGAGTCCCCATAGTATATATCAAGCTTTTCCTTGGTTGGATAGAGGGAGAAAATAATGTTTAAAGAGCACTCGAAATTCACTTTTTCCATTTTTAAAAAAAATCCACGAGGTTGTATGTTTTGAACAGCTGTTTAACGCAAAGTAAATGACGGAAATTTGACACTAGTCTATAACAGGTGGTACTTGATGTGAGCAATCTTACATTTCATATAACTTCGAGGGAAGTTCCAGATGCCACGGGCTTATTGATCCGCCCTCTAGTATAGCGGAAAGATCAAAGGAATTGACGCTGTGTAGGTACAGTCAAATTATTTGTTCGTTGAAAGTTTTTATTTTTTTTTTATCAACACTTTATTAAATACCTAAATTACCATAAAAGACCTTTTTAGCTTAATTTGATGTTTACGACAAAATTTTAAGAGAATTTTTTTGTGAATCTGCCTATTTTACGGTTTTAAGGGTTGAAATGTTCTTCGAATACATTTTTCCAAAAATTTCACTCAAAATGAAAAAAGTTCATTCGGAAATGTCAAATTACGAAAATGTTGAATTGTATTTCATCACGTGTGGTCCAATTAAGAATGTTCAATACTGTGCAATACAATTTTATAGCGTCAATGAGCTTAGTATAGTAAAACTCCCAAAAGAGTAAGATGCAAAAAACAGTATTAAAGTATTTCTGAACTTAATTCTGTAATCGAATGTCCACAACGAAGTTTTATGAAGATTTTTTTTTTTAATATTTTAACCTTATATCAGCCTTTTTATGATTCATTTAGGTAATTCTTAAAAGGAATAGATTAAAATGTACTGAGCTTAATTAACAATTAATGAGATGAATTTTTGTTAAAAAAATTATTGTGGAACCAATTTTATAACAAAAAAAAAAATCCAATTTTAGTAAATGACACGTTGACCTAAATTTTTTTGAAAAACGATGTTGGCTTTTGTGGACCAAACCGTTTATTGTAAGCAGATCCATAACAGATTTGCATATGTTTAGTAAACTTAACTCCATTTTTACAAACAAGTGATGCTTTGGTATCATTTCGATATTATCTCCAATAATAATTTAAGTTGCATCAGCGAGATTTTGGTTTTCCTTAAAAATTATGCTCTTATTTGATTTTAAAATTTTTAAAGGATTTTCAAGTTATTTTATGTGGCTAGTAAAGCACAAATCTAGAAAAAGGGTAATACAATTTGTATTGTAAGGGGAATATAATACAAATTTCCATAAATGGGCGAAATATTTAATGGTGTGGATAACAAGTGATTTTAATTGATTAAAAATATAAGACATATCTTCTAACTTTTTTGTTTATACAGCAATTTGTAGAAGTCCAAAGATTTTATACATTATTTTTCTCCTACAAAGAATAATGCATTAAACTATTCCTAAGAAGTTTGTGTTCTCTACCACTTGGGCCTTAATTTTTCAAAGAAAACCAAAATTCAGAGAGTACATTTTAGATTATGATCAAATTTTCTGATGGATACAAATTTATTATTATTTTTTTTTTTTGCATAGATTTTCTTAAATTATTCATATATCTTATGGAATCTGTTTATAAAAGACAAAATCTTTTTCCAAAATTGGAGGTTTACATTTAATTAAAATGTTTTACTTCTTTAAAAAAAATTGTCCTCCAAAAACTTGTTTTAGCAAAAGCGCAGCTTCTTGATAAAAAATATAGCATTTGTAAAAAAATTTAAAATTTATAAATCTCACTAAACTCATTATTATTTTGCTCAAGATGAGGAAAAGTATAAAAAAAAATTCAAAAATTTTCCACAAGCATTAAATAACAGCGCATAATTATAAAGATTCCGACTAACAATTACCTGTACTACGTTGTGGAGGAAGCAAATTTTAAACATGTCAACTTTGTCTTAAGGGAAAATTTATAAAAATTTCGGGAAAAAATTAAAATTATGTTAACCTTAAATGCTTCACTTGTAACACACAATTAGTTTTATTTTATAATTTAATGCCTTTAATTGTAATTCAATACTCAATATTGTTTAAGAAAATATTTACCTTAGTTCTCTTCTGGCTTCTTCAGCTGTTGCTGTATCATGTATAAATTCACCGCCATTTTTCTCTTCATCATCTGTTACAGATTTTAAGGGAATTTTATTCATAGCATCATCATTATTGCTGAGTCCCATTTTTAAGCCATCAGCTCTAAAAGAATTTTATAAAATGGAAATTTGTATTATAAATAATTCCCCTAAAGTATGCTATAAAATAATATAATTTGTTGCATTTATAAGTATGTATGCGTTATATACTTAAAATCTTTACTTTTTGACTTATTTAATCTTCTAATAAATCAAGAGAATAAATACTAAAACACAACACAATCACCGGCCAGCTAAATGCAAACTGGTCAATGCATTAGTTTTGGTTGTTGTATTTAACTTTATCACACTTTTATTTGCACTCTTTTAATACACTCGCAACTTCTTTACTCATTCATTCTCGCACACTTACTGTATAAACTACAACTAACAGAATGTTGAAAAGATTCTATGTTGATTTTTATTTTATGTTTGCCTTATACATACATTGCGGGTGTTTATGTTTATTGTATGTTTGTTCGTTAGTTTGAGTTGGTATTTTTTCCTTTCAAAAAAGGGTTACCAAGTAGGTATTTTTTTTTTTTTTGAGAATTTAGAAAATTACGTCTATTCAAAAATATTCATATCAATGATTTTTCTTTGGGGATGGTGACCCAACATAATTTGTTTGCTGCTATTAATCATAAAACAAAAAGTCAAGGCGACAAAAAAAGTTAAAATTCTAACGGCCAGATAATTTTCTCTTCTCTATCCCGATAGTTTCTCATCGGCATATCTTCCTTGTTAGTGCTGACCATAAAAATGGTCCTCAAATTTTTTCTGTAGTAAAACTAATCAATTTCAAAACAAACATTCCCAAAAAGTAATATTTTCTTACTTTTAATATTTTTTCTAATTAAAAAATTCTGGAAAATTTGCAAAAATCTTAATAAAAAAGTATTACCCATTCTTTTTAGGAATTTTCCTTAAATATTAAGAAATTTTCTTTTATTAAAGGTGTCATGTTTTAAAACTTCCCCAGATTATGAGATATATCATAAACACAAATGAAGTAAAAGCGACCAAAACAAAATTTCGAAGGAAAAGGGAAAACTCTTAAATTTTTTAATAACAATTTTTGTTAAAATTTATCTACACTCAGAATATTATACAATTTACTGTCAATAGTTTAATAAAAAGAAAGTTTTCAGTTCAGTTAATAATAAAAGAACGTATATTTATTTGTCATAGAAATTGTTATTTTAACATTTTTATGTTCATTTTTTTTTTGTTTAAGGAAATTTGTGGTTTATTTTTTTCTGTTACAGTTATTACAAATTTAAATTTTGTTTGCTGTCTGTTTCAAAGAAAAAAATATTTAATAAATTCCAATTTCTTTTTGATTTAAATTATTACAATACAGATTACAAGTACTTCATGAACATACACAGAGAAAAGAGATTCATTGTGACATCCACATTTTTCTCCAACCGAATGGTTCGGTTGAGGCCACCGATAGATATGTTTGTGGCACCAGAAATTCGGTTAAAACAACAGAATTTTATTTAAAGCAAAATATTTCAATTGTTTCAGGACATATTTGATTACCACAACCAAATAATTCAGTTCCTGCAACCAAATTATTCAGTTAGCAAGAAAGTCGGTAGTCACAATGAATCTATTTTATCTGTGCACACACAACTGTTCAGTCACACAAAATGTGTCTATAGACATTTGTAAATTAAAAAAAAACGGAAACAGTTTCAAATATATGAATTATCAGTTATTTTTTACGAAATCGGTAGGTAAAATTTTTTATATATATTTTTAACTGATTAATCATTAATCATAATTTTTTTTTTTCTTATATGTCAGTTGTTTAAACAAAGTTGAAAAATAAATGGCAACACCCGTTTGATTTAAATGTTAATTAAGTAGACCGGTATTTATTTATTTTCATTTATTAATTAAAAAAAACAATTTCCCCTGAAGAAGTCAACCAATGTGTGACCAAATATTGGGATAAATAATTATTTGTAATTAATTTTAATAAATAAAAGATCTTAAGCTCAATTTAAAATAATACACAAATCAAGAAGATCGAAGAAAACAAGAAGAATGTTTTTAAAAGAATTTTTATATGAAATATCATTTATTTTAAATGGTATTTTCTTTTATTTTAACTCACAAATTATTTTAAGTGTAAAAATATCAAATATGGAGTAAACGTAGATAAAATTATATTTTAGGTGTTGCCAAATTCACTCATCTAACAAGGAATGTAACCCATTTTAAACACTCTGATGTTGATGAAATTTGATCCTTTTTTATGGGCTGGACAGAAAATATAAAGAGAAGTTTGGGCAATTTTGCCGAAATAGCTTTTTTTTAATATACTAACAATGTGGGTTTATATGGGCTCTAAGTTAAAATATGGTCCAATTCTGTTTAAATTTATAGACTGTACCATAGCACTAATTCATTATATTATGAATAAATATTCGATTTTTATTTATATTTTATATATAAAATGCATTTAATTTATTTTAGCAGAAACAATTTTTTTGACAATTAAAACGTATACATAAATAAAAAGTTAAAACGTGAATGATATTAAAATTCAAAAATGATATAGATAATTTTTAAAAAAATATTTGACATTTAATAAAATTAAATATTGTTATTTTAAATTATTCAAAATGTAAAGTACCAGAATAAAAACCTGATACAGTAAAAATAATTTAAATTATAAAATGTACCCACAATATCCTTATGTAGAGTAGGAAAATTGAAGCCAACTAAGGGTTACTATGTGATAACGTACACTAGTCTTTGTAAAATTAAACAAAACTTTGGAAAATTTTAATGGGTCCAAAAATGTTGAATAAGTCTGATAAATGGTTGAATACATCTTTTTGGACAATTTTTAATCACTTTTTAGAAACAACATGAGAAAATTGCATTTATAAAAAAATTCTTTATATGGTGACTTGGTTCAAACATAGTCCGGTTTGGCCAAGGGCTAGTCAGTATTCCAAATTTAATAAAAAAAATATCCGTATCGTTAGAAGAAGAACCAAATCCCATTTCGGAAGGCATTTGTAGGAACACTATATCTAAGCATGGACCAATAACAATTAAAAATATTTTAAAAAGATTTTTGCCTGCATGGATCTCATCAAATCGACAAATCAAAAATAATGATAAAAAATGGGTCTCAGGTTGTTTCAAACAGCAGCACAAACTCCTTATACCCTGACCACTGCAGTGTCTTAAAACTACAAATAGGGTTTGAACTATTTCCAGTCCCTTTTATTACCCATTTACCAATAAAAAATTACACATGTTCATTAATTTTGTCAAGTGTCTAAAATTTATTAAAAACTTCTGAATTTTATTTAATTCTAGATAAAAAATTTGCATTAAATTAATTAAAAATTTAATAAAGTGAATTGATTTAATTTATCCGTAAGCACTCAAAATTCTTAAATATTTTTTAAATTACAACAATTGTGTATAAGGCTTACTAAATAATGGCAACCCTACAATTACTATTAAGTATACATACACATATATAATTTTTGCAATAATTATTTAAGACACGAGTGTTCATATGTCGATATTGATGATGTCGGTAGTGGTGGTTATAACAACAAGACGATAAACAAGATGATGATTATAATAATTACACTACACGACAGTCACAAAAAAGTACTGAATCCCAACTGAAAGATCCTGGTGTTGATTTTTCAATCTCAAAACCTGTTTTTATTTTTTTTTACTAAAAAACCGTGAGCTTTAAAATAAAAATAAAAAACATAAATACAAACTTGAGGCGGAAAAACTGCCCTCACTTATAATAATAAATTACGAACAAATAAATTACAAATTTGCCTCAACGAACATCTTTAGCTAGAAAACATTCTCTGTTATTACAAACATAAAGAACCAACAACAGCAAAAAAAAAACAAGTAAATTTAAGGATACAAAGGCTTATGTGGCATATTTAAGTGATTTAGAACTATCTATATGTTATGTCGACGTTGTATTCTGCTAAAGAAGAATCATAAAAATGGGTCACATAACACAACATGCAAATTTTGAATTTAATTTAGTAAATAAAAACAAAAAATACTCTCACTTTTCATTTGAATATCTGCACAAAAAGTAAGATTAAAATTCTAAGAAAGAAACTGGAACAAAAATTATGGTAAATGGAATTTTAAATAAACATCCTAAAAAGAGGTGGGTGAGAGAATGAATAAAATAATTCCCTTTTGTTTAAAGTTGTTTTATTTACCATGCCCAAGTTGAAAAATATTTTACAGTTTATTCCATTTTTTTTTTGCTAGCAATTATTTTTATGTGTTAAAAGGAATGCTCTAATGGACATTTATAATCTATACGTGATTGAATGTGTAGGGACGTATTGTAAAAGTAATGAGTATGAGTTTTTTTTATATAAAATATTTTTATGTTTAACTTTATGACTGTTATGTTTGGTCGCACATAATATATTTATATTCGGCGTATTCGGTATTTTTATATTTTGAAAGATATTTGTTAGTAAGATAATTGAGTAGCTGCAGAACAAAACGTACTTTCTTGCATTTTTTTTGAGAAATTGTTTTTTTTTTTTTTTTTTGCAAAAATGGTGTATAACACAACATACTTTTTTATTTTATGTATTAAAACGTAATTTTTAATCATATCAATATTTAATCAATATTGAAGCATATCCAGTTTGATATTCTTTCATATCTGTTGTAATATCTAGCTGATCTTAATTGATACGAAAAATGGCAGATCAAATAAAATCCAGAATAATATATAGGAAATAAATAAGATCCAAATTTATTTGAAAATTTTAGATCGAATTTTATTGGATTAAATACAACAATAAAATATATACGGCATCTAGTTTATTAAAAAAACGTTTAAAAAAAATTAAATTAAACAAAAAAATATATATATGAAAAATTATACAAAACCAATGCTTCGCCAGAATTTAAACACAGCCGTGTGTGGCTGATTTTAAAGGCTACATTTTTTATATAATCGTGTTATAAATAATTATATCCTCGGCACTTATATATAATTATACTTTGGGGACTTATATATAATTTGGGAAAAATATATAATTTAGGAAAAATGGGAAAATTTTCTACATTTCATGGCTGAACTAATGAGAATAAATTGGTTATGTACTTATCTGATTTTATTAATTATATATAACTATATAAAATATTGTATATGAGTATATAATCATATCTTATGAACTAGGAAAAAATGAGGAGATAATTATAAAAATTATAATAATACAAAATATATATAAATTTTCAACTCTTAAAGCAATTTTGGAAACAAAGATCATATATAATTAAATGTAGCTAGATTATAATTAACTAATTATATCTTTTATTCTATAAACAGTTTCTAGATCTTGTTGTCCCGAAATGAATTAAGATTTTTTTTTTAGTAATTTAATATTTATAAAAATAAATAATTATAAAAACACAAAAAAATTACCTTCCTTGCTGATGGACATGAAACCATATATAATAATATCTAATTATATCTTATATGATATCAAAAATACTCTGCACTTAAAAAAGTTTGTAAGTTAAAATAACTGAAAATATTATTTAAAAGAAATGATACTTCATTTAAAAACCGGGTCTACTTAATTTTCATTTAAATTAAATGTCATTTGTTATTTATTTTTTTTTTAATGTTGATTAATCAACTGACACATCCGTAAGAAACGAATGATATAATCAGTTAAAATAAATGTCAAAATTTTACCTACCAATCCTTAAAAAATAAATGTTTTTTCCATTTATTTGAAATTATATCCGTTTTTGAATTTTTTGTTTTTTTTTAATATACTAGTAAAATACAAAATGTATGTATGCATATGAAGTTCTTGTAATTTGTATTGAAAAATTTTGTATATACAATACAACCAATTTAAATAAAAAAAACAAATTAAAATTTTTTGAATATTTTTTTTTGAAACAGACAGCAAACAAAATTTAAATTTGTTATACCTGTTACGGACACAAATAAACCACAAGTTTCCGTTTCGTGGGTAAATTTTTATTAAATTTCAAACAAATGAAAAAATGAATGAAACTGGAAAAAAACAGTAAATGACAGTAAATTATTTCGAATAAATGTCTAAAAAAGTTAATATAGATATTTCTTTGAAAAATAAATGTATATTCCTTTATTTTTAAATGGAACGGAAAATTTTTTAATTAAACTACAAACAGTTAACTACATAATATTCTGAGTATGGATATGGAATTATACATAACAATATCTCAAATTTGTGTGTCAATCTTGAATTATATATAATTATATTTTCAACCATAACAAAAAATATTTATATTATAATTATATTCTATACCACATTAAAAAATATTTTTTTTTTAATAATGGACCATATATACCCAGCGAAAATGAATGATAAAGAAGCAATAAAAGCATCACTACTATGGCAGAGGTATCACTTCTTTTCTAATGGTTTCATCGATGAATTTAACCTTAGCGTGTCATAGGATGGAAGTATTCAAATGTAGCTACTAGCATTACTCATACGTTACTCTAAGGAAGCAATGATAATACAATGATTAGATGATATTCTGATGCATGAGTGGACAAAGTTCATATACTTTGTAGTATTTAAGCTTTGAAGAAAATTTATTTCATAAGAATGCAGTAAAATAAGTTTAAAAGGCGAAATGTATGCATAAATTATTCTGCATTAGTAAAAAAGCATTTTTGAAACATTTTTCAAAAATTTTAATGAATTTTCAGACAAATTTTAAAATATTTTTGGATAATTTAAAAACTGGTTGTACAATTTGGAAACATTTTTAGACAATTTTAAAATATTTTTGAACAATTTTAAATAATTTTTGCACAATTTTGAAAGATTTTTGGGCAATTTGAAATAATTTTTACACAATTTTAAAATTATTTTGATAAATACTGAATTAAAACTGGAAATAGTGTAGTGTTAAATAATAAACATAATGCAAAAATGCACAGATTGTGTCCTCATAAATATTTAAGGATGAAAAAATGCAAATGACAGGCCAGCTAGTTTCAATTAAATGTTAAAAAATATCTGTTTTTCTTGATAGTTCAAAACTTTTATAAAAATTGCAAAACTGCATAAATTATAACCCTCATGAAATTTTAAACTAAAATATAAAAAATTATTTAAGAAAAAAATTAAAAAATTTCATCAGAATTATTTTTTAAATTTGAATAAATGCTTTAGATTCAAAATATATACGATATACTTTAACTTATGCTTTAGAAGTAATGAAGAGTGATTTTTTAAGATATGCATCGGGTTTATATTCAGATGAATGCATTTGAAATATGAACTCATCAATTCTTTAGAAGTGCCTTAGAATAACACCAAAAAATCATAAAAGAATGTCAGCTGAAGTTTAGAAAGCAATGAATGAGTTATAGTCACAGAATGACTACCATTTTTTTTTTGCTGGGTAATTATAGCTGAAATATTAGATACCATATATAATTGAATATATATGGCTCTATCTAATTCATATATAAATAAATATGAACCCGTATTAGCTACATATAATTATATATAGTGTTATAAAAAACTTTATATAATAGAATATATACCATATCCTATCATAAAAATCATTTTTAATTTTATAGAGATCAATATATAACTAGATGAGTATATATATAGCACAATATAGAGCAATTAAAAAAAAAATATTAATATAGAATTATATATGATAACGTATACTGACATATGTAATTAATGATAATATATACTATTAGATAAGGTTAGATGTGATTATATCTAAACTTTTATACTCGGGTACTGACAGCTTTTTTAAGGAGTTTAAGAAGTTATTTTGCTTGATTTTCTTGCTTTTCTTATTTATTACTTATTTTTTTATTGTTTTTTTCCTTTGGTTTTATATACATTTCTCATTTTGTTGGCATTTATTTGAGTTTCATTTCTGTAAACGGAAAATATATTAACCGAAAATATTGAATGTAACTGCCTTGAAGACTTTATTGGAAACAAAATTTCAAAAATGAAACTCTTTAAAACTTTTGTTTACTATAAGCTATTTAAGTCAGAAGTTAAATAAATATTTTGTTTTCAATTTGAATTATACACTCACAATATATTTTCCGTTACCGACTGTAGTTTATTTAAAAAGTAATACGTAATGTTTGTTTTTAAATGAAGAATCTATTGAAATTCATAGAAATATATTTTTTAACTATTTGAGTCAGTCATTCAAAAAACAAACTATAAAAAATACAGACATTCAGTAGGAGTTGATATTTTCTGTTAAATGTAAAATTTAAAGTTTTATGTTTCTAAAAATTGAAATTCATATAATTCTTTTTTGTTTTTTGTTTTTTTTTTTACCAAAATAGTTTGTATATATAAAAAATTTATTTATTTATTTAATATGATATTGGACTTATATAAATATAAGCGTAATATATACAAATTACTAGCACTGGCTGCCAGGGCCTTTAGCTTATATACAAAATTATTTCAATAAAAATTACAAGAAATTATTCAAATATACATACGCACAAAGCCAATAAAAATATATACACTTGTGTGTGTGTTGTGTTGTGTTTTGTAATTACATACAAATAAAAAAAACTTTCAATTTGAAAAACAAACCACAAAAGTTGTTTTTTCTAACTTTTTGTCAGTAAAAAAGTGATGGTTATTTTAAACGACTTTCTATTGTTTTTACTACTTTTGTTAGTTATTAAACAATGATTGAAAATAAACAACAAAATGGGTTGAATATAATAAAAATTAAGTAGTCTTCTTTTTTACTGTATTTTCGATTAATTTAATTTGTATTTTAAGTTGTTTTTAACGAAATAATATTGTGAGTGTATATGGCTGTTACTACAACTAAACACTAGCATGGAACTTGACAAATATTTAAATACAACTAATTTTTAGTGTATTTAATTTTATTATTATGTTTGAAATTCGTAGTAGAAAATGGCATCCTTTTGTACGAAAAACAATTAAGCATTTACTTTTCATGTAAATGATTATGCCAAACCATTAGCATTTATATGGAAAAAGTAATGATTCAATGCTTTAATCCCAAGTATGACAATAAATTTACAAAATATTTTTGTTATGTTTATCTTTTAGTATATAATTTTGTCCGAGCAAGTGGGTGTATTTTTGGATGATTTGAGATATTTGAAAAAATTTTAACACCATAACGTTGTTTTTATTAAGAAAACATTTTTTTTTACTTTTAAAAGTCCTTTATAAATATTTTACATCTATTATAAATATTTTGCTGGCTTATATTGGTTTGGTGTATCTTATGGTAGCCAAAAATCTTCTTACTATTTTCAGGTACTTCACAATTTCCCAAAAATTTTAAATCAGCAAAAAACACATTTTGATGTGCGAATTCTTAAAGAAACAGATTTTTTTCTCTTAATAAAATTGTCTTTAATGTCCTCATTTTGCAAAACACAACGTCTTATATCACATCACTTAAAAAAAAATTATTTTGTAAATCACTTGAATAAAGTGATTGATTGATCACGTTGAAACAGCTGTTCGTTACGTTGTTTCAAATTTTATACATACAAATTAGAATTTCATAAATCACTGCCCTGAAAAATTAATCACTTGAGATGCCAAAATCATCACTTGAATTGTTTGAGCGTTATTTTGAAATTTTTTTTCAGACTATTTGAAAACACACAATTTGTAATAGATTTGCTTATTATTTGAATTTTATTAAGCAGTTTCTGATTTTTTTTTTTGTTCCTGGGTCGAATTGTCGTGGAAAAAGTAAAAATGCCTCTGGAAAAAATCTTGAAAATGAAAAAAAAATTAAAGAATTGCTCCAAAAAATTTTTTGAGGCTTTAGGTTTCATGCGGCCTAAATATTTACATAAGAAAAAAATAATTTTCAATCAGCTGTGTTGCCAATAGCAAATTGAACATAAATTCCATATATGTGACCTTCTCCGAGAAAAGGGACCTAATGTGTCAAAAAACGGGTTTGGACTTAAGAGTGGATTCTGCTACCTAGAAGGGTGTAGAATAAGATGAAATGAGTTTGATTTCTGATAAAAATTTATTTACCCCATAAAAACGTACACAACGAACTTGGGAAAATCGATAAAAATGAGAAAAACATTAAAATTAAAATAGCAAAGGTATTGTCACACTAAAAGCGAAAAAAATACGTCACCAAAGTCGGCACCCAATCATAACTAACCATACCAAATCGCATCTCCCAACTGAAGGTGTGTTCACAGTGATAATGCGTTATGAAACTTTAAATGCGTTTTTCTCAAAATTTCATTTTCACACACTAGGTCCCTTTTCTCGGAGAAAATCTCATATGCCTAAATGCAGGTAAATTATTAAATATTTAGCAGAATTATTTCATAAATTGCTTTTATCTTTTTCGGAATTAATTTATTTGCATTTGTGTTGTGTAATATGAACACCCTCTGGAATAAAACAAGAAAATGTTTTACTATTATTTTAATTTGATAACGTAACGTGATAACGTAAAAGTTCAACGCAATGATGTAGTGATTTATAAAATTCGATTTTTTCACACTCGCGTTGCCGTTAGAAAGTTAGGTATAGGTAAGGCGTTGAACGTAGGGGATTAACAAAATTCTGGAATAAATTTTAGAAAAAGTTAGTTATTGAAAAAAAAAAATATTTTATAAAATTTTGAGAATTTTTCAGTCCAATGAAATCTAAGAATCGGATGATTAATCTTTATGGAAAAATTATTCAGTATCTGACAAATATAAAAATTTTATTCCATTAAAAACATTTCAGAAGTTTTATAATAATTTTTTCATATTAATATAAAAATAATATTAATAATTAATAAAAAAATAATCTATATTGTAAGACTATTAATATAATAGATATTTTTTGAAATATCGTAGGTCTCACCTAAAATATTACTGGTATAGCTAAACAATTGCCATGGACTCTTCGGCTATAAGTTTGGCCGAATATTTTTTTATCTAACAAATATCACTTAAAATTAGTCTCAAATAATTATGATAAAAATGATTTTAGGTTAATGGCAGTAAACAATATTTAGGTTGTTTTATAATTTAAAATTGTTTTAGTAAAAAAATTTGGGTCACATTCACATATTGTAAACATTGTTTATTAACATGCAACTGTTACATTCTAGTTCAATAGAAAATATTATAAAAAAAAACTAAAATTAAATAAAGTGCTTATTACTCTAAAAATGATACCATAAACTATGTAATGTAGTAAATTTAAAATGTACAACAAAATAAGAATTCTAGGAAGTTTTTAACGTACATCGACATATAAGTGACCCAAAAAAAAAAAATAAATAAAGCAATTACTTTATAAGGAATCTAACTCAAAGAGAAATCAATTCATTTTACAACATTTTGTATTAGAGTTGTTACTTGCTTAAAAATTATTCGATTAATCAAACAAACGGTTAAAATGAATAACTACAAAAATAACTATTTTTTTGTAAAACATTATAGGAAATTTTACAAATATTCAGAAAAATTTGTATTCCAATTGTGAGTACACAGAAAAAGGTATCACAAAATTTTAAGTAATTAAAAATATTTGTTAAAATTTAAATTCGATTTCTAACAATTTTCTTTTTGAAATGTTTGTAAATTGTTATTTTTTCAAATAAAAATTATTTGAAAATAAAAGAGTTGCAAAAAATATGACAAAAAGTTTTTTGGATTTATAAATTTTATTGTCGGTATATTTTTAATATATTTATACCCTTCACCACAGGTGGAAGGGTATATATAAGTTTGTCATTCCGTTTGTAATTTCTACAATATTGATCTTAGATCCTGTAAAGTATATATATTCTGGGTCCTTATGAAGAGCGAAGTTGATTTAACGATATCCGTCTGTCCGTCTGTGTGTTGAAATGGGTTTTCAAAAGAACCCAGACATGATGAGGACTTGATTGTTATTTATTTCTGTTACATGTGATCCATTTCAGTTTGCTTTTAAAAATCAGACAGATCGGTTAATAAATGGCTGAGATATTAGCAAAAAACCCAGGACTACCTCTAATTTTTTCCGTAAAATCCCTTTTTTTTAATATGTATGTAGAATTTTACGCATAACCAACACATCCATTTGTTGAAATTCTTTTCTTTCATCTCCACCTTTTATACACAAACAACAAACACATACAAAGATTTGCCATTTACATAAAAACCAAACAAATCTCTAATGAACGAAGACTTTTTATATATGTACCTCTATTAACGATGATTTTGTGTGAGCTTCATTAACTCAGTTGTCTAGACGCTATGTCACGAATACTTTTTTTTTTCTCTAAGGCCGCGGGTTCGAATCCCGGTCAATTCACTTTTTTTTGTACATTTTTTTTTTATTTTCTTAAGGCTTTTTTTTTTGTTTTTTTTTTAACATTTAATAATTAGTTTATATAAAATTTTATATTAATAATTAAATAATCCATAAATAGGCTAAAAACATAAAAATTTTTATAAAAACCCTCTAATACAAACAAAATACAAACGTTTTTATTTCTATTTTTTGCGATTTAAAAGAATTTATAAACAGATACTTGAACCATTTTATTTCTCATATATTAAGAAAATTTTATACATATTTTCCCTTTGAGTGCAACTATTTTAGGTCATAACTTATAATAATTTATAAAAAAAAATTTATAAACTATTTTCCTTCAAATTTTTAAAATTAAGCTAAAGAAATTAAAAATATTTTTAAAAAAAAAGCGAAATAAAATCCCAAATGCAAATTTTCCAGCTAAATCAAACGCTTTTGTAGAAATAAAACACATGCAGTTCTAGTGATTTCTTTTAACGATTTGTTGAAACTCTTCTCTTTCACCTCTTCACCTTTTATACACAAACAACAATTACTATTCTAGAGCTGTAATATGACCTATGGATACGTCTTATATAGCAAAAGATCGAAAATCTTTAGTATAACATATTTGCTGAAAAAACTCGTAAATATCGGTTCAGATACAAAAAAGTTATGCCCAAAACATACATTTTTTTTAAATCTTCCCGAGTCCAAGTTTTATCACCAAACTAAATGGTTAGTTTCCTCTTAAAGGCGTCCGTATATAAATCTGTCCATTCCATATATGTCCATATATAAACTTCATTTTTTTCCCAACCATGGTGAAGGGTATATAAGATTCGGCATAGCCGAATTTAGCCGCTCTTACTTGTTTTTTATTGGTATTTACAAAAATATTTTATGAAAAATGTTTAATATTACAAAAAGATTTTTTTCAAATTGATGTCAAATTTCATAAAATTTGGAGATGACAATTATTTATGTGTTTTTTAATTATATTTATTCGTTATTCCTTAGATTAATCGAATAGTTTTAAAAACTTAATCGCTTTATCATTCGAATAAATTTTTGTAAATCATTTAATCGATAAAAATTAAAACCCGAATAATTGACCATTCTACTACATATTAATAAACACAGCCGCCACTATGGCGTATACGTAATATAGAATATAATATTCCGTACCCCCTTAGACGTATGATTAACGAAACATGAATTTTGCAACTAAAGTCTACAAATCTATTAAAGCTTTTTTTCTATATTTTTACTTCCAGTTATTTTTTTTTTTTTTTTTTTTTGTAGCTAAATATAGTTTTGCAAATTAATATTACAGTGAAAGGGTGCCAGTTTGGCTTTTAGTTGCATGTCTTGTTTTGCAACAATAAACTTTTTAAAACACAATAATTATTTTCCTTTTCATGTGCGCGGGTACTTAAATATTTTCCTGAGATAAGAATCACGTGTGCCAGTTGTGTAGTGTATTAATTGATTTCAATAAGCTTTTAATGAAAATTAAAAAAAAATATTACATTTAAAATTTAAATTGCATGATAGTTAGGAATTTTTAAAGTATATAACGTCAATAAAATCAATAGAATTTTTATAATAGATTTTTTCTTTATAACTTAGGCAATAATTTAGCAACAAATATACACAGTAGAATTTTACGAAACTTGCATTGGAATTCTATCGCAATTACCAAAAACTGTATTGTTATTTAAAATTTTTAATTGTATGTACTTAAAATTCTTCATCATACACTCAACAACAAAAAGTCTGTAATGTCAACTGAAAATTTTGCTAATCCAAGCAACACATGTATGCATGACACATGACGTGCAGTGCAATGAATTTAGTAGAAAAAATTAGTAGCCGCTACTAAATTTTAGTAAATTGCTGTAAACTCAATAAATTGTAAAATATAGCAAACAAAAAAAATATTAAAATTAACAAATTAACTCAATTATTTTTAGATGCACTTGTTACACTTTAAAGCTTTTGGTGACCCCCACTGAAATTTTCCGGCAAACATTTTCGTAGAATATTTTAATCCTTAAATGTCCTTTTTTAAAGGATATTTTTTGATTTTCTCGGAAAAAGGGTCAAATAGACCCATAAAGAGACCAGTTAGAGGGTTAATATCTTCCACAAAAATAATCCTCATACAATTCCACAATACAACTCTGGCCATAAGAATTTTCTCAGATATTAACTTACAGCATTTTTTTCATGTAGTATAATGCTCCCTTCGACCAAAAAATGAAAACTTTGACCCACTGTAAAAAAAAACTCAGACGTGCTGGACCATAAGTTAGTTCTACAAAAATTATCTACTCAACATACCCTTTCAGAATTATGGGGTCGCTATTCTGTTCCATTCAAAAAGTCTTAACTTGTTGGACGGTGATATTTAAGAAAAAATTAAAAAAAATAATAAAGGCCTAAAAATTGTGAAAACATAAACGAAATTATCATTTTACTTTAATTTGTTAATTTTTGTTTTGAAAAATATTTTAGTCAATTTTTTTTTTACTTTTAAGGTAAAATTTTAATTGTTTTTAGGGCTGATTTTTAGAACTAAAAAGTTTTTAGTGCTATTTTAAGTGGATGTCCTATTTTTGGACATGAGTTGGTTGTGAAAAGTATCTTCTCTTCCGATCGCTTTTTACGGCTTCTGTAAAATTTTAAATTTGTATGTATAAGCTTTAAGTATTAGAAATAACATTTCCTTCATTTCCTTATCGGTTTTCGAAAATTTGTAAAATGATTTCTGAAATTAGCACAAAAAATGTGTAAATGCAGGTTGGTTGAAAAGTTCCTGCGCTCACCAAGAGATGGCTCTGCTAGCTCCAAACTTTTTTTTTTCAAGTTGGTATAACTGTCCTAAGAACACATGCAAAGTTGCAAGTCATTCTGTCAATTCTTTCTTTGTTTACAAGCCATTTGAAGTTGACGTGTCATTGATTTTTTTTAATATGGAAAAAATTTAATATCGTACAGTCATTAGATATTTTGTTTTGAAGGGTTTAAAAGCAAAGAAAATTTATGAACAATTGTTAGAAGTATATAAGGAGTCCTCACCTTCAAAACGCACCATTGAATTTTGAGCTGGTGAACTTAGTTTAGAATTAGTGCCGCACACATTAACAGTTCAACAAAAACTGGATCGAAAACAAATTTCTCAGCGTAATTTGGAGCATTTTAAGCCAAATAAAACCGGCTTCTTGCGTCGTTTTATAACTATGGATGAAGTCACAACGATCAGCAAAGAAGGTTATGCCATCAGTTTTTTGGGATGCAAAAGGAATTTTGTTGATTGATTATCTTTAGAAACAACTCTGAATATTATTGCAGCCTTTTGGATCAGCTGGATGAAAAAATTCGTGAAAAAAGACCTGGTTTAAAGAAGAAAAAAATCATTTTTCATCAATTCAAAGAATTAAAGTACGAATTGCTTGAACATCCACCGTATTCACCAGATTTGGCTCCCAGTGACTACTATCTCTTCAGAAATCTCAAACAGTTCCTTCGTGGAAAGCATTTTTCGTCGAATGAAGAGGCCATAGCAGCCGTAGACGGTTATTTTGCAGAGATTTCGGAAAACCATTATAAGGATGGGATAAAATTTTTGGAAGATCATTGGAACAAGTGTATTGAGCTTCTAGGAGATTATATTGAATAAAAACATATATTTCGTAACAAAAATAGTATTCTTTCATTTCGAGCGCAGGAACTTTTCAACCAACCTGTATTCTGTAAAAGTTCTTTAATTTGTAAAATGTAAATAGCAAAAAAAATTTCTAAATAATATTTTTTCTTCCTAAAAAACAGTACAAAAATAGTAAAGTGGTATTGAAAACCGTTTACAAATTTTTCAACTAACTTTTTTTCCTAGTGTAATACTTCAATTTAATTATAAGCTAACCGAAATAATGTCACATGATTCAAAATATTGGTTTTTCTAATCGATATTGAAAAAAATTAATATGTATTTTTATTCTGGTTCAAGATCAGATATTCCTTTTTTTTCAAATCAAAAAATTTTATTCATTTTTTATTTAGTTATAATGGAGAATACACAGAAATAGGCTTTTTACACTGAACAACATCTTTGTGAAACGCGTGGAAGATGTTGAAAATGTGAAACAAAGGTTTACATTGGCAACATCTTTCATCTGCTATTTATTCAGCTGTAAAAAATAAAAGAAAAGGATGCATAATTTTTGTTAAAAATAAAAAATGGATTTAGGGAAAGCATTAATCAATGGAGTAGTTGTTGCTTTGCAAAAAACCAGACCCGAATTTTAATGCAGTACATTGAAATATTAAAGGTCATTCTGTAAGATGATGATGAAGAAGAATTTTTGGTAGACATAACAATGAAATTCTTGCATGTGCCGCTCATTTTCCTTTGTTGAATAATTGTTTTTTTTTTTTTGTTTATTTTCTGCAATGTTAGTTTGCTAGTGATGGCACAAAGAAAATCGATTTTTTTTTGTAATTTTTTTAGTGATGACACTTAAAATAACGAAAGATGTAAGATGGAACAAAATGAGAAAGTTTCATCTTTTGTAGAATTGTAGATGTAGAATTTTTGGCTGTATAATTCTTATGGGAAGATGTTAACATCTTTGCAAATTGATAAGAGATGAAAGATGTAGCTCAGTGCAAAAAGGCTAAAAAAGTAATTTAGACACTAGTCGAATGTAATGCATTTTTTAGCCAACTACGACATTCATCAACATTCTTCGTGCCCTTAAAAGTGCTAATTGTAAAATATCTCTATTTAACTCCTAAATCAAAGGAAAAAGCTATTTATGCTAACATCCAGTTGATTTTTTATTGAGTTTAAGTGCGTATTTTTACATTCTTCTTTATTACTGTATGTCAAAATCAGTAATTAGGTAATATTACTAAAGACATGGGTTTAAATTGTTTTTACATATGTTAAAACAATTATTTTACCGCACCAAGGAGTATTTAATAGTGAAATTTTTATTTTATAATTGATCTTTAATAGTTATACGTATGAAAATGTATTTTTATTCTGGCTTGAGATCAGAGATTTTTTTTTTTTTTTTTTTGATTAAAACTAAAAGAGATGTTTTATTTACTGTTGTGGCTGTTATGTTAACTTTAATCAAAAACATTCAACTTTCAAACCTGAAAAATATTCAAGTTTGAAATTTCACCAGAAAAAAATTTATCCTGCTTAAAGTACTCGCAATTAAATGTGCTAAAATGACACAAAACTTATAACGAATTATGAAAATAATTTGTTGTATGCTAGTCTCTGTCCGGATTTCATGCTAGCCTAGGAAATTATCAGGGGCGACGTTTTTAGAATTTATTTATTTAATTTTGTAACTTCTACAACAAAACATTTGTTTTAAAAAGTAGAAATCTTATGGTGTTATAATATCAATTAACAAAAGTAAAATAAAATAACTATTACATACGAAAAAAAAAAATAAATAAAATTACAAAAATTACAAAAAAGAGAAATTTCTTTTAAAAACAATATATTAAATATATTTTTTTTAGACAGTTTTTAATGAAATAATAAATTTTATATTCAGATATGGTATCATGAAAAATATTCAAACAATTTTCTTTTAAATTCAAACGCGTTGCTGGTTTCTTTAATTGTTGGAGGAATATTATTCCTCCAACAAAAATTGCCATTCAGATATCAACGTACGATGTCTAATTTGAACCAAATTTATATTTCGTCTTAGTTCACTAAAACTCAAACGATTAAAAAGATGACACGGCTCGCGGGTTATTATAATTTTATGAAGAAATATTAGGGTTTTTATTTTCATTAGGTCTTCGAACAGCACACCAAATATTCTCTTAGAGTATGGAGTTATATTGAGGTAATCTCCATTAGTAATACGATTTTTGAGGCCATAAACGTATCTTGCAATACGTAACGTTCAATTTTGATTTGCTAGTGCCATCACAACTTGCAAAATCTCACATCCATAGGTTATAGTTGGTATCAAATAAGTATTAGCAAGCAACAACCTTATTTTTATTGGAGTCCAAAATTGCATAGGCCAAAGAGTTCTGAGTAAGAAGTATGTTTTGCCACAGGCAGCCGCTACGTGATCTGACCAGGTGAGTATGTTATTGAATATTATACTAAGATTTTTCACCTTATTAACGATTTCAATTCATTGGTTGTTAATACAAACACTAGGATTTTCAATAATTCTATTTGTCCTTTTATGTATAACTATACATTTGGATTTTTTAGGATTTAAACTTAAACCATTCACATCTGTCCAATGAGAAACAGGCTTCAAGTCATCATTTAGTCTTGCAGTACATTGTTTAATGTTTCCTTGTCCATTACTTATGTACAATTGGACATCGTCTGCATACATTCTGATGTTGCAGTGCAAATGGTCTTAACTTTGTAACGGCAAGACCTCTGGGCTTTGTTTAAGGCATTTTGGAAGCTGTGTTTCTCGGCGATTTCACTATTTTTAATTTTTTCTGTATTGATTCTGAAAGGTCTCCCAAAGGCCTTTCCAACAAGCCCAAAAACAAAAAAAATCCGACCACTGGTTCAGACGTTAGCAATTTTACCCTACTACCCTCCGACCACCAATCCGAAAATTATCAAACAGTGCCATTTCGCGCACTTGCTTTTTCGGGGATGATCGTAATGGACATATTTTCATGAAATGAGCCAAGAAATACGCTGGTGAAATTCAGTGGGTCGTGACTGAATCACCCTGTATTTTTAGTTTGAAATACATTTTCATACATATAAGTATTAAAAAGATCAACTATAAAATATAAACTTCAATATTAAAATATAAATTGGCACGGTTAAAAGAATTGTTTAAACATATGTAAAAACAATTTTAAAAAACACATGTCTTTAGTATTAGCTAATAGCTAATTTGGACATACGGTAAACAAAGGAGAATATAAATAACACAAAAATAGTTAGTAAATTTCATCTGTACTCAATAATAAAAATCAACTGTATGTTAGCATAAAATAGCTTTTTCCGTTGATTTGTGAGTTAAATAGAGATATTTACAATTGGTATTTCGGCACAAAGAATGTTGATGAAAGTCGTAGCTGACCAGAAAATGCATTCCATTCGGCTGGTGTCTAATAACTTTTTCTGTGTATTCTCCATGTTTACTAAAATTAAAAAATAAGGAAAAAATTGTTCATTTGAAAAAAACTTTTCCTATGATCTCGAGTCAAACTAAAAATACATTTTCATACATATAAATTATTTTAAGCTCAATTTAAAAGAAAGTATAAAATTACAATAAAATTAAACAAATGTTCGCCGTAAAAAGTGATTTTGCAAAAGTTTAAAAATTTTGAAGGGTATCTAATGTATAATCTATATAAACTTAAATTTTTTAATGCAAAAATATCGATGTCAAAAATATTTCTTAAAAAGTGGGTTTCAAAGACAAGTTTTTTGTTATAGCATTTTGTAGGTAACTTATTTTCAGTTGAGTCACGGCCAGAATTATAGTCGCAGCACTAATAAGAAAGGTGTGCGAAGTAGTGTGCTCTGAAATAAAATATTTTTGCTAAAAAGTTTTATGCAACTTAGGTAAATTTGACAGAGCAAAAGAGAATTTAATTGAGTTACTGGGGAAATTCATGCAGTAATGGATTAAATTAAAACTAACGCCGTAGTATTTATAATGACAAATTATAATTAAATATCAGGCTTTTCGCATATTTTACTAAGACTAATTACTTTAGTATTGCAAGTAACCGCAGTAGTAATGCAATACTAAGAGTAATCGTGCTAGTAACTCATTATTCTCACTTTTTTTGTAAGGTAGTAGGTAATGACCAACCATGAATTTGTGAACATCATGAGCAAAAGTAATTAAGTTAGTAAATAGTCAGATAACTAGTGATATCCTTTATGTGCTATTTACTTGCTTAATTATTTGGTAATGCCTGTTTTCGTTGGGTCGTTATTAAAAATATAAAATAATGAAGTTTTTTATGTATTATTAGATTATATAATCATGTTCTTCCTAATAATACCAATATCAAATAATTAAATATAAAGATTCTATTTGCGATGACATGCAATAGAAATTTATTTTTATATTTTTCCTCTTATTAAAATCCAATTAAATGCAATGAACTTTTTTATGTACTATGTATTTTTTAATGCTGCCTATAAAAATAAAATAAATGCATATTAAATTCACAAACAAGACGCATATTAAGCTAAGCAAATGACATTATCGCAATGTCATGTCAAGTTAAATAGATCAACATTTTATTCATCCGTTTAATAACTTTTTTTTATTCTATTTTGTGAGTTGTTATCGTAAATAAGATTTTTTTTTTTTGATATCTGAATACAACGACAAAGAATTTTTTGGATTTATATAAACATATGAGGTATTTTACACTAACTGCAGTTGACCAATTTTAATAAAAATTTTATAAGAATGTTTGTAGATTAATTTATTTAAAACTGATTATTCATTAAAAAAAACTTTAATTTAAGCGCAGTATTTTGTTTATAGTTGTAAAAAATTTTACTAGCACTTCAAAGTTCACAATTTGTAATTTAAGTGGGGTAAGTTGTTTGGGTTTCACGTGATAGATTTGTTTTACTCAATATAAATGTGGTAACAAGATTTAAGCCGGGCATACAGACTATATATGATACCGCACACCTAGTATAATTTGGGTCAAATTTTGGAAAGCAGTTAAAATTTCAGGTTGTGTCCTCATCCTTTTTCATGAACAGGGCGGCAGATGCTGTGTAGACTTATGTAACATACATTAATAAAGGCCAAATTATTTTCTGTGTGTGATCACATTCACCCAGGTATGTGAGAAGACTGAACCACAGGGTTTTCATCTTCTGGTTATCACCTGTTATCCTTTTTTATTTTCCACTGAGACCTTGCAGTGTATATTTAATACAATGTTGTGTACCAGTCCCAGCAATACCTCTGCTGAAACTATTATGAATTTCATTGATTTTGGTTAGGGAGCCCAAAAATTAAAAGAGTTGATATCTTTTATGACTTTGATACACTTTGATTCTATTGCAAGAATGTTAAGGTATTTCCAGGATAGGGAAATTATCTTTGCAGGCAATTTTATATCTGCAACTCTTCCAGACTTCGTGATTCTCGACGGTTTTTATGAGCACAACCAAGGACCCTATACCAAATTTTTATCCACCCATGATGACATGATGCGACTACAAAAAAATTCTTAGCCGAGACCACGAAATTCTAGGCGATTTACAGAAACATTTAGCCGCTAGCAAAGGTTGTAGCGCAAGTACAGTGATTGTGATGTGAATGTATACACTTTTGAATTGGTACAACCCTTGCTAGAGGCCAAGTTTTTCTGTAAATCGGTTAAGAATTTCGTGGTCTTGACTAAGAATTTTTTTGTAGTCGCACCATTTGGCATCATGGGTGGCTAAAAAATTGGTAGTTTGTTTATCCTGGTTTATAGGGTCCTTGGCATATCTACCCAGCAAAAATGAAGCTGCCAAAGAAGCAATAAAAGCATCGCTACTATGGCAAAGGCATCACTTCTTTTCTGATGGTTTCATCGATGAATTTAACATTAGCGTGTCATAGGATGGAAGTATTCTTATGTAGCTTCTAGCATTAATCATACTTTACTCTAAGGAAGCAATGATAATACAATGATTAGGTATTCTGATTCATGAGTGGAAAATGTTCATATACTTTGTAATATTTAAGCTTTGATGAAAATTTAACTCATAAGAAGCAGAAAAATAAGTTTAAAGAAGCGAAATTTATGCATTGATGTACAAAAATCATTTCTGAAACATTTTTCAAAAATTTTAATGAATTTTTAGACAAATTTTAAAATATTTTTACATAATTTGAAATTTGAAACATTTTTAGACAATTTAAAATATTTTTGAACAATTTTGAATAATTTTTCCACAATTTTAAAACATTTTTGGGGAATTTGAAATAATTTTTACACAATTTTAAAATTATTTTGATAAATTCTGAATTAAAACTGGAAATGATGTAGTGATAAATAAAATACATAATGCAAAAATGCAGAGATTGCGTCATCATAAATATTTGAGGCTGAAAAATGCAAATGACAGGCCAGCTAGTTTCAATTAAAGGTAAAAAAAATCTCTTTTTCTTGATTTTTCAAAACTTTTATAAAAAATGCAAAACTGCATAAATTATAACCCTCATGAAATTTTAAACTAAAATATAAAAAATGATTTAATAAAAAAAATTAAAAAAGTTCATCAGAACTATTTTCTCAATTTGAATAAATGCTTAAGATTCAAAAAATATGCAATATACTATAACTTATGGTTTAGAAGTAATGAAGAGTGATTTTTTAAGATATGCATCGGGTTTATATCCAGATCACTGCATTTGAAATATGAACACATGAATGCTTTTGGAAGTGCCTTAGAATAACACCAAAAAATCATAAAAGAATGTCAACTGAAGTTTAGGAAGCAATGAAAGAAGTCATAGTTACAGAATGACTACCATTTTTTTGCTGGGTACCTGGGCGCCATTAGTAAATAAACAACTGCACATTCCGAGTGTTGAAGGAGAAGACCAAATTAATCTCGATCTTTTCCTCACACCGCACCCTCATAAGTATATAGTGAGAATATTTGTACCTCTTGGCAATTTGGATCATTGCATCTTTTCGTTCTCAGAATTTCACGATATTTCAACATCGGCTAAAAAACGTTCGGTATTTATATATGCAGGATGCGTTTAGAGTGCTTCGAACGCAAGGCGGGTAATAAAAACCAAAATACTTAGACGAGCAAAGCGTCTTCGTGTTAAAGTCATTTCTACTCTTTGAGAAAGTAAGAGCAGTATAGCTCTGATGAAATATTAACTGACCCGATTGTAATGGCTAACCTTCTAGTTAAAATGCTTCCAGGAAAACAAATAACCACTCTCATTACTCGAAGGAGTATCGTTTACAATGCCAAAAATATTTGCTTGATCTCGTGAAATTTGAAAGGTTCTTGAGGATCGCAACGTGAAGAAGTCTCCGGGAACAGATTGTGTACTTATCGTCCATTGACTAGCCTCTTTAGCTTTTTGTACCATGCGGGAATATTCCCCTCATGCTGGAAGTTGCAAATATTCAACCAATCCCTAAGAATGGTGCGACTTGAAAAACTCACAGGGCTCGGATTGTATACCAGCACTGGTGCTTTTCCCTTCCCATTGACTAACCTCCTTGGCCCGTCATACCGTGCGGAAATCTTCCCTTCATGTTAGAAGGTTGCCAATATTCAACCACTCCCTAAGAATGGTGCGATCATTTAACACTGTAAAGTACCGCCCAATCGCAATATGTTCTGCGCTCTCAAAGGTTATTGAGAGCATAGTTAATTACCTTCTTGTTGATTATCTAGAGTTCAATATAATTTAACCGATCGAGAGTATGGCTTTCGTAAGAATTATTCTACAGGAGACCTGTTAGCATTTCTCTCGAAGCGTTGGAGTCGGTCTATTCTCCAGTTTTGTGGTCACAATGAATCTGTTTTCTCTTTGAGTAAGATCCAATGTTGTTTGTTATAAGTGAGGTCATCAATGTTATCAGTAAATATGTCTGTGTCGACGAATCGGATACACTTGATGTTTTGTGCAATGGAATTCAGTGTAATGCTTAAGTTTCAAAAGAAGCATTCAAGTGTCTTGATGTAAGTGCATTAAATATTTCATTCCATCCAGTCTCCTTAGTATTTGTACCTCCAATATCCGCTTGAATCTGGAAGACAACTCCCATATATGGAAAGGAGATTTAAAGTTTATTTTGGAACCTTTGTATCGTGTACAAAGGAGGGCGTACCCACTTACTAGTTAAAGTAGATTATCCGGCTCTATTGACTTATTAAAGCATCGTCGGTATGTGGGTTGGGTATCACTGTACCATGGCAATTGTACTGTTGAGATAGCTGAACTTATACCTAGGGCCCGGGTTTATATTCGGAAATCTCGCACATTCATTTATGGCCAACTTTCCGCTGGACAGCACAACATAATCCATGGAAAATTCATTTATCAGTCGTTAAAGTTGTATTTGGAATAAACTCCCCATAGAGGTATTGCTTGTTTTCTAATATGGTGGGATATTCTTCAAATATGGAGGCGTGACTTATGGTTCCATACAATACTTACAGCCCAAATTTTAACAAGTTTTCTACGGTTGCGTGCATCCAACTACCATTTAAGACCACTTAAGAATGAACTTTTCTATAGGAGATAGGTCTGAGTATGGACCGAATCCAAACAACTGAGCTAAGGTTCGTTCTTGAGTCAATAGAAACTTATATACCAAGACTCATTCCATTTATCTTTTTATATTCGACCTTTAATTTGATTATACGGTTTACATGGACACACGAACGAAAGGACGGGCAAACATAATTAAACCTACTCAGAAAGTGATTCTGAGTCGTTGGTTGGCATTTAAAAAATATCAGAACAAACTTATTACACCCTAAACTTGTAATTATGTATAACTTGTTTTTGTTTTCTAGTAAAAAAATTACATTCTCAATATATTGCGTTTGTGTCTTTCGTAAAAAAAATATATCACTTTGGCAATTTGAATTGCGATTTGATTCTTTCAAAGTTCGAGTGAAATTTTTTCAGCGGAAAAACAATTTACTTTAAATTATAAAAACAAACAAATTCAAATAAATTCGCTTAAAAATATTATTTGCAAAATTTTTATATGAAAGGTCGTTTTTTTAATGTCGTAGCTGTGTCATAGCAGCTAAGATGAGGATGGAAGTATATCTCTTATGTGATTGCCCGGCACTGCAAGGACGACGTGTCGGTGTTATCGAACATAAGATTGGGTGGTCTTATCCGTTATCCATATCTTTCGAGTTGGGTATTGTTCTTTGGATATTAGCTCCCGGCGGGTGCAGGAGGTCTTTCAAGACGAAATTGCTTTATTACTGGAGAGGGCGTAAGCAACCATTTAAACCTATTAGCATATTATTTTAAGTATACTCTGGTATACAACCTAGACCGTTTAATAAATATTACGCCATATGTAAGTTTATATGAGTTTGCCTTTATGTATTAAAGTAGAAGATGATGATTACGTACATTATATTTTTTACGATATTCATTGTTTAAGTGATAAGTTTCTTCTCTAACTTTTGGCAGACATACTAGACAATGGGGTCAAAGTAGTTTTTTGCGATTTTGTTTTTAATAAATTGCTTTTATAACCAGTGATGGTGGAATATCAACAGCTAATTTTTTTTTTTTCTTTTAGTTAAATAATTTTTTGAATAAATTTTTATTATAATAACTATATTTGGCAAACACCAAAATATTTATTTGTTTATTCAAATATTAATTTCTCTTTTAAGCCAAATATTGTTTTTATATTTTGTGATAAACAAAATTTTGTGATAAAAACAAATTTATTATTTAAATTTATATAAGATTTAAGTAAATTTTTAATTTTCAGCAAAAAAGACAAATATTTAAATGATATTCTAATAAGACAAAAAATTTTATTGTATAAAAAATATTTAACCATTTAAATAAATTCTAGGAATAAATTCTTTTAATACAAAAGTTATACTTTAAGAAAACTTTTAAAATTCAAAAGTATAGAATGGAAAATGTCTCTATTTGTGAAATTTTTTGTAAACAAAATATCCCTAACCTAACAAAGGACACGAAATACAAATACTTTAATAAAATCTAGGGATACAAATTCGTTGTTATAACAGCTTAAATCATAAAAAGCATAAACAAATTATAGCATTTTTTCTATCATTTCTACACTTAAAATAGTTTGTAAGTTAATATAACAGAAAATGCCATTTACAAGAAATGATATTTCATTAAAAAATCGGTCTACTTAGTTTTCATTTAAATCAAATGGTTTTTGTTATTTATTTTTTAATGTTATTTAATCAACTGGCACATCCGTAAGAAATAAATGATACGTATAATGAGTTGAAATAAATGTTAAAATTTTACAGACTAATTCCTTAAAAAATAAATGATTTTATCGTTTATTTGAAATTGTTTGCTTTTTTGTATTTTTTGTTTTTTATTTTTATCCACAAAATGTATGTATGCATGGCTATAGACACTTTTTGTGTGAATGTGTTTCTGTTCTTGTAATTTGAATTGAAATAATTATGTATATAAGCAACCAATTTATAAAAAAACAATTTGGAATTTTTTGAATATTTTTTTTTAAACAGACAACAAAGAAAATTTAAATTTCCGTTTTGTAGAAAAATTTCATTAAATTTTAAACAAATGAAAAAAAAAATAAAACTGAAAAAATCGGTTAGTGATAGTAAAGCATTTCGAATAAATGTAGAATAAAGTTAATAAAGATATTTCTTTGAAAAATAAATGTATGTTCCTTTATTTTTAGATGGAATGAAAAACTACATAATATTCTGAGTGTATATTTAAAAAAAAATTTGAATGTTTTCTTTTTTTAAACTCAAAAATTTAAGCAATCATTACAAGCAGAATATTAGTTTTATTTTTAAATTCAATTAATAAAACTTGTAAATAAATCAAATATCTCTTTGCTCAAATGCTTCAAGGTTTCTTTAAATAACAATTCAATTTATAGTTAAGCATATTTTAAAATTAATTTATATATGTTGATTTATGTCTACATTAAAGTCATAAAATAAATTGTCATTTCCATTGGTTTAGTCCATCATATGTCACGTTTCAATACAAAGTTGGTATGGCTTTCTTATGACTTTATTTGTTTTTCACTTGAAAGCCATTAAAATAAGTATCTTACAACCATTAAAGTTTTTCACTTTTAAAGTTCTATTCGCCATTCCATATATGATGGATTTAAATAATAAAAAAATTTTAATTTATAACTATGGTTAACTTTTGCTTTAAATGTTGTAAAGTATAAGGTAACAATACAATGTTAGTGCGAGTAACAAAAATTATTTCATTAATAATAATATTGTTAGTATGCAATGGGCGATTTATAGATTTTTAACCTTATTTAAAATATGATTAATTTTATTACATTGTTTATCAAGTACAAGTTGTTTTAATTGTTTAAAATTTTAACACCCAAAAAATAGATTTTGTTGCCAACCGAATTTATTGCCAATGGAATGGTTCGTTTGTAGGAAGAAAATTTTTGTTGTTGTCACAAGAGAATGAAATACTCATGCTCTCGGCTGGCAACCAGGGTTCTCAGGTTCGATTCCCATCAGTAACAAATTATATTAATTCACGATTAAAATATTTTTAATTCATGTACCGTTGAGGGTTAAATTAAAAAAAAAATCAAAAAAAATCATATCAACAGCAAATCACAGAAACAGTTATGTTTAAAGCAATTAAATAGTTTAATGCAATTAAATAGATCAGTAGGTAGAGCTCTCTGCTGGCAACCAGGGTTCTCAGGTTCGATTCCCATCAGTAACAAATTATATTAATTAACGATTAAAATATTTTTAATCCATGTACCGTTGAGGGTTAAATTTAAAAAAAAAATCAAAAAAAAAAACATATCAACAGAAAATCACAGAAACAGTTTGCTACCCAACATTTTTTGAAATTTAACCTACTTACTAATTTTTTTTTGGTGGAACATTGAGCTAGATATATAATATTGTACATATAAAAAAAATGTATTTGGATGATCATTAATACAAAAATTATTACCAAATCATACCCTACCACAGATTTCTTAATGTTATACAAAAAACAAGTAAAAAAGGGCTAAATTCGGCTGTGCCGAATCTTTGAATACCCTCCACCACAGGGGCTGAAGATGATATACGTATATACTAAATTTTGCATGAACTGTAATATGAATATGTTTTGTCAATTTATGTAACGAACTTTTGTTATTTAGTTTTAGTAATGTTATTTATTTAGTTTTAGCAATGTTATTTACAGAGGTCTGCTCTGTTAGCGACTTAAACATTGTTGATTTTTACGTTAACTTAGTTATTAGAGTAACACACATATAGCTCCAAGAATGTTATTATTCTAATAGCATGTAAGACAATAAATGTAATCGAACAATAAGAAGACTTAATAACATTTTTACTTACTTAACAGAAAAAAAAATAGATACAGAAAAATTGTACAAATTTGTATGGAAAATTTAGAGGTACCTTCAGATTTTCACTCATAACTTTTGAACCGCTTAACCGATTTTGCTCATTTTAAATACCAAACTGCTCGGGAGGATGTTTAATAATCTGGGTAAAAATAGCCACCCCCGCTTGCGTCTTCGCGTTGTGATCGCCATTTCAACAGACAGACAGACGGACAGACAGACAGACGGACATCGCTAAATCGACTTAAAATTGCATAAGGATCACGAATATATATACTTTATGGGGTCTTAAACCTATATTTCGACATGTTACAAACGGAATGACAAACTGATATATACCCTCACCATATATGGTGGAGGGTATAATTAACATTTATGTGTTCATATCATTACCTTAGTGTTAACATAGATGGTCTGATCGAAGACCATATTTTTATTCATTCAATTCTCTTCAATTTTAGTAAAAAAAAATTTTACTATTTTGGAAAGATTTAAATTAGGTATGAAATCTTAGGTCCATGCCTTGTAGCGTGCGTCACGGAAACTAAAAATTTTTTTTGTGTCTTGAGTATAGTGAAATTTTTGTTTGCAAGTCATCTATACTTTAAATCACATTTATATAATGCTTTAAGTAAATACAAAAATTAAAATTCTATAATTAAAAAAAATAGCATATTATATTCTTTAGCGTGCGTCACAATTTGAATTTTCTCAAAAATTGTATAAAAAACATTGTTTCCAGTTTTTCGACCCCGCCAGTTAACCGGTTAGGGCATAATTTGAAAAATGACAAAAATTAATTAATTAGACATTCGGATCAATAAATCGTAAAAATTTGCTATTAATCAATTAATCGTTAAATGCAAAATAAAAGTATTTCTTTCTACAGTAAAGACACAGTGTGCTAAAGTAAAACTTTGAAACTAAAACAGAAAAATGCGGTGTATACAATAAAACGTACTAGAAAAAAAAGTTCGCCGTACACCAGCGAATATAAAGTGTTTTTGAAAGGCAATTTCAAATAAAATGTATTTGTTTTTGCCGAAAGTAGGGGTCGCTTTTTAAAATTTTTCCGCCATCTAACGTTTTTTTTTTCAACTAGTGCTCATTTCGTGAATGGTAACACTTAGCTCATGTCTGATTTGACAGATAATTAGTTTTATCCTTCCGCTGAATGAATATGGTTGTGTATACGCTTGAACAACGCTAGGAAATATTGCGACATTACTTAGAAAATTTTGGTAATGTTGCAGAATGTGTGCGAAAATTGCGTACGGATTTTGAAAGAAGAGGAGCACCGTCAGCTTCGTATGTTCGTTATCTTGTGAAAAAAGTGAAAGAAACTGCCATCCTCATCGATAAACCAAAGCGTGAAAAGCCAAAAACAGTGCGTACACCCGAGAATATTGCTGCTGTGGCAGAAAGTGTGCGTGAAGCGCCATCAACATCAATTCACCAATTGAACATTTCGGAGACATCATTGAGACGAGTTTTGCATAAAGGCCTTGGTACGACGCCATACAAAGTCCAATTGGTTCAGGAGTTGCAGCCACCTTACCATCCAATGCATTTTCGCTTCGCTAAGTGGGCCTGCGATCGACTTACAGAAGATGCCGATTTGCCAAAAAAAAAATCATCTTTTCAGATGAAGCTCATTTTGATCTTGGCGGGTATGTAAACAAGCAAAATTGTCGCATTTGGGGCACGCATACATTAAAAAGCTGATGAACCCAAAACGAGTCACTGTTTGGTGCGGATTTTGGTCTAGAAGCATAATTGGGCCATTTTTCTTCGAAAATGAGCAAGGAGTGGCCGTTACAATCAATGGCGATCGTTATCGGGCCATGTTGAACGAATTTTTGTTCACAAAAATTGAAGAGGAGGATATTGGCAACATTTGGTTTCAACAGGACGGCGCTACGTGCCACACTGCCGAAGCTACACTCGATGTTTTGCGCCCTGTTTTTGAAGATCGCATTATCAGCCGCAGAGCTGATGTCGTTTGGCCACCTCGGAGCTGCGATTTGACACCGTTGGACTATTATTTGTGGGGTGCCGTCAAAGATAAGTGTTACACCGACAAGCCGGAGACAATTGACGCTTTAAAGGACAATATTCGTGAAGCCATTTGTGAAATACGGCTGCACAAAATCGATAATGTTTTGGTTATTCTAAATGTGTAGAACACAATTTTTTGTATTATCTTTTTTATTAAAAAAGTTGATGTTTATTATTTGAAGTTTAACAACTAACTGGAAAATATTTTACACAAAATATTTTGACAATAAAAGAAATTCATGAAAATGATAATTTGATTATTATAAAATTTAAAATGTAAAGTATTTGAATGGCAAGTGCCCACAATGTGCTTAAAAATTGGACCGATCGTGTAGGCTTCTGCATGGCCAGCCGAGGCAGCCATTTGAATGAAATTATTTTCCATTATTAACCGGAAGGATTGCACTTTCAAATAAAAAAAGAAATTTGTGGAAATATTCAGTAGTTTTTTTTTTATAGCATTTTCAAAAAAAAAAAGTTATTTGGCGGACTCTATATATTCCGTATTTACAGTCCGATCTTAAAGCGTGATATGTCGATTTTTTTGTCTTGAGGAGACCAATATTTGCTCTAAGGTTCATTGAGCTCAAGAGTTCCGTTCTAGTACTTACCTCCCAAATCGCAGTTCCTACCACCTAAATGTACATCCCTAATGTCAGAAAATTAAAGCTCACAAAATACTATAAAACTTTTGATAAGTAAGGAAGTATTTCTAACTCCAGCATCAACATATATTAAGATCCGATTGTAAATATTAGGAAACATTTAAAAATGTGACCCCTACATTCCGCAATAATAATAATTATAAAAAACATTTTTAAAAAAGTTGTGCTGGAATTATGGAAATACTTCCTTAGAAAACATTTTTCTGGCATTTGGATGGCACATTTGGATGTTAGGAAATGGGGGTCAGTATTAGAACGGAACACTTGAAGTCTATGGACCTTACAGCAAAAATGTTGTTATCGTCGAAGCAAAAAAAAAATCGATATATCACACTTTAAGATCGGACTGTAAATATTGAAGATATAACGAAAAACTTGCAGGGGCGACCTCTACGTTCGGAAAAAAATAAAACAAAAATTAAAATGACCTTGCAACAATACTTTATATTCGATGGTGTACGGTGCACTTTTGTTTTGCCTGTAAGGTGGTACGCTCTAGTACAGCAGAGAAATTATTGTAAAAAAAATTTTCTAAATAAACCAGAGCTACCCTAAAACACTATTAAATAAATAATTCTTAAAAATATTGTATTGTTTTTGTGAAATTCACAGAGTTTGACAGAACTGTCCCTGCCACTTTAATTTTATGCTTTGGGCTTAAAAGTTTAAAAGGTTTTCTTTTAAAAAGATCAGACTAAGACTAAGCAAAAAATTCTCTTACAAAACCATAAAAATTTCCAAAATACTACGAACACACAAAACCACATTTTATACCCAAAAATAAACGTCAAATTTATTCATATTAAAAAACAGCTTAATTAATAAATATATTTGAAATGGCAAATATCTATTTACATTTTCAAATGTATTTTTCATTATTAAGAAGAAAAAGTTCTTTATAGTAAACTTTTATTTAACTTTAATTTTTTTCAAAAATGCAAAACAGTTAATTTAATAGCAACAGCTGATGATTTGACAATTTTACCATTTTACCCAAGAAAAAGGTACGGGTAAGTTCTGGTAAAATGAGAACGCTCTCATTTACCCAATTTTTGTTACAAGAAACGCTTTCTGGTAAGATTGGGTTCCCGCGGGCACCCTCGGTAACGTACGTCGAACACACCTAATACTGAATTATAACTGTTTATGAAATGTAAATATAAATAAATACAAAAAAACAGTAACGTAATACTTAGCCACGTGTGTGATTTAATGTTTTAAAATGTTTTGTTTAACATCTGCCTATTCTGAAGGCTTTAGCTTTTATAATATATTATAAGGTTGAAATAGCTTTAGAATTTAATAATTTTTAGAGTGAATTATTATTTCCCAGAACCTGTTCCCAGGATTTTTAAGACGATTATCGTTTATCGTCCACTTTCGAAATTATATTATATGGTAATATTAAATGAAAATTGTACACTGTTGTTACAAATTTGGTAAACGACAGTAATTTTCAATTTTTTAGTTTAGCAGTTTGGTAAGTAGTGGACAATAATTCTCGCTCGTCAATAATTCAATTCAATAATTTAACAGGCAAATTTTCTGTTTCTAACAACAACACGCAGAGAAAAAACATGGTTGCAACATAATCACTGCCACTATATTGTGCTTGCTGCAATCGGGTATGGTTGTCACAACCATATTATTGGTTGTCTAACCATCAACATGGTCGCTACCATCATTATTATAGTAAATATTTCACTATTTTATGATTGCCACCTTCTATTTTATAATATGATTGGCTGTAACCATACTGTGGTAACAAAAATTCTGACTATGAAAAAAATATGATAATTATGTAACCATAAAATGCTGTCAACAATCAATGAATAATTATACATCAAATAAAACATGACTGACATTTACAGTCCTAATACGAGTATTGTTGTGTTTTCATAAAAACCAAAATATATTAAAAAAACGATCATATATTGTTTACTAAAACTGGACAGAAAATACCTTTCATGTGGCATTAAAACGTTTATTTTTTTGTTTAAACTTTAGAAGATTTTTTTTAGGTTTTTTTCGAAAAATTCCTTATACATGTTATATTATTTACAATAAATAATCAATTCATTGTCAAAAAGATTCTATATAAAGATTTTATATGGATCATATTATGATAATCCAGAAATCATAATATAGTTATGGGGACCATAATGTAATAACATTTTTGGCATACTATGATTACATACAATTTATACAGAATCATAATATGGTAATTTTTGGATCATAATATAACTGTAGGGTCAATATTATGGTAAAATTGTGGATATTTTATTATCATAATATGATAACCATAATATAGAACGACTATGGTTGGCACAATCATAAACCCAAAAATATATGATGCTCTTCGAATATAATTCTCCCAACCATGTTTTTTCTTTTCGTGAACTTCTTGCCCAATATAATCTATTTTTCTATCGGTTTTAACACAGATAATTTTTGTTTGAAATTATTTAAAAAGTAACCAGATATTCCAAGAACCACTTCTGGAGCTAGTTCTTGTTAGTTAAATTGTATCTTATTATTTAAGTTTAGGTAAAAGGGGACTGGTTCCATGAAATTTGTTCTAACAGAGTATGTTGTAGAATAAATTTGGTCGGGAACCCCTTATACTAGAATTTTATGGGCACAATTTCCAGAGTTAAAATATTAATTTATCTTGAAATACATGAAAATATAATTTTCATGATTTAGAATTTTTTAAGGAATTTGAACAAAAATTAAAAATTGTCAATTGTACTTCCAAAAGGCTACACAGCACCTGCTTTGATTTGGTTGTTTAAAAATGTTAAAAATTTGTATTAAAAAATATAATTAAAAAATTTAATTAGTTTTTTTGTTAAAGTACAACGGCGGATCAATAAGTCTGAGACTTTTCCCTCGTAGTTATATGAAATGCAACACTTCTCCCATCAAGTACCACCTGTTAGTTGACTACTGTCAAATTTTAAGCAAATTTAAGTTCCTTCATTTACTTTGTATTTAACAGCAGGACTTTTCGAGGTCCATAAAATAGGCATTTGTTTGATCAATAATTTCATCGTTGGAGCTAATTCTCTTTCCACCGAGCCATTCCTTTTGGTTTGGAAATAGGAAATAGTCACTGGCTGCTAAGTCCGGAGAATAAGGCGAATGAGGGGGCAATTCGTAGTCCACTTCATGGATTTTTGCCATGGAAACTAAGCTGTCACACAATTTCGTTGGTGGTCGATTGTGAGCAAATGTGCAATGAGTGGTCGATTGTGAGACATCTTGCGGAAATCTTTCTCATACCCAAGTTATTATTGAAAATTGAAACCACTGACTCATGTAAGATGCCTATATGTCTCTCAGAATCTATCGCACATTCAATCTCCAATCAGCCAACACCATATTGTGAATTTTTTTAATTGTTTTGGATTTAGAGACCTCAACTGTGCGTTTAGAACGCTCGGTATCTTCCGTGCTTGTAAAACCACAACCAAAGTCAATAAACCACTTTTTTACCATTGAAATCAATGGTGCAGTCCCAATAGTATATATCAAGCATTTTCTTGGTTTAATTGATGTTTTTTTTCGCAAAAAATAATGTTTAATGAGCACTCGAAATTCACTTTTTTCCATTTTTAAAAAATCCACGAGGTTGTCTGTTTCGAACAGCTATTAAACGCAAAGTATTTATTTATTTATTTTATTTATTAATCATATAATTACAAAGCACTAGCAACAAAGGCCTTCGGCTCGTTGTATCGAAAACAGACCAAAGCCTTTTGTGGAATTGAACCCACGACCCCCGCACTGATAAGCTAGCATGCTACCAACTAGCCTACCGGGGCGCTCAACGCAAAGTTATTGACAAAACTTACTCAAAATTTGACAGTGGTCTATTAACAAACGGTACTTAATGGGAGCAGTGTTGCATTTCATATAACTACGAGGGAAGTTCGAAAAGTCACGGACTTATTGATCCCCCTCGTAAATTAAATTTTAGGTATTAGATTTTGTGTGCTTTATTATGCAAAATTCGCTAAAAATTACAAAAACATAACTCAACTTTCAAAGTACTTCCATTTTTTGTAGCGTGCGTCACAAAACTCTGTAAATAATTATTTTGCAAAAAATATCTATTAAGAAATTACGGTTTATGCCATTCGAAAGTACAATTAAATCCCACTAAATACTATGTTTAAGTTGAAGGTATCTTTTTTAAAATACCAAGAGATTTCTATATTTTAATCCAAAAAGGCGTCAGCCAGGATTTGCCCATACAGTTGACATTTACAATCATATTAATGTTTCAGTTTTATAAACAAAAACAAACATGTATATTGCGCTTATTCGATGCACAACATTCATCAGAGAAAAAAATTGTTGATTTGAAATTATCATAGTATGATCCTAATGCTCATAAATATGATTCTTAATTATCATATTATTATCTCTGTGTTCAATTTTTTGTTCATCTTAATATGCTCTTACAAATTTCGATTATGACATAATCCTCAATATTGCCATATCATATTGTCATGAAATAATTTTAGTAATTTCATAATCATAATATCCCAGCAAAACTTTGGTAATGGTTGCGATATTCTAATGCGTTACCTTGTAATGATAGCTCGTTACCTTTTTCATTATTTGCAAGCATAAAGTAATAAGTTACTCATTATTGATGATTTATAAATATAAAGTAATAATTGAAGTATTTTTGAAAATCTATTTTTAGATACATTACTTTGTGTTTTTTTGTAAGCAAAAGGGTAATGTTTGTTTGTTTTGACAACACTAGCGAAAAAACAAAGCGCAACAATTCATTTAAGTTTAAAGCAATCAAATACTATATGCGTCGATGGCTCAGTGGGTAAAGTTCTTGGCTGGCAACCAGATTTCCCTGGTTCGATTCCCATCATGACAACATTATTTTTAATAACTTTTAAAATATTTGTAATAATATTTTTTTGATAAAAATTCCTCTTTTTTCAAAAATCTCTTTTTAGACACATTACTTTTTCCATTTTCGTAACCATATAAGTAACCCCTTACATTATCACCTCTAAAGTAATGGGTATATACATTACTTTGAGGCTCATCGCTTGTAAATTCATCAATGAAGTCAGGTGTAAAGTAATCCATTGGCCCCTATGGCTATACATTACTTTAACCATAATGTGGTAATGTGTAGTTTTGCTGGGATATTAACAACATTATTTGTACCACTATGGTTGGCAAGACCATAAGCCCAAAATATATGATGCTCTTCCAATATGCTTACCCTAACCATATTTTTTCTTTGCATATAGTATGATTAATTAAGCAAATTTCTTGGTCAGTGGAAAATATATTATTGAACATTTATAGAATTGAAAATATACTAATAAATCAAACAATAAAATTAAGTCCTTGAATCCTTGTCAATGGAATAAACAAAACTTTTTCCATACATCAAAAACATTGACTTTTATTTCTAACCCTTCTCAATGAATTAAAGAAAACTTAATACGATTGTTGTACCTTTTATTTTAGTGTCATAGAAATAGTATTTTTGGGACTTACTACAACGCGTATAATAAATATTCATCGATAATTTATTCTAGAATACAAATTCAATCAAGCATGACCTATAACATGTTTTGTTTAGGGATTTCTTCTTTTTTCATACATAAATTAATTGCAAAATATTTAAATTTACTTTTAAAATTAACACAAACAGATTGATTGTTAATTTAGTTAGTATTAATTACAACTAAAAGTGAGACTAGTTCATTTCATTCATTTTATCACGTTACAATAGATTTTAATAAAAAATTATAAAAACAATAAACATCCAACATTTAGTTTATGCTTGCAAATTGAATATAATGTTATTATATTGAGTAAAATAAAATCGGTTAGCAGTGAAATTCTAAATAACCTACATAATTTACAAAGTATATATAATTTTGTATCATCATTCGCACCATAAAAAGTCTTATATGTGTTTTTTTAAAAAATCTTACAACGAACTTGTAGCTATAAGCTTCAGTTGGTTACAAGGAAAAAGTTTTAAAAAATATTACACCTAGAACACTTTGCGGGCAGCTCAACGATGCATTCCTTAAAAGGATACAAAAATCTTACTAAAAGTTCTTGCCCATATTACAATCTTATTTAAAAAAGTCAGATAGAGTTTAGGGAGAGTTAAAATGTTTGTAGTGCTTGACTGTATTTTTAAATGATTTAAAAAGTATAAATTTCACGGTTATTCTAATTCGGTCTTTTACATTGCAAAAGCAATTTTTCTAGAATAAATAATGAATAAAAAAAATTTCCAGAATTTTATTGAACAATTAAAAATGTAAAACTACAAGAAAAACCATAAATACGGCAGGCAGCTTTTACACCCTCCATAGTATTTTCACCACAGATACAATCGTAATTGTGAAAATATTTTGGACGTCAAATCAATTTTTTGAGGTCAAAAATAACTTTGGATGTAAACACAATATTTGACAAATATTTTATAAGGTGAAATGAAAATTTTGTAGTGAAAAATATTTTTGAGGTGAAATATAATTTTTCATGTAAAAGAAATTTGTGGTGGTAAAAAAAAATTTGGTGAAATATTTTTGGTTATTACAAACATCAGCACAAACTCATTATACCCTGTTCACTGGAGTGGGTCGTACTCCATACAAAAAAAAAAAAAGATGTGGCGGACACCCCCTAGAATTAAAGATAATGTGTAGACGATCTCAAAAAAAAAATTTTTTTGCTACGGGTCTTGACCCCGCCCTAGAGGTTTCCTGTGCCTCTATTTATAGTCCGATCGTAACGTGTGATACATTATTGTTCTTAGAATGACAACAGCTACATTTTCTACTCTGATCAATTTTGACTCCGACGTCAAGTTCTAGAAGTGACTTCTACACACCCCCCTCCCCCTTAATTTCAATTTTTTTCCAAGAAATTTTGTCTTTTACAGTATATATTTTTATTCACAAACAAAAAAGTTACGAAGTTGTAAAAAAAAAAAATCAAATTGACTCTTTCTGCCAAGTTCTTTCTTTTTACTCATTTCTCAACCAAATATCCTTTTTCTCCATTCATAAAAGTATAAAGAATCTTTAATTGAAATGACTTGGAATTCCTAAACTACACTCAAATAAAGAAGTTAGGAAAATGTGTAAATCGTTCCAATATACAGTTTTTGTAATAATTTTTAGTACAAAATCATATATTAGTACACATTTTTCCTATTCTCTTGTTACGAATTACCAATTTTTTTTAACAATTTTTGTTGCTGAGTTTACAGATTTGTATACCCGAGTTACTATAATTAGCAAACATTTTGAATTTTTTCTTTTTTCAAAATTAAGAGCAAAATTTTTGAAAAAGTTGAAATTTTTTAATAATATAAAGAAAATTCCAAGGGATAACAAACATTAAATGAAATAACAATTTATTAAATTAGTTGATATTAGCAAATCGATTTTCATAAGATAATTTTTCTGCAAAGTTACAGTTTTGCTTACTTAACAGACTTTTTTTATAATATTGTAATGCCTTTTTTTATTTATAAACAAAAATTTAATATTTATTATTTTATTATTATATTTTTTTTTTTTAATTGATATAATTTAAATTAAACCAATCTAATAAATTTATTTTAATTCTGGCGAGACCACAGCTGGCTATATTGCTCTCGACTTCTTATTTTATCAAATATATATACCATGCGGTTTTCGTCCGTTACCTCATTTGCGGATTCACTTACAACGAACAAAGAGTTCGGTATTTTGCCAATGACATGCTCAGAGAACAATTTTGCAATTATCCAACAGAAATTCTGTTCCTACAACTACAATCGGTTGGTACAAGTGAGTATTAGTATTCACAATAATATTCGAATAAGACAACTGGTTGAAAAGTTCCTGCGCTCACCATGAGATGGCACTGCTAGCTCCACACTTTTTTTTCTCAATTTGGTATAACTGTTGTGAGAACACATGCAAAGTTGCAAGTCATTCTGTCAATTTTTTCTTTGTTTACAAGCCATTTGAAGTTGACGTGTCATTGATTTTTTTAATATGGAAAAAATTGAATATCGTGCAGTCATTAAATTCTTTGTTTTGAAGGGTTTAAAAGCAAAGGAAATTTATGAACAATTGTGAGAAGTCTATAAGGAGTCCTCACCTTCAAAACGCACCGTTGAATTTTGGGCTGGTGAATTTAAACGTGGTCGTACCAGCCTTGAAGACGATCCACGCGAAGGACGACCAAAAACTGCAACCACAGCAAAAATCATTGAGCAGGTACATAATATGGTTAGTGAAGATCCAAGTTTGACTAAGCGTGAAATTGCTAATGCCATAGGCATCTCAGACGAACGAGTACTCCATATTTTATATGAAGAATAACGTATGAAAAAACTGTTTGGAAAGTTAGTGCCGCACACATTAACAATTCAACAAAAACTGGATCGAAAATAAATTTCTCAGCGTAATTTGGAGCGTTTTAAGCCAAATAAAACCGACTTCTTGCGTCGTTTTATAACTATAGATGAGACTTGGATCTACCACCATGATCCTAAATTGAAACAAGAACGTTTAAAGTGGACTGAAGCTGGTTGTTCAGCTCCAAAGCAGGTGAAGTCACAACGATCAGCAAAGAAGGTTATGGCATCAGTTTTTTGGGATGCAAAATGAATTTTGTTGATTGATTACCTTCAGAAAGGTAAAACAATCAACTCTAAATATTATTGCAGACTTTTCGATCAGCTGGATGAAAAAATTCGTCAGAAAAGACCTGGTTTAAAGAAGAAAAAAATCATTTTTCATCAAGACCTAGCACCTGCTCACAAAAGTGTTTTGTTGATCGCTAAATTCAAAGAATCAAACTACGAATTGCTTGAACATCCACCGTAGTCACAAGATTTGGCTCCCAGTGACTACTATCTCTTCAGAAATCTCAAACAATTCCTTCGTGGAAAGCATTTTTCGTCGGATGAAGAGGCCATAGCAGCCGTACACGGTTATTTTGCAGAGCTTCTGGAAAACCATTATAAGGATGGGATAAAATTATTGGAAGATCATTGGAACAAGTGTATTGAGCTTCTAGGAGATTATATTGAATAAAAAAATATATTTCGTAACAAAAACAGTATTCTTTCATTTCGAGCGCAGGAATTTTTCAGCCAACCTGTATTAATTGCAAAATTCAAAATGTTTAAAAATAACTTTTCAATTTATTTATGCTAAACGAATTTATTGGTTGTGGCAACAAAAATACACTTTTCAATTTGGTTTGCATTTTATTTTTCAATGTGTAATTAGTTCTGGATTATATGTTTTGGAAATATTTGAAGGAATTATTTTCAAAAAAATACCTATTGCGTATGAGTTATATGTCAAACATAATGTAACCTAATATCAATCATACGCCCTCAAGTCAACAATTTATCAAATATTATGGGAACTCCTACTAATACAACTTTCTGACATACAGTTTTTATTATATTTAAGTTAATGTAAAAGTGAGCTTGCAGGGAAGGTCTCCTAAGTGGTTCTGTCAGATTTTAACATATTTTTGATATACTGTAGAGAAGACAAAATTAAAGGATCCTTTATTTATTTATAAGCTGCGAAATCTCAAATTTAGGAAATATTAGAAGTTAAAAGTAACTAAGAGAAAAATATTTTCCCACAACTTTTCTCCCAAAGAATCTTTATTTCACTTACTTTATGTTTTTGCACATGATCCAGAGTATTTCGGTTTTTAAGGAACTAAAGTTTAAGAAATAAAATAACTACAGTTTGATTTAGTAAAACACGCCTGATCTGAAAACATAAATTGAAGAATTCATAGCAAAAACTACACATACGATTTTAAAGCAATTTACTTCCACTTTTAACTATAACCACTTTAATGTGGTTTATAAGTTGATTTTGGGTTATAAAAAATTTTTAAATTGTACTAAAAAATAATAATTACAGTAAACTTTGTAATTTTTTTATTTTATTCAAATTGATAAATGGAATTTATTTGAGAAATTTTTAGTTAGATGATCTTTTACGACTTTAAGTGATGCAGAACCCTTCCAAGGAAAACTTGTAAAAATATTAAAGTCAAGCGTACTGACTATATGGAAATGCCTTATTGTTTAGGGTGAAAAATATAGAGGCAAATCTGAATGAAAATGCCGAAAAAGTTAATTTAATTTTAGAGGACCTTTCTATGGGGGGTAGGTCTGAATACTGACCAATTTTAACCAAATTCAGCAGGACCAATATAAACTTATATACCAAATTTCATCCAAATATATTTATATTTGGGACCTTTTGTTTGATTTAAGCTCATTCAAATACCGGAAGAAGGGTTTATATGAAGACCTGATCCAAATAGTGTCCGATGAAAAAATCTCTGGTCCATTATAACTTTCACAGCCCTAATTTCAAATAGATATTCACGGCTGAGTGCGTATACATACTATTTGAAACCTTATCAGAAAGGACCTTCCTGTGGGAGGTAGGTCTGAAAATGGATCGATGCTAACCAAACAGAGTTCATTCCAGGATCAAATTGCATACAAATATCTTAATATCTGCGACCTGCAGTTTGATTGCAAAGTTTACAGGGACATGGGGACAGAAGGTCTGATATTTTCGGTAGTACACTCAGAAAAATAAAGTTAGTAAAAAAATTTGTATACGATTTTTAATCCCACTTTATTATGTTTGTACTGATTTTTAGTAAAAAATTATTATTTAGCAAATCTTTTTGCTATTAACATTTAACAAATTACAGAACTTTTACAGAATATTTACAAATTTGTTTTCACTAATTTCAGAAATCATTTTTTGAAAACCGATTTGCTAAAATTTCCAAAATAAACTACTAATTTTTAAAAAGTAGATATTGATGGATATGTTATTTCTAATTAAAATTTACACCTACAAACTTAAATTGCCTTGAAATTTTACATACATTAAAAAAAGAATCGGAAGTGAAGATACCGAAAATTCGACCTTAAAAGTAAAAAAATTGACTAAAATATTTTTGAAAACAGAAATTACCAAATTTAAACAAAATGATAAATTAGTTTCTGTTTTTACAATTTTCAATCCTTTGTTTTTTTTTTTTAATTTTGTCTAAAACGCGTTTGAAAAAATAAAAAAAAAATAATTTTGAAATTTTGTACTAATATTAATAATATTTAGTAATTTTTTTTGCTGATTTTAGCCAACAGATTTTAAATTTTACTTTACAAAAGTTTTACTAAAATTTGGTAGCGGCTATCAACTTTTCTACTAATTTCATTGTACTACACCAGAGAACTGCATTTGCTGATTGCAAAACGTTCATACGCAATCAACACAAGAATAAATATGTGTTTGCGTTCAAACACTGAATATACTCCAACACACATATTTGTCACTGATTTATTATCATCGGTCGTTGTTAAACTATTGATTTTATTCTGTTCATTCGAGCCAACAATAATTTTTTTGATGTAGAATAAATCAGAAGAAAACACAAACAACGACTATGTGTGTAATCATAATTAAAACAAAATAGTTTCTTATCTATAAAAAGGGGGTGGTTTTGTAGAAACACATTTCATAATGTTATATGTAAAGGGTGTCCCAAGAAGAACGCAATTTTTAAATTTTAAATAAAACACAGATATTTAAAAAAAAATCGTGAAACTTTATTATAACGTAAAGTAGACAGAATGAGGTTATGTATGGAACAATATATCGTGCAGATGGCCGCCGCGGCTTTGCTGGCATGCACGCGATCTTTTAATGAAATTTTCAATGACCGTTTTGCATGAATGCTGCGGTATTTCATTAATGCAGCGTCCAATTTCCTCTTTTAAGGCTTAAGTCGTCGTCGGCTTATTCGCGTAAACCATCGACTTCAAAAAACCCCAAAGAAAAAAATCTAATGCTGTTAAATCGCACGATCTAGGCGGCCAATTCTGATCTCCAAAACGCGAAATAACACGACCGGGAAATGACTGATGCAGCAATTGAATTGTTTCTCTGGCTGTATGACATGTGGCGCCGTCTTGTTGGAACCACATGCCCTCCACATTCATTTCTTCAATTCTAGGGAAGAAAAAACTGGTTATCATTTCACGATACCGAACACCATTGACTGTTTGCGCTTGACCTGCCTCATTTTCATAAAAAAAAAAGGTCCAATGATTCCTCCAGCCCAAAAACCACACCACACAGTGACACGTTGAGGATGCATTTACTTCTCGTGAATCACTCGAGAATTTTCCTCACCCCAAATGCGACAATTCTGCCTATTGACGAAGCCATCAAGATGAAAATGGGGCTCGTCACTGAAGATGATTTTATCGGCAAAATCAGCATTTTCATGTTGTCTCTCAAATACCCAATTAACGAACTCCATTCGCTGTCCATGGTCAGCTGGCTTCAGTTTCTGAGTCAGTTGAACTTTGTATGCATGAAGATGCAAATCTTTCGTCAAAATTCGCTACAAAGTGGATTTAGAGACACCAATTTGCTGAGCTCGGTGTCGGATTGAGGTGGATGGAGTTTGAGCGACATCATCACGTACAGCTGCGACATTTTCGGTCGATCGACTTGGTCGATGGCGCGCTGTTGTCTTTACATCACTAACAGACCCAGTTTCGGCAAATTTATCCATTAATCTCTTTACAGTTGACTCTTTTGGAGCATTATTGTGACCCCAAATTGATCGCAATTTGCGAACTGTAGCCGCAAAACTTTCACCATTTTGGTAAAACAATTTCACAATGAGAATGCGTTGTTCATTCGTGTAGTGCTCCATTTTTACTAACCTCGTACCTTCTACTAGCAAACAATAACAATTGTTCAAATGTCAAACAATGACACTTCGAATGTTGCCAGATTTAAAAATTGCGTTCTTCTTGGGACACCCTTTATATTAGGGTGGGTCTAAAATACGTTTTTTTAGAATATTTATTAGGAATACCAAAAATATTGTTCTTTGTGAAATTTTTTTAATTAAGGTCGACCTCTCAGGCTCGCCCAATCCGGTTAAAGTTAAATATTGCCTAATTTTCCAATCAAAATAGATGAAAACAAATTTAGACAATATTTAAATTTTTCCGGATAAGGCAAGCCTGAGATATCGACCTAAATTTTTTTTTCCAAAAAAATATTTATATTTCACAACGAAGAATATTTTTATTACTAATAAAAATTCTAAAAAAGCGGATTTAAGTCCCACCCTAATGTAAACAATATCATTTATGAAATGTGTTTCTATTTTGTTTTAATTATGAATAAACTCATACGCGTTGTTTGTTGTTTTTTCTGATTTATTCAACGCTGACTTTTTGTTGAGTGATTAAATTTGCAGTAAACATAATCGACATATGATTCAAGCTGGTCCGAATTACGCGTTCAGTAACATGATGCTTATTTTATTCTACAGTGAATTTTGTTGAATTATTAAATGTGAACAAGAATTTTTGTGTTGATTTTGTAGTTCTCTGTACTACACGTCAGCAGACATGTGTTGCTAAGATTAGCAAAACAATTCCACTGGGCTCAAATTAGCAAAGTTTCCCGTAATAACAGCAAAATTTTCAGTTGCGATTAAAGAGATTATTAAGTGAGTGTACCAACTCATGTCAAAAATAGGACATCCACTTAAATTAACATTAAAAAATTATTTTAGTTCAAAAATCAGCGCTGAAAACAATAAAAATTTGACCTTAAAAGCATAAAAAAAATTGACTAAAATATTTTCAAAACCAAAATTACCAAATTAAAACAAAAAACTAAATTAAAACAAAATGATAAAAATGATAATTTGATTTTTTTTTAATTTTGTCTAAAATATTAAAAAAAAAAATAAAATAAAAAAAAAAAAAATTTGATGCTCGACAAAAATAAATTTAAAATTTTGTACTAATATTCACAATATAAAGTAAATTTTTTTTGCTGATTTTAGCAAACCGGTTTTAAATTCAGCTTTACAAAATGTTTACTAAAATTTAGTAGCGGCTACTAATTTCATTGTACTACATGTCAGCAGACATGTGTTGCTAAGATTAGCAAAAAAATTCCGCTGGGCTTAAATTAGCAAAATTTCCAGTAACAACAGCAAAATTTTCAGTTGCCGTTACAGGCCTTTTCTTGGTGAGTGTAAGAAAATTGTCAATTTTCAAAAACGAAATAAAACTTTTAAAAACTGTAGCCTCCTTGCTAATAATTTTGACGTAAAAAATTCAAAAATCAACTTTGATGCATGATAAGAGTCAAACTGATGCATTGTCATAAAAGTTTGTATTTGCATTATTTGAAGTGTAAGCTCACACTTGGAACCAAATTTTTGCCGTGGAGTTTAGTGATATGACAACACCGTAGATGGACGTTGCGATATGTATGAGTTGATGTTGACGTCGCTGAAGATTGAACCCACGTTGCTCTGAGTAACAGTTCAACGCTTTAACCATTACACTACAACGCCCTCAACGAAGAAGTCGATGAACATAACATATAACTCGAAAAATTAGCAGGATTATGTCCCATAATCTTGGCTTTATATCCGTTGTTCTACGGGGATTACGACAAATAATAAACATAATACATAACTCGAAAGGAAGTGGAATTTATGTGGGATCCGCTTTTCTCTGGAAACAGCCCGTGTGGAGATGATGATTCAATTATAAATGTTGTTAATTAACAAAGTTATATTCAATTAATTTTTTAATTGATTCAATTAAACAAATGTTAAATAATACGTGAAAGTTTTAACTTTAATAATTATGTTTTAATTAAATCAATTACAAATTTAATTTATTACGGCCTTGTTATTTAACCAAATTATTTGGAGCAATTGAAAACATATTTGTTGTGGGTAGGACAATTCACGGATTTCCGAACCATATGTGAAATTTTTGAATTTAAATAAACGACAGAACAAGATTTTCTTTAACCAATGGTTTCAAAACACATATTAGACCTCTGGCAAGAAAAGGTCCTTTTTATGTAGTCACGTCACGTCACCTCTCGTCACTTATACATGTATATTTTTACATAATGCTTATACTGAAAACCCTCTATTTACTATTTTGACTATCATGATATTTGTTTAAGTTAAAATTTTTTCTTTAATAGGCTTCCTCTACAAAATAAAAATTTGATTAGAATTATCTTTAAAATTGTAGTACGATGTGTAGCTATATAGTACTTGAGGCATATGTTTTTGCAAATAGAGGATTTGTGAAAAAAAACATGCCAACTAGTAACACAAAACCCATTATACTATAAACTTTAGTATAGTGTATAAAATTAAAAGTGGCTTATTATCATATTATGAACACACAATTTAATGTAGTGAAGGCAGAACAAACAAACAAAACACATTTGCATTCTCAATTGAATTCAACACTGATGTCATATTTCAACAAAAACAAAAAATATACTATTGCGGGTGTCATTAAAGAGCCAGCACCTCAATTAAGAAGGTGTTTAAATAATAATAATAGCAATTCTGTTAAACAATTTTTCACAGCTTTAAATATTCATATAGTAATAAAAATTTAAAGAACACAACTAAAATATACAAATTAATTTCTTCAACCAAACAAAAATATTACTTTGTTTTTAGCAAATAACTAGAACACTATGATTAATATGCGTTACCAATTTTTTGACAGTTTCAAAAAGATTTTTGAACCGTACCACACGACGTATGATAAATATTCTATAAAACACTTACACACACTAATGCACTAACTCGTTCGACACACAACAAATGATGTAAATAGAACGACTGACTTTTCAAGTTTGAAATAGAGATAAAGAAATCAATGTTAAGACGAAGAAACAAAAATCCGACAGTTAAACTTGTCAGCGCCATCAACACACACACACACATATACATACATACATAAAGCATCCACACATACACACACAGCCTATTACTTATTTACTAAAAGAGCTTTAAAGAATTAATTCTTATTGAAATCAATTTAGTAAATTAAAAAAAAATTATAAATCCTTAAGAATGAATACATAATGATAAAAAAACAATCTAAGGGCGACATTTGAGATTTCGACTAAAATCAGATATGTGATAGTGGAACAAACCAGATAATATTACGGCAATTCTTTAGCTACTAAATGTCACATCAAAGGGATCAAAAGAAGAGACCAAAAATTACAAAATCTTTGTATTTTTCTAATCAACCTGTACAATATTCGTTATCAAATGAAAGGTATTAAAATAAATATCCATTTAATATTACAGTAAACATTTTAACACTGGGTTTCATAGTAAGTAACCCAGCAAAAATGAAGCTTCCAAAGAAGCAATAAAAGCATCACTACTATGGCAAAGGCATCACTTCTTTTTTGATGGTTTCATCGATGAATTTAACATTAGCGTGTCATAGGATGGAAGTATTCTTATGTAGCTACTAGCATTAATCATACTTTACTCTAAGGAAGCAATGATAATACAATGATTAGATATTCCGATGCATGAGTGGAAAACGTTCATATACTTTGTAGTATTTAAGCTGTAATGAAAATTTAATTCATAAGAATGCAGAAAAATAAGATTAAAGAAGCGAAATTTATGCATTAATATACAAATACTCTTTATTAAAACAAATAAATAATTCTGCATTAGTGAAAAAGTATTTTTGAAACATTTTTCAAAAATTTTAATGAATTTTTAAAATATTTTTCGCGCAATTTTAAAACATTTTTGGGCAATTTGAAATAATTTTTACACAATTTTAAAATTATTTTGATAAATTCTGAATTGAAACTGGAAATAGTGTAGTGTTAAATAATATACATAATGCCAAAATTCACAGATTGCGTCGTCACAAATATTTAAGGCTGAAAAAATGCAAATGACAGGCCAGCTGGTTTTAATTAAAGGTTAAAAAAATCTGTTTTTCATAATTTTTTTAAAACTTTTATAAAAATTGCAAAACTAAAATATAAAAAATTATTTAATAAAAAAATTAAAAGAGTTCATCAGAACTATTTTCTCAATTTGAATAAATGCTTTAGATTCAAAAAATATACGATATACCAGTGATTTTTTATCCAGATCACTGCATTTGAAATATAAACACATGAATTTTTTTGAAAGTGCCTTAGAATAACACCAAAAAATCATAAAAGAATGTCAACAGCTTCTTAAACTTTTGTTGAAATTCTTTTATGATTTTTTGAAAAATGAAAAAAGTCATAGTCACCGAATGACTACAATTTGTTTTGCTCGGAAACTATTAGTTAACACAAAAATTTGTTTATGGTTTTTGTGTACCTTTTTGACATTTGCTTTTGTTTAATAGGTATGAGATAAATTTGATGAAAAACTTGATAAATATAATGAATAAATTCATATATATGACGAAAAACTTTTTAGTTTTCATCCAATGTAACACTTCATACATATGATGTAGCTGTTTCATCAAAATTCAAATTGCTTCTTCTTATTTATGAAACCTTTTAAAGTATGATGAAGAATTTTCAAAAAAAAAATATTAATGAAATTCTTCTTCATAGTTATGAAGAAGTTTACTCATTACAGCGACAAAGTTTTCTCATAACAATGAAGAAGTTTCATCAATATTCACGAAGAAGTTTGAGCAATGAAAAAGTTTCTTCACATTTATAAAGAAGTTTCATCAATATTTTTGTATCATCATATTTATGAGGAAGTTTAATAAATATTATGAAGATTTTAGTTTAATTTTGATTTAATTTTAAAAGAAGATATTAACTTAATGTGAATTGTAAAGAGCAGTATTTTGCCACATAAATTTGTTCACGAAACTTTCTTATGAAATGATGTAAATTTTTATAAATCTTATAAACTTATATGAAACACTTCATTATATTTTAGAAGTGAAGAGTGGATGACAAACGATGAATGAACAGAAATAATTCCTGATATACACTTATGGTCAAAATAACCCAAACGTTTTAAAACGTTAATATCCGCTGTTTGATAAAAAAATATCGGTATAATTAACATAAAAATTTTTAGTTATTTATTTGCATACACTCAGAAAAAAAAGTTAGTAGAAAAATTTGTAAACGGTTTTCAATCCCACTCTACTATTTTTGTACTTATTTTTAGTAAAAAATTATTATTTAGCAAATATTTTTGCTATTCATATTTTACAAATTACAGAATTTTTACAGAATATTTACACATTTTTGTTGCTAATTTCAGAAATCATTTTACAAATTTTTAAAAACCGATTTTCTAAAATTAGCAAAAAATATTACTAATTTTTAAAAAAGTGGATATTGAAGGAAATGTTATTTCTAATTAAAACTTACACCTACAAACTTAAATTTCCTTAAAATGCATATATTAAAAAAGGGATCGGAAGTGAAGATACCGACTGATGTCTAAAGAGAGGACATCCTCTTAATATAGCACTAAAAAGGGTTTTTAGTTCTAAAAATCCGCCCTAAAAACAATTAAAATTTAACCTTAAAAGTAAAAAAAAAATTACCAAAATATTTTTCAGAAATTATCAAATTAAAACAAAATGATTAATTCGTTTTAAAAAATATATTCAAAATTGTTGATGCTCGATATGAAAAATAAATTTAAAGCTTTTTACTAATATTAAAAAAATTTACTAATTTTTTTTGCTGATTTTAGCAAACAGATTTTAAATTCCACTTTACAAAAAGTCTACTAAAAGTTAGTAGCGGCTACTAATTTTTCTACTAATTTCATTGTACTACACATCAGCAGACATGTGTTGCTAAGATTAGCAAAAAATACCGCTGGGCTCAAATTAGCAGAATATCCCGTAATAACAGCAAAATTTTCAGTTGCCATTACAGACTTTTTTTGGTGAGTGTATGTAAGCATCGAAAATAACCTTTAAATGCATTTGGGGTCATATACAAGTTAATTGCCTTCTTTGAAATCCATAATTAAAAGGTTTTAAGATTAATTATGCAAATATTTTCATTTCACATTTAATTTAAATATTATTATTTTGGCCCCAAATGCATAAAAGGGCTAATTTCGCCCTCAAAGAACAATTAAGGCAGGTTTCATCGAAGTTCTAGAAAACTAAAATAATATTTCGTTACATTTTCCCAAAAAAAAAACAAAATATAAAAAAAAATTGACTTTTGACCACAAGGGGAAACGATGGACGTTGGCCGATTTTGATATATTGTTTAGAATATAATCCACAGTACAAATTTTATACTAACCACCAAATAGTGACAAATATCGCATTTATCTCTAGATTCAGTAAAATTAAACAGCTGTCGTCGCAAAATTAAAAAAGGGTTCCGTATAAGACCATCAAAGTGCAATCCTCACATTTATAACTTTTGGCCATACCAAGGAATGAGTTAGGGTTATTCCCGACAGACGAAAAGTCATGTCTAAATATTTTTGGGTTCGAAGATTTCAAAAATATTGTCAGCTTAAACTATTTCACAAAAAAAAAAAAAATAAAAATTGATCATGGATTTCATAGTCAAATTGCCTTTGGCATATATATGGCAATTTTTTTGAATATTTGATAACAAATTTTTATTTTGTTTTCCTTTTCGTAAATATAATTAAGTACAGCTTACGATTTTGACATTGTAAAAATATACTCAATCACAAAATGTTTTCAAAATTTCTGAAATTCAATTGACTATTTCTGAAATACAATTAACTATTTTTGAAATACAATTAACTATTCTGAAATAGGTTAGGTTAGGGTTATGTCGAAAGGAGGATGAAGCATCGAAATGCAACCTCATATCGCTACGATATACACCTAGACCTCTGCTAGGCCGGTATTCAGAAACCTGGTTTCCCGGACGTAACTCCTCAAGGTTTTCCAGTCGACGTTCCTCAGGGTTTCTGAAATACAATTAACTATTTCCGAAATACAATTGACTATTCTGAAACACAATTTACTATTTCCGAAATACAATTGGAAAAGGTATAGTTTGAAAAAGTTTTAAAACTTTTTAAAGCAGTTACACCACACCATGACGATGCCGCAGAAGTAGTAAAAAACGTTCTCTTGGTTTTATATGGGCGGATTACAAAGGTTCGGCATATTTTCTAATTGGGTTGCTTGCCATTTCATTGCGATTCTAATTGATTTTCTTTGCAAATCTAATTAGTTTTTATCAGATTTCCCAATTGGATTTAAAAAAAGGTTTAAAAGTCAGGAAAATTTGCTCAATTTTCCCCTATTTTCTCTCAGCTTCCGAAGCTTTGTATTCTGTATAAAATTTTTATGAGCCACTGCCGGCCCGACTTTTATATTGGCAGTGAAACTCAAATATGTGTCAATCAATGAATGAGTAAATGAGAAATGTAAATAAAACAAAAGAAAAAAGATAAAAAACTAATTCATAAAGAAAGCAAGAAATTTGAGCAATAATAAAATTGCGAAAAAACTACGTTAAAAAAAACTTAAAAAAGTACGATTTTTTTAAGTCGATTTTCTTTTGGAAAAAAAATTGTGCTAAAAATTTTTTTCTAGTAGGTTTCAACACATATAATACAAAAATAACAAACAATAATAAAAAAAATTTCTCAAAAAATGCCAAAAAGCATGTTTTGTTCTGAGAAACCAGTCCAAATAAGAACTAAAGAATTTCTTTTTGGCATTAAGAATCGCCTTAATTTTTATTTATTCTATGATTGTGGTTCACAGTGCCAGCTGATATTGTCATTTTAGAATAAGTTTCAATTCAAATGATACTTTGTATTATTCTACTAATTATTCTAAATTGTATATATATATAAAAATACTTCAAAGCTGGCTATAGTTATTTCCATATAAATTTGTCATTTGAAGTTGTGGAAAAAGATTTCCACATTTAACAATTAATATTTAGCCTCTATATTTTACAGTTTTTGTTATGAACTTTAATTCTTAAAGCATCCAATAACAAAGCTTATATGAAGCCATTCATTTCAACTGTTTGTCCTAATCCATACCCAGCAAAAAAAAATGGTAGTCATTCTGTGACTATAACTTCTTTCATTGCTTTCTAAGCCCTAGTTGACATTCTTTTATAATTTTTTGGTGTTATTCTAAGGTACTTTCAAAGAATTGATGAGTTCATATTTCAAATGCAGTGATTTGGATATAAACCCGATGCATATCTTAAAGAATCACTCTCCATTACTTCTAAAGCATATGTTATAGTATATCGTATATTTTTTGAATCTAAAGCATTTATTCAAATTGAAAAAATGATGAAATTTTGTTATTAAATAATTTTTTATATTTTAGTTTAAAATTTCATGAGGGTTAGAATTTATGCAGTTTTGCAATTTTTATAAAAGTTTGGAAATATCAAGAAAAACAGATTTTTTTAACCTTTACTTGAAACTAGCTGGCCTGTCATTTGCATTTTTTCAGCCTTAAATATTTACGAGGACGCAATCTGTGCATTTCTGCATTATGTTTATTATTTAACAGTACACCATTTCCAGTTTTAATTCAGAATTTATCAAAATAATTTTAAAATTGTGTAAAAATTAATTCAAATTGCCCAAAAATGTTTTAAAATTGTGCAAAAATTATTTAAAATTGCCAAAAAAAATATTTTAAAATTGTCTAAAAATGTTTCCAAATTTTGCAAGCAGTTTTTAATTATCCAAAATTATTTTAAAATTTGTCTAAAAATTCATTAAAATTTTTAAAAATTTTTCAAAAATGCTTTTTCACTAATGCAGAATTATTTATTTGTTTTAATAAAGAGTATTTGTATATCAATGCATACATTTCGCTTATTTAAACTTATTTTTCTGCATTCTTATGAATTAAATTTTCATCAAAGCTTAAATACTACAAAGTATATGTACATTTTCCACTCATGTATCAGAATACCTTATCATTGTATAATCATTGCTTCCTTAGAGTAAAGTATGAGTGATGCTAGTAGCTACATTTGAATACGTCTATCCTATGACACGCTAATGTTAAATTCATTGATGAAACCATCAGAAAAGAAGTGATGCCTTTGCCATAGTTGTAATGCTGTTATTGCTTCTTTGGCAGCTTCATTTTTGCTGGGTATTAATTCTACAACATAATCTATGTTGATAGTTAATGATTAAACAATATTTTGAATTATATTTTGCACTGTATCCTTGTATTTAAAGTAATGGACTTCTATGAATTGTTGATCTGTTATTTTGTAAATGAATAGTATTAGTAGGATTTTAGATCATATAATCATATTCTTTTAATAATTTATTTTATTGTTAAGAAACATGAAAATTTTCATTAGTAAATTATACTGAATAAAAATTGAAAAATTCCACAGAGCCAGCAGGTTAGAATACTTAGCGAAAAGGTAAAACCTAATAATTGATAGCGACGCCTGTTGTTTTTTTTTTGACATATGTGCTTCAATTTAATCAAAAGTAATGTAAAATGTTGACAGCAACAACTAATTTAAAATACTCCTATTTCTGTTAATTTTTTGCTCAAAAAAAGTTATGCTGGAAATTTACATCATCATGCAAAGAAGGATTAAGGAGGTATAATAATTGGTAGTCCGACAAATAATGATACCGTTTGTGCACACATAAGAGTTGAGGCAGACATATAATTAGTTTAAGTGAGGTAAGCGTAAATGAGGTAGCTTAAACAAGGTATGAAACGAAAATAAAAAAAAAATCATTTAGGAAAAAGGCACTTTTCCAACAGTATTTTCTAGAATATGAAAATTTTTTATGACAGGTAAAAAATCTTAAAAACTAAAAATTAAAATTTAAAAACAACTTAAAGATTGTTTCTAAAGAAAAAGTTTAGTGAATCTAGGGTTTTTCCTAGAAAAAAATTCAAACTGTTTCGATTTCTCTTGATCATTTCTATATTTATGTAAAAAAAAAAACTTTGTAACAAAATAAAAATAATTCCAATTTATTTAGTATTTTTATATGACTTTATTTCACTTTTAAATTTGCTGCAACTATTGAAAAGCATTATAAGGACCACTAAAATTAAAACTTTTAAAATGTTTTTATAATAGCAAAAGGGCCGTCCCAAAATTAGCCAACCTAATAAAGAAAATACAACAAATTAAAAAAAAAAAATTCTTTATTGCTCAACATAATCTTGGAAGAAAAAAATAACACGAGGGAGCTAAATTTGGCGGAAAAGGTACATGATGAAGTAATCCTAACTTTAATTACAACTTTTTTCATGTGACTAATTTTTTCCATGTTTACAAATTCACTGAGATCGCTCATTTTGTATGGCTCCAAAACAAATACTAAACAAGATGGCGCCTTGAACCCTAAAACATATATTTTGTAAGGTTGCCACTTTTCACTAAAGTATTTTTTTCAATCTACTGCCGCCATCTATACTCCAGATCGACTAATAAAAAATATCTTTCTAATATTTATAAATGAAAAGTAGGTTCATAATTTTGGAACTATTAAACACAAACTTTTTGACTTATTTTATGAATTTTTTCAATCTATAGAGCTCCACTTTAATCAAGTCTTTAGAATTTTTTATTTTATTTTTTTATTATGAAACTGAAGTTGAAAATTTAATATGTTTGTTAAATGTTCTGATTTAGTCGTTTCCTCTCAAATCAAAATAATTTATTCCTTAAAAATTAATTCCTTTAAAGATCTGTTTATGTACACACACTCACTCGCAGCCACATTGACTGACAAACATTCTCACTTATACTTTTTTTTTTCATTTTTTTTTTTTTTGTAATTTTCTGCACAATATTTCTTTGTTCAACAAAGATGCGTTTTTATCTATTTATTTATTTTTTTTTATATTTTTGATTTAAAAAAAATACACTTTACGGGATGTAGGCGTTAATAAATACATGCCGGTTACTTTAGGCCACGAGACATAGACACTTATGTTTTGTTAGGAGCGAAAACAACAAAAACAATAACCACAAAAAAATATACAGACAAATTAAAAAATCTCGTCCGCCTTAATAATTTTTTTTTTTTAATATTGTTTGTTTTTTTTTTTGCAAAAAGAAATATTTTCGTTTATATTTAAGTATTTTGTTTATGATTTTTATTATTTGGCGCGACAGTTTTTTCTTTCAATATATATTTTTTTATTTTGTTTAAGAACGATACGTACGTTTAAAATTTTCGTTGTGTCTTGTTTGATGGTTGTTGTCCAACTGACTTAATCATGGGGACACCATGGAGCTTTACAAAGTCACTTATTTTAGTTGGTTGTTATTTTTTTTTTTTTGCCATTTTTTTTTTCTGTTTGACTTGGTTTGTTTTTGTCTGTGTGCTTTCAATTTTGTTGGTTTTTATGTAGAATGTTTAGAATTTTTATAGCATAAAATATGCATTAGATGAAAAGCAGAAAAAACAATACTAAATTCTATTATATCCAACATTATTGTATGAGCAACAGTAGTTGTCTGTATGTATTTTGTTTAATACATTTTGAGTATTAATGGCATTTTGCGTGAGCGTGCGCTTAGTAAAATTGATAGGTTACTTTAAGTTTTCACTAGAATTTGTTGTGATGTATTTGTTTTTGCTTTTTATTGAGTACGGAAATTGTTAAAAAAAAAATAAACATTTTTTTATTAAACACAGTAGTTGATGATTTTAAATATAAAAGTTGATAGTTTTATGTTGTGTATAACAGTTTTTTTTTTGAAGCAAACACTTAAAGGGAAATTTTTAAATCTTTAATTCAATTGGTCCAGAAGGTTTCAATAATATTTTGAATTTATTGTTTTATCTTCTTTGAAGATAGTAATAGTGCCACAATGCCATCTTGTTTGCCTACACACAGAGCAAAATTTTGCTAGTTTCGAAAAAAATTTTGGTTACTATGACTAAAATCGGTTAATACAACAAAATATTGGTTTCCACAACAAAATATGGATAATACAACTGACTTTTAGTCAAAACACCCAAAATATTCAGGAATCAGATTTTTATATGGTTGAGCCAACCGAATTTATTTGTTATAGCAGCCAAATTTTACATTTTAATTCAGTAGGCACTTTATTTTTCTGTATGTACAAAACAAAGCAACAGTTCTTTGTAATATATTCAGCCTAGCCCGAATGTTTTTCACTATTTATCTGGGCTCCCAGACTGCAGATGCATATGTAACGATGGGTCTGATAACTGCAGAGTACAAGCAGTGTACACCTGCAGGTTTCATACAGCAAGTCTTTCCAAAAGCTTTCCTGCACTGCCAGAAAATCCGCTGTTTCTGAGATACTCTAAGTTCAACACGCCGGCTCCACATCAGTTTACTACCTAAAGTCACCCTTAGATATTTTTAGTCTATGTAGAAATTTGAATAGTAACCCCCTTTCACAATGAAAAGTTAACCATGTCAATAGAGTTTAATGTGGAAAATTTTAAAATTAACTTAATTTCAGAACTAAATTCTTAGTGTGACACATAATAAAATTTATCTTAAAATCAAATCATCTTTATAAGATCACCAAAAAATTAATCAACAGCAAACCACCCCTCAGCAAACCACCCCTCAGCAAACCACTTAGAAGGCATGATGGCGAGAAAGCAACATCAAAATCTGAACAAATATATATTTGGGTTGAGTATTACATATTTCGAAATGCTGAAAAGCTCACAGAACCCACTCATACCTTGCAATTACGAATGTGATAGGTTGAGGTCAGATATTCCCACGGACATACCAACTCTGGCCGAATTAATAAACGCCATAAAAGAGCTTAAAAGCTACAAGGAACCAGGGATCGAACACATCTCACCCGATCTTCTAAAAGCTGACACTGGCACAAGTGCAGATCTTATCTATGATATCATAAAAAAGTTGTGGCTTACAGAGACATTATGCGACGAATTAAAAGAAGGACTGATCATCAAAATCCCAAAAAAAGGTGAACTTACTGTCTGTAAGAACTAGAGAGGAATCACTCTTATCAGCATGGTTAACAAAGTGAATAGCGAATATACTAAGCACGCGGCTCTCTAAAGTTCTGCAGTTTGTGCTGCGAAGTCAACAGGCAAGATTCCGACCAAGCAAGTAATTGTGTTGACCACATCAACAGTATGCGTATAATTGTCGAACAGTCCATTGAATGAAGATTCCCACTATATTTAGTCTGCATAGACTTTTAAAAGGCCTTTGATACACTCAATCATAACGATATATGGGGTGCATTAAGATGTAAGGGGATACCAAACCAGCAAAACCACACATTACCACCTTACTTCATTGATGAATTTTATAGTCGATGAGCCTCAAAGTAATGTGTGTACCCATTACTTTAGAGGTGATAATGTAAGGGGTTACTTATATGGTTACGAAAGTAGAAAAACTAATGTGTCTAAAAATAGATTTTTAAAAAAGCGGAATTTTTATTAAAAAAAATTATTACAAATATTTTATTTAAAATATTTGTAATTAAAAATAATCTGGTCAAGATGGGAATCGAACCAGGGAAATCTGGTTGCCAGCCAAGAACTCTACCCACTGAGCTATCGACGCATACAGGGTGGCGCAAAAATAACCTTCCGATGTTTTTTGGCTGTAATTTAAAAAAAAAATGAAAAACTTTGATTCTTCTTGTGGATTATTTTTATTTGGTCTTTTAATTTTTTTACATCAAGTCGTGTAAATGGCCGCCGCCACAGTTGATTGTCATTTGAGCCCTTTTTATGGCATTTTCCATCACTTTGGCCAAAACTTTCGGCGATAGGTCCTCACAATCTTGACGGATATTGTCTTTAAGAGCTGCAAGAGTCTGAGGCTTGTTGACATAAACCCGCGACTTCAAAAAGCCCCACAAAAAGAAGTCTGGAGCGGTCAAATAAGGCGATCTTGCTGGCCAGTGCAAATCGCCAAAACGGGAGATTAGGCGCCCGGTTGTGGCACGTGCAGTGTGTGGCGTTGCACCGTCCTGTTGGAAGCACATGTTTTCCAATCCCAATTCATCAAGTGGCGACAAAAAGAACTCATTGCTCTGTAGCGCTCACCATTCACAGTAACCGTTTGGCCCGCGACATCTTCGAAGAAAAAAGGTCCGATGACTCCTCCAGCGAAAACAGCACACCATACAGTGACTTTGAGCGGGTGTAATGGCTCTTCGTGGGTTACACGCGGATTTTCAGTGCCCCAGAAGCATAAATTTTGCTTATTTACGTACCCGCTAAGATGATGATTATTTTTAATGAAAAATCATCTTCATTATTGCTCAGATAAATAGTCACCAATATTCCGCGTTCTGGAGCAGTGTAGCGTAACATTGTTTATTAACGTGTATTTTGCATGTGTTTACTACACAAATGTCAAAACAGAACTGACATTAGGGGCCAATCTCAAAATTTATAGCATTTTCTGATAGGAGGATTACTTTTGCGCCACCTTGTATAGTGTGTGATTGCTTTAAACTTAAATGAATTGTTGCGCTTCTTTTTTTCGCTAGTGTTGTCAAAACACACATACACTACCCTTTTGCTTACAAAAAAACACAAAGTAATGTATCTAAAAATAGAATTTCAAAAATATTTCAATTATTACTTTACATTTATAAATCATATATTTCGTAATCAATAATGAGTAACTTATTACTTTATGGTTGCAAATTATGAAAAAGGTAACGAGCTATGATTACAAGGTAACGCATGAGAATATCGCACCCATTTCCAAAGTTTTGCTGGGAAATAAAATTATAAATTTTATCAGGGCAATGTATAGTAATGCAAGTTGTCGAATACTACACGAAGACAATATCAGCAGTCCTATTAATGTTGAAATTTGAGTTCGACAAGGTTGTACACTGTCACCACCTCCTATTTAATATAGTTGTACTACCGAAACCAGAGATATCACTAGGTTCCTGAACCACCGTTTAGAGATCTGTATTATGCGGATAACATTTGCTTGCTGGCACACAATTTTTCCGACATGGAATTTAAATTAAGAACTGTTGAATCGGAAGCTACCAAATGCGGAATAAACAACCCTAAAACAAAGGTTATGAAGCAACAAAAACTCACAATTCACAACAATGAACAAGATTAGGTTGACTCGTTTTTCTACCTGGGTAGTATTATAAAGCAAGTGGAGGATCCAGGGCGGATGTAACTTGCCGTATTAATAAAGTCAGAAAATCTTTTGGGCAACAAAATGCAATATAAAGATTCAGCCACATATCAATTCGAACTTAACTCAACCTATTCAACTCCTGCGCCAAGTCCGTGCTTCTTTATGACTGCGAATTCTGGAACGTGGCTTCCCAAAATATCATTGCCCTCCAAGTTTTTACTAATCGCTGCATATGTAGAATTTTACGGATTTTCTGGCCAAGCAACATTAGCAATGTACATCTATGGGAGCTCTCTAAACAACAATCCATCGCACTCGAAATTAGAAAACGCAAATGGCAATGGATTGGTCACGCCCTATGCAGGCCTCAAGAAGATGTTACCAGAATATCTCTTGACTGGAACCCCCACCGTCGAAGAGGACGTCCTTCACATACATGACGCCGCCAACTAAAAATTGTAGCCCTAGATATTACTTTGACCGAACTAAAGAACACAGTATCAAATAAATCAGAATGGAATGCATTCGTTGAGGCCATATGCTCCTTTTTTCAAACGAAATTTTTGTTATAATTTTTTTTTCTTAAAATAAAAAATTTAAAGATAATTTTTTTCATTAGGGTTGTTGTAGTTCGGTCCTAGATTAGAAATAATAGTTAAAGTTGTTATTTTCATTCTTAGTATCATTGCAGTTATATATTAAAAAAAAACAGTTTTCGAACAATATAATTCAATCACGAATGCCTTAATTTGACCACTAAACTTTTTTTTGACAAATTTTTAAAAAAATTGAATTATCTATTACACTAAAAATTCAGATATAGTTCGAAAGAAAGTATTTTTTTATTTTGTCTTGTAAATACTAACCAATCAAATCATTTTTGCATTAACTTTTCATTATCTTATCACCACCAATTTTTATATCAGTTATTTTCATCTGCAAACGAAAAAATTAAATTAGCTCAATCGAAACGGTAAAAATTAAATGCGGAAACCCTCCATACATTGCTAAGCGCTTCTGATATACATATTAGGGATATAACTTTTTACATATTATTTGCAAATATCAAAAAAGGTTGTTACAAAAGTATTTTCTGAATGCACTAAAGTTTTTGAATGAAAACTGAAAATATACAGAAATACTATGTGAGTAGTTATAGTAATAAACACTTAATTTTGTCTAGCCAAAGGAACCTACCTGCAGGTATTTCCAAAATAAAAAAATATTTAAAACATTGTGATTTAATTTTAATTAAAATCAATAACAGTTACAACATAAGACATTACGTGGTGATATGACAAATACTATTATTTATTCCCCTAATACACTTATACTTTGAGTTAAAGCATATGTCAAGTAAAGCAAACATATTGCTACTATTAACGGAAAATCCCTAAGGACTTATATGTAAATCCTTTAACATGAAAATATTAAATACATATGTATTTGTATCACTCACTTTTTTTTCATTTTGTGATGACTAAACTCAATATATTTATTATGACGGTAGGACTATGTATACAAAAGCCAAAATATATTCCTCTACTGCTTTGGAAACATTTGAAATTTTTAGGAAAAAAAGGTACTGCTAATTTTTTTAAAAATTCCGTTAACCCGAACAAGATGACGCTTGTATTGTTTACATGTAGGACCTGACTTGGACTTAGACGTCTAATATAAAAAACATTACTCTTCAAAGAGGGCGAGTCTATGAAATCAGTATGAAGAATCTGGAAGCTGACAACTGATATAAAGATTGCAACACATGGCATGGTCTTTTGAAACTTTGTCCGATATTTCTAATGCCTAAGATAACATAATGGCTTGTATCGAATTCGTTAGTAAGTATCGAGTAATCATTCTGAGTAAGGTGAACCAGTGCAACCCAACTGAACTCCTTGAAGATTATTTTTATACTTTTCATATTGACGGATCAAGTACTTATGTCATGGGCAAAATGGCAACAATCTTTCAGACTGAGATTTTTGCTAAATTGGATATGGTGAATTGGATAATCGATAATGGACGGCAGTATCAGTATCTGTAGTGGCAGTCAGGCTGCGCTTAAGGCAATTGAATTTCCTAACACTTTATCCAGGTTTGTTTAGAAGTCCAGACGCAGTCTGAGCGAAGTTTTTATAAGAAACAGGGTCTGGCTTCTAAAGGTATAGAGTTATGTGGGGTTTCCAAGCAATCAAATGGCCGATTCGTTGGAAAACATTATATTGGCTTCGAGTCCCATGAATCTGGAACCGCAGCTCATATATGAAATCCTTTTATATTGAAAGGTGGTCAGACGAGACTAACTGCTGTGGTACAAAATATTTTGTAGGCAATTTAAATGGAAATATGTCACGATACCAATTAACTTGAAGTAAAAGTGGCTGCCTTAGACTTTTAGGGCATATCACTTAAGCTGATGGGAATTGTTAAATACCTATTTTGTGTGTAATATCTGGAGGAAAAGGAAACGACACAACAACATGTCTGTTAATGTCCAGCTTTCTCCACAATCAGATAGAGCATTTAAGGTATAGTCGTCTTATTTATAGACTCCGCCCTGCGGGAAAAAAGGGATCAGTTGGGAATTGGGACCTGTCCCGGGATAGGTGAAAACTGAACCTGTTTCGAAAAAACATATTAAGAGATAGGTGAAAAGAGCACCTGTTCCTCACGTGACCGGTTTAAAAGTCACGACATGTCCTTTTAGAACAGTCCTGTGACATGTCAAAGAGGGCAGTTGACCCCCTCCTAGGACAAACCCTTGTTAACGTGATCGGTCACGTGACCGGTCCCTATCAAAATGAACCGGTCATGTGACGTATCCTGGAAAAGGTCCTTCTCCCGCAGGGTGTTTATAAGGAAAAATCTAGACTGGGACTCCTCTTTAATCTCTAATTTCTTTAGCGTATGATACAACGGACAGTTTTTTAGTCCTTATCCTGATTCTTATAGAGAAGAAAATTTCAAAGCTTTACTTTGTGAAGCCGCCCAGCAAAATCTTTAATATCAAATAAGCGTTTACAAAATGAAACTAAAATTTTTAATTTCTTAAAATTCGGCGTGGGTACTAGTTATTCTATTTATAGTTAGTCAAGCCTACTTACAACTACTTATTTAATTACAAAAATAATGTGATGTTGGTGACTTATCAGCATACGAATAAATATTAATTTTGTTAACTACTTATTTTTTTTAATATTTTTGTTATGCAGCGGGTAAGCAGGTGAAGAAATTTGTTGTGTGTTTTTTCCTGCAGCTAATATGTTCAACTGATTACAAAAATGACCTTGTCGAATAAAAATAATGAGTTTTGACACTGAATTATATGCAGTACATATAATATTGTCTGCTTATTATTTAGATATTATACTCACAATATTATTTCGTTAAAAACAATCAAAAATACATGTTAAATTAATCGAAAATACAATCAAAAAGAGGACTACTGATTTTTCATTATATTCAGGCCATTTTGTTCTTTATTTTCAATCATTGTTTTATAATCGAAAAAAGTAGTAAAAACAATAGAAAGTCGTTAAAAATAACCATTAGATTTTAACTGACAAAACGTCAGGAAAAAGTGATTTTTGTGTTTTGTTTTTCAAATTGAAAGTTTTTATTTGTATTCATTTATAGGGTCCGCCATCTAACGTTTTCTTTTTCAACTAGTGCTTATTTCGTGAATGGTAACACTTAGCTCATGTCTGATTTAACAGATAATTAGTTTTATCCTTCCGCTGAACGAATATGGTTGTGTATACGCTTGAACAACGCTGGTAAATATTGCGACATTACTTTGAAAATCATGGTAATGTTGCAGAATGTCATCTTTTCAATGTCATCTTTTCAGATGAAGCTCATTTTGATCTTGGCGGGTATGTAAACAAGCAAAATTGTCGCATTTGGGGTACAGAAAACCCGCACGCAAACATTGAAAAGCCGATGCACCCAAAACGAGTCACTGTTTGGTGCGGATTTTGGTCTAGAGGCATAATTGGGCCATTTTTCTTCGAAAATGAGCCAGGAGTGGCCGTTACAGTCAATGGCGATCGTTATCGGGCCATGTTGACAAAAATTAAAGAGGAGGATATTGGCAACATTTGGTTTCAACAGGACGGCGCACAGTGCTTTGTCCCATAGGCAAAAATCAAAAATTAAGCATGGGCTCAAATTGTTCTTAAAAGTACATTTTTTGAAAGACAAGAAGTTAACTGAAATAAATATGCAAAAAAAAATTTAGTCTGATTGCTTTCGCCGTCAGTAGAGGGCGCCAAAGTTTGAAAATATTAAGCAAAAATTACTGAACAAAAATATTGTTTTCAGTTGTTTCACGAAAATAATTCTCAAAAATATATTTTTTTAAATACTGATTTAAAGTTTTATTTTTTGAATACTTAGATATATTTGTAGTAAACCCTTAATACACTATTTCATATATATTTGAAAACAAATATTTTTTACAACTCCAAAAAATAGGTTTTTTTTTGGTGAAAATTCGAAAATTTCTTAAGTTTGATGGAGTATAAAAAAAAATTATATAAAATTAAATAATTTTTTATTTCGGTTTTTGTAAGTCTATAATATTATCTAACATATTATTAAAAAAAAAGTGCCGGTTTTTCACAAAAAATCAAAATATTGGCTTTTGTAAAAATGGCTTAATTTGTGATTTTTACCGCATTTTTTTGACTTATATGATTGAATATTGACCAATTTTCAGCAAATTGGATATATGTACAAATATCAGTAAAAAGAATTAGTCACAATCATCATGTACCAAATTTCATTCGAATCGGATGAAAATTTTGAATAGTCTACTTACAAACTATTCTTTTAGCTCCCAATGAATTAAAAGAACATACTAGGAATATGGAAAAATTTCTTAAGTTTGATGGAGTATAAAAAAAAATTATATAAAATTAAATAATTTTTTATTTCGGTTTTTGTAAGTCTATAATATTATCTAAGATATTATTAAAAAAAAAGTGCCGGTTTTTCACAAAAAATCAAAATATTGGCTTTTGTAAAAATGGCTAAACTTGTGATTTTTACCGCATTTGTTTGAAAAAATGTATTATTTTTGATTGAGTATAAAAAAAAATTATATAAAATTTAATAATTTTTTATTTCGGTTTTTGTAAGTCTATAATATTATCTAAGATATTATTAAAAAAAAGTGCCGGTTTTTCACAAAAAATCAAAATATTGGCTTTTGTAAAAATGGCTAAACTTGTGATTTTTACCGCATTTGTTTGAAAAAATGTATTATTTTTGATTGAGTATAAAAAAAAATTATATAAAATTTAATAATTTTTTATTTCGGTTTTTGTAAGTCTATAATATTATCTAAGATATTATTAAAAAAAAAGTGCCGGTTTTTCACAAAAAATCAAAATATTGGCTTTTGTAAAAATGGCTAAATTTGTAATTTTTACCGCATTTGTTTGAAAAAATGTATTATCTTTGATTGAGTATAAAAAAAAATTATATAAAATTAAATAATTTTTTATTTCGGTTTTTGTAAGTCTATAATATTATCTAAGATATTATTAAAAAAAAAGTGCCGGTTTTTCACAAAAAATCAAAATATTGGCTTTTGTAAAAATGGCTAAATTTGTGATTTTTACCGCATTTGTTTGAAAAAATGTATTATTTTTGATTGAGTATAAAAAAAAATTATATAAAATTATACAACTTTTTATTTCGGCTTTTCTAAGTCTATAATTTGGAAATTTTTTCCGAATCGGATAAAATCTCTTGTACCTAGTTTTATCCGAATTGGACCGCATTTATTGGTCGAATAACATGTTTTTAAAGCAAAGAATAGTTTTGACATTTTTTCACACAATCGAAACTTGCAAACATTTTAAAAAAATGTATCAATTCGAACAATGCTTCATGTAGAGTGCATTTCCAAAAAATTATAAAATTGCATTGAAAACGATTGCTATCGTTCTTAAACAAATTTAACATTATTTTGAAGTTATTTTACAAAATTTGAAGGAATAAGTGTAGCCCTTTTTAAAATTATCAATTTTTGACATATTTTCTCTATACATATGTATATACATAATGAAGCCATTTTGTAAAATTTATTTTATAATTGTAAAGTTATATTTTTCGATAATGGTAAATTGTATTTAAAATTGTGTATAGTTGCCTTTTGGATATCTGTGTAAAAAAATAAAATCCCAGAAGTATATATCTGTATTAATAAATGGCAAAATTGGGAAAAACTTAGTTTTTGAGAAAAAGGACATGTGGGAGAAAGTCAAGTACTTGTACCGAATAAAAAAAAATCTTCAGAGATCTAAAAAGTATCTTTTTAAAACTTATTATCCGTTTTTAGTGCATTCTGATCATTAATGTAGCTAAAACTCAGTTTTTGAGGAAAAGGATATATGGGAGGTTGTAATGTCCTTGCACCGAATGAAACGAAAATTGTCACAAAGCAAAAAAGTATAATTTCATAAACTATTCCGAATTCTTACTGTATTCTTATCATTAATGTAGCCAAAATGTAGATTTTAAGAAAAAGGATATATGGGAGGTTGTTATGTCCTTGCTCCGAATGAAAGAAAATTAAGCACTTAGCTAAATGACATAATTTAACGGAGATTTACCAATTTTTGCTTCATTCTGCTCATAATAGTAGCTGGAATTAAACTTTTAAATTTAAGGATGTATCGGAAGTAGGCGTGTCCTTGGGCCGATTTTTTCGAAACTTCAAATTTTTCTTAATTTAGATATTCTGAGCCAGCATACCAAATTTCAAGTTTCTGCGACAACTCCTCTAATTTTGCCGATTCACTATATGGGCACAAAGCACTGTGCGGCGCCACGTGCCACACAGCCGAAGCTACACCCGATGTTTTGCGCCCTGTTTTTGAAGTTCGCATTATCAGCCGCAGAGCTGATGTCGTTTGGCCACTTCGGAGCTGCGATTTGACACCATTGGACTATTATTTGTGAGGTGCCATCAAAGATAAGTGTTACGCCGACAAGCTAGAGACAATTGACGCTTTAAAGGACAATATTCGTGAAGCCATTGGTGAAATACAGCTGCACACAATCGATAATGTGCTTAAAAATTTAACCGATCGTGTAGGCTACTGCATGGCCAGCCGAGGCAGCCATTTGCATGAAATTATTTTCCATTATTGACCGGAAAGATTGTACTTTCAAATAAAAAAAGTTATTTAAGAAAATATTCAGTAGTTTTTTTTTATAGCATTTTCAAAAAAAAAAAAGTTATTTGGCGGACCCTATACAAAACATACACAGGTGTAAATATTTTTATTTTTTATGTGTGTTTGATTATTTGAATAATTTCTTGTAATTTTTATTGAAATAATTTTGTTTTTTAAAAAAAAATAGATATTTTGATCAAATAAACAGAAATAAATAATTTGAATTTCTATTTTTAGAAACAAAAAACATAAAATTTTAAATTTATCACAAAATATCAACTCTTACTGAAAGTCTGTAGTTTTTTGTAGTTTGTTTTTTAAATCACTGATTTAAATAGTTAAAAAAATATATTTCTATAGATTTCAATTGATTCTTCATTTAAAAACAAACTCTGCGCATTACCTTTTTAATAAACATCACAGAGTGGTAAAAATCCTAAGCTCGGCCGAAGACCGTCTATGTAGAAAACCCCTACGGAGATTATTAATATCCCCCCAATAGGCAATACGTCCTTTCGAAAACGGTCTTAGTGTTCATTGGAACTATATACATTTTTAACTGGGGATTGTGACTAAAATTATAATCCCAATAGTTGGGTAATAACCCCCAAAAAGAAAATTGAGATAATGTCCGTAAGGGATATGACATGTCACTTAAATTTATCCTCTGATAACAAATGTTGTATTAGGAATGTCTCTCTGTCTACATAACTACCGTCAAAGTTCAAAACATTGAAATCAATTTTATATGTTGACAGTGACACAATTCTATAATAACATTTTTTGTTATCAATGTTCATGGTGCACAAACATAAAAATATATTACGTAGTATTAATATCAACAACATATTTAGTTACTGTTATACATAGATTTCCACTTGTTTTCTTTTTAAATCCTCAATACCCTACATAATATATGTTTGCTATATCATATGATTTCATTGATGCTGCTGTAAAAAAATTAAATCAATCTTAACTTAACTATTATCAATGAGGACCTTTTTTTTTGGCAAAATTAGTATTGTTCAACACAAATGATTGAGTTAAAATATTTTATCATATTTCTATTATTTTTTTTTTTTTACTTCAATATTTCGATATACTTCTTTGTATCATCATCAGAGCTTCTACTTTAGGCTTAAGTAAAAAATAAAATATTACACTGAGAACTCATATAAGGTATTATGTTGTCGGTTTTAATCGCTTTCAACATTTTACTTCTATGATTATGACACATAATTCATCCCTAAACAATGTTTTGGCATATTAACTACATTATTGTGTGTCATCATAATACATTCATTTTATTTCAAACAGTGACATGAGGGGAATGACATTATCAACAATAAAAATCATAAAACCATTTAAATATTTAGAAAAGCCTGCTTTTTATATCTACTAAAGGTCATATATAAATTTTTTTTTTTTTTTTTTTTTTTTTAAATAATTAGTATATTTTAGTTTGATAGGCAATTTTATATAAATATTTGTAAATATTATATTTGTCATAAATATGCAACAAATTGTTTTTATAGTTAATGTAACAAAGTATTTAATATATAATTTTTTTCTTTAAGATATAAACAGTTTACAGAGCTTGAAACAAATATCTTAGGATTCCTCACATAAGTCTTACGCAAATATAATATGGATATTATTAAAGCATGAATTTTAAAAATTTCATGAATGAATTGAAATTAATGGCGTATTCAATGTATAAAGACACAATTTTATGAGTTTTTTAATATTTTGTCTGATTTTTAAATGAAATCACTATAAAGATTTTAATAAAAAGATAAAACTCGACCTCTCATTATAATCGTAATTTAATTTGTAAGATTAAATAAAATAATAAATTTTATTATGTATAATGCTAGTAAATATAGATAAATCTTTCATCAATTAATAACTAATTTTTAAAATTATTCCAAGAAAATTGTAACGCTTGCGTGTAAATTTGCCAAATTGTTTAAAGAGGTTAATAGGCACCATAATTAGAAAATTTGTTTACAATCCCGTTTGAAATATTAAAAACGAATCGAACAAAAGCTAAAAATATATGTTATAAACTTTTTATAATTGCAAATGTTCAAAAGCAAGTAATTAGCAATAAAATAAATTTTAATTCCGTTATAAACATACAACACATCATAGTTTTTCAACACGTAGTCGTCAGGAGCTAACAATTTAATAAAACATTCGCATACTTTAGCTTTAGTGAACACACACACATTAAGGTGTCCCCAGAATTATGAATTCTTGAATTTCAATGCCAACAAATTGTTTTGTTCCATTTGGTCTTAACTTTTAATTATGCAGGTGAATTTTTTGGTCATAGTTATTGACGTGGTGGCAAATATTACCCCATTTAAAAAAAACGTGTTTTCATAATTATTTGTTTTTTTTTTAAAGCCACTTCATTTTAATTCAAAATTAAATCAATTTTTATTAATTTTAACAAAACAGGCACTTTATTTTACAAGCCCTTTTCAAATTACATCAACAACTTATAAAAATGTAAAGAGAGGGTAAAATTTACCACCACCTCCCCAGTTAAAGGTTAATTTAATATTCTAATAATTAAGAAAATTTGTTATAATTACACAGAGAAAACAGATTCATTGTGACTAGCGAATTTCTTGCCAACCGAATGATTTGGTTATATGTCGCAACCGAAGTTCGGCAAATGCAACATAACTTCCGTTGAAACCACACACTCACAATATATTTTCCGTTACCGAAATATACATACACACAAAGCCAATAAAAATATATACCCTTGTGTGTTTTGTAATTACACTGCGGGAAAAGGACCTAGAACACGTCAAGTTACCGGTTCATAATGATAGGGATTGGTTACGGGACCGTGACATGTCACGGGACTGGTATAAAAGAACATGTCATGACATTTTAACCGGTCACGTGCTAGGTACTTTAGGAACTGGTCCTCTTTTCACCTATCTCGTGATATGTATTTTCAGAACCGGTCCAGTTTTCACCTATTACGGGACAGACCCCATTCCCAACTGATCCCTTTTTTCCCGCAGGGTACATACAAATAAAAAAACATTCAATTTGAAAAACAAACAACAAAAGTAGTTTTTTTAACTTTTGGCAGTTAAAAATTGATGGTTATTTTAAACAACTTTCTACTGTTTTTACTACTTTTGTCGATTATTAAAAAATTAGTCTGAATATAATGAAAAATCAGTATTCCTCTTTTTGATTAATTTAATATGTTTTTTAAGTTGTTTTAACGAAATAATATTGAGAGTGCATTTCAATAAAATGACTTTTTATATTTATTTTTAAATGTTATTTAAACAACTCACACATCAGTAAAAAAACAAATAATCAAATCAGTTAAAAATAAATATTAAAATTTTATACATAAATTCCGTAAAAAATAACTGATTTATTTATTTGTATTTTTCCGTTTTCTGTATTTTTGTTTTAAATCTACTTTCTAGTTTATGGACACATTTTGACGATATGTGTATGTGCTTATGAAGTTCTTGGAATTTGAATTGAAATAATGTTGAATATAAACAAACAATTTAAATAAAACAGAAATTGGAATTTTTTGAATATTTTTTGCTTTGAAACAGACAGCAAACAAAATTTAAATTTGTAATAACTGTAACGGAAACAAATAATCCACAAACATCCATTTTGTGGGAAAATTTTTATTAAATTTCAAACAAATGAAAAAAATAAATGAAACTGTAAAAATCAGTAAATGACAGTAAATCATTTTAAACAAATGTACAAAAATGTTAAAATAAACAGTTCTTTGAAAAATAAATGTATGTTCCTTTATTTGTAACTGCACTGAAATTTTTTTTATTAAATTACAAACTCTACACCACAGAAAATATTAAAACTGATAGCTGAATGGATGATGGAGAAAACTAAACACAGCTAAAGTTTATAAGAAATTTTGATCTTGGATTAAAATATAAACATGAATTAGTTTCCATTTAGCTTTTGCTTAAAGAATTGTAAGTTAAGAGATATTTACACTCAGGAAAATATTTGTGATCCTGAACCGATCATCACTCATAAATGTAAATTTTTTTTATGAAAAAGGTTCATCACTTGCAAGTGCTTTGCTTAAGGTCAACACTTTACAATTTAAGGGACTTCTTAGTATACATATAATATTGCATGTAAGACAAACGCTTCTATGGCATTGAATTAATTAATGCTTCTTTGGATTTTATTCGGAATACCCTACCTTCGGTAAAAACTTATAAGATAATATAACTATCAAAATATAAAAGGATAAAAATCCTATTACTGCATTTCAGGTTTGTGTACTAGAACGTAACCAATACCTTTTGATTAACATTATAAATAGAATACTTTGGCAACAGAACGGTAACAAGTCTTCTGAAACGAATTTGCAGCCAATCAAATGGTTTGGTTATGGTATTGAAAATTTTTGCGACAATAGTAAATTCATTTCTTTTTTTGCCCAACAAAAATTTGGTAATGATTGCAACTGAAACAGTCGATTGGCTAGAAATTCCCATCCGCTTTCTGGAAATATTGTACAAAATCCAATTATTAATTGTTTTGTTTGTACAACTGTACTCTATAGTAAGGTATAATCAATTCCATTTGATTCGACTTTTTTGTATTCATTACATTTTTACATTAAGTTTATAATGCGTGGTAAAAGAACTGTGGGAAGTGATGATATTGAAGGGTGACATATATTAATGATATTTTTATATAATTTTTATCAACGACAAAAAATATTAATAAGTTTCAACCAAAGACTTAATTTGTTTTTTAACTCTCTTTTAATTTTTGGCACCCACTGTTCCTTACAATTTGTGCATTCATTCAAAATTTGTTTTTCTCTATTATGTTGTATTTCTATACAAAAAACAAAACTTTACAAATTAGTTTTTAGTATGTGCACTCTTGTATTTATGCGTTAATTAAAATGCATATTTAATAGATGTTTAACATATTAAACAGTTTCGTCATACACAGTCAAAATTTTGTCGGACAAATTTTAATAAATTTGTTTGCGAACTAACAAAGTTTTCTTTACAAATTAAATGAAAAAAAATTTAAATTTAATGCAGAAGCTTCATAATTTTTATGAAACTCTTTGTTAAGTGTATGAAACTTTTAATTAAAAAAAGACAATTTTTCATAAAATTTTATAAAAAAAAAAACTCCATTAATTTTATGAACGGTATCAACGGTCGATTAGAGGGAAAGTTCATTGATTTAAAGCAACAATTCAATAATAATAGCGATAATTCTCTCAGTATTTTTAGGTATACATGAAGATAACACGTATTATCGTTATAAATCTGTTTCAATCAACAAACTAAGCAAAATTAATCAGCTTTAGTTCCATGATGTTCAATATTTACCTTTTGCGATCCCGTTGGAATTTTTGACGAAATTTGGAAGATCATTTTTTTAGTTCCGCAATAAGCATTTTTGTACTTTTATCCCGCACTCTAGTGATGGTATAAATTATTAAAGTTCTAAATTTACATGCTTTGTGAGCATTTAACGGGTTAAGATTTTATCGAAACTCAAATGTTTGCTTTTTGCATATACAAAATATGTACAACGTACAAAATTTTTTTTCTGTCTGCCTTTCAAGACTTTTGAGAATTTGTTAAAAATGTTGCTGTTTTTAGAAACTTTTTGATAATATTACTAGGGCAACACTGGCTGCTCAATTTTTAAAAAATGTTCACATATAAAGTTTATTAGATCTCCCTTCTTTCTATCCAAAACCACACATTACAAAATAATGTGTAAAGTAATGTGTAGCCATAGGGGCTAATGGATTACTTTACACCTTACTTCACTGATGAATTTCACAGGCGATGAGCCTCAAAGTAATGTATATAACCATTACTTAAGAGGTGATTATGTAAGGGGTTACTTATATGGTTACAAAAATGGAAGAGGTAATGAGGAATTTTTATCAAAAAAAAATTATTACAAATATTTTAAACGTTATTAAAAATAATGTGGTCATGATTGGAATCGAACCAGGGAACCCTGGTTCCTAGCCAAGAACTCTACCCAATGAGCTATCGACGCATATAGTATTTGATTGCTTTAAATTTTAAAACAAACATACATTACCCTTTTGCATACAAAAAAACATAAGGTAATGTATCTAAAAATAGATTTTCAAATATATTTCAATTATTACTTTATATTTATAAATCATATATTATGTAATTAATAATCAGGAACTTATTACTTTATGCTTGCAAATAATAAAAAAGGTAACGAGCTATCATTACAAGGTAACGCATGAGAATATCGTACTCATTCCCAATGCAGGAAATGCAGGACAAAAATGCTTTACTACATAATTATGTTTTAACTTAAGATTTTGAATTGCCTAAATGATGGCAAAAAATTGTTTTATCAAGATTTTTATGACATGTAAAATATTCAACACAGCCAAATTAATTATCATTAACTTAAACTACCCGTTTGGGAAAAAATAATTTATTTTTTTGCAGTTTAGCTTTCAAATCCACATTTTTAATTTTGACAATTTTGGTGTTCTTTTATGGAATAGACGATATGTTATTCATATCAGATCGTTAAAATTTGTATTTGATTGTATTTAAAAAAATAGGAATAAAACATTCTTATTCAATTTATGACTTTTTCCAAAAATAGTATTGAAAAAAACAATGTTTGAAAATGTGTCAGTTAAAATTATTAAAAATTGTGCTTAAGTATACAGGCATAATTCTTAATCAAATATAAAAGAAGTGTAAATCTATTATTTTGAATGTGTATTTTCCCCATGCATCAATGTTTGTTTAAAAAACATTTAAAACTTAATTGTTATAAATATGTTAACTTAATGATTCATAAATCTCTAACACCATATTTTTATTCATAACAATGGTTTAAAGTTAAGCACTTTGAAATGCATTTCAAAAAAATTTTTTTTTTTTTTGCATACATATTAAATTTTTATTAAGTTATTATTAGGTTATATTTATTTATATTGCACTTCCGGTACAACAAGATGTAATCTTATAATTATAGTACAGAAATTATTAAGCCAAATGGTATGAGAGATACACTCAGAAAAAAAAAGTTAGTAGAAAAATTTGTAAACGGTTTTCAATCCAATTTTACTATTTTTGTACTGATTTTTAGTAAAAAACTATTATTTAGCAAATCTTTTTGCTATTTACATTTTACAAATTACTGAGTTTTTACTGAATATTTACAAATTTTTGTTGATAATTTCAGAAATAATTTTAAAAATTTTTGAAAACCGATTTGCTTAAATTAGCAAAAAAAAATTACTAATTTTAAAAAAGAGGATATTGATGGAAATGTTATTTCTAATTAAGACTTACACCTACAAACTTTAAAGTGCCTTAAAATGTTACATGGATTAAATAAGGGATCGGAAGTGAATATACCGACTCATGTCTGAAAATAGGATATCCACTTAAAATAGCACTAAAAAAATTTTTTAGTTCTCAAAAATCACCCCTAAAAACAATTAAAATTTTACCTTAAAAGTAAAAAAAAATTGACTAAAAAAAAATAAATTTAAAATTTTGTACTAATATTAATAATATCGATGGCTTAATATAAAAAGGCCCTAACTCGATTTTTTGTAACATGACAGGAGAAGGAAAAACTTAATAAACTCCGTAAAATTTTATATACAAAAAAAGTTTTAATGCAATTTTCAAACTTTTTTTGTATCTAAAATTTTACGTATTTTATTAAGTTTTTTCCTTCTCCTGTCAAGTAACAAAAATCGAGTTAGGGCCTTTTTATATTAAGCCATCGATATTTAGTAATTTTTTTTGCTGATTTTAGCAAACAGATTTTAAATTCCACTTTACAAAAAGTCTACTAAAATTTAGTAGCGGCTACTAATTTTTCTACTAATTTCATTGTACTACACGTCAGCAGACATGTGTTGCAAAGATTAGCAAAATATACAGCTGGGCTCAAATTAGCAAACTTTTCAGTTACCATTACAGACTTTTTTTGGTAAGTGTGCATAGTACATATTATTCCAAATTAAAATTAATCAAATTAAATTTTAACATTATTTAATTCAAAATAAGTTAAAAACATTACAGATTTAAAATGTTAACTGATTGTTTTAAAAGATTTAGGCATTATATTGAAATAGAAGTTTTTTAAAAAGATAAACGTTACTGTTTAGTTGTTGGATATGTGAAAGCATATTCCGAAGACGAATAACGTATATATATGTGGAATTGCCACTCAGATACAAGCCAATGGTGTCGTGGTAGTATAATTTTCAGTCCCCTATTAGACCTTGCAAATCTCAGCAAATATACCTAATAATTGATAAATTAAATTTTTGATGGGAACTTTGGAACCCTAAACCAGAATCTGGCAAAATAAAAACGTACCATTTTCCCGAAATCACTATAATTTTATAAATGTTTTATATTTTTGTCTCATTCCATGAGTCGATACACTCAGAAAAAAAGGTTTGTATAAAAATTTTTAAACGGTTTTCAGTCCCACTCCACTATTTTTGTACAAATTTTTAGTAACACAATTATTATTTAATAATTTTTTTTGATATTTATATTTTTGATATTTATATTTTATATTACAGAATTTTTACAGGATATTTACAAATTTTTGAAAACCGATTTGCTAAAATTAGCAAAAAAAAAATACTTATTTTAAAAAATTGGATATTGAAGGAAATATTATTTCTAACAATAAAAATAATTACATAGGTTGAAAAAATGGATCGAAAGTGAAGATACTTTTCACAACCGACTCATGTCCAAAAATAGAAAAAATAGTTCTAAAAATCAGCCCTTAAAACAATTTAAATTTCACCTTAAAATCCAAAAATGTACTAAAAATATATTTCAAAACAAAAATTAGCAAATTAAAACAAAATGATAAATTTGTTTTTACTACACATTTTTTTAGCCTTTGAAATAAAATAAAAAAATGTTGCTTGATAAAAAAATATATATAAATTTAAATATTCGAATTCGTAATGCCGATTTTTAATTTTACTTCTCAAAAAGTTTAATAAAATTTAGTAGCGGCTACTATCTACTAATTTTATTGTACTACACGTCAGCAGGCATGTGTTGCTAAGATTAGCTCAAATAAGCAAAATTTCCCGTAATAACCTTAAAATATTCAATTGTCATTACATACTTTTTTTGGTGAGTGAAGCTTCGGCTACAGTTTTCTGAGGTATGGGCTAATTTGCTGCTTAGGTGCATTTTTAAATTTTCGTGAAGATCGTGGTAAAATATGGGTTTAAAAATTTTCCCCCTTAACGACGTACCGAAATCGCTTTATCCAGAAACTTAAAATTAAAAATATGTTTTCCCTGGAGTATGCACTAGTTCATAGAAAAAGAAATACATTTTAGAATCTTCGACAGAAACATGGTAAAAATGGGGGTTTCAAATACTAAACAGTGTACCTCTTAACGGCCTTCACAAACGGTTTCCTCTAGACAACCGGAATTTAAATTATGTGTTCTCTGGAGTGTGAATTTTCGCCAGAAGCGTGTCGAAAAAAGGGCTTCGAAATGGGACAAATTTCTTCCGTTACGGCCTGTTAAAAACACTTTGTCTAGAAATCTGAGAATTAAAATGTATATTCTTAGGAATATGTTTTAATTCACTTGTATGGTGCTTGTTGTAATTGTCGCAATGAACTCATTAAAAAGAAAGCCATTAAGAAGGGAAAAAGATAGGTACTTTTTTAATATTGTTATATCAGGAAAGTGGCAAAAATTAAGGTTTAAAAAAAAGAAAAGGTCCAAATTTTTACCTTGTTAAATTTTACTTTTCCTGGCTAATTCACTAAACATCGAAAAATGGAGTTTTACATAGCGAACATACTTCGGCCTACCCAAACCGCTTTTTCTAGAAACCAGCAACTTGTTTCTGTATTTCTCGCGTCGATAAAGTTTTCTTTAGAAACATTTAAAATGCAACCTTGTTCTGATTTCTATAGGGTGAGACCCAGGCAATTAAATATATATAAATCCAAAGGAAATAATAAGGCGCTCTATTCATGTTATTTCTCTGTGTAATAGGAAATTTTACAAAACTAAATGTGTCCACAAAAAAAAGAGTTAATGTCCCTTTATTCATATAGCCCAAACCACTGGAACTAGGATCTTAAAATTTGGCATTAAGATTTTCGCCATAAAAATCCTGAAAAACATGATTTTCAAAATTGTTTGTGGCGAGAGATGACAAGGGAATAGTCTCCCCTTTGACATCCTAGCCAAACCCCTAAGAAATGACTTTATTCACTTATTTCCAATATTTTTGTTGAAATAAGGGGATTAAAAAGGGAAAAAGTCCAAACCAGCTTCGAACTTAAAATTTGGCATGTAGTATGCTAGTACTTCGGCGTAGACAACCACTAAAATGGGGGTTTTAAAAGAGGAATGGTTTCCCTTAGAGAACTGCTCAAACTCCTTTTGCTAAAAATTTTAATTTAAAATATATATTTTCCCCTAAGGTATGGGCTCATTTATTAACAACATTATTTTTGTAATATTCAATTAAAATATGGTAATGTATTTAGTAGGGTGAGAAAAGAGAAAAATTTTTCCCAGACCAAACTGATGGGGCTTGAATATTTAAATTTGCTATGAAGGTTCCTTCTCCAGCATTAGCATCCACTAAAATGGGATTTTTGGAAATAGATACCTAGTAGAGGAAATGGGGAAAATTCTCGCAGTTATCGATAACCCATGGACTAAAAACTTGATTTTTAAAATATATGTATGTAACCTGAGGTAACATAACATATTCAATTAAAATAAAATTTTTGCTAAAAACGTGCTATCAAAAGGCGTTAAAAGAAAAAAGGGCACCTTATAATGGCCCGCGCATACTTTTTTTAGCTTAAATACTGAAACTTGAAATTAAAGTATCTACTAAGAAAATTGATAGAAAATATAATTCAATAATCCTCTTAATATTATATTCCAATATTTAAAATTACCGGTAAATAAGTATCGGGCTTTTAAGCTACCTAATTATAAGATAATTTATATAATTTCAAATCAAATTAATTTTATCGTCGATTTTGGATCTTTGTTGAGAAGGTGAAAATTTTTAATTCAATACACGAGAAAATTTTCAACTACAACCAAGGCTGCCACTTTCATGGACTCAAAAATAAAAATATACATTTACACTAAGAATGCAAAAATTTATCAAAAACTATGCACTAAATAGAACATATGAATTATAAAAATAAATGTGAGGAAAATATGTTATATTTCATAAATCATAATTATTAACCGATCAACGACAGAGTAGGTACATTGGCTTAAGGTGTTATATACAGTAAAAAATTTTAAGAAATTTTTTTGTAATGTAAGTACACACACAGAAAATTTCTTGTCAATCCAGAAAATATTCTCTAAGTTAAACGCTCATTTGCAATAACGTGGCGATTTTAATGCGTAATGCGTTTTTCTCAAAACTGTCGGTTTTAAAGCCGGTGAACAAGATTTCTCGGAATCGGCTGAACTGATCAGTCTCAAATTTCAAAGCAAGCTTTTTAAGTAACGTATACATTTAAAATAGTTTGTAAGCATGGATGATAACCGAAACAAATGCGGTTATCGGTAAGGGTAACGTTTTCTAAATTATTTCGGTAACGTTATTTTAAGGGTAACGCTATTTTCTATTATTTAGGTAACGTTATTTTAAGGATAGCGATTTTTACAGTTTTTTCGGTAAAGGTTTTTTAGGGATAACGATTTTTTCAGCTATTTCGGTATCGGTATTTTTGCGATAACGGTATATTATATTATTTCTGTAACGGTTTTTTAAGGATAAAGATCTTCTCAGTTATTTCGATAACGGTATTTTAGCGGTATTGCCTACCAACCCTGTTTGTAAGTTAAAATAGCAGCTAATACCATTTACATGAAATTATATTTCATTTAAAAACCGGTCTACTTACTTTTCATTTCACTCAAATGGTTTTTATTATTTATTTTTAAATGTTGTTTAAACAACTGACTAATCAGTAAAAAACAAATGACTAATCAGTTAAAAATAAATGTTAAAATTTTAACTACCAATTCCGTGAAAAATAACTGATTTATTCATTTATTTGAAATTGTTTACGTTATCTGTACTTTTATTTGTTTGTTTTTTACAAACAAAATGTACACAGTGTAATAAACTACAAATTTCTGTTTTGTGGGTAAATTTTTATGAAATTTCAAACAAATGAAAAAAAATAAAAGTTACTAAAAAATCAGTAAATGACAGTAAATGACAGTAAATCATTTTGAACAAATGTGTATAAAAGTTAAAACAAATATTTTTTTTGCAAAATAAATGTACGTTCCCAAGAAACATTTTTACGGACTCTCCGATACGTACGGATTCATGAATCCGGCTTCTAGTGTTCATTTACGGTCCGAAAATACGTATCCGTCAAAGCTTCTACGTAAACGGAACATTAACGGACCGTATAATTGAATTTTCGAAAACAATACGTTTTTACTCCGTTTTGGTGTAAACGTTTCTGTACCGTCAAATACGGACCACTATTTTTGGATTTGTTTAGTTATAAATACGAATACTTAAGTATCCCTCAGGTAAATATTTATGAAATTGAAAACAAGTTTTACGATGGTGCAAAATTATGTAGATTTGCAAATAAAAATATTGCTCGACAGCTTAAAATAGATTTTGTGGAAAAATTTGCAAAGTTGCATTGTCTGCTTCATCATATCGTAAGTACCACCATTTAAACCAAAATTAAATTTTTGTTTTATTTCTTTCATGATTTTTAATGGGCCACAATCTCAGTGATTGATGGATGCTAATTATGCTGGAGATAAATATGGTATTTGTTTATAATTTGTTTGGTATTTAGTTTTTTTAGTTTTGTTATTTTATTTTAAATATCTTTGTAAATAAATTTAAAGAAAAATAAAATAAAAATTAAAATAATATGCCTTTACACAAATCCGTTTTTTGTTGAAAAACGGTACGAATGCGGACCGAATACGGATTCGTAAACGATCCATCACTGACGGACTATTAATGGACAACTCCGTTTTTCATCCGATATATCCGGTTCGTAAACGGTCCGTCATTGACGGACTTTTAACGGACAACTCCGTTTTTCATCCGATATATCCGGTCCGTAAACGGTCCGTCATTTACGGGTTTTAAACGGATTCGAATCAGTTTCGATGTTCCTTAAAATCCGTTTTCTGGTCCGTTTACGGATAAAGAAAATGGTACGTAAACGGAGCTGGATTCCGTTTATGACGAACCGAAACCGGTACGTAAACTGTACGTATTGTTTGTTGGGTTTCTTTATTTTTAACTGAACTGAAAACGTTTTTATTAAACAACAAACAGTAAAATGAATAACATTTTTAGTGTAAGTTCTGCTCACTGATAAATATTTTCCATTAAAGCCAAAATTTTTGTAATTTTCTTTTTAAAGCCGTCATTTTGCCAAAAATTATTATTTTACTTATTCTTAAGAAAATATATTATATTAACGAAATACGTTCGTTTTTTTTTAATTTTAGATGATCCAGTCTAGGGATAGAGGTATTTCAAGACATCAGCTATAGCGGCTTTTAAATTAATTATTTTTACAAATCAAAAATTTTTAGAAGTTCCCATAATTTATGTACAAATTTTTACTTTAATAAATTAAAAAGTCTTCTTACGAAATATTCTTGAAATATCGACTTTTTTGGCCTTCTGATGTTATACAAACTCTCAAACAGTTAGAGAGATTCAAAGTTAGAAAACTTATATGCAACATTGCACATGACAACATAAATTCAATGGAAAGTGACAGCTCTGATAATAACGTATTATAGTATTTAAATTTATTTTTATATTAATAAATATAAAATAAATTTCCCACCAAAATAGTAATAAATTGTTTATAACAAATAAACAAATCCAACAGAAATACAGTGTAGGTTATGATGGTAATAAACTATTGGCATAGATACAATTTAAAGTGTAAGCAAGACTGTAGTAGTTAGCGCTATTGAATGAAAACAAATTGAACTTGTCAGTTGAAGAACCAAAGAAAATGCGTGGGCATTTATAGTAGCAGTCAGCAAGCCGGTCTGTCGTATGTAAAAGATTTGTTTGAAAATTGTACCATTAAGCAAACAGCTTGTTTGTAAGATAATAACGGCTAATTACGTCATGGTAGCCAGATGTTTAAATTTTGTATAATTCTTTTTTCTTTTTTTTAAATTAATTTATATCCAAACATATTTATATGTTAATGTAAATTAAATATGTACGGATGTGTCTTAAAATACATAATTAATCGAAACCACAGTATATATGTAGAAGACAAGACAAGACAAGACTTCAGCTATAATTATGTTCGAATCTTAATAAAGAAATCTATTGTAAATAAATCAAGCATGAATTCTTAAGTCAACAAGAACTGAATGAACTCATCAACAAAAACAACAACAACTTAATGTACATATGTACTCTCTATTTATTTTGCGTAATACCACAAATAGACAAATTATACAACAAAAAAAACGCATAACCCCATAAATAACACTTAAATTTAAAGTGTTTTTTTTTTCCTTCACTTAAAACATGTTGAAAAGTTGAAAATTTCAATACTCTAAATAACTCAAACTATTAAATCGATGATTTGTTTAAAATTTAAACAAAAACAACACAAAAATTATTTAAACAAAAACGCATTCAATTTTAGTAACATCACGTCATAAGAAGCTAAAACTTTAAAACACTTGACTTTCATATAACACACACCAACCAACAGACAACAGACCCCATTACCAAAACATTATTTTTTTAAGTTAAGTACTTATTGTTAGATTTGTATGGAAAAATTTGTATGCACCTTAAATGAACAGTGTGTACCAAAAATACATCCACTCTTTAAACATGTAAAAATGTATGCATTTACGAAATAAAAATATTTTAATATATTTTTTCGTAGAATATAAAAAAATTTCGTATATTTTAAGAAATGCACTAATCAATTATTGTCTAATTTTATGAATTTTTATAATAGTTTTATACGCTTATTTATATTCTGTTTTTTTTTTTAAATTAAAAGTATAAATTTTTAAATCTAAAGAAACTTTCAAAAATATAATATTATTTTTTTTTATGTATAAGATGTTCTCTGAAATTGTGAACGAGAAAATTGTATGTTAAACATATTTTATAACATTTTGTTTTTCATTAAAATACTTTTTTAAAAAAAAAGTTACTTCAAGAATTAAATTTTATAAAGTAAATTTAAAACAACAAAAAAAAACGTGACTTTTCTTTATTTTACAAAATATTTCCTTGATGTGAAATAATGAAATATTTTCTACACGCAGAGAAAAAATATGATTAGGGCAATCAAATTCGAAGAGCATGATATATTTTGGGATTATAACTGTTATAATAAAATAACCATAATTTTACCATAATCTTATCCCTACAATTATATTATGATTCGAAGTTATGAAAAAGTTTTTTCAATTGAAGTATATTTCTTTAAGAAATGTTCTTCCTAATGAAAAAATTGTTGAAATTTAATACTGCAAAGCTGGTCTTTCAGGTTAAATGAAATACACAAAATCTTTTTTAGATTTTTACAATAAATAATATAAATGTTTATTCAAAAGTATTTCAAACAATTATTAAAATTTGACAAAATTTGTTTTACATCAAAGACAAAGTATATGTGATTCCTGTCACATGAATGTTACAATATAGAAAACTCTAAGTAGTTGAATTGAAAATTACATATAATTCAACAGTTCCCCTCAATTCAAATACTAACATAATCATTCCAAATATATAAAAACAAACAATGTTAATTTAAACCCATTAAACTAGTAAATTTAGAATGTTGAATTCGTGCTAAATTTTTAATTATAACATCCAGCGATCATATTATTCGTTGGCACAAACTTTAAAATAATCTCATTGTTTTTATAAACATCACGGACATATTTAATTTCGATATTTAATATCGATATGTTTACTACGAGCATGGTACACAGGATTTTTTATCAATTGCTGTGCATTTAAATTATCGCCATTTATTACCATTGGTATCTTTGAATTTATCACCTCTAGTTCTGGACATAATTTATTTAAATAAACGGCTTCTTTGGATGCAGCACAAAATGCTATATACTCTGCTTCAGTACTACTCAGAGCTACAGTTGCTTGTTTTTTAGACTCCCATGAAAATGCACCTCCACCATAGAAAAATACATATCCTGTATACGACCTCCGTTGTATGGGATCTCGTCCCCAATCTGCGTCAACAAAACCTTGTATGGGTTTACCAGTTCTAAAACAATGCATCTGATGTAACACCACAATAAATGTGGTGAGGTAAAAAAAAAAAGTAGCTCATTTTAAAATTTTTGGCTCAATGGCAATAGCTCTTGATAAAACAAAAAATAAAAAATTTCGTGCTAAAGGCAAAGAGTATATAAGAGTATATAGGATATTCTGATGAAACTAAAGGGTATCGACTATATGATATGGATAAAAAGACTATAATAGTGAAAAGGGACGTAATATTCATACACTCAGAATATTATGTAGTTTACTGTTTGTAGTTTAATAAAAAAGTTTTCCGTCCCATTTAAAAATAAAGGAAGATACATTTATTTTTCAAAGAAAAATCCATATTAACTTTTTTATACATTTATTCGAAATAATTTACTATCAATTACCGATTCTTTTCAGTTTCATTTATTTTTTTCATTTGTTTGAAATTTAATAAAAATTTACCCACAAAACGGAAACTTGTGGTTTATTTGTGTCCGTAACAGTTATTACAAATTCAAATTTTGTTCGCTGTCTGTTTCAAAAAAAAATATTCAAAAAATTTCAATTTGTTTTTTTATTTAAATTGGTTGTATATATACAAAATTTTTCAATACAAATTACAAGAACTTCATAAACACACATACATACACAAATACATTCACACAAAAAGTATTTATAGCTTCATATGCATACATACATTTTGTATTGTACGAGTATATTAAAAAAAACAAAAATTCAAAAACGGAAATAATTTCAAATAAATGAAAAAAACATTTATTTTTTAAGGATTGGTGGGTAAAATTTTGACATTTATTTTAACTGATTATATCATTTGTTTCTTACGGATGTGTCAGTTGATTAATCAACATTTAAAAATAAATAACAAATGGCATTTAATTTAAATGAAAATTAAGTAGACCGGTTTTTAAATGAAATATCATTTCTTTTAAATGATATTTTCAGTTATCTTAACTTACAAACTTTTTTAAGTGTAGAAAATGAATTTACAAGAAAAAGTAGTTCGAACGAAAAATCTGTATTAATTAAAGTTGAATCTACAGAAGATAATAATATTATAAATTTAGATTGAGAAGTTATTATTGATGCAACAATATCAAGTGAAGATATTAATGATTGAACAGGAACATGAATCCGACGAGGAAGAGGATTTTGATAGATCTATTGATATAAGAGCTAAAGTTGGTCGGGGTAGACCAAAGGTAATTCGTTAAGGCAAATCGGGAAGGCCAAGGAAGCAGTACAATATTTTAAATGTAATGAAGGAATATATTAGAATTCCACAATCAATAAAAGAAGCAGTTAATGGGCCATACGCTAAAAAATGGATAGAAGTTATGAAGAAAGAGTAGAATGCATTGATTAAAAATGAGACATGGTAGTTAAATTGCCAAAAAATCAGAAAGCTATCGGTTGTAGATGGGTTTTTAATTTAAAAAAAGATAAAGAAGGAAAAATGGAAAGATTTAAAGCCAGGCTGGTTGCAAATGGTTGTAGTCAAAAACATGGCGTTAAATATGAAGAAACGTTTTCTCCAGTAATAACATATGCAAATATTAGATTATTGATTGCAATTGCAGTAGAACATAAGCTATATATGCATCAAATGGATGTAATAATCGCATATCTGAATGGATATTTACACGATGAAGTTTTTATGAAACAACCGGAATATTTTAAAACAGAAGCAGATTCTAATGTGCTTCTAAAGTAAAATAAGTCTCTTTATGGACTCAAACAGTCTGGACGTCAGTGAAATTTAAAATTGAATAATGTTTTGAAAGAAATATGGTTTGTTTCATGTGAAAGTGAACCTTGTTTGTACACAAGACACGAAGATCAAAAACTTAATTTTATCGCAGTCTATATTGATGATTTAATTTTAGCAAGTTCAGATAAACATGAGTTAGAAGCAATTAAACATGAAATTTCAAGTAAATTTAAAATTGTTGATCAAGGTCCCCTTAGTTATTTTTTGGGGATGGAGGTAGAAAGAGATGGGGAAACTGGTGCAATAACTATATGTCAAAAGAAATATATTAATGAAATGATAACTGAGTATAATATGCAAGATTCCAAACCAATGTCAACCCCTTTAGATGAAGGATTTCAACTAAAATGTGTCAGAGATTCGTGTAAAAAAGTGGATGCAACAAAATATCAATCACTTATAGGTACATTAATGTATCTTGCACTTAGTACAAGGCTTGATATTTTATATTCGGTTTGTAAGTTGTCGCAACGAAATAAGGATCCGCATATTGAACATGAAACTGACGCTAAACATATAATTCGATATTTATCAAAAACAAAGTATATGTGATTCCTGTCAATATAGCAAACTCTAAGTAGTTGAATTGAAAATTACATAATAATTCAACAAAAATTTGGTATTAAAGACTTTTTCAAGAAAACTTCTTTGATTCTAGGCAATTTTTTTTAAAGAAAAATACTTCAAAAAATTTAAATTCTTAGGACTTTTTTATAAAAAAAAAATAGATTTTATTGACTTTTTCTAATAGAAAACTTCTTAGATTCTAAGGACATTCTAAGGACATTTTTAGTATTTTTTTTTTTTAGATAGTCTTAGAATTTTTATTTTAGAAAAAGTGCTAAGAATCTAAGAATATTTCTACTAAAAACGTCCTTAAAACTTAAGTATTTTTCATGATGAAAATTCTCCAGAATCTAAGAATTTTTTTATTCAAAGAAAGGCATTAGAATCTAAGCTTTTAAAAATATATGCATTTTTGTTGAAGAAACAGTTTGCAGAATCTGAGTATTTTGCTTTAACCCTAGAGTGCTAATCTTCGTCGATTCGTCGAGCACCGCTCCCTTTTTTGATATTGATGTAAAATATGATTAGTACTATAGGATTAAATAAAAGTTCATAGAATCTAAAAAATTAGAAAGATTTCTAAAAATCTTGTATTTTTTATAAGAAACCTTTAAGTAAAAAACAATACTTAGGTTTTACAGACTTTTTCTTATAATTTTTTTTTTATTAATATTCCGAGTATTTATTCCACAAGAAAGTCGATTCTTTACAAAAAAAAAAAAATATGTGTTTGTTTTTATTAAAAAGTATAAAAAAAATATAAAATCTTTATAAAGAAAATTTTGGCAAAGAAATTTTTCGACAATGATTAGTGTAAATTACAATGTTATATATAAGGATTAAAAAAAAAAAAAAACTCCAGGTGAAAATTATAATTTTTTCATGGGTGACTGAACTGACACAATTTTTTTATGAAAACAAAACAGTATTATGACTTTAAATGTTAAAGTCATGTTTTATTTGATTTATAATTATTCATTAATTGTTGTCAGCATTTTATATTTAGTTCCGTACCCAGCAAAAAAAATGGTAGTCATTCTGTGACTATAACTCCTTTCATTGCTTCCTAAACTTCAGTTGACATTCTTATATGATTTTTTGGTGTTATTCTGAGGCACTTCCAAACGAATTCATTTGTTCATATTTCAAATGCAGTGATCTGGATATAAACCCGATGCATATCTTAAAAAATCACTCTTCATTACTTCTAAATCCTAAGTTATAGTATATCGTATATTTTTTGAATCTAAAGCATTTATTCAAATTGAGAAAATAGTTCTAATGGTTTTGTTAATTTTTTTATTAAATCATTTTTTATATTTTAGTTTAAAATTTCATGAGGGTTAGAATTTATGCAGTTTTGCAATTGTTAATAAAAGTTTTGAAAAATCAAGTAAAACAGATTTTTTTTAACCTTTAATTAAAACTATGAGGCCTGTCAGTTGCATTTTTTAGCCTTAACTATTTATGACGACGCAATCTGTGCAATTTTGCATGATGTATTATTTACACTACACTATTTCCAGTTTTAAAATTACACAAATATATTTTAAAATTTGTTCAAAAATTCATTAAAATTTTTTAAAAATATTTCAAAGTTGTCCAAAATTACTTTTTCACTAATGCAGAATTATTTATTTTTTCTAATAAAAAGCATTTATATACAGGTTGGATGAAAAGTTCCTGCGCTCACCAAGAGATGGCACTGCTAGCTCCAAACTTTTTTTTCTCAAGTTGGTATACCTGTCCTGAGAACACATGCAAAGTTGCAAGTCATTCTGTCAATTCTTTCTTTGTTTACAAACCATTTGAAGTTGACGTGTCATTGATTTTTTTAATATGGAAAAAACTGAATATCGTGCAGTCATTAGATTCTTTGTTTTGAAGGGTTTAAAAGCAAAGGAAATTTATGAACAATTGTTAGAAGTGTATAAGGAGTCCTCACCTTCAAAACGCACCGTTGAATTTTGGGCTGATGAATTTAAACGTGGTCGTACCAGCCTTAAAGACGATCCACGCGAAGGACGACCAAAAACTGCAACCACAGCAGAAATCATTGAGCAGGTACAAAATATGGTTAGTGAAGATCCAAGTTTGACTAAGCGTGAAATTGCTAATGCCATAGGCATCTCAGGCGAACGAGTACTCCATATTTTACATGAAGAATTACGTATGAAAAACTGTTTGGAAAGTTAGTGCCGCACACATTAACAATTCAACAAAAACTGGATCGAAAACAAATTTCTCAGCGTGATTTGGAGCGTTTTTAGCCGAATAAAACCGACTTCTTGTGTCGTTTTATAACTATGGATGAGACTTGGAAATACCACCATGATCCTAAATTGAAACAAGAACGTTTACCGTGGACTGAAGCTGGTTGTTCAGCTTCAAAGCAGGTGAAGTCACAACGATCAGCAAAGAAGGTTATAGTATCAGTTTTTTGGGATGCAAAAGGAATTTCGTTGATTGATTATCTTCAGAAAGGTAAAACAATCAACTCTGAATATTACTGCAGCCTTTTGGATCAGCTGGAAGAAAAAATTCGTGAGAAAAGACCTGGTTTAAAGAAGAAAAAAATCATTTTTCATCAAGACAATGCACCTGCTCACAAAAGTGTTTTGATGATGGCTAAATTCAAAGAATTAAACTAAGAATTGCTTGAACATCCACCGTATTCACCAGATTTGGCTCCCAGTGACTACTATCTCTTCAGAAATCTCAAACAATTCCTTCGTGGAAAGCATTTTTCGTCGAATGAAGAGGCCATAGCAGCCATAGACGTTATTTTGCAGAGCTTCCGGAAAACCATTATAAGGATGGGATAAAATTGGAATTGGAAAACATTGGAACAAGTGTATTGAGCTTCTAGGAGATTATATTGAATAAAAAAATATATTTCGTAACAAAAACAGTATTCTTTCATTTCGAGCGCAGGAACTTTTCAACCAACCTGTATATCAATGAATAAATTTCGCTTCTTTAAACAAATTTTTCTGCATTCTTATGAATTAAATTTTCTCCTAAGCATAAATTCAACAAAGTATATGAACATTTTTCACTCATGCATCATAATATCTTATAAAATTTTTTCATAGCCATAATTTTTGTTACCACAGTATGGTTTCAGTCACTCCTATTATAAAATAGAAATTGGCAGAAATAAAAAAATAAACAAATATTTGCTTTAAAAATTATGATAGCGACAATATTAATGGTTAGAATCTATTTACCCAAATGCAGTAAGCATAATAGCCCTTCAACTTTATTCGAAATGACCCAAAAAAGGAAAAAATGTTTTACAAAAAGATCTTCATAAAATATCCTTGTGGACCTCTGTACACCTAATTAAGTTTAGAAGATCTTTTATACTACTTTTACAGTGTTGGCCAAAAACTGAAGACGACTATATAAATTGACTAATTATACTACACTTATTTAAAAAATATAACCAAAGATGGCCGGAAATAGTGTTGCACAGTATAATCAACATTCTTGTTTGATAAAGATCAAAGCTGAACAGATGTCATTTGGAGTAATTTTAGCAGATCTAATTGGATCTCCAAATTGGGGTCATATTTGAGATAATATTAGATCTAAGCAAATTTAGGCGGATCTGGTACATCATATATAATCAGATCCAATTTTATTTGGATATATACACTCAGAATATTATGTAGTTAACTGTTTGTAGTTTAATAAAAAAGTCTTCCGTTCCATTAAAAATAAAGGAAGATACATTTATTTTTCAAGGAAATTTCTATATTAACTTTTTTATACATTTATTCGAAATAATTTACTATCATTTACCGATTTTTTTCAGTTTCATTTATTTTTTTCATTTGTTTGAAATTTAATAAAAATTTACCCACAAAACGGAAACTTGTGGTTTATTTGTGTCCATAACAGTTATTACAAATTTAAATTTTGTTTGCTGTCTGTTTCAAAAAAAAATATTCAAAAAATTTCAATTTGTTTTTTTATTTAAATTGTTTGTATATATACAAAATTTTTCAATACAAATTACAAGAACTTCATAAACACACATACATACACAAATACATTCACACAAAAAGTGTTTATAGCTTCATATGCATACATACATTTTGTATTGTACGATTATATTTAAAAAAACAAAAAATTCAAAAACGGAAATAATTTCAAACAAATGAAAAAAACATTTATTTTTAAAGGATTGGTAGGTAAAATTTTGACATTTATTTTAACTGATTATATCATTTGTTTCTCACGGATGAGTCAGTTAATTAATCAACATTTAAAAATAAATAACAAATGACATTTAATTTAAATGAAAATTAAGTAGACCGTCTTTTAAATGATATTTTCAGTTATTTTAACTTACAAACTTTTTTAAGTGTAATATCTTATCAGATTTAACAAGAATATAAGAAATTAAAAAACTCTTTTAATATTACAAACATTTTAATTTTGGTGTCCTTGAAAACACCTCAAAATTCCTTAGATCTGATACTAGATCTGGTATCATATATGAACAGATCTGCCTCCATATATGGTCCTATATGATCAGAACTGATCACAAATAACAAATTTTTTCAGATTTCTTTAGATATGATTAGATCTGACACTAGATCTAAGCAGATCATGCTATAATGTTTATTACATATGCCATATCTTATCATATATGACCAAGGGTACCACTAATTAGAACTAATTAGATTTTATCAAATCTAATTAGATCTAAGTAGGTTTCATCTAATCTAATATATTTTGATAATTTAGAAATTTTTAGCTATTTTTATTTTTACATCTAAGTCACCGGATTTCGATCATATGGTACTTTATACTATCATACACGAACAAAATTTCGAAATCTAGTTTAAACTATATTTCGATCGTTATATTGACGTAATTTAAACTTTTTTTGTGTCATAAAGTTGACCACCTTGCCAATTGTAGTGTTTTTGTACTTATCGAACACACTGTACTTTTATTTATATGCGTTTTTTAAAATACACCTCAATAAACAACAAGTAGTTTATATTAATTTCTTCTTCCATATAATTTTTATACAATAAGTACATAGCAGAACTTCGAAGGAATTATTTTTAATTTAAACTTAATTCATCCCAAAATCGAATTCTGGTTTCAGAAATTTATATATTCTATTCCATAAAACTATTCGCTTAAAATTAAAGTTTAATTGTTTCTAGAATTCATTCTTAGCTTAATTCATTCCTAACCGAATTATAATCTATTATTGATCTCTCAATTCTCTTACAAAATGACTAATCAAAATTGAAATTTTATTTAATTTGTAAAAGATCCAACGAATGTATTTAATATAGAGTCAAGCAACTGACAAGTTGATAATTTAAAATTAAATAAAAAATGCTGTAAATAATATACATGAAATTCATAATAAAACCCAACAAACAATACGTTCCGTTTACGTACCGTTTCCGGTCCGTCATAAACGGAATCCAACTCCATTTACGTATCGTTTTCTGGATCCGTGTACGGACCTAAAAACGGATTTTAAGGAACATCGAAACTGATTCGAATCCGTTTAAATACCGTCAATGACGGACCGTTTACAGACCGGTTATATCGGATGAAAAACGGAGTTGTCCGTTAAAATTCCGTCAATAACGTACCGTTTACGGACCCGTATTCGAACCGTTTTTTCAACAAAAAACGGATTTTTGTAAATGACTAAACTTTTTAATTTGAATTATAGTTTTTTTCCTTTAATTTATTTATAAGGATATGTAATAAAATAAAATAACAACAAAAAACCAGCATAACTAGCATCTCTATCCATCACTGTGGTTATGGCCCATTAAATATCATGAAAAAATAAAACAAAATTTTAATTAAGGTTTAGTTAATGGCGTTTACGAAATGATGTAGCATACAAATCAAATTTGCACATTTTTTTAGCAAAATCTATTGGCAGACAATATTTTCATTTGCAAAATTGCATAAATTTTCGCACATCACCGTATGTTCTAAATTTCATAAATATTTACCTCATAGATATCACTTAAATTTATTTTCGGTGTGAGTTATAAGAGGGTATCTGTTTTACTAAACTTAAGCGCGCGACCCGTATAATGATCACATACATGTTTTTATTATTCGCGTTTGACACCAAAACGAATTCAAAAGCAGCGTAAGAAAAGCTAATAAAATCCGAGGAAGTCCGTATTTGACAATACAGAATCGGATGCTCCAAAACGGAGTCAAAACGTATTGTCTTCGAAAATTCAATTATACGGTGCGTTAATGTTCCGTTTACGTACAAGCTTTGACGGATACGTATTTACGGTCCGTAAACGTGCAGTTGAAACCGGATTCATGAATCCGTACGTGTCAGAGAGTCCGTTAAAATGTTTCTTGGGAATATATCAAATATTTCTTTAAATCTTTTATAAAATATAAGACAGAAAATAGTTTAGCCTTTTTGTAGTAGAATTGAATTTATAAATTAATAATTCAAGTGAATGAATTGTGAGAGAATGCCTTCACATTATATGAAAAATAAAAGAATGAAGCCTGTGAATGATTCCGTAAGGAATGGTTTAAACAAATTACATATCAAGCAATTTTAGTTAACCCCCTGATTCACAAAGTAGAATTTCCATTTCGTACTTGTGTTTTGTTATTGCTAATTTGGGAGCTAAAATTTCCAATATGAATTAATGAATTAATTCATTTGAAGTTATGACACATAGTAGGTTTTAAATTGAGTGAGTGTGTAAAAAACTCGTATGCGTTTCAATTAAATGCCTCCATACATGGTTTTCCGTACATTTGTACTTGTATTGCTTGTACTAGATTCAACAATTTGAAATGCATCATACTACGGAGATTTGTTTAATATATGTTACAAATAAATTTGCTATTTTGTTTAACTACATACATCTGTTGAATTACACTGCAAAAAAAAACAAATATTTTAAATTTCATATGCATATATTTGCACACATTATTTACATAGAGTTTAGCATGTCTCTATTTATTTTTTTAGTTGTTTGTTTGTCTTTAAAATCTTATTTATTTCAAACGAATTTATGCATTTGTTCTCATCAGTTGTTGTTTTTTTTTTTTCTTTCTTGAAAATTTATTGAGTTAATTTTCTTTATTTTGTGGCATTTCCTTTTTTTCTTGTTTGATTGAGTTGTTTAGACAAAAGTGTTGTTATCTTCTTATATTTTCATATAAATATTTTAATGGGGTACTCCAACTGGTCTTTTCGCTTGAACGAACCAAATGTTTTATATTCTTTCAAAGATTGGTATTGTAGGTATTAAAAAAGAAAAGATTGATATGTTTCAATGAGTTGTAGAAACATTTCTCAAGTACATAATAAAATATATATTCCGCTATTATTGACAATATTAAGAGGTTAAACACTCAAGAACATAATTTGTCTGTATGACAAAAATATTTAAGATGAAATTGCATGATAATAAACCTTATATTAGGGTGTCCCGATAAAAAAAATCATGTAATACCAATATGTTCAATATCAAAACCCAATGGTGGGCTAAAGTTACTTTAACAAAAATTTCGGAATGTATTTTTTATAACAAGGTTATCATTACGTTATTTTTGATACCAGTTTTGCCAAAAAAAAAAATAAATCAAAATACACTTATACCGAAATCTTCAACAGCTGCTAGGCAACAAAAAATGTCTTCACAAATTTTTTGCTCAGTTCATTAATAACGAAGCATATAAAGTTAACCAATTCGCAAAAAATCTATTTAAAGGGATACCCTAAAACTTTTTCACATAAGTAAATATAACAAGAATTAAATATTTGAAAACATTATCCTTGTGCTCATACCATAAAATGTCCTTTAAATATATCCTGTCGGTATCATTAAGTCATTGAACCAAAATTATATAAAATTTGTATTAAGCCACTAATGATCTTTATGATAACGATTACATTTTTGTATAAATTGAGAAATATAATCCTAAAATTATTATTATTTTTTTTTATAAATAACTATAACACCAGACAATTACAAATAATTGCAGTTATAATTTTTAAATAAACTCAATTAAAAATACTTTAATTTTAAACAAAATTGGTGTTGCCGAAATTTTATAACAAACATTATTAAAAATAGTACTAGTTTGACCTAAAAAGTACCGAAATTAAATTATTGAAGATTTTTTGTATTTTTTACATAGAAAATTCAAAAAATCTTTAAATAAAATATCAAAGCCATATTAGTGTGTAAAAGCTGCTTCTAAGGCCACTCGTAAATTTATATCTCTTGTAAAGGGTGATTTTTTAGCAACTGTTTCTGGCTGCTCATCTGTTTTCGTGTAACATGTTACTGTCAAACATACTCAGTTTGGTCTATAATTTAATCATGAATCGATTTACAAACGAACAACGCTTGCAGATTATTATTGGGCGACCTTCTGACCCGGCTATTTATAATCTTGTGACTAAATTTCGAACCAAATATACATTATTGGACATTAAATCACCAACACGCATACGTAGAGTGCGGACAGAGAAAAACATTGCAGCTGTATCCGCCAGTGTTGTTGATGACCGTTAATTATTGATTCGGCGCCGTTCGCAGAAATTGGCCGCTACCGTGCGATAATTACAAACTTTTTTTTCCACGTTTGGGGCAGGTCAATTATTTATTTATTTATTTATTTATTTATTTTATTTATTAATCATATAATTACAAATTATATTTTAATACCCTAACCGAGCACTAGCAACAAAGGCCTTCGGCTCGTTGTAGCGAAAACAGACCAGAGCCTCTGGTGGGAATTGAACCCACGACCCCCGCACTGATAACCTAGCATGCTACCAACTAGCCTACCGGGGCGCTCAGGTCAATTAGGTAATATTATGAAATAAACTCCTATGTCACTATTGCAACCGCAGTTTTAAAATTTTCCTAGCGGTATTGTTCAGAACGTGATAGACAACTACCGTTTTTATGAAAAGATATTGCTTGCCAACCATGCTTTAAGAGTATTTTTTGTGCGGCTATGTTAAAGCCTAAGTGATATCTACAGGCGGATATGTTGAAGAGAACCATTTGAGGTGCAGCAGCGGTCAACATTCACATGAAATCATCATTTAAAATTCAATTATATAGACTGTACTATCGACTGAAATAAAGATTTCTTACATTTCTCTAAATTGTATGTGTTTTAAAATCCAATTCGAAAGCTCTTACAAAATCACCCATTGATTTGCATGTTATAGAAATTTAAAGCTTATATGATATTAGTAACAACACAGCCTTAAATTGTAGGCATCCAAATACTTTTGAGGTTATATTTGTGGCACAAATAGTATTATTATACCCAACTTTATCATCTACGAAAAAAGTAGCATTCTACCGTATTTACAAGATATTGTCACAAAAACACTTTTCATAAATAAAAAAAAAAATAATATAAGGGGAAACACTTGTCAAGAGTACATAACGTATAACAAGCATTAAACGAGTTAATGGAGTACCAATTTAATTTTAAGACTCTAATAGTACCACAAACAGTAGTATAAAACCCGGTCCAACACTTTGTCATCCCTGTTACAATTAATATAAGATGATGTAAATACTATGGTGGTGAAAGAAATACGATTGAGGTGAAAAATATTGTTGATGTGAAGACAATTTTTGTGGTGGAAAAATTTGTTGGTGGTGAAAAAAATAACCTTGAGGTGAAAAAATTACCAGTGAATATAAAATATTATTCATCTCTAAAAACTATGGGAAAATATAGTATTTACCAATCACTACTAAGAAATAGCACTAAAATAAACCAATTTGCATTGAAAATTTTCTTCACATTTTCAACCATAACTTTTTCACCGCTCGACAGATTTTTTTCATAAACAATGCTAATTTTCTAGAGAGCATATCCATTAATCTAGGTATCAATTAGCTACCTCGCTTGCGTTTTCTGCCGAGATTTCCATATCAATAGACAGACGGGCATTGCTAGATCGACTCACATATGATGCAGAGTATAAAAACTCAGTTAAAATTATTAATACAGTGCTGTTCCTAGAACCGAATCCGCAAAAAAATACTAAAGCAATATATTCCGAATTTTTGTTACTCTTGTGTGATCCAAAAAAAATTGTGAAATACTCCGTAAAAAAATGTTTATAATTTTTAACATTTTCTTTCGGAACCTTAAAAATGCACAAAAATCATTTCAATAATTAATAAAGAAAAATTTAACTTATGCAGATTCGGACACTGACATAGGATCAAATGTCTGCTTTAGACATCATTTCGATGCCCAAGTTCAAGGTAAACAAATGCTCCAGGTATTTTTTAACCATTTTCCAAAATTTATTATTTTTAACCCAGTTAGCGCCACCGTCCTTTTAAAAGGTCCCGTTATTTTTCTTCTATTTCTTTACCCACACTTTATCTATTGATCTACTTTTTTACATAATACAAACAGAACATGTAACAGTTGAGTGTGAGAGTTGCAATAGTGCGGTCAGTTGTAATTTGCGATAAGAAAAACATAAATTTTGGAAAAAAAATATAATTTTGGCAACGATGGAGAACGAACGGTAAAAAAAAGCAAAGCAAACAAGAAAATACATTTTGTTACTTTATTTTTAGGTTGTTTGCTTTATAATCATTAAATTTTGTGCAATGAAAATCAAAACATTGCTTTTGTTTGCTTTTTATTTAGTAAAATTTAATGTTCTTTATAAAGGACAGTGGCAAAATACGCTACCATTAACATTCGTTTTTTATGTTAAACAGATATATGCGCAAACCGTTAACTCTGAACCAAATATTGGAAGAGGTTGAAAATTTGAGCAGCGAAGATCAGCCAGACGAAATTTTTATATTGCCACCAGAAAATTCCAATAACGATTGTACAGATGAAGATAGTGGTGAAGAAAATAATGTGGATTTATACAACTTGCCAGGTTCACAATTGCTTTCCGAAGCTGCTGTGAATAGTGTATCCGATGAAGACTTTGATAGCGACGATGACATATGCTTAGCGGACATTCGTAAACGAATAAAAACAACCAGCCTCATTGTCAAGGCATCACAACTAAAGAAGTATACTTGGGAAAAGAGAGATATAGAACCATCTTTGCCGATTTGGAAGGAAGTTTCAGGCTGTAAAATTGAGCTCTCTCCAATGGAAGCTTTTTCGTGCTTCTTCGACGATGAAATTATAGAGCTGTTCGTGAAGTACACAAATAAATACGCTACAGATCATAACCGCGAAGGAAATGTTCATGGCGATGAGATGCGTTGTTTCTTCGGAATTTTGCTGTTGAGTGGCTACGTTATTGTTCCCCGGCGGGAAATGTATTGGGAAAGTTCACCAGATGTTCACCATGAACTCGTTTCAAGCTCCATGACAAGAAACCGTTTTCGTTTTATTATGCAAAACATCCATTGCTGTGACAATCAAAACTTACAGCAAAACGACAAGTTTGCAAAACTTCGTCCACTTTTCGACATACTTGGAAGAAACTTCATTGAATTCACGGAAATTGAGGAACATCACTGCGTGGATGAATCGATGGTACCATATTATGGAAACCACGTAACCAAGCAATTCATCCGAGGAAAGCCAATTAGATGGGGCTATAAAATATGGATGGCGACGAACCGACTCGGATATATAGAATGGTTCGAGCCATTCCAAGGAAAATCTACACCACTTCACGAAAGTTTCAGGCATCTTGGCTTAGGAGCAAGCGTTGTCCTACAGTTTGTGGATGTCTTGCAAACTAGATGGCCTGATACTCCATTTGATATTTATTTTGACAACTTTTTCACTTCTACCAAATTACTAGAGGAACTGAAAGCCAGAAAATTGAAAGGAACTGGAACGGTCCGAGAAAATCGTCTTGGAAAGGCATTTCCTTTACAGAAAGGACGAGAGCTAAAAACAAAGAGTAGAGGATTCTATGACTACGTATCATCTTCTGATAATTCGATTGTTGTTGTAAAGTGGGTTGATAATAGTGTAGTGACTCTAGCTTCCAACAATAATACGGTTTTTCCAACTATAACGGCCAAAAGATATTCACAAGCAGAGAAAAAAAAAGTAATCGTTCAACAGCCAAATTTAATCAAAAACTATAATGACAACATGGGTGGAGTTGATAGAGCCGATCAAAACATTGGATTGTATAGAACTAGTATACGCGGAAAGAAATGGTATTTTCCTCTTATAAGCCACTGTCTAGACATGTCGGTGCAAAATGCTTGGCATATCTACCGTAATAGTGGTGGCAAACTGGATGGTCTAGCTTTTCGACGACAAATCGCAACAGGTCTTTTAGAAACATTCAAAAAGTCATCATCAACAGCTGCACTAAGACATGGCACAAACTTTCATTCGCACTCCCGACTTGATGGGAGAGATCATTTAATTATATATAAAGAACGGCAAACTCGTTGCATTGAATGTCACAAAAAAGCAAATTTTTCTTGTTTAAAATGTAATGTGACATTGCACCCAAAAGATTGCTTTATGTTATATCACACCAAAAAATAATTTTGAAATCCATATATATTTTTTTTATTTATGCATATAATACATACATAAAGTTTTTGTTATGATTTGAAGTAATATGAGTTGTGTTAATAAAATCAATAAAAAATAACCAATAGTAGTTTATTTTGCCACCGTCCTTTTAAAAGAACGGCATTTTCCGGGGAAACGGGGAAAACCTCGAAGAAAAGTCAGAAACAAACTTTGATCAGCGATGCATTTTAAATACAAAACAAAAAAAAAAATTACACTTTTTGCAAAAAAAAAAATTCGGCGCCAAGTGGGTTAATAACTTAAAGAATAATTCAAATGAATTTTTTTGTGCATTTGGCATTTCATTTGACATTTGGAATAAAACTTCTAATACAAACCAAAATATGTGTTTTGAATCACAAATTTACGAATATTTTATTTTCATGTGTGTTTACAATTCCATTCTAAATTGAAAGTCTGTTAGAGCTCAACAACAATTGGCTTAAGGGACTTAAGCTTTGTTTTAGTTTGAATCGAAATTTTAGAAATTCCCCAACAAACAATACGTTCCGTTTATGTACCGTTTTCGGTCCGTCATAAACGGAATCCATTTCCGTTTACGTACGTATACGGATCCAGAAAACGGGTTTTAAGGAACAATGACGGACCGTTTACGGACCGATATATCGGATTGTCCGTTAAAATGGAAAATGGAAAAAAAATATTTAAAATAAAATGAAACTTTTACAAACTAAATACATATTTATCTCCAGCACAACTAGGATCTCTATCCATCACTACGGTTATGGCCCATTAAAAATCATGAAAAAAATTAAACAAAAATTAAATTTAGGTTTAAATAGTGGTATTTACGATATGATGTAGCACACAATGCAAATTTGCAAATTTTTTCACAAAATCTAGTTTAAACTGTCAGGCAATATTTTTATTTGCAAATCTACATAAATTTGTACACATAATCGTAAAACTTTCATAAGTATTAAATATTTCATAAATATTTACCTCATGAATATTTAAGTATTGGTTTTTGAAAACTAAACTAGTCCAAAAGCAACGGAAGAAAAACTGATTAAAATTGTGGTCCGTATTTGACGGTACAGAAACGGATACACCAAAACGGAGTCAAAACGCATTGTTTTAGAAAATTAAATTAAATGGTCCGTTTATGTTACGTTTACGTACAGGCTTTGCCGGATACGTATTTTCCAACCAAAAACTACTATACGGATTCCTAAATTTGTACGTACGTGTCGGAGAGTCCGTAAAAATGTTTCTTGGGTCAAATTTCTAACTTTAAAAAGTTTTGAATTTTCGTTTCATACCGATACCTATCTTAAGTAATTAAAGCCAATTGAAGTTGGGCCTTTAGAACAGCACTGATTTAGAAAAATAACTAGCGAGGAGTACTGTATATCGTAATAGTTGTTTACAGCAGTTGGTTTTAATATAATCAAACTCAACTACGTATCAAAATAGAATTATTGCAGACACAGTTAAATTTTAAAAATAAAAAATTTTATATAAAATGTATTTTTGTCTTCAAGTATTATCTAGTCGTAGTAGTATTTTATTCGTTCAAGATCATGGACAATTTTTCAAATAAAAAATCTTTTTATTATATTTTATAATCATGATCTTGAACCAGACTAAAATATATTTCATATAAAATTTATAAACATCGACAATAAAAAGAAAACATCACTATAAAAACAAATTTCATTGAGATTTTAAAATTTCTTTTTTAGCTTATGTTTGTAATCAAAAATATATTCTTAGTTTCCAATACATCAAAAATAATAACTGGACTACTGTTTTGAATTTTGACTTTAAATTTTAAGTAGGATGAAGTCATCAAATATTTTTTACTAAAGGAAGAAAAAATTAATTCCTTTTTTATTTTTTGATAAAATTTTTTTATAAAAATATTGTTATGATTTTACTCTTTATAAAATCGTTGAATTAGTTACCTCTTAAATAAATCGAGTTCTTTCTATATTGCAAATAATAAATACAGTTTGAAATTATTTATAGCACTATTTATTTATAAACAAAACACTTTAATAACACAATTTATTCACACGATGTAAATAGACTAAACGTTAGCTGAACTGCTGCATCACCAAGTACCCGTATTTATATGAGTGGTCAGGTATTCTAGTTATTTCCAGTTATAACTACACTAGATTTTTCCAGCTGTCAAAGAATTTTAGTGATGAAATTTCTAGTGTTAAGAAATTTCTGTAACAATATTAAGCGAACAAGAAGAGTAAAAAAAGGATTTTTTGTTAGTTTTTTTTTTAATTTTTTTAGTCAAAATTTGTTAATTATTTTACCGACATTGTTAGTTTTTTTTAATATTTTAATATTAATATTTTGTTTTAATTTTTTTAACAGTTAGAAATAACTAAATTGAAATTTATGTTAAAGTTAAATACCTTTGTTGCATTTTAACTGCATATTGCTTTGTTTTGCCAATCATACGACGAAGATGGGTTTATATGGCGACTAAATCCAAATATGGCCGATTTTCTTTAAACTTGTAATAACTAAAATCCAAATTTCAACCAGATTTTTACGGTTTTATGTGTCTAAATACAATTTAAGCTAAAAGCAGATAAGACCTTTTTAACATGATTTTTTTGGGAGACCAATTAACATGGCAAACGACGGGGTAAAAAGTAAATTTAAATTTCCGTTATTTTGGGGTCTTAGTTATTTTTTCAAAAGAGCTATTTTCGAGAATGTGTCCAATATACGGTAATACGGCGCCATAAAACGGATTTTAAGGACATCAAAACTGATTCGAATCCTTTCAAATACCGCCGCTTACGGATCCGTACTCGTCCGTATTCGTACAGCTCTTTCAACAAAAACGGATTTTTTTGTAAATGCCTAATCGAATAATTTTTGGAATCTTCACTTACGATATATATGTATTTTCCGTTACCGACTGCAGTTTATTTTAAAAAAAACACGTAAAGTTTGTTTTTAAATGAAGAATCAATTGAAATTCATAGAAATATATTTTTTTTAACTATTTGAATCAGTCATTCAAAAAGGAAACTACAAAAAAAATTACAGACTTTCAGTAGGAGTTAATAATTTCTGTTAAATGTAAAATTTCATATTTTCCTTTTCCAAAAATAGAAATTCAAATAGTTCCTAATTATTTTTTTAAAAATTACAAGAAATTATTCAAATACAAATACCCACATGGAAAATCAAAATATATACATCTGTGTCTGCTGTGCTTTGTAATTACATACAAATAAAAAAACTTCTAATTTGAAAAACAAACCACAAAAATTGTTTTTATTTTTTTTTTCTAACATTTTGTCAGTTAAAAATTAATGGCTATTTTAAACGAATTTCGATTGAATTGACACATGAAACCCCTGGGAAACGTAAACTTAATTTTGGGTATTAGAATTCAGAGGCGAACTCCGTTTTGAAGAGTTAGGTCATTTTAAAAAGATATTTAGATTTTAAGATTGTATTGACTCAAGCAATTTTTTGATTCAATTTTACTGAAAAACTTCGATAACTCTTTTGCAATTACTTTATTTATTGTTTTTTTTTACTTATTTACTGAGCGCCCCGGTAGGCTAGTTGGTAGCGTGCTAGCTTATCAGTGCGGGGGTCGTGGGTTCGATTCCCACCAGAGGCTCTGGTCTGTTTTTGCTACAACGAGCTAAATAAATGAATAAATAAATAAATTAATTAATTAATTAATTAATTAATTAATTAATTAATTAATTAATTAATTAATTAATTAATTAATTAATTAATTAATACATTAATAAATTAATAAATAAATAAATAAATAAATAAATAAATAAATAAATAAATAAATTAATAAATTAATAAATTAATAAATAAATAAATTAATTAATTAATAAATTAATAAATAAATAAATAAATAAATAAATAAATAAATAAATAAATAAGTAAATAAATAAATGAATTAATTAATTAATTAATAAATTAATAAATAAATAAATAAATATATATATAAAAAAATAAATAAATAAATAAATAAATAAATAAATAAACAAATAAATAAGTACTTATTTACTATTTATTAATATTGTTTTTCGTTTGCAATGAAAAAAAAAATAAAAATTTTGTTCAGAAAATAAAACGGCATAAAAGCTGAATATTACGTATTAGTGTTTAACTCGATTTAAACCATGGTTGGCAATCAATACCTTTTCATTGTAACGGTAGTTGTCTATCACGCTCTGATTAATACCCATGCGAAAATTTTAAAACTGCGATTGCAATAGTGATATGTGCCTTTTAATATTACGGGGTTTATTTCATAATAATACCTCTTAAGTTTTGTTATATCTGCGTTATTATAACGGTATTTTATGATAATTCAAAATTGAACCGGTAAAATAGTGGAATAAACCCGGTTGTACAAAAAGACACTTGTCTTTAGTGAAATCGCCAGTTTCAAATCTTCATATCGGCCTTAAAGTAGCTGTCGTGGCCAACTACAGTTATTATGAAAAGGTATTTAATGCCAACCATGATTAAAATACATCCCAGTGTACAAGCTGTATCCACTGTATCCACACATGCCACCAGGGCGTATCAATAAAATAAATTTTCCTGTGAGCTTAATTCGGTTACTGCACTGTATAACAATAAAACAAATACACAAAGAAACTTTATTTAAATCACTGCCATTTTACACATTAAAATTATTAACACCTCATAAATTAATTACGAGACACGCGTAAAATAAATTAGTGAAACTTTGTAAAATGAGAAAACATTCAACGGAATAACTACTAGACTGAAATTTATATAGAAATCACACTTAACTTACGATTGTCTATCTCCAACAGATGAATTACTGGTGCTGGCACCAACACCACATGCCGTGGAATGCATATGAAAGCTTTAACGCAAAAAAAAAAAAACTTGCTAATTTTAATATTTTTTGAAATATTTGTTTTTCTTTTTTATTATTATGGCATTAAATACTACGTATAAAATATGATTAATTTTCGTTGTGTTGATGGCGTAGTCGTTGTTTATATTGTTGTTGTTATTGCAGTCGTTTGAAAATTTAGTTGGAAAATTCGTTGAAAATTTTAAATGGCACGCACTAAAATATTATGTGTGTATAAAATTATAAAAACTTTAAATAATAAACAACACTTTTCTTTAAATAAACGCACGCGACACTTTTGGCACAAACTCTTAAATATTTATTTTTTTTTATACAAATTTAATTTTAATCTTTATTTTAAATGCATTTGTAGATTTTTATGCAAAATATTATATGTAAACATAATACAGAGATTACTGTTATTGTGATTTTTTTTAAATAATATGTTGATTAACTGTTGGTACTATTTATATTTATGCTCCAGCGTAGCTGACGTTTAATTTCATACTAAATATTCTATATCCGTTTTTAGTAATGATCACCCCTGTGTTTATTCGTGTGCTCGAAAAACGTAGAAAAGATCTGTTATATTACTGTACTCTACACCATAAATACTACAACAAATATCTTCTATTAACAATTGTGAGATTTCACACCAACCAATAAATGAGAAAAAAAACCAAGAACAAAAAAAAATAAATATAAACAAACTATAAATTTTGGTAAAAATTTGGTTCATAAATTTATTTTGTATCTGCTAAAACGCCTATGAATACATATGGCACAAAATTTTACCTGGTTAAAATTCATTGCAAATGATAAAAATTAAATTTTTAATTTAAGCATGTTCTGGAATTAGTGACTAATTCGTAAGGCAAAATTTTTAAATTTACCTAATTGCAAGAACGATGTTCTTGAATTCGTACAATTTTAGTGTTTATGTTCGAAAAATATTTTAGTTGTTAAAACCAAAAAAAAAATTGTTTTTGCGAAATTCCATTCTGTTTAATGCGAATAATAAGTTCCAGTTTTTTTTTAGCGAAAAATTTATTTTCCTTTTTTTTCTACCTACAATTTACTAAAATGGACATAACGTGAATTCTAAAATCGAAATGCATGTTTGGTATAGTGATACATTTTCCTTTAATTTGAGACGTCATTTGGATGAGTTTGGTTTTTTTGGACCTAGCGGATCCCAGGGGCCTAGCACCCTTACCACCATATAAAAAAATTCTGTTTTAATTCTGCCCTTCTGTTTTTTATTTTTGAGGGTTCCCCGAAAAAGTAAACTTTTGATAAAAAAAAATTTACATATTTTAGATGTTTTTTAAACGACCCTGAAATTAATTTTAATTTCATATTCGTTATGTCCATCATATAATATATATTTGATTCTATGCGTCGCGATCACAAAATTTCAATGGCGATCTGCGATCTGATAGTTTTTGGCAGACCATATTTTTCCCAAACATATGCATTTGTCGGGTTGTAGAGATCATGAATTTGAACAGCCTCAATGCACATATGTACAAAAAAAATTTCCCAAATTTCTGTGTTAATATTCGTTTGTTTTCTTTTTACCTGCTGAATACACAGAAAAATAAAACCCCTTTAGGTTAATCAGAAAAAAAGATACATGCCAAACCCAGCAAAAACAGATATTACCAAGTAATTAAGGGAGTAAGTAGCACTCAAAGGGTTTCACTAGTTACCAGGCTAATTACTCGCTTAATTACTTTTGTTCGCGATGTTCCAAAATTCATGGGTGGTCACTACCCTCTCGCTTACAAAAAAAGTGAGAATAATGAACTACCAGTATGGTTACTCACAGTAAAGAAATAAGTGGTTACCTACAATAACAAAGTAAGTAGTTATTCTTAATAAAACAATATTATACCTTATTTAAAGAAATCGACTAGTTTGTATTTAAATTTAAAAAAATCTATAAAGTATCTACTTTTTCAACTCAAAAATTTAAGTTGATAATTCGATGGCATTTCTTATACAAAGGCTTTAAAATAATAAAATTTTTAAAAAATTAATTTTACAACATGTAATGTTATATTTTGTTAAAGTTTTTCAAAAAAAAATTAATAAATCCAATGAAAAAAAAAACAGCAAACCATTATTTAGAGTGTACATATGAGTACTTCTTTCACCTATTCATTATTTTGTTGCTTAAAATAATGAAACAAGAAACTACCTATCATTTCTTGGTAATCTACAAAGTAACGACCTGTTATTACCATGTTTTTGCTGGGAAACAAATATGCGAGTCGTAAATTTTTTACAAAAAAAAAAAATAAAATTGTTTCTATTCCTATGAAAATATGTCGTTAGCTAAAATGCAAAAGAACGTAACTAACATTTTTATTTTTTAACAGGAGAACAAAAAACGCCAATAGGCAATTTAACAAATTTGTAAATAAATCTGACAGTTTTGATTGTAGAACGATAAAATTTTGTGAGGACATGCAGTTCAATGCAGTATTTCATAAGCACTTAACCCCATTTTAAATTTGTACAGGGCAACCAAAAAACTTGATATATTAAAAACACATCAGATTAGAATTTTGTTTATAAAACCCTTATTTTTAATCGTAGAAGTCAAAAACTTTGTGTAAAAATTTGTAAAATAAGTTAATTAAAATTTCATCAAAATATTAGTGAAATTTTAATCAAATTTATGGGTATATCTTTGAGCGCTTATTTGTATATGTGATAGCGTTCTCTTGTAGAAAGTCCTAGAAACATCCAGATGTTTTTTATTCAGACTTATCAAGAGTTGTGTGAAAGATTCTGGTGATGTGTTTACTAGAAATATTCAGAACTTGATGTTGCCACTAGATGTATCTGGAGTTTGATAACTAGTGTTGAAGAGTTGCCAGACTGAATTGATTTAGACTTTGGGGCTTTTTAATAATCAAATTTTCGTAAGAATATCGCAATCAAAAATAAATTTTTTATAAAACTTATAAAAAATATCAACAGAAATCTATAATATTTCTTCTATGTGAATATACGAGTAACGTGATACACGCATTGACTCACATTCTCACTAAGTGATTGAACCAACATAACTCAGCCTAAATTGGTGGCGCTAGGAAATTTAAATTTATGACGTGACTCATAAAATTTAATATATGATAAGCAAAGAGGAAAAAGTTTCTGCCCTATCGTTCTGCCCAAATCTAAAATTATAATTTTGTGTTCCCTGGGTGCCCCGCACTACAGCCCTTACGGCTTTAAGTAAAATATCAGAAACTTTCCTCGGCCATAACCCTCGCTAACAAAGTGGAGATTATGGCCAAATGTTTTTCATATATAACGCCTAGAAAAAATTTTATATTATACCAAAAATTTTGGTAATACCTACCAAAAAGATTGTAAATATTAAGTAAGAATAATATTTAGTATTTTCAGAAAGAAAGGGTTTAAGTTCACTAAAAAAATCTTTTTATATAGCCGAGCTTATGGAGTTTTTAACTCTGGGTTTGCCAACACTAGCTTGGCTAACGGGTTTATGGATTTATTTCTCAGGTGTCTTTCCAAAGGGGTCTTCGCTAACAAAATACCTTCCTTTGAAGACGGCCTTTGGCCAGGCTTATGAATTTTTTACTCTGGAGTATTTTCAGTACCGGCTTTGCAAAGAAGATAATCTCTGTGCTTAAAAATATCCTCATAATAATTTTTCAAGCACTCAGATACACTCAGAAAAAAGTTAGCAGAAAAATTTGTAAACGGTTTTCAACTCCACTTTACTATTTTTGTACTGATTTTTAGTAAAAAAATTATTATTTAGCAAATCTTTTTGCTATTTACATTTTACAAACTACAGAATTTTTACAGACTATTTATACATTTTTGTTGCTTATTTCAGAAATCATTTTACAAGTTTTTGAAAACCGATTTGCAAAAATTTACAAAATAATTTACTAATTTAGAAAAAAAGGATATTGAAGGAAATGTTATTTCTAATTAAAATTTACGCCTTCAAACTTAAATTGCCTTAAAATGTTACATATATTAAAAAAAGGAATCGGAAGTAAAGATATCAACTCATGTTTAAAAATAGAACAACTACTTAAAATAACACTAAAAAGTTTTTTTAGTATTAAAAATCAGCCATAAAAACAATTAAAATTTGACCTTAAAGTAAAAAAAAATGACTAAAATATTTTTCAAAACAGAAATTACCAAATTAAAACAAAATGATAAATTCGTTGATGTTATTACAATTTTTAAGCTTTTAATTTTTTTTTTAATTTTGTCTAAAATATTTTTTTTAAAAAAATTTTCAGTTGACATTACAGACTTTTTTAGTGAGTGTACCGTCTTCGCAAAGTAAATAATACCAGTGCTTAAAAATAAATCCGGTCATTATCTTCACAATAGTTGTTTATACTGATCAAGGTTAGTAAACCATAGTCATTTTTCAAGCACTCATATACCCCATTCTTTGTATGGGGATTTGGTCCGAAATATTTTCTGTCTTGTTCCACTTATTCACATTAAATTTACATCCGTGGGGGCAAGGTATATTTTGGAATTTTTAAAAAAATTTAAATAAAGTTTTAAGTATTTTTCTTAAAAAAAGTCCACAGAATCAAAGTTTTTTTGAAAGTAAAGTTCTTAAAGTCTTTGATTTTTTTCCTTAACAATTTTTCTCCAAAAAGTCTTTAATATTAATTTTTTTTATAAAAAATATTTCTAAAGGAAATATTCTTAAATTTAAAGAGCTTTTTCATAGTTTCTAAGAACTTTTCCTTAAAGAAATTTTCATAGATTATGGATCATATAATGATAATCCAGGAATCATAATATAGTTATGAAGAACCATAATATGATAACATTTTGAGAAAACCATGATTACGTGCGATCATATTATGATAAATTCATTATAACATGTTTAGTTAGGACCATAATATGGTAATTTTTAAATCATAATATAACTGTAGGGACCATATTATGGTAAAATATGGTTAATTTATTATCATATGATAAACATAATATAGTAAGAGTATGATTGGCACAACCATAAACCCAAAAATAAATGATGCTCTTCGAATATGATTGCCCCAACCATGTTTTTTCTTTGCGTGCATCCAATATATTTGCAAGTCGGTTCCTCCCTTGGTTTGGACATCCACCAAAACGATTTTTTGAAAATATTTATGGGGAGGGACAAAAAGAGAAGAGAGAAAGAGAAAGAGAAGAGTCTCATACATCCAACCCAACCCCTTCGAGTAAAGGTTTCAAATTTAAAATATGAATTACATGAAGTATGACCTAATCCAGTAGAGTGATACTTTTTGGAATTTAATATAAAATGCAGCTAGGTACTTTATATATGGCAAGCAAGCTCCTCCTCTGGTGTAGACATCTACTAGAATGAGATTTTTGAAGATTTTAACCGGTGTTGGGTTAAAATACAAACAGGTGAAATTGGGTTAACATTACAAGTACCTCTAAAAACAAAAAAATTTCAAACATCATTTTTTTCTAAAAATTTTTTATCAATTGATTATTCCCTTTTTCATTTAGTGTATCTCATGGTGTTTGTTAGTGATTCATATTTTTTCGCCGTAGTTGCGATTGCTTTCATTTTGTCTAAACAATTTATAATTACGGCATTTTCTTTTTCTTGTTTGTTGTACTTATACAAACGTTGTATCTATATACAGAATTTGTTTACTTAATTCAAATGTATAAATTTTTCCGTAGAAAATTATTTCTAAGATTTAATACAATCTAACAAATATTACTTATACGTACCAGTATTATGGTGAGATCTTGTAAATAAAATATAATTTTTTTGGAAAAAATTTAAATTATTGGGTAAGAGTATAGGGAATTTTTTTATCTTTAAAATTTAAATAAATATCCCGGGTAAAAATGATTATATATTATGCATATATTGTTATGTATGATTGCATCCGAAAATTGAGACACATTTGAAATATTTTTTATATATGCTCATACATACAAAAGTCGCGCCTGCGTGTAAAAATTTAATAACTTTTTTCTTTATTATTATTTTTTATTGATTTTTTTTTAAATATAATATTATCTTTGTATGACCTAAATTTTAATTACGAAAAATAATGTCAGAGAGATGACCACCATTTTCATCGATGCACAATTGGGCTCTTAAACAGGCGTTTTGCATAACTGCACGCAAGGTTCAATGTTGTTCTTTAGCTGCTCTATAGTTTGAGGCTTGTTTACATACACTCGTTCTTTGAGATAACCCCATAGAAAATAATCAGGGGCAGTTAAATCCGGTGAACGTGCTGGCCAATTGCATAATTTCGATATGCTCGTTGCGTCAGTAAAATTGAGCGCCCATTGGAAAAGTAAAATTCTACCACTTTCGTTCGTTGCTCAGTCGTTAAATTTTGCATGGTGGTGTAACACGAATCGATGAATAAAATCTGAAAAAAAATAAAAAATATTAATAAACAAAAAATTTATTCAATTTTTACACGCAGGCGTGACTTTTGGTCCACCCTGTATTTAAAAAAAAAATTCTATTGAAATAAATGCACTGTTTTTACTGAAAAAACAAATGATATTTTTTATTGTAATTGATTTTAATAAGACTTTTTAAAAACTATTTCAGATCAATGTGAAAATCAAATCAACATGTATTTTTAAGATCATTTTAACAATTTCCTAACGGCTAACTAAAATTAGTCAATTAAATAAGTTTTTCTTAACTTTTTGTTTGGCTGTGCCAGTTTATCGAGTTACAGAAATAATATGGTTTAAAATTTGTTAAAATAAGTGTACAAGGTTTTTTCTTATTAACTGTATATCATAAATCTTGAATGTATTCTTTAATCGCTGTTTATCGAAATCGCGCTAAATAAATATTAATCTTAGGAATAACGAATTATTCAGTTTTAATTTTGTAATTTAGCTTAAAAATCTGAAATAACTTTTGCTTTAATCTAATATTAACATAAATAATATTAACATAAATGCGTTTACTTTTTTTTCTATATTTTTTTTTACTGTGGTAAGGCGATATGTGAAATTCACCATATGGCCCAACAATAAGTGACGGAGACAGAGACCACAACTTTTCTATAAATGTGGTGAGAAATGTATGGATTATTTATTTCTCTCTAGACAATTAATATAATTTGTTTTTTTAATTTTTGATTACATTTTTTATAACAATTTATTTAATGCAAATATCAATTTTAAAAGTCAGGGTATGGAATTTCAATATTTTTTTTTTTAAATTTTATTAAAAATGTTTAAAGCATCCACATAAAAAAAACCTCATTGTTATTTTTTATTATCAACAATATTTTTATATTATTTGTTTTTATATGGTTTATTACATTTTTTATTTCGAAAACAAATTTCTAAAAAAAAAGTATAGAAAAATTGCTACTTTTTTTAGGTTAAATTAATTACTTGCAACTGTTCTATGAATTTTATATAAAATAGTTTTTATTGATGTTTTACCGCATAAACCTCTAAATGTGATTTTTTTTCTTTTGGTTTTCTTTTTCATAAAATAAATAAACCATAAAATCATAACCAAAGTAAACTATAACTAACAAAAATTCTAAAAATTCTTTAATTTTTTCTTTTTATTTTACCTTTCCAAAATTTAATTTTGTATCTATGTTATGGCCCCTAATTTAAGGTATGAACGGAAATCGTACTAACACATTTTATAGGTGGCCAAAAAAAGAAAAAAAAAATAGAAATCATATATTTTAGCATTTATTAACGACAACCAATAATAATAATACATCCTAATTTGGCTATGGCGTCCTATGCCAAAAATATACGAGTGCCAACATGTGAAAAAAACATTTGTTTTATCTGCTTTACATACTTACATTCAATATTCAAGTAAACTAATATAGTATAGGTAAAAATGGTTTGGGCTGTCAATCACTATTTCATTTTTGTTGACGCCATGTTGACTGGGTAATAAGACAATTAAACAGTGGGACAATTGAAATAAAAAAATGTGGGATTTTATTATAAAGATTGATTTGTTTTTTGGTACTTGATTTTTCACTCATGACATGTGGCAATGCTAAAAATGCAAACATTGAATTTTATTATCTAAATTCGTATAATGTATTTCTATCGAAAAATTCTCAAGAACGACAAATATCGCAAGGTTACATTCAATGGAGCCAGTTACGATGCGATGATTACCAACTTGTTTGTGCCAAAAATGGAAAAATTGGACTTGGTTGACGTGTGGTTTCAATAAGACGGTGCAACATGCCAGACGGCACGCGATAATATGAACTTATTGAGAGGCGAGTTTAGTGAGCAATTAATCTTACGCTTTAAAGCAGTTCATTGGTCGTCAATGGGGACAAGTCAGACACAATTCTAGCCCTGGAAGACAACATTACATCTGCCATTGGTGAGATACCTTTCGATATGCTTTCATTTATCGCCTCAAATAAATATTTCACTCACTTTTGAAAATGTTTTGTTTTTTTTAATTTTCAAAAACGAAATGGTTAAAAATCACCTTTTACATAAAATTAGGTAATGCCTGACTGACTCATCATCGCCCACATCAAGCCGCTGAAGATGGGATCTTGATCCTGATATGTAGGTTTCTCCTTCGATGTAAACATCCACAAAAAAGTTTTTTTTAGAAATTCGCAGTAAAAATGGGTTTTAAAGGGAAGCAAAGCCTCCAAACTGCTTTGTCTAGAAACTAATGTTTCCATTTCGGTTAATCGTTTAACCGATTCCTCGATTAATCGCTCCTATTTCGATTAATGTCAAAGCAAATAATTAAAATCTTAAATAATTATTCGACCCGAGTAATCGATTAAAATAGGTCGATTAATATGAATTTTTCAGTTATTTTTCTTAAAACTTCCTATTTTTTCTTAACTTTGGCAAGAAAATCATAGAAAGAACATGAACTAAAATACAACTAAATTCTTTTCAAATCGACTGAATCAAAGCAAATGTTTTATAGGCTTTACGAAATATGATATACAATTTTAATTTTTGGTTCGATTCCTCTAAAAAAATAAATTTCAAATAATATAAAATTAAATTTTCATGTCCAAAAAATTCAAATGGAGCTTTCAACCTCCATGTATATCGAGCTGACAAAAGATCTCATCAGAACGTGAAGTTCTAGAAAAGCCTCTAAGCAAAACTTTAACAAAAAAAACCTATTAAAATGTATGCTTTTCTCCTTAGCAATGAAACATGTGAGTAGGTATATTCCTAACAAGCACTATGACGTTACTTATGTATGTTATAAAATAATAATATAAAATTGCTTAAATTCGAAAACTGTATTTTCTAAAAAAAAAACAATATAAAACTAAAAAATAACATGGAATTTTGTTTCTAATTTGATTTATCGCCATATTTAAAATGTGATTTCGCTTTTCCATATCATATAGGGCAATAAATACTGTGTATTTGACATTAATAAGATATATAGTACTTTTTTGGTGTGGAAACCCACATATAAAAATTTTTGAGAAATCTGAGGTAATCCAGAAATATATTCTCTAACAATATCAAAGATTGGAAAATAAAATTGTACCATTTTTTAACATTGACGATAGTTGAGATTTTATTGATTTTTTTAGAAATTCATTATCTTTATGATCTTTATAACTTTTCAGAACGACAGATATTTTTAGGTATATCAAATTTCTCATTTTGATGATACAGTAGAATCGCGATAATTCGTAATCTCAAGGGACCAGCAGTTTTTTACGAATGAGAGGGGCTAACGATTTTTTGACATTGTGATTTATAGAAGTAAATTAAAAAGAAATTACGAATAAAAGGGTTTTTTTAAATATTAAAGATGTCCTTGGCATCGTAATCTCTTATTAATTCCTTTAGTTTTTCTCTTTATTCCGCCCAAATACCACCAGCAGCACTTTCACCACAAATTTTAGTGACATATTTTCAATGAAATATTGGTGCGCTGTTTGGAAACGGTCGAACCAACCACTGCTTGCTTTAAATTGTTCAAGTATAATTGTTTGCCAATGGAATATTAGAATGTCGACGCTTCGTAAACCATAATAGAAGAGACTAGATAAGATTATAAGGGTTGTGTACAAAGTACACTACAGATGGTTTTGTAAGACTACGCTTGTTTGCCATTTTTACGCGACTGGAAAAACTGATCAACAGAAAACACAAAACCATTCATTGTTTAAGGCAGCACTTAGAATACATATTATGTAGTTAACTGTTTGTTGTTTAATAAAAAAGTTTTCCGTTCCATTTAAAAATAAATATCTATATTAACTTTTTTATTCATTTATTCGAAATAATTTACTATCATTTACCGATTTTTTTCAGTTTCATTTATTTTTTTCATTTGTTTGAAATTTAATAAAAATTTACCCACAAAACGGAAACTTGTGGTTTATTTGTGTACGTAACAGTTATTACAAATTTAAATTTTGTTTGTTTTTGTTTCAAAAAAAAAATATTCAAAAAATTTCAATTTGTTTTTTTATTTAAATTGGTTGTATATATACAAAATTTTTCAATACAAGTTACAAGAACTTCATAAACACACATACATACACAAACACATCCCCACAAAAAGTGTCTATAGCTATGCATACATACATTTTGTATTGTACGAATATATTTAAAAAAAAAATACAAAAAGGGTAACAATTTCAAATAAATGAAAAAACATTTATTTTTTTAGGATTGGTAGGTAAAATTTTGACATTTATTTTAACTGATTATATCATTTGTTTCTTACGGATATGTCAGTTGATTAATAAACATTTGAAAATAAATAACAAATGGTATTTAATTTAAATGAAAATTAAGTAGACCGGTTTTTTTTTCAGTTATTTTAACTTAGAAACTTTTTTAAGTGGGCTAATGGTTCTTTCGAACCGTTATTCTAAAGAAATTTGTTTCAGCATTACGAATTGTAAGAGATTTCAAACAATCAATTACGATTTTAAAGAGCTTTTGTATTAATACATTTTTAAAAAATACGAAATATCGAGGGGACCAAAATTACGAATTATTGGACTTTTCTCTAGGGACCGACAGTTTGTTACGATTCATCAAGATTTTCGAATTACTGGGATACGATTTAAACCAATTCTACTGTATATGTAAATAGATATTATTAAAATTTTGATTTTTCTTTACAAAGCCGCTATGGGTTTTGCCTTTTTATACTCTAAGTTCCCAAAATAAACCAATATCCGAGACAGGACACTTTAAAGGTATATATTACATATCTAAATTTAATTAAAATCAAAAACTGTTAATTTTTGGCCATTCCATGTAAGTTGTTTGTCCATACCTATCAATGTCACTGTGCCTTCAGAATATTCCTCATTATGCATTTGATTTTAAATGAATTTTGCGTGAAAAATTTAAAATATCAAGTTGTAAATATGTAATATCAAAAACATTCATAACATTTACAAATTTTGCACGTATTTAATATATAAGTATACTCGAAAATGTAAGTAGGTAGAACTGACTAAAAATGCCAGTAAAAATAATTGCAAATTTAAAATAACTAAAGCTGTAGTCATTTTATTTATTAGAAAATAAATAACTACCGTTTAGGTCAATACTACTAGCAAAACAATAAAGATTAACTTAATGAATTATAACTGCTTACTTTTGTGCAATAATTAATTATACTGGGAAATTTTAATGAGAATTGAATTGGAATTATATTCACTTAATTAATTATTAATAATTAATAATATCAAAAAATTAATTAAAATTCACCTTTATTTTACAGTTATTTGCTTAACAGTTAAAATAACTAAGCCGAAATCCAATATTTTTAGTTATTTTTGCTAACAACTGTAAAATAATTACAGTCACTGTTAACTACTACTTTTGATTGCACAAATAACCAACAACAAAAATATTTTACAATAAAATATACACATTAATGCAATCGAAAAGGACTAGGAACTCTTCTGTTTTCAAGATTAATTTTTAATTCTTTATCAATTAACTGATGTAATCAGTAATATAATGGATTTTTAGGTTAACTGAATATTTTAAAGTTGGTAATTTTGTATATTTTGTTATTGAATGACTGGTAAGAAAAAATAATTTTACTACAATATTTATTATATTAAAAACAACTTTTCGGAATTTATTTTAATATCACTGCACATGCCTAGCAAAAACATGGTAATCATTACTTTATACATTACTTTGTAATGAGTACTCCTTACATTTAGCATTGTTTTCAAAATAAAAATAATGTATTACCTATAATATGTTACTTATTTTACAATTTTGAACTAAATAGTAATAAGTTACCTGTAATTTCTTACCGTTTCTACTATTTAAATATAAATAATAATAAGTCTTTAGTAATAACTAGTTTAAATAACTTTATTTTTTATTTTATATTTTATTAATTTATGAATTAAAAGAATTAAAAGAGTTTAATAAAACAAGTTAGCATGTAAGTGAACAGGAAAAAGCCTACAAATTAGTTTAGAGTACAGGTTGGTTGAAAAGTTCCTGCGCTCACCAAAGCAGGTGAAGTCACAACGATCATAAAAGAACTTTATGACATCAGTTTTTTGGGATGCAAAAGGAATTTTGTTGATTGATTATCTTCAGAAATGTAAAACAATCAACTCTGAATATTATTGCAGCCTTTTGGATCAGCTGGATGAAAAAATTCGTGAGAAAAGACCTGTTTAAAGAAGAAAAAAATCATTTTTCATCAAGACAATGCACCTGCTCACAAAAATGTTTTGACGATGGCTAAATTCAAAGAATCAAAGTACGAATTGCTTGAACATTCACCGTATTCACCAGATTCGCTCCCAGTGACTACTATCTCTTCAGAAATCTCAAACAATTCCTTCGTGGAAAGCATTTTTCGTCGAATGAAGAGGCGTAGACGGTTATTTTGCAAAGCTTCCGGAAAACCATTATAAGGATGGGATAAAATTATTGGAAGATCATTGAACAAGTGTATTGAGCTTCTTGGAGATTATATTGAATAAAAAAATATATTTCGTAAAAAAAACAATATTTTTTCATTTCGAGCGCAGGAGCTTTTCAACCAACCTGTAGTTTCGAATTAATTTATTTTAACTTTTTTGTGTTATGACACATCTTATATAATTAGTTTTGGTGTTCAGATCACGAATATGATAAAAACGTTAAAATAACTTGGCGCAAAAATAGATTTTACACCGTAGTTACGAAATATCTTTATATGCAATTTTTTAAAATTGTAAAGAGATAGAACATTTTGGAGACCAAATTTGAAATCAAGAGAAAAAATCTATAAAAATGAAATCAAATAAAAAATTAGTTGAATTTTTAAACTGAGCAAAAACTTTCTCTTTTTGGCCTTTGACGACCTATAGGATACATATGACCCATATTGTATCAGTATCCTGTAAAAAATGAAGTGAACCAATTCAAAATATCTTGATATTTCTAAAATTAAAAAAATGAGCCATGCCCTACCAAAATTTTGATTCCCTGTGTTGTTCAATAGGATTCGAGAAAATGTGTTCCAAAATTTATGCAAAAAAATATATATTTTTTTGTAAATCTGTGATAATCGTATTAGCTCTGAGACGATATTGCTCCAAATGGTTAGTATTGTGTGAAAGCAACAACTATCCTCTGTCGATATAAGGAACATTTAAGAAAATCGGTTATGTGACAAAAACTATAAATTGGACATTTATCAACGATTGGCCGTTAAAGGGTTAATTTATATATTAAAAAAAAAGAAAAGCAGATTAGAATTTGGTATTCACAATACTTCATCGCATTACCTTGTCGCTTACTCAAAGTTAAATTATAATTGGTGACCAGGAGTTAAAAAATAATATACTACTCAATTTCTTACGTAAAATTAAATAATAATTGGTTATAACCCATTATTATTTATTTTTTCGTAAGCTTGCACGTAAGCAGAACACCTTACCATTTGGGACATCCCATATAAAAAAAGTTGGAATTATTATATAAAGGGTAATACGTGAAAACCTTGGAGTTTAGATTACTAGACTCATTATTTGGTAAGGTCTGTTTTTGCTGGGTGTTATTACTGTAAATATATTTTGAGTGTAAAAACAAAAATGTGTACTATACATTTGAGTACGTATATAAATAAATTTTATTAAATATAAATTTCCATTACGCACAGCGAATAATTCTTCATAAATTTGCGTAAAAATTTGAATATTTTTTTTTCTTTTTCATTCACACATAATTTATTAAAAAAAAAAACATTTTGTTTAAAATTATGTACTTGTGGTTTTAATATGCATACACTTTTTCCATAAAATATAAATAAAACCATAACTACAGCATATCTGTCTTTAAGGAAATTGTGTTTTCTGTTTCTTTTGGTTTTAAACGATGCATAAATATTTACATAAATTTTCATTTATTTAACAATTAATTATTTTTACTTTAGACATATTTTAATTTTTTTAATACTTATTTTTCTGTTAGTTTTTGGTATTTAGTTCAGTTTATTTTTGAGAAACCATTTCTCCCAGCATGTGATTTTTGTTGTTTATCTTAGAGAATTTCGTGTATATTAAAGTGTGGCAAAATGTCTATTTCCGTAACCACTTCATAATCATCTTGTAATGTAAACAAATGAATGGATAAATTTAAATTGTCTTGTAAAAGCAAAGACCACAAATAAAATCGATTGTTGGTATATGCAACTATATTTTAGTTTCAACCCAAACCGACTTCATACGTATTTAGTCAGGTATTTTATTTTTCAGTGTATACTAGTTAGTGGTATTTAATGTAAACATAAACAATAGAGTGGGCCAAATCTTAATGAAATAAATTGTAAAGTTGTATCACTGCAAAAACGTTATGGAAAAATATTTCATAAAAATTTTGAAAATCAATTAATGTCTTTCGTCTATGGTAAGCCATCATTATACCGGAGTTTTAAAAAATCGCCTTAATACTTAACGGTTATTTAATATCGTATTTTACACAGTTTTAAGTCAATTTTGGTACCCTGAATAACTAACTAATGAAGATTCTGAAAAGTTAAAAAAATCAGTTTTTTTTTAGTTTCTAACGTAACAATCAAAAACACAACTTTTTTCAAAAACAGCGTAGCCATTTTTTTGCCAACTTTTAACCAGTTTCTATAACTTTGCCATTATCATGTTCAACGTACCAAAATTAACGACAACCCAGCAAAACTTTGGTAATGGGTGCGATGTTCTTATGCGTTACCTTTTTCATTATTTGCAAGCATAGAGCAATGAGTTACTGATTATTGATTACGTAATATATGATTTATATATGTAAAGTAATAATTGAAATATTTTTAGATACATTACTTTGTGTTTTTTGTAAGCAAAAGGGTAATGTATGTTTGCTTTGACAACTCAGATAGCTCAGTTGCTGGCAACCAGAGTTCCCTGGTTCGATTCCCATCATGACCACATTATTTTTAATAACGTTTAAAATATTTGTAATAATTTTTTTTAATAAAAATTACTCTTTATTAAAAATCTATTTTTAGGCACATTACTTTTTCCATTCTTGTAACCATATAAGTAACCCCTTACATTATCACCTCTAAAGTAATGGGTATATGCATTACTTTGAGACTCATCGCCTGTAAAATTCATCAGCGAGGTAATGTGTCAAGTAATCCATGAGCTCCTATGTCTACACATTACTTTACACATTATTTGGTGTGGTTTTGCTGCGAAACGATGCATCTCACGATATAAATTACCAGATAAGAAAAAAAAACAGTAACACAACTCGTACGGAACCCCCAAGGAGCACATACACATACGCACCCGAATACAGTACACTTTGATGGTAAGAAGACGAACACAACGCTACAATAATGTACTGTTACTTTGAACGCAAACACTACCACGTAGTGTTGTGCATTTTTTACCGTACACAACCCAGATACGTTTCGTTTAGTGTAAATGTATTTTCCCTTTTGGTTTTTTTGTTGCTCACTCTCAAGCTCGTTAGTGCTCGAACAAAATATTACTTTTCTCTAATTAGAATGTTGCCAGAAAAACTTTATGTCATATCCATACTTTTCTTTTTTACTAAAATCCCCATAAGTCCCCGAATATATTTGGATTACCAATAACTTTGTACAGCTGATTATATCTCTTGGGAAGGCCTACAATATGGACCTATTTCTCAAGAGCTAACTCTCATGGGGGTCCTATAAATCGAAAAAAAAAAACATTTCTTTCAAGTGTACCTTCTCGTACAGTCTGAAGAGATTTCATTGAATTATTTTACAGGATTATAACTGTAGATGAGATGAACCCAGTTTCCAAGGGCGTGCTACATACGGGTTCCTTTAAAAAAATTATATATAGATTATATAGACCGATTTTTTCTATATACCTATTAGGTGTACTATATAGCTCGATTTTTTCTATATACATATTAGATGGACTATATTATAAGTCTCCCTACTGGCGAAAAATAAATGTCCTTTCAATTCAAAGGTCCCTCATGTGTTAAAAGTCTGTCTGCCTTTTAGGTCTCCCCGAGGACTAAAATAATGTACAAAGTTTTCGGTAATCCTAGGAGAGAAAAAAAATCAATAAAGAGCAAAAATTGCGTTTTTTCCATTTACAGGACCCCTATAAGCTTACACCCTTGGTAAGTGGATCCATCTTGTAGGTCTCTCCGAGAGCTATAATGTTGTGAAATGTTCCCTTCAAACTTTTGCAAGAGGTGTACAAAACGCAAAAGTTTCCGTACAGACGAAAGATAAATGTTTTTTTATTAGAGGGACTCCTATAAGAGTACGACTTTAAGGAGTAGGCCCATCATATAGATCTCCCCGAGATCTATAAAGATGTAAAGAGTTTTTGGGAATCCCTTCAGAACTGTTTCCATGACTGGAAAAAAGGCAGCTTTCGTTTCCATGGGAGCAAGCCCTTAGAAAATTTTTAAGTTTTATAATTCTTCTCGAGAGTTATACTATGTTGTCCACAGTTCTCAGAAAACCCAATTTTTGGGGATTTCAACTAGAAAAGTGGGGATATGAGATAAAGTATTTCTGGCAGAAGCCTACTTAAACTAGTTAAATTCTTTTTTATCAATTCTCATGTGGCAAATTTTCAATATAAAATCGTTAAAATGTCCTAAAATCGTCAAGTCTTTTATCGCTGTATTCCGGTTATATACACACAGGAAAATACATTAAACGAAGTGTATTCTGGGTGTGATTGTGTTTAAAGCGTATGTGTGTTTTTTTGTAAGGAAACTTCCCAATTTTTTTGAAACTTCGATCGCTTGTCGGAAAAGTCAAACATTAACTGATAATAAGATTTTTTTCTTTGATTTGAAATATTTTCCACAACTGGTACAATTTTCAGTATGGGCCCACTCTAATACACAATTTTCATGAGATTTACAAAAATAGGAATCGTTTTGGAAGAGTTTAAAATAAATAGACAAAAAGAAAAACTACATACTTTGAAAATTAACAAAAAATATTGAAATGGTATTTTCATGATTATTCATAAATAATATTTAAAACTTTTGTGCAGAGGAGATTTCTCTTACCAAGAAGTTATAGCAGGGGGGTTACCTCATCAATTTAGCTAATATTTGAATTAGGGATAGAGGAGAGAGAATTTGTTTGCCTGTAATTTACAAAATTCAAATTGAGTTTTTGCTTGAGATGATGTATATTAAAAGGTAACAATATTTGCTAAATTTCGCGAAAATGATACATGCATCACATATTTGGAGTACAAATATGGAAGTCCATGGAGGAATGAATTTTTGTGTTAAGCTAAATAATACATACCAGAAATTCATAAAATTTTCAGCAATCTCTAACGACTGTTGGAAAATGCTTTCGCCTACCGGATCATAACACCGTCTTTCAGGCAGAGTTTAGGGCATTCACAGAATAAATAAAAATATTTGGAAATATAGGGATTCTCGGGTGCAGGGAGGAGATCAATAACTTTTCAACCACGGGCAGTATTGAGATTATATGAGTTCCAGGCCATTGTGTCATCGTAGGGAAGGAGATAGCTGGCGAATTGTCCATAGAAGTTCTTTTCTTGTTAATTTGGAGAACGCAAAAGCATTTCAGGCTTTCGGTGCTGAACTTCGTGAAGGGATTTTTATTGAAATATACAGGACATTGCGGCAGTAGGTGGGTCAACAAGAATTTTATGTGATGATCCTGATAAGGGAGAAATTAAGTGATTTTTTGAACTGGGTAAAAGAAAACTTAGTAAAAAAGCTATTTTTATTTATTATATTGGTTAAAATTTGCAAAAAAAAAAAAAGAAAAATTAATTTTTTTTCTGGAGAAGCAATTTTCGTAATGTAATTTACTCAATATAAGGATAAACTTGAATGGCATCCGTTTGTAATGTTTTTGGTTTCATAAACATATTACGCAAATTATTTTTGTATTTATTATTTGATTTTCTGGACCTTTTAAACCAAAATTTTTTCTTTAAACCAGTGGGAGGAATGTCATCCTTCATAAGCCACTAAAAAAAAGCAAAATATATATAAAAATATATTTTATAATTCTAAATAAAAATTTACCTTTATTTCTTTATTTTTACGTTTCTTATCCAACTCTAAAGTTCTGGCAGCACAATATGGTCTAACCGTTACATAATACACAATTTCTATTAAAGAGAAAATACTAAAACCCATAAATAATCCCAAAAGACCACCAGTATTAGCTGAAATTATACAACTGCAATACACATACAACATTTTCTGCTTACAATTAAACTTACACAGGAATTCCGTAAAGCCAAACATTTCCGATTTTGTAGTACTACGAAATATATTGGATGTATAATAAAAATGCATTATAGATAAATCACTTATTTTTTCAGTAATATTGAAAATTTCTGCTGGGAAATCATCGGAGCTTTTAAAATTGCCAGCAACCAAAGTGGAAGATGTTAAGGTAGTTTGATAATTCAATTCAAAACAACCCGGTAAACAACTATCACATGATGAACTGGTATTAGAAGATTCAATTTCGGATTGTACTTGATTGGTACAGTAATTATCTTTTGGACCACAGATGGGAACGTCTGGATTAAATCTTGGCAAATAGTAGAGCACACATGAACATCTGTCCATCAATATTTTAGCTTCACATTCTAATTCGCAATTTTTTCGAGAATAAGTACGATAGTATATCAAATCTCCCTCATCCGAAAATAAACATCTACGTACAGCTATTTTAATAGATCTAATGCTATTTACAGCATCTTGATATATTGGTTCTATGGGTATACGAGCTTCTCGTCCGGCGGTCATTAGAAATCCATAATTACTTATTTTAGGTAATTCAGCGGGATTGTGTACCAGAATCTACAAAATCAAATATGTAAGGATTTATTTTTACATGGTTTAGTTTTTTTTTTTTTTAAGATATCTTACCTTAAAACCAACACATTTTGTTTTACTACAATAATATTCATCGGCTGATACATTTAATATGACGGTTAAACCCATTCGACTTCCCGTTCCTCCAGAGACTCTTGGATAGTAGTGTGGAGGCAACTTTTTTGGATAACCGTTTTCTGGTGTCCAATCTATTGGAAAAAAATGATTTTCAGCAGCCGGTAATATAACATTATCTTCGCTGTAATAAGCAGAAAATAAATTATTATTCTCTACCACAATCAAGAGAACTATAATTGGTCGAGACCAACCATTAAATAGATCAATTTTGATCATATTTCAGGAAGCGTATACAATTCCCGGTAAAAAACTAATACATACTGATAAATAAAGCACATATCTAAAGAACTAATACTGATAAAAAAACACATATCTAATTTTGAGCTGATTTGGATCCAAATGTTAATAATTATTTAAAGTACGTTATATGCTTGAGGCTGGTAAGGGACCTAAGAAAACTCATAACCCTAAACGGTCTTTACCACAGATTAATTGTAAAAACCGATACCAACAGCCTCTTAATTGTTTTAAAGTAGATCTTTTAAGTTAAGTAGCTAAATTGTCCCTCACTATTCAAAATCACACCATCTGTTCATTGAGAATTCAATTTAAATGGAAACAACGACATCATTGATGTTATTGCAAAGACACCGTCAGACCTTCTTGACCGTTTTGAACGGTGGGGTTGTTTATCAGGGGAAAAATTATATAACCTCATTTAAAATATCCTATTCTCCTAGTAATGGTGATCCACGTTTATCGTTTTCCGATTTGAGCTTAATTTTCTTCCATTTGCAAATCGCTTCATTGAGTGCTTCAGCATATATCCCACCAGCAACTCGTTCTTGTATTTCTCTCATCGTCAAAGTTTTCTCAAAAAAACATGAAAAATGCAACCTTGTTCTGTTTTCGATAGGAAGAGTCACAGGCAATTAAAGAAGATAATAACGCTCTGCAATTATGTAATTTCTTTATCTAATTAGGTATTTTCCAAAAATAAATGTGTCCACAGCTCTTAAAGTTAAAAGCTTTAAAAAATATTCCACTAAAAATACGGTCAACTTTATAATCTATTATTTTAACCTGTATAAAGTAGTGTAACATAGCCATGCATTTCTCGATGCCTCAGACTACCTTACAAACTTTTCGATACTGCAATCTAGAGACACGTCTGCCAACGAAAGAGATTTCGAGTTCCATCTTAAATTATCTTATCCACGTAATAAAAAGTTACAGGGTGACATGGCGATTAACTTCATTAAACTTTCGTTGCGTATTTTTCCAACAATAAATATACAAATAAATAAAGGTGTAGATGGAGGTGGAAGATTTTTCAAAATAATGATAAATATTATTGTACATCTATGCTTGTATCACGGTAACAGTATTCCTGACGTCGAACTCGGCAAACTCTTGCCTGAGATAACACTCGAGCTTATAAAGACGGGATATCATAAATCAGATTAGAATTCTGGATATCTTGATAATCAACCATGGAGATACTGTTGGTGCTTACGTAATATGAGATTTGTGAAGGTTTCTTGGTAAGTACCAAGCTGCCCCGAAGCGACGTTTGCGAGTGGAGAGCTAGAAATTATACTTTCTGAAGTATAAAAAAGGCGGTATGAGTTTCCCTCGTTAGCGATTAGTTTTTAAAAAGTGCCTAGTTCATTCCAAACCTACTGAACCGACCCTGCGGTTTGGGACCTGTTCGAAGAAAACTAGACCAGTTCCCAAAATACATATCACGAGATAGGTGAATAAAGGACCAGTTCCTAAACTCCTTTTATGTGACCGGTTTAAAAGTCATGACATGTTTTTTTGCGTTGATTCTGTGATATGTCCTTTGGGGTTAGTTGTGTGACATATTCTCTTAGACCAGTCCTGTGACATGTCACATAGGTAAATTGACCCCTGTTAGAACAAACCCATGTTAAAGTGACCGGTCCTTTTTATATAAAAAAACCGGTCCCGTCACCTGTCCCTCTCCCGGTCACGTGACGTGTCCTGGGATAGGTTCTTTTCCTGCAGCGAGTAACTTCAAGACATTTATGGTGGTATCGTCTACAGTTAGAGCACTATAAGGATTTTCCTTGGATAATATTAATTCAATTTTAGAGAGAGCAAAGCAGATCGGCACAAAATTTCGACTGTCCGTATACTGAAGGGTGTCCCAAGACGAACGCAATTTTTAAATCTGGCAACATTCGAAGTGTCATTGTTTGACATTTGAACAATTGTTATTGTTTGCTAGTAGAAGATACGAAGTTAGTAAAAATGGAGCGCTACACGAATGAACAACGCATTCTCATTGTGAAATTGTTTTACCAAAATGGTGAAAGTTTTGCGGCTACAGTTCGCAAATTGCGATCAATTTGGGGTCACAATAATGCTCCAAAAGAGTCAACTGTAAAGAGATTAATGGATAAATTTGCCGAAACTGGGTCTGTTAGTGATGTAAAGACAACAACGCGCCATCGACCAGGTCGATCGACCGCAAATGTCGCTCAAACTCCATCCACCTCAATTCGACACCGAGCTCAGCAAATTGGTGTCTCCAAATCCACTTTGCAGCGAATTTTAATAAAGATTTGCATCTTCATGCATACAAAGTTCAATTGACTCAGGAACTGAAGCCATCTGACCATGGACAGCGAAGGGAGTTCGTTAATTGGGTATTGGAGAGACAACATGAAAATGCTGATTTTGCCGATAAAATCATCATCAGTGACGAGGCCCATTTTCATCTTGATGGCTTCGTCAATAGGCAGAATTGTCGCATTTGGGGTGAGGAAAATCCTCGAGTGATTCACGAGAAGCAAATGCATCCTCAACGTGTCACTGTGTGGTGTGGTTTTTGGGCTGGAGGAATCATTGGACCTTTTTTTTATGAAAATGAGGCAGGTCAAGCGCAAACAGTTAATGGTGTTCGGTATCGTGAAATGATAACCAGTTTTTTCTTGCCTAGAATTGAAGAAATGAATGTGGAGGGCATGTGGTTCCAACAAGACGCCACATATCATACAGCCAGAGAAACAATTCAATTGCTGCATCAGTCATTTCCCGGTCGTGTTATTTCGCGTTTTGGAGATCAGAATTGGCCGCCTAGATCGTGCGATTTAACACAATTAGATTTTTTTCTTTGGGGTTTTTTGAAGTCGATGGCTTACGCGAATAAGCCGACGACGACTCAAGCCTTAAAAGAGGAAATTGGACGCTGCATTAATGAAATACCGCAGCATTCATGCAAAACGGTCATTGAAAATTTCATTAAAAGATCGAGTGCATGCCAGCAAAGCCGCGGCGGCCATCTGCACGATATATTGTTCCATACATAACCTCATTCTGCCTACTTTACGATATAATAATAAGGTTCACGATTTTTTTTTAAATATCTGTGTTTTATTTAAAATTTAAAAATTGCGTTCTTCTTGGGACACCCTTGGATTAGTTTTTCCATTTAAGGTGTTAACAGTTTCCGCACACAAATAAACTGGCATCAGGAGAGCTAGTGAGCCTAAAGTTCACGTTTCGCTTGACTACGAAGTAACTCTATCACCATGGTTTATATCTCTGTTCCTTCCAGCGATATTATAAATAGATACTAAGTATAAGAATGATCTAAGACCTATCTTTATATTATTAAAGCAATGAGAAAAACCTTTACAACATCTTTGGCAGCCACTATACAGGCAAATAACCTTCTTAAATTATTTAAATTCAAAAGAAAGACCATAGAGGCCACGTAAAAATTCTTAAACAAGTCTGTATAATAAACCCAGTATTGGAACTCAGCAGGAACTAGAAAGTCCACATACCATCAAGATCGAAATGGGAAACGAACCCCTCATGGTTGTACTCCTCATGGGGACGAAAAGAAGTGGTACACTGGTGGATCCAAAATTTCTAACAGAATTGAATTTGGAGTACATGGACTCAGGTGCATACTCCATATTCCTCTAACTAAGCTTTCAACAATATTCTCGGCAGATCTAGATGCTCCCATCTTGTCTAATAGTTAAGCTGTAACTAAGGAACCCAATCTACAATCATAGAATAGTGCTGGAATGCCACAATGCTCTCAATGAGTTGGCTGAAAGCAACAAGGTAACATTAATATGTGTGCCAGAATACAGTGATCATAAAGGTAATGAAAATGCTGATGAGCAGAAAGGAATGGGTATAGAAGAGCCATTCATAGGCCCAAATCCTCAATATGTTTTTACTCAGAAGAATATTATTTAAAATAATTGCTCAAAAAAAGTTGTCGAAAGAATATTAAATTCAAAGACATTCCTATCACATAATCAAATAAACAGAGATGCTTAACAAGGTCTGCGACGCCTATGCTAATCACTCCGTTATTGCATCCGGAAGAAAATATAACGCGAACAAGACAAAACGTACATATAATGTATGAAGGAATATAAAAAAATGTAACATGCAAAAGTCCCTGCATTTTCATACCTGACATTTTTTTCCACATTTTGTAATTTGAAATTTTGCTATCCCAAATTGAAACGAGAAAAATAATTATTGTGGTTATCCACATTATGTTGTAATAAAAAATTATCAAAAAGATAAGAAAATTGTTGTAATTGAAAGTTATTTAAAGGGTGTCTTTTATAAACATGATCCTTAAAGATGCTGGTAGCGCATTAAATAATAAAACCACACGCCTATGAAAAGACCGACTTACCCAAGGAGTATTGAAAGGTGCAATTAGACTATGAGATCTAGTAGATCTAGTAAATCTAAAAAATATAGCTGAGATATACCTAATCGCGATACTGAAGTTTTTTACTACTCAACCCATTTTTATAATAAGCTGTACTGGAAGTAGAAAGACTGCGTTCACGGCTAAGCTTCGGTTCCTTTGCCGCAGCGACGAGGACTATGTTACGGTGCATAAATCAGTTGCCTCAGAAACTTTGCCTACGTGAAACTGATGTGAGTTCACATATTTAGAAATGCTTCTTAAAAATAATTTGATATAAAAAAAACCGGTTGTTTCGGGAAGATTTCATAAAATCTTTGATAGAAGAATCAATAGTAGAAAAAGTTTTAATGCGAGCATAAATTTTTTAGATTCTTTAAAATTATTAACTTTTCCCTACCTGTAGTTTCTCAATAAATATTTATAGTCCAACGCATTAAAAGTGCAGCAGAGACCATCATCAGTTAAAACAGTATTAAAAATTGTGGAACAGTTTTCAACTTGTGAACCAAAACTGCAATATAATAACATGTCATCACATGGTTGGGCTACCTAAAATTATACTTTTAAAGTCGACATTTTTTTTAAAATTTTTAGAAAAAGTTACACCTCAATTAATATGGCCTTAAAATATTTCCAAGTACCAACATAAGTCATGACTAAATCACTTGTACCCTGATCACATAAACTCATTAGCAATGAATAATTAGAGCTGGATCTAAAAAAAATGTATAACATTAAATTACACCATCCGACAAAGTTAAAATTTTGGTTGCACATATCAGATAAGCCAATTTATTCTGAAAGAAGAATTAAAAATAAAACACCATTTCTGAAAATTTCAATTTCCAAAGTACCATATTTTTAAACAAAGTGACAAAAATATTATAAAAATTTTTAAAACAAAGAAAAACTCTGCTATAAAAATATTAACTAAATATTAATTCGCGAATTGATCTGGAAATAGTAGAAGACTCAAGAATTTCATTTGTAGCTTTTCTTGGATTTGCTTATGGGTGCAAACTTCTGACGAACGGTGTTATATTATAGTTTTCACAAAAAAATTAATTTTCAAATACCTCTTTATATCTGAGACTTTACTCCTTTGAGCCTGATTTAAATTACAGATTGTTATGGCTGGAAAAGGCACGTCTGTACTTAAAGTTTGTTTTGCGCTGGTAGAGATAATTATAGGTGAAGCAGTCCATTTACCATAAACATTTGAAATGAAAAATCCCGACAGAATTACTACCAATACAAATGATAAGCCAAAGAAAACTCTGAAAATAAGTAATAAGTCTTAATATTGTATTTGAAAATCTAAATTAACAGAAGTTAAAATTTTAGTTTTAATCAAAACCTTTCAGGTATAGTTATCTTTTCTTCTGCAATATATTTTAAACCATGCAAAGTTGTATTTTGTAAATAATATTTAATATTTTTCTTAACGGTCTCCATAGTACAAACATTATCATCATCGCTTGGATAATCTGGAGGTTTATCATAATCTAGGGGTTGTATTCAAGCATAAGTAAAAATATCTTATATATTTTTTCTTATTTTCATATTACCACTATAATTTTTATTAGCAAATGCTGTTTTGTTAAATTTATTTAAATTTTTTTCCTTAGTTTTCCAATCCATTTCAATACCTTTTCACTTGATGTATGTTAGGCAATAAAGTTTCACTTTTAATTACTCAATTTCCTAGACTATTGAAATGTTCAAGCTTTTATATAGCAAAAATCTTTGTTGCTGATTTTAGATTGTGATAAATTCTAGCAAATATGAAATTATTGCAATTGTAATCAAAACCCATCAACATAATCATATTGACCTAACGCTTTTTAAATACATACTTAATAAATATGGATGGTAAATGACATTTGACATGCCAACTCAGTAAAAGAGAAAAACAGTTTATAATTTAATGGAAAATATCAGTTAGTAAAGGCTTTAGTTAGGAAATACAAGCAAGTTTCGGTTATTTGATTGGAATAATATATTAAAAAAAAGTTTAGAAAATTGTTTATTATTTGGTAAGTCAAAATCTAAAATATTATTATTTCGCTTAAGAAATGAAAAAAAAATATCCATTTTTATTGTAATATATTTTGAATACAATTATTTAAAAACTTTTATCAAATGAAAAAATAGAATCAAAGGCTCTAATCAACCACCCAGCAAAAATAAATGAAAGTGATTCTTAAGAAATCAAATTTTCATTGATTCCAAAGTATCATTTAGTTCTGATTTTCCCATTCTAAAGAAACAGAATTTCACAACTTACAAAAATGTAATTTTTAATGAAATTTAGCTCTTTTCAAATCGATGAAGGCTAACTTTTTTCAAAAATAATAAAATTGAAACGCGATTAATCTGGTGTTTCTGTGATTGGGATTGGCCAGCCAGATCTCCCGATTTTACTGTACCGGACTATTACCTCTGGAGATATTTAAAGTTGTTGGTCCCACAATTCAGAGGAGTTAAAAACAACATTCGAGCCGAAACTGACAACGTTTCACCACAAATGCTGCATCAGTTATGCAAAATTTAATCAAGAAAACTCAAATTTGCATTAACGCCGACGGCGACAATTATGTCCGACATAATTTTCCACAATTAATTCAAACAAAATTTATAAGGGCGAATAAACATAATAAGTAAAAATACAAAAGTTATAGTCAAAGAAAATCGGATGATGGTTTTTGCCCAACTCAGTAGTACTTGCAATAATACATTTTGTCAGGTTGCGTATGAGTGTTATTAATTCAAAACTGGTTAATAATAATCATACGCCAACTTTTACTATTTTTAAAACCCCGATTTTTAATGCTTACTACTATAGTAGTAGTAAAAATAAATGGAAGTGATTCTTAGGGAATTAATTTTTCATTGATTCCACATTATCGTTTAGTTCTGATTTTCCTCTTCAAAGGCAGTTCTTTTTTACAACTTCCAAAAATGTGATTTTTATTCAAATTTAACAGTTTTCAAATGTATGACGGGTAACTTATTTTAAAAACTACCAAAGTTAAATATTAATCTTAAATACAGGTTGGTTGAAAAGTTCCTGCGCTCACCAAGAGATGGCACTGCTAGCTCCAAACTTTTTTTTTCTCAAGTTGGTATAACTGTCCTGCGAACACATGCAAAGTTGCAAGTCATTATGTCAATTCTTTCTTTGTTTACAAGCCATTTGAAGTTGACGAGCATTGATTTTTTTTAATATAGAAAAAATTTAATATCGTGCAGTCATTAGATTCTTTGTTTTGCAGGGTTTAAAAACAAAGGAAATTTATGAACAATTGTTAGAAGTGTATAAGGAGTCCTCACCTTCAAAACGCACCGCGAATTTTGGGCTGGTGAATTTAAACGTGGTCGTACCAGCCTAAAAGACGATCCACGCGAAGGACGATCAAAAACTGCAACCACAGCCGAAATCATTGAGCAGGTATATAATATGGTTAGTGAAGATCCAAGTTTGACTAAGCGTGAAATTGCTAATGCCATAGGCATCTCAGACGAACGAGTACTCCATATTTTACATGAAGAATTACGTATGAAAAAACTGTTTGGAAAGTTAGTGCCGCACACATTAACAATTCAACAAAAACTGGATCGAAAACAAATTTCTCAGCGTAATTTGGAGCGTTTTAAGCCGAATAAAACCGACTTCTTGCGTCGTTTTATAACTATGGATGAGACTTGGATCTACCACCATGATCCTAAATTGAAACAAGAACGTTTACAGTGGACTGAAGCTGGTTGTTCAGCTCCAAAGCAGGTGAAGTCACAACGATCAGCAAAGAAGGTTATGGCATCAGTTTTTTGGAATGCAAAAGGAATTTTGTTGATTGATTATCTTCAGAAAGGTAAAACAATCAACTCTGAATATTATTGCAGCCTTTTCGATCAGCTGGATGAAAAAATTCGTGAGAAAAGACTTGGTTTAAAGAAGAAAAAATCATTTTTCATCAAGACAATGCACCTGCTCACAAAAGTGTTTTGACGATGGCTAAATTAAAGTACGAATTGCTTGAACATCCTCCGTATTCACCAGATTTGGCTCCCAGTTACTACTATCTCTTCAGAAATCTCAAACAATTCCTTTGTTGAAAGCATTTTTCGTCGAATGAAAAGGCCATAGCAGCCGTAGACGGTTATTTGGCAGAGCTTGCGGAAAGCCATTATAAGGATGGGATAAAATTATTGGAAGATCATTGGAACAAGTGTATTGAGCTTCTAGGAGATTAAATTGAATAAAAAAATATATTTCGTAACGAAAACAGTATTCTTTCATTTCGAGCGCAGGAACTTTTCAACCAACCTGTATATCTATTTAAATTTAACATTTATAACTATGATTTAAGTTTAAATGATTTATTTCAATTTTAAATTCTTAAAATCGTAAAATTTCTTAAAATTGCAAGAATTTCGAATAAAATAATTTAATAAAAAAAGGCCCGGTTACTAAATTTCCCGTTATAATTTAATCAACAGTCAAACTCAAACTTAATATGGGAAACAACAAAAAATGTGTCAGTTAAATTTCCAGGTAGAGGCTAATGGGAGATTGTGAAAATTACGCTTATAGACTAAACAACATCTTTGTGAAACACATGGAAGATGTCGAAAACGTGAAACATGTGCTTACATTGGCAACATCTTTCATCTGTTATTTATGCAGCTGTCAAAAAAATAAATAAAAGATAAAGACGTATAATTTTTGTTAAAAATAAAAAATGGATTTAAAGAAAGCATTAATCATTGGAGTAGTTGTTGCTTTGCAAAAACAAACCTGAATTTTAATGCAGTACATTAAAATATTAAAGGCCATTCTGGAAGATGATGATGAAGAAGAATTTTCGGTAGACATAAGTATGAATTTCTTACATGTGCCGCTGATTTTCCTTTGTTGAATACTTTTTTTTTTTTTGTTTATTTTCTGCAATGTCAGTTTGCTAGTGAAGGCACAAAGGAAATCGATTTTTTTCATTTTTTTAGTGATGACACTTAAAATAACGAAAGATGTAAGATGGAACAAAATGAGAAAGGATCATCTTTTGTAGATGTAGAAAAATGTAGAATATTTGGCCTGTATTATTCTTTATGGCAAATTGATGAAAGATGTAAGATGTAGCTCAGTGGATAAAGGCTATTAGGCCCGTTAAAATTTAAATAAAAAATTTAAAATTTATTTGGGAATATCAAAAGATCTCATTTTTCACTAATCCATAAGAAGGGTTTTAGATGCAATGAAAAAGGATCATAAAATAAAATTTCCACCCTATGACACCCCTATGTAAAAATCATTGGTTTCTATTCATACTTTCACAACATCGAAATCAAAATCATTGCTTCTTTTTCTCTTATTTTGCTACTTTTTTTTGCTGGGTATAGTAACATTAAAATAATTTAAATAACACTAGTTTACAGCCAATTTGCTTACTGCCAAGATTAATTAAAAAAAAATATTTCACTAATGGGGATTAACTATTTAAAATCCCGGATCTTAGTGCTTAAACACTAAAAATCGGAATCCCTGAAGAACTCAACATTTTTTGATCTCCAAATTTTTCGGAAACCCAATTTTTTTCCATTTCGGGACTATTTTTTATGTGTATCAATACTCAGGGGTTGCCCTCTATAAATGCAGTGCATTGTGCTGATATTAGGAAAATAGGTTGTTAGGAGTAGGAAAGAGGGAGTAATGTTTTTGGATATTAGACTTGAATTTCCCTACTATATTATAGTTGTCAGGGAAGACCTCTGCGGGAAGTTTATTCCACATACGACTAGTCCGACAAATGACCACTAGGCAATCGACCACAAAGGGATGGGCTCCACTTGACAAGCGAGTATTCCAGACGAAAATCCGGGCCCAAGGGATAAGTTCACTTATCTCAGCAGAACACATCCCATAATAGTATCGATAGAACAGTGTCACACATCCCTCATTGCGTCGATGCTTCAATGAATCAATAGAACTAGATATCCTACTGTCACTGGTAAGCCCTTCTTTGAACACGGTCCAAAAGTTCAAAAATAGACATTGAATCACCTGCCCATATATGGGGGTTATGCTCCAATTTTGGCCGGATATAAATGGTACAGATAGGTAGAAGATCGGAAGGAGTGAAGTATTTCTTGCACAGTTTTAAAAAATCTAAACGCTTGAAAGCTTCTTTCGACACTTCAAAAACATGTTTATTTCAACGGATATTACACTGGATTCTCACTTGCAGAACATCAACAGTTTCCGATTTCTCAACATCGATACCCTCCAATTGAACAGATGGCGCTGGAGAATCCACAACGCTATGCGTCATCATTGAGTCTTATGTGCATTAAAATCCACATTATTTGTACGACTCCACTCTGAAACTAACAAGAGTTCCCGATTAAGTGTATCATTCATAAGTTGCCTCCTGACTCCGACCACTAAGAGGCTTCGCCTGCGATCGAAGGAAAATTAATGACAAATGTTACTGTTATCAAAAGAGCAAAAGAGTAGATAAGCTTGGAAGTTAAACCAAAAAGAAGCAGAAAGAACCGAATCTTGTAAAAATTTCAAAATTGCAATAAATTATAGATTGATCGGATTTAATTTAAAAAATCATTTAGGACTAGCAAAAAAATCAAAGTCTAGCATGCCGACTGTAAGATACCTTACACCAAGAAGAATTTGGGTAAAATTTGGGAAGGCTTTTGATCCTCTTTTATGAACATTGTGGAAAATATGGAAATAAACCTGAACCGAATTGCCGAAAAAGTTTATTTTAGCAAATACTAGGAAGGTAAATTTATATTAGGGAACAAATTTTGGACACGTGATTTATGGTGCCATAAAACATTCACTTAAAACTCAACGATTTATATTTCTTAACAATATTTTAAAACAATTCAAAAAGGACCTTGATGTGGTAAGTAGGTCTGAATGTGAACCAAATATAGCCAAATTATACAGGGTTCGTCATTGGCCCAATAAAAACTTATGTACTAAATTTTGTGAAAACATCTTAATATGTGCGACCGATTTTTTGAGTACAAGGTGTACATATACCAGTGAACTGACATTTAAGTTTATTAGATTCTGAAAGTAATTATGATATCCACGGTGGATCCAAAACATTTACCCGATGTTGTTTATAAAATTAAAAGACAAAATTTAATTATTTTTTAATGTATATTTGGACCTTAAAATTATTTCTATTAAGTTTTGATATAAAATCGGTCAAGTGGGCGCCGCCATTGCTGATGACGATTTTTTCCCTTTTCACCGATTTTTCCATCGTTCTGGAGAGGACATCGGACGTGAGAGCTTCTTAGAGCATATGGCTTGTTCATATAGACCCGTCACTTCAAAAAGCCCCAAAGAAAAAGTGTGAATCGGTTAAAAAAGACATTCAGCTACACGGAAACGCATCCTTTAAAATGTCTATTGTGGCACGAGCTGTGTGTGTAAGCGCGCCGTCCTGTTGGAGCCACATGCCCTCTAGTCTTAATTTAGCAGTTTGTGGCAATAAATATTCGTTTATTACCAGTCACAGTGACCGTATTACCCACGGCGTGCTCGAAAAAATAAGGCCCAATGACATCTCCGTCGTAAATGGTCAATAATTCGTGGATTCTTAGTGCTCAGAAGCGAAAATTTTAATTTATTTGCTTACGTAACCATTAATGATAAAATTTGACTGAAAATACTGTACATTTTGGGCCACCTTATACTAAAAGGTGGGTTTAAGACTGATATTTCTGATAGTTACAAATATCATCACAGACTTATATTACCCTGACCACCTGGTTGTAAATATTTACTTTTTAATTCGACTGGTGTTTTTAAAAATTGAATATCGCGGATTTAATATGGCGGATAAATTTTGTAAAAACCAACGTATTCTTTTAAAAGTTTACAATCAAGGATTTTTGGTGTTGGTTAATAAGAATCTGAAGTGAGATTATTAAAATTAAAAACCGGTTCAAATCCAAAAAATCGGAAGTCAGCTTGTTGCGCATTCTCATATGAGTCGAATTTTACTCGCTATTTTTCCCGGGCTTGTGGCCTATGGCAAGTCTCAAACCAGCTAAGTTTAAGTACCCTGCGCGAAAAAGAGCTATACCAGGACACGTTACGTGAACGGTTCATTGTGATAGGGACCAGTGACGGGACAGGTTTTTTAATATGAAAAGGACCGGTCACATTATCATGGGCTTGTTCTAGGAGAGGGTCAATTGCCCTTTGCAACATGTCCCAGGACTGCTGTAAAAGAATGTGTCATTACAGAATCAACACAAAAGACCATGTCATGACTTTTAAGCCGGTCCCGTGGTAGGTACTTTAGGAGCCGGTCCTCTTTTCACCTACCTCGTGACAGGTATTTTTCTCGTATCACGGGACAGGTCCCAATTCCCAACTGACCCCTTTTTCCCCGCAGGGTATGTATTTATACATGATTTTTAAAATTTAAAACCGATAACTTAAAAAAAAATTACACAAATTATCAACAGAGCACAATTCTTAATTTTTTTTTATATTTGTAATAATATATAAGGTATACTTTGTCAACTGGGCTACCCTTTTCTGCAAAATTGGTGCTGATTTGAAGTGTCGGTTTTAATTTTTAAAATAAACAAAAACTAGTAGATATCTTAATACTGTTTTTTGTAGGACTAGACGTTAGGTATCTAAGTACTGGTAGATACCTATAAAATTTAAAATGTAGAAGTTTTCTATACAACTCGATTTCGGATCCATTTCAGTCAGACTTCTTTCACCTTCTAAAACAGTGTGCTTCACCAACTAAAATTTTATTTATTTTATACTTTTTTAACATATAATCCAAATGCCATACTCTTTGTTTAGCTTAACCAAAAAAATAAATGTTTTCAATTGGTAGTAGCAATAATAAGCAATACTAAACTTTATTAGTTATTTAAATAAACAATAGAGTAAGTGCTGGTAATGTGATATATCTTTTATAATTATGACATGATATATTAAAAAAATTATTTTTGACTTTATTCCTGTACATGTTCTCTTGAAATTTCAAAGCAAATGGTTTCAAATAAGTATTTTCAATTTTGTTAATCTATTAACCGATTCCTCGATTAATCGCCTCCATTTCAGTTATTGTCGAAACACATAATTTAAAACCAAAATAATAGGGTGTCTGCACTTAAAATATTTTGTAAATTCAAACAACAGCAAATTTAATTTAATAAAAACGAATTTTCATTTAAAACCCGATCTATTTAATTTTCAAATATTATTAAAGCAACTGAAAAATCGGTAAAAACAAATGATTATTCAGTTAAAAATAAATGTTTGAATTTAACCTACCGATTCGTAAAAATAAATGATAATTTTTTGAATAACGCTCCTAGACGAGAACAAAGAATTCTCATTGAGTTTGTAATTTAATCTAACAGATATCTCTAGAAATTCTTAAAATGTCGTCTACTGTTGATTTCTTATTATGCTTTTTCATTGTATCTAAGTCGGTTCTTATGGTTTAGTGAAATATGAGATCTTTTCATGTTCCCAAATAAATTTTTAATTTTTTTCTTTATTTATTTTTAAACTAATTTTTTGTACTTACTGTGTTTAAATTTTCCAGTATAAATTACGTTCATCATAACTCCTTTGTTTTATGTTTTAAAAAATTTAAACAAATTACACTTTTTTTAGTTTTTTAATTAAAAAATTATGAAAAATAAAAAAATGTCAAAATATAAAAAATTACTAGAGCGAAAACATTTTCAAAATAGTAAACAAACAGAAAAAAGTAAAATTTCCCCATCAATTATTTACCGGAAAATTATATGTTTGAAATTGATACATATCACTTAAACCTGATAACTTCAAAGTAAAAAGTAGGAATCCAATCAACAGGTTGCAGAAGAACATATATTGCATTAGCATAGGTTCTTATTTATCATCTACAACCAATTGTTTTTATATGGAGTTTGTCCCATAAGCAATATGTTGATTTTATCCAAACTAGAACAGGTTGTTCTACAACCAGTTAAAGAATTGGCTCTGAGACAGTTAATGCTTACATTTTGACTCCCGGAACCTGTTTCAAAATAGATTCAAAGGTAAGCTGTTCTAACAAAAATTACTGGGTTGTTTTTAAATAACCAAAGCTTGGTACTTAACCAAAGTTATGAATATCAAGTTTATATGAAAATATCTGTAGCTAACCTTGACTGTTACCCGCCATATATTTTCAAAGAGTTAAATTTTATTTAAAACCACATTTTTGGAAGTTGTGAAAGAGAACAGTTTTAGAAAGAAAAATCAGAACTAAATGATATTTTGGAATCATTGAAAAATTGCTTCCTTAAGAATTAATTCCATTTATTTTTGCTGGGTATTAAATAAAATGCTAAAAGAAAGTTGTGAACGATTTCATCTTCTTTATCACAATCCAAATTTTAGCAAAATCTGAATTCCCACTTTTAAGAATTCTGTTGTTAATGGATATTAACAATGCATTCCCAACAAAACTTTGGTAATGGGTGCGATATTTTCATGCGCTACCTTGTAATGATAGCTCGTTACCTTATTCATTATTTGCAAGCATAAAGTAATAAGTTACTCATTATTGATTACGTAATATATGAATTATAAATGTAAAGTAATAATTGAAATATTTTTGAAAATCTATTTTTAGATACATTACTTTGTGTTCTTTTGTAAGCAAAAGGGTAATGTATGTTTGTTTTGATAACACTAGCAAAAAAATGAAGCGCAACAATTCATTTAAGTTTAAAGCAATCAAATGCTATATGCGTCGATAGCTCAGTGGGTAGAGTTCTTGGCTGGCAACCAGAGTTCTCTGGTTCGATTCCCATCTTGACCACATTATTTTTAATTACAAATAATTTAAATAAAATATTTGTAATAATTTTTTTTAATAAAAATTCCTCTTTTTTTAAAACGACTTTTCCCGAAGAGCTTTTTCATCTATATTTCAAATATTTGAAATATACGCCAACCCCAAACCATATGGGTACCAAAAGTTTTATTCCTCTAGCGCAAAAATAAGTCTGAATTTCTCAAATATAAACTTTAATATACAAGCTTTAATATACATAAACACCAAATGTACAAAACCTGCAACTTGTCAATATGGAAAATATAAAATTTGAAGACCAGAAATATTTTGAAAAACTAAAAAAAAACAAAAAAAAGGAATTCCAAAATACCCGCACTTACTTCATTTTTATTTACTTTAATCAATAATATAAATATTTTTGATACACATTTTGCGATACCTTTGAAAATATTATAACTTTTCACTTAATATAATTAAACTATAAATTTCTTTATTTTATAAAGTGCTACTTTCTTAATATATATTTGTTATAGTGTTTTGTACTTTATTTGTGGTTTTCTATGGGTTTAAAATGGTTTTGATTATGAAATTGTGTTAAAAATTAAGAAATTTTTTCCAAAAGTTTTTAAAAATTAATAAAAATTATAATGGCTTAAAATTAAAAGAAATTTTGACAACAAATACAAATGAATTTTGCCAAGATACAACATTGCATGGTTTAAAATATTTGGCGGATAGAAAGTTGAGACCAATTGAAAGGTAAAAAACTTAAACAAATTTTATTGACTTAATTTTAAATTATCACTATGTGTTTAATATCGAGTAAGCTAACCGTTCCTTAAATTTTGTAAAAAAAAGAGTTGAGAGCAAAATTAACGAAAAAATAAAAGAAGTATTTTGTTTGATGGTTAAGCAAAAATAAACTTTAATGTAAAAGTCTTCCATAATGACATACGTCTGTCACTAGACGTTGACAAAAAATCGTTGATACTATTTTCATATCTTTTTCAGATGTTTCTTTGGCATATCTTTTATAACAGTTTTGTGCATTGCCATTTATTTAATTATACGAGTTTACGATAAATGGTCAACTTCACCTGTTATTGTTGGTATCAATCCAGAACCAACGTTAATTACTAATGAACCATTTCCAGCAGTAACTATATGTAATTTAAATCAAGCTCTTAACACCAAAGTATCCAAATTTTCCAGGTTAGTTATAAAAATTATAGATGGATAAACCAAGTGAATATTTGAAATTTTTAACATTTAAGAAATTCACCGGAATATGAAATGTTGCAATTATTATGTAAACGTGAAGTTAATGCTACCGTTGTGCAGTCAATAATAAATTGGAATAATTTGGAAAGTTTCATAATAAACGTAAGATATAATTTAAAACATTTTTAAAGAAATTTTTCATTACAAAAATTTTTCATTAGATTTAAAAAAAGATTTCTCTAAACCCAAATGTACTAAATTTTATACATTAATTAATATACTGATTGATGATTTTATTACCATTACATTGATAATAATGGTAATGAAATAAATTTCATTACCATTGTTTGAAGTAATGGTAATGATTTACGGATCTGATTTCATTGATCAATGACAATGTTTTTGGATTTCATTACCATTACTAATGTATTAATTAAAAGAAACCATAAGCATTATTAACCGTCATTTTATGTTTTAATATTTATGTTAATATTCATTTATGCGGGTTAATCTCTTTTTTATTTATTTTTTTTTTTTGTGTTATTATTTTCTGTATAAAAAGCTTCTTTGATAATTTTCAAATCGTATAAACTTTTTTGTAAACAAATGATTTTTTAATCAATTATAATTAGTTTTTTTATGCATTTGTGCTATTTCATTACCATAAGTAATGAAATGGTAATGCATTTTTTTTTTTTTTGGTTGCATTAGTGTAATGAAATTTCAATGGTAATGAAAAATTCCCAAATATGGCTAAGAAACATATTCCAGTTGATATTTTGGGAGGTAGAAACAGTTTCAAAAGTTTTTCGGAACTTTTTTGTTGAAAAGGTTTTTTGTATTTCGTACCGAATTATGAAGAAACCCAAAAAATTAAAAAACGAGGTTATTTATTACCTTAATTTTTATCCTCTAAACATGAAATATGAGGCAAATCCCGATTTCATACGAATCGGAGTAAACCGCGTCTCCCAGAATTTACGCACCATTGGTAGTTGCCACCCTTTATCGAGTTAAGTGCTACCAACCAAAAGAAAAAATCAGTTTGACAGCTTAGAGTTCAAGGTTAGCAAAAATGGAGCATTACTCGATATAACAGCGCATTTTCATTGTTGAACAATGTGTCAGAATTATTCCTTTATATCGTGTGATTTAACACCATTTGACTACTTTTTATTGGATTATTTGAAGCCACTGGTCTATGCTAACAATCCCACAACCTTCCTTTCATTTAAGGTGTAAATTCCACGCTGCATCAACGTGGACGCCATTTGCCAGATGTGCAATTCCATACCTGCACAGAGCAAACATATTCATTGTGGCAACCGAATTTCTTGTCAACTGAATAGTTTAATAGTGCAACAACCGTTTTATTTGGTATATTCCTGATCCACTTGAAAATTATGGTTTTATTAGAAATTCTATTGTATTAACCGAATTTTAGAAAAAATTGTGTTTTTATTTAATTCAAATCTTGCGTGAATTTTGGGACAACCTTTATAATATCAGAGAATACTTACTTAGTAGAGAAGCTAGACTTCAATTTTCTTGCACAAAAAAAAAACATTTAACGCAAACAAAATTATGTTGATTGTCAGGGGAAATATGTTTAAATATGAAACTTAAAATTAGTTGAAAAATTCGTAATTTATTGGAAGCTCGAATTAATAATGAACGTTTTTTTTCTCGAAATTTACGGATTTATTTCGCAAAATAATTCAATGCATTGCCCACAACCTTTTCCCATATTTCTAACAATATTCCGATACCAACTCGGAAGAACGACTCGTCTTTTGAGACAATTCAATCATTGAACCATATTTTGCATTGTTCATCATGTTTCATTGATCGCAACAAGTAGTAGTTGGAAGCAGCGATGTCTGGAAAATACGGTGGTTGGGGTAGGACTTCCCATTTCAGCGTTTACAAGTATGCAAGATGTGGCCGAGCTGTTCTGCCAGAAAATCACTATGTTGTGCCTTTCTTCTTATTCCGGCCGTTTCTGCTTCAGTACGCGGCTCAAACGTATGAGTTGAGTGCAATAGGGTTTCTGCATGATCTTTTCATTCAGTTTAAGCAGCTCGTAGTATGTAGATCCCGTTGCGCTGGTCCCACCAAAAACAGATCATTAACATCATCTCATAAATATTCGGCTATGCGAAGAATGCTGATGGCTGTCCGAGCAAAACCCATGAGTTTTTTCACATGGGTTTGTTGTAATAGATCCACTTTTCATCGCCAGTCACAATGCTATGCAAAACCCCCTTTCTTTATTGTCGTTCGGGGAGCGAAAAGCCACCTTTCGATATCGCGCAGCTTCAATTCGTATGATACCCAGATTGTTTGCTTTTGAATTAATCTCATGTCTTTTAGACGTTTGCTGACTGTCGATTCATGCACTCTCAATGATTTTGACAACTTGTGAAGTGTTTGGCATTCCTCCACTTAGAAAATAATTCTAATTCTTAGTCGTTAAACTTTTTTTTGATGACCCGGTCGTTTCTTGTATTCGAGCTCAAAGTCAGCACTTTTGAAACGATCAAACCACCAGCGACACGATTGTAAACTTCCGCAAAGATTCGATGACCCTCGGCTCTCTTCATATTAAAGTAATGTATAAGAACTCCCCGCAAAAACATTTTATCTGGTATGAAATTCGGCATGTTCGAAGAAATATTTAGTGTTGTTGTTTACGTTTTAACCAAATGACACAAGCTGCCAAAGACGCTCATTCACAATAGTTTTTAGTGGAAATACATTGGAAACTAGAATATTGGTCCATATACAAAAGACTGACGATGCTTTTTTATTCTAAAATGTTTCCATCGATGCCGACGAATGCGATTGCCCAACGAATGGTGTGTTATTCATATACTCCTGCCCAAATTGATGAACATATATAAAAAAGATGTTTGAGCGAGAAGAAGAAGGATAGTGATCATAATAAAAAATATGTGCGTGTGTATTAAAGTGGGCGGTAGTTGAAAAATTATCGACTCTGGTGTGCACTTTTGCGCTCAATGTTTTGAAATTTTTAACAAAAAATGATCTTGTGACTTTGCTAATACTGAATACGAAAGCATTTTTGAAATCGCATAAATGATTTTGAGAAAAATGATAAACTTTTAGGAATTACAAAAACAAAAACAACTTAAAAAGAGTTCTTTAAGGTGGTTATATTCTAAAATACTTTTTATAAAAATTATTTTTGTAACAAAGAAAATTTTAATTGAAAGTTTGCATTACCTCACCCATGCATTTTATGAAATATCTTTCTTTGTTGCTTTTTTAATTATTGAAAATGTAATTTAGATATAAGAGATGTGCCATTATAGATGTACAAATTAATTTTTATTTAAAAATGTTCTTTTTGAATATTTAACAAAATAGATTTCACAATCTTGTGGAGATATGTTGGTTGATTGTCGTTTTGGTGGCATCGATTATAATTGCAATGATTTATTTTATCCTTTAGTCACAGACGAAGGATTTTGTTGTGTTTTCAATATGTTACATCCGAAATTTATGTATGCTTCTCAGTAAGTATAAAATGTACATGTTTAAAAAAATAACACTTATCACTAAAACAAATTCTCTCTGTACTAATTAGCATTCCCATATCGTTTCGTCAAATTTTCAATTTGACTAAACATCATCCGGTTGATTGGTTTTCGGAAAAAGGTTATCCAGATAAGTTACCATTACATTTCTCCCCTCTTAAGGTCCAGGGAGTTGGAGAATCTCTAGGATTGTCCGTTACATTAGATGTCCAAAAAGATAGTTACTATTGCTCATCATCCAGCAGTGTGGGTTTTAAATTTGCCATACATAGTCCTAATGAATCGCCGAATGTACGAGAGACCGGTGTATTTGTAGAACCCGGTAAAGAAACTAAATTACGTATACAACCCGAGAAAACTGAATCGGAACTACATTTACGTTCGGTTAAAAAGAAATTTCGTCATTGTTTATTTCATAATGAAGCACTATTGAAATTTTTCACTCATTATACACAGCGTAATTGTGAAATGGAATGTATAGCCGAAATGTCTCAGAAATATTGTGGATGTGTTGGTTTTTATATGCCAAAAATTCATGAAAATAGTACAGTGTGCAGCATAAATGATATACAGTGTGAGAAGAAAGTACGTCTACGTATGGATTCAAATATTAAATCATGTCTAGATGATTGCCTACCAAGTTGCTTTGATTTAAATTTTCACATAGATTCATTTTCTACCACAATTTCCCATATCGGCTTTGATATAAGTAATCGAAATATCCAAAATATGAATCGTCATTATGTGGAGGAAAATGTAGCTATTGTTCATATGTATTTTAAGGAACATTCATTTAGAAGTTATATTCAAACAGAATTTATTGGAATATCCGATTTTCTATGTAAGTAGTATGAAGGACACAGTTCCTTAAAAATCCATTTCTGAACCATCTCTTATTTTTTGTAACATCACATAAATATCAATTTCTTTTTTCTTTCAGTCAATATTGGTGGTGTAATGGGCCTCTTTTTGGGTTTCAGTTTTCTTTCTATTGCCGAATTAATCTACTATGCCATTATACGTCCCTGTCGTTCAATACAACAGCATAAAAAATCTACAGATATTTATCAAAATTTAGAAAGTGGCTTATACCGTCGACCTTCAACTTCTCAATCCAAAAAATTACGTAAACTATGTAAAAAGCATCATAGTCATTTGTTTTCACCATCAAAGGTTTTCAACTGTCAATCTAAACTATTTGATCGAAAGATGCCGTTACCATATTTAATTACTAATGATCATGAAAAACGTTTAGAGAATAATAATTATTACTAATTCGAATAATAATTTGTTAACAAATAACGTTAAGTAATTAACTGTAGTTACACTAAGAAAAATATGTCGGCAATATTAAAGTTAAAAAAAATGTATACTGCAATGGCATTTAAAATTAACTGATATTGCAGCTCTTTAACTGCAAGAACCGTTAGTTATATTTGAAATGAAATTTCAGTGTAATTTTTTGAGTGTATAATTGCTCTATTTATAAAAAAACATCTGTGTTTTGGGAATAAAGTTTACGTGTGCAGCTATTCGATTTTAGCGAATTGTTAAGAGCATGCGTGGCCGGTTGAATCACGTAGTTACTGAACATATTGGGTATACAAGTTAATAATGTCGATATAGACAACAGATGGCATAACTGTCACATATGGTTTGTGTCAATAATAACAAATATAGTATTTTGGAGGGTAAACATCTGTCATTATAATTCAGTATTCGATAGAAGCCAAAGTGTAAAAACACACATTTTTTTCAATCGCTATAATAATGTCAAATTTTGTGCCTAAAATGATGTTTTGCGGTGATAACCTTCTTCATTTGAATAAATCGGCTGCTGAAAGTTATCGATTGTTGGTAGAATCTTGCGGTCAACATGCACCAACTCAAAAAACCTGTGAACGATGGTTTGCGCGATTCAATAGTGGTGACAGAAGACAAGGAGAGGCCTGGTCAGCAGAAAAATTTTGAAAATAAGGAATTGGAAGCATTAATCGACAAAGAATGTTGTCAAATGCAAGAAGAACTAGCATTATCATTTAGAGTCACACAAAAAGCCATTTGCCTACGTTTAAGAGCATTTGGAATCCATTCAAAAGCAAGGAGATTGGATCCCATATGAATTGAAGCCGAGAGATGTTGAAAGGCGATTTTGCATGTCGGAATGCTTGCTTGAACGCTATAAAAAGGTGTAATTTTTGCATCGTATTGTTACAAGTGATGGAAACTGGGTACATTACGATAACCCCAAGCGCAAAAAGTCATATGTAAAGTCCGTCCAACCAGCCAAATCAACACCGAAGCCGAATATCCATGGCGCCAAGGTAATGCTCTGTATTTGGTGGGATCAGAAGGGTGTTTTGTATTATGAGCTGTTTAAATTGGGTCAGATGATCACAGAGGACCTGTACCGAACACAATTAATTCATTTGAAGAGAGCAATCAACGAAAAACGACCAGAATATTCGACCATCATGACATCGCTCGGCCTCACGTTGCAAGACCGATCAAAAACTATTTGGAAAACAGTGGATGGAAAGTTTTGGCTCACCCGCCTTATGAATAAGCGTCTTTGGCAGCTTGTGTCATTTGTTTGAAAAGGAAACCACAATAATAAATATCGCCTCAAACTTGTCGAATGTCGTACCAGATAGATTGTTTTTTGCGAAGAGCTTTTCTTCATTACTTAAATATGGAGAAAAGTGCCACCGAGGGTAATCGAATCTTAGTGGAAGCTTACGGCGAGCATACTCTATCTAAACAATCGTGTCGGAGGTGGTTTGATTGTCTTAAATGTGAGAATTTTGAGCTCGAAGAAAAGGGTCAAACCGGTAGATTGTCATAGGTTTCAGGGGCTGTCATTGTGAGTGGATGAGTCTGCAAACAGCAAACGCTTAAGAGTATTGGAATTGATGCAAGAGCAAGGAAACTGGGTGTCATACAAGATGAAGCTCCTGAAACGTCAAAATAGAAAAATGTTTTGCATTGCATTTGTAGTAAGCATAAAAAGTCATAGGTTTTGCACGGGCAGCTATCAACATCCTTCGCAAAACCGAATTTTTATGCCATGAACCTTATGCTCTATATTTAGTGGGACCATTGCGGCGTGATCTTCTACGAGCTACTCAAATTGAATGAAAAGATCACAGGGGAACGCTATTGCACTCAACTCATGCGTTTGAGCTGCGCACTGAAGAAAAAACGGCCGGAAAACGAAGAAGGGCACGACAAAATGACTTTGTTGCATGAAATGCCCTATGATTGAATTGCCTTAAAAGACGAGACGTTCTTCCGAACAAATACGCAAAAATTGCCAGAAAGATGGTAAAAAGTTGTGGCCAGCGATGGACGATACTTTGATTAATATACTTGTAACTATTTTTCCGCAATAAAGGCATAAATTCAAAGAAAATGCTCATTATTAACTTAAGGTACCAATATAAAAATTATATAAAAAATATAAAAATTTTAATTTTAACACATGTTCGCTTGAGAACATCTTTTACTATCGATTCTCTTATCAATGAATTTTGTTTAAAATTCTGCTAAAACCAACAGATTTTTTTATTCAAATCCACGAAAAAGTTCTTCAAAGGAACTAGTTCAATAAAATCGATTCTATTATAACCAGTTTTAGAATAGATCAGCTTGATAACCGGTTGCAAGGCTGGTTTTAAAATTATTAGGTTGCAAAATTCCAACTCTAAGTGAAAATACTCGGTTAGTGTAGTCAACGCACTTCCCATGTAAAAATCGAAATATATATGAACATACATGATCATACATGGGCTTGTATATGATCATACATGGGCATACATGGTCATATACGTCCATACATGATCTCATATATGACCATATATCTTCGGATCCGAAATTTGAGGGTATATGGTGATATATGTGCATATATTATCATACATGCTCATATATTATTCATGTATGCTCTTATATGATCATATACGTCCATATACCCTCAAATTTCAGATCCGAAGATATATGATCATATATGAGATCATGTATGGTCATATGTTGAACAATATATGGACGTATATGACCATGTATGCCCATGCATGATCATATACAGGCCCATGTATGATCATGTATGCTAATATATATTTCGATTTTTACATGGGTTTGTAAAATTTTATGTTATCGCTTAATGACATTTATTGTATTTACGAATTAAAAAAAATACGATGTTACTTTAAAAATCGGTGTTGTGTTTAGCCATCGGCAATACAATTTTGATTAGGAATCTGAAACCATAAGAGAACATTTTTTCAAAAACGGCTTAAATATGGCCTACATAGTTTTTCTTAATGCATCTTATTGAAATATTTCTTATAGTTAAAGGGGAATTTAGGTTGTTAATATCAAATATAAATTAGATTTTTTAAAAAATAAAAAAGTCAGGTTTAATATAGTCAAAAATTATTTCAGTACAAAAAATTGCCATATTAAATCTGTCATTTTGAATTTTTTGTTTTAAATCTTATTAATGTTCCATAAAAGTTGATATATTTATACAATCCACTGAATGTTAAATTTGCGTCCGGAAATATTTAATCTAATGCATTTTCAGCTGCTTTATACGAATCCAGAGCTCTAAAATCAGTTATAATAAAAAGTTATTTATAGAATATAATAAATATGCATATGTTTCACCTTATATCTTCTTGTTGCATTTTTAAAGCTTTAGCAGCACAATATGGTCTCACTGTTATATAAAAAACAATTTCGATTAAAGAGAACAAGCTAAAACCCATAAATAAACCCAATAGACCACCAGTATTAGCTGAAATTATTGAATAAATATAAAATTAAAAAAGAACAAAAATTATTTATTTAAACAATCACGTCTTTTCAGAACGAATTTTTACCCAAAAGCAGAAACATCAGAAAAGTGTTACCTAATTAGATATTTCTCAAGTTTTCTCAAAAACGAAATCCGACTTTATAATTGCTCTATTGCATCGGGTTATTGAGATATACTCGTCTAAGTTCAAAACTCAACACTTCACACGATATTGGGAAATTGGTAATTTTTCAAAATCTATAGGATCCAAAGAATTTTGCAATGCTGAGGTCAAATCTGGCGCTATATTTACTCCATAACATCTGACGAGTGACGTTCTCTCTAATTATCTCTGTTTTTATAAAACGAATGTAATATTCCTCCATAGGAATTGTATGTTGTTGTTAGAACATCGGTTGGTCGTTTACTATTGTATTTTATTATACATTCCCGATGTTCAAAACTGTAATCAGTGTGCTACACTAGAGCTTTTAAAACACCAACAAAATAAGAAAGAAACGCCAAAGAAAACTTATATGAAAAACAAGAAATCTTCTACAAAAATTTATATTAAAAATTAAAGTTTTTAAAAATCGTATTTTTTTCTCTCAGTAATGAAGTGTGAGAACAAGCAAGAACGTTGGTTGACTCATTACATTTTATATAAACTGTATTGGGTATATATTTGTTTCATTCCAACACCAAAAAAAAAAAGTTCCCAACTTGTGGTAAGTATAGATCCTTGGTCCAAAAATACCCATATTTTTAACTACTCGTATTTTAATGGGAGTAGAACATCCAGTTGCAAACCTCACCGCACATCTTTGCATCTGGTCCTATAATTGATCCCTCCATCAAGATATCCTGATTTAATGAATTTGGATTTATTTAAAAAATTTAAACTTTTTTTGAAGTGGAAGAGTTATCTTTGCAAATGGCGTACCATATTAAAAATAACATTTTCTGCCGAGTAAAAATGTCCCAAAAACATGGTGATCTTATAATTAAGTAATTTTAATGTTAGATTTTCACTATGCGTATCAAATTCTTTTAGATACACATTAATATTTGCGCAAATTCGAATTTTGTAATTTTTCCCAAAAAAAAACATGTTTTTTTTTAAACGGCTCAATTAAAGTTTTGAATTCCATTTCGAAATTTTTCTAAATAAATAATTAAGTAAAACATTTCTGATGTTACGGTTAAAGTTTGCTCTGACGAGGCGTGCCTTGAATATTTAAAATTCTACTCACACAAAAAATCGGTAAAATCAAACATTTCCGATTTTGTTGTACTCCGATAAATATTTGTTGTATAATAAAAATGCATGATAGATATATCCAATGGTTTATCGCTATTATTAAAGATTTTCGAGGGAAATACATCGGAACTTAAAAAGTTTCCATAAACTATACTCGATGCCGTTAATGTAGTTTGATAATTTAATTCGAAACAACCTGGTAAACAATTACCACATGAAGAGTTCTTTTTTGATGATTCTATCTCCGATAAAACTTTATTAGTACAGATGTTATCGGTAGGATCACATATTCGTACAGTGGGGTCGATATGAGGTAAATAATACAAAACACAGGAACATCTTTGTTTTAGAATTTTAGCTTCACATTCCAATTCACAATTTTTACGTGAATACGTACGATAGTATACTAAATCTCCCTCATCGGAGAATAAACATTTTCTTATAGATTTTTTAATTGATCTTATACTGGGTACAGCATCTTGATATATCGGTTCAATGGGTATACGGGCCTCACTGCCAGCTGTCATTAGAAAACCATAGTTACTAATTTTTGGTAATTCTGCTGGATTGTGAACTAGAATCTATAAATAAAATAAATCGAATTTAATTGGAATTCACTTTTTTAAAGGAAAGCAACAATCAGCCAATTTTTTGTACTAAATAATGTGTTGATTTCTTGGAAAAGTAGTTAGAGATAAAAGGTGGTGAATCTATCTGTTCTGAAAATCAAATTGTGTTAAATTGGTTATTTAATTTTCTCACCTTGAATCCTATACATTTTGTTTTTGTGCAATAATATTCTTTGGATGAGACATTTAGTATGACCGTCAAGCCCATTCTACTGCCAATTCCACCAGAAACTCTGGGATAATAGTATTGTGGTAAGTTTTTCGGATAACCTCTTTCTGGCGCCCAATCAATGGGTTCGAAATGATTCTTAACTGCCGGTAATAAATCATTTTCCTTGCTAATAAAATAAATTTAGAGAAAAAAGTTCATGCTATTGTATTTATATGTAGACACGCAAGGAAAAAACATGGTTGGGAGAATCATATTCGAAGAGCATCATATATTTTTGGGTTTATGATTGTGCCAATCATAGTCGCACTATATTATGGTTATCATGTTATGATAATAAAATATCCATAATTTTACCATAATATGGTCCCTACAGTTATATTATGATTCAAATATAACAATATTTTGATTCTATATAAATATATTATGATGTTGAATTTATCATAATATGATTGCCTGTAATCATAGTATGCACAAAATATTATTACATTATGGTCCCCATAACTATATTATGATTTCTGGATTATCATAATATGATCCATATAAAATCTTTGATCCATATAGAATCTTTTTGATCCATATAGAATCTTTTTGGCAATGAATTGATTATTGTAAATTATATAAGGAATTTTCGAAAAAACCCTAAAAAAATCTTCTAAAGTTAAAAAAAAAATAAACTGGATCTAAATAGGTCAATTGATGAAATGTTTTAATGCCACATGCAAGGTATTTTCTGTCTAGTTTTAGTAAACAATATATGATTGTTTTTTAAAACATTTTGGTTTTTATGAAAACAAGACAATACTCGTATTAGGACTGTAAATGTCAAAGTCATGTCTTATTTGATGTATAATTATTCATTGATTGGTGACAGCATTTTATGATTACAAAATTATCATATTTTTTTCATAGTCAGAATTTTTGTTACCACAGTATGGTTACAGCCAATCATGTTATAAAATACAAGGTGTCAATCATAAAATAGTAAAATATATACTATAATAATGATGGTAGCGACCATGTTGATGGTTAGACAACCAATATGGTTGTGACAGCCATACCCAATTGCAGCAAGCACAATATAGTAGCAGTGATCTTGTTGCAACCATGTTTTTCTCTGCGTGGATATAAGATCGTTTTAATCATATTAAATCATACCTGTAATTCTGTATTAAGTACTTTGCATCCAAAGCATTGAAAGTACAACATAGACCTTCATCTGTCAAAACTGTATTGAAAATCTTTGAACAATCTTCAACATGAGAACCAAAACTGCAATACAATAACATAGCATCACAAGGTTGAGCAACCTAGAATCGAAAATAGAATGAAAAAGTTTTATAATAGTTTCTAAAAATGTTCCTACCTCTACTAAAACTTTTTTATAATCCTTCCATGTACCAATACGCCAATAATTCGTCTTATGACCACATAAACTCATTAACAATGAATAATTGAAAGTGGATCTAAAAAAACGCATATTATATAAATAAGTTAAAAAAGTAAAATGTTCATGACTGCGTTCACTATATGCTCTAAATCTAGTTAAAACTGGATTTCAATTATATGATGTTAAATTTACACTATGCCCGAAATCTCGTTTAAACCGAGTTTTTGTGAAAAACTTGTTCATAGCTAGACTTAGAACCAACTTTCGTTTAAAAATAAATACAGTTTAGTAACCAGATTTCAAAAAATCCAGTATTCAGCAATGTATAAAAAGAGTGCCAAAACATTTAAAAATCTGGCATCACCTGGGGAAAAAATGTAAACAAAGAATTTGGGAAAACAATAAGAAATGTAAATCCAATTGTTATATTGGGTTAAGTGTATGTACACTAGGGTGGCTCGATAACAAAAACTTGCACCGGTCACCCGCTAGAATTAAAGATAATGTGAAGACGATCAGAAAAAAAAAATATTTTTTGCCACGCCCCTTGACCCCGCGCTTTTGGTTTTTCTAACTTTCGGTTTCTACTTACTTTTTTGTTTATGAATACAAACATATACTGTAAAAGACAAACTTTCATGGAATTTAAAAAAAATGTTATCATTTAGAAAGAAATCGAAATCAGGAGGGTAGAAACCGAGATTCCAGAAGTCAGTTCTAGAACTTGACGTCGTTTTTAAAAATGATCAATGTAGAACATGTAGCTGTTGTCATTCTAAGAACAATGATAACATATATCACACAAAATGTTGTTGTTGTCAAATGTAAATCCAGTTTAGCGAAGAGTTTGAAATTAGATTTAATGGCAATTTTATACAAGATTTCGGATTAGTTTCATTCCATTATTAAAAACTAAATAGATTTCGAAATTAAGTTTATACTAGAAATGCAGCCTTAGCCAATTTTTTTTATTCTAATAGCATTACCTTGATATTGTATAATGAACTTTACTCTTTTGGGCCAAATTTAAATTACAAATTGTTATAGCTGGAAATGGTATTTCAGTACTTAGAGTTGGTTTTGCACTCGTAGTAATAATTATTGGTGAAATACACCATTTTTCATAGACATTCATTATTAAAAATCCCGAAAGTATGAGCACCAAAATAAATGATAGGCCAAAGAAAATTCTACAAAAAAAATAGCACAAATATTTATAATAATCCAAAGTATTGATTTTAAATCTAATTTTACCTTTCCGGTATGGTTATTTCATCTTTTGCAATATATTTTAAACAATGTATTGTAGAATTTTGCAAATAATATTTAAAATTTTTTCTAATTGCTTCCGCTGTACAAATTTCTTTGTGTGCAGATTTATCATTAACTAAATCAGGAAAAATATATTAAATTCTTTTTTTATTTATTTGAATTTATTATTTTTCTTTAAAACTTACTTTTAATTTTAGATTTATGAATAATTGAATTTCTTTTTAATTTATTTAGACCATTTTCCATTTTATTTGTTATATTCCCGTTTTATTTTTGTACTTTCCAAACGTCCGTAGTTTTTGTTATGAGTCAGCCAATTACTTGTTACAACCTTTTTATAACTTGATCACTTTTAAACATATTTTTATTTGGAGTTCATCATTCACAATAAAACCAATCAGTTGTATTGATCTATAAATTCAACTGGTCATGCAATCACAAATATTTAGTGATGAGCAAATTGAAATATTTGTTACTTTTGTTATCGATAGTAGAATCGTATGGAAAAAGCTGGGAAACGTTTTAAAACAAATAATTTAGAATATTGGAAAAAGCTTAGACACCCCTCGATTAATTTTAATAATCAATTAAATGTACATAATTTTGAATTCAAATCAACTATTTATTTTAGTCCATTCTAGATAAACAGAGTCCCAGTGACCAAACTGAGTAGCTTTACTTTTGCACAACGTTGAGAGATATTGCAAACTTATTTCCAAAGTGAGTGTTGTGTTGCCCGCCGTCGTACGGTGCGTACCGAAGGGAATATGACTGCAGTGGCCGAAAGTGTGCAAATCATTCCAAGAACATCGTCTCGCCACGATCTCAACAGCTCGACATTTCATGCACAAGCATGATGAGGATTTTGCACAAAAATCTCGGATTATTAATTAAAAAGGTCCCATTGACTCAGCAATTAAAGATAAACGACCATCCATTTTGGACATTAAATGAGCCCGAATAATCGTCTTTTCTGGCAAGGTGCTTTTTCACCCAGAAAAGAGTATCAGTTGGGTCCACCGAATTTGTTGCCAATCGAATTCTGGCGGTTATAACAACTGTCTTCAAATTAAGTTATATTTTTAGTTGTGAAAGCCAATATTCAGTTGTACAATTTTATATTTATATTCCACAGAAATATTATTACGTTCCACAAAATTTTATTGTAAAAAAAAAATATTTTTAGATTTTTCCGGTATCGAACCTAGGCATTCAGATTCATAATTCACACTCTTACTTACTGCACCACAATTTGATTTAATTTTCTTTGATAATTTGTTATTTAAACATTTGAGTATTTTATTTTAATTAAAAAAAATAGTTTTTTTTAAAGTTTGCCTTTACCGGGATTTGCCCCCGGAATTTCGGAGTACTTAGCTACCTTTCAGCTCACTACACCACAAACACTTATAAATTTTGATGGCTAATTTTGAATTTAAACAATTTGTTAGGACAATAAATATTAGAATAAAATTTCTTTACAATACCAATCATTAGTGACGTCTATTATCAATACAGTCCACAATTCGGTTGCTGAAACCCTAATTGAATGATATATTTTTCAATTCCCAATACAATATTTTTGGTTTATTAATGAATTTTAGATTATTTCAAATAAAATTAAATCCTTTCAAATAAATATTAATGGTTTTGATCGAATTGCAACCAATCTTTTCTCAGGGTGTTCACTCCCCGACTATGTGAGCAAACGAAATTGCCGCATCTAGGAATCGGAAAACCTGGACATCATTGTCGAGGAGCACAGTGTGTAACAGTTTGGTACGGATTTTGAAGTGATGGCACTATTGGCTCATTTTTCCGAAAATGCTGATGTAAACGCCATTTGAGTCAACAGCGAGCGCTACAGAGCCATATGGGGTGCCATATGGCTTTTGGTTTCAGTAGGATGGCGCACCATGTCACACAGCTTATTAACCAAACGACCTTATTCGTACTAAGTTCGGTAATCTTGATATCCGCCATATTGGCGACGACAATTGACCACCTCGATGCTGTGATTTGAACGCTCTTATACTTTTTCTTGTGGGATGCAGTTACAGACCGCTGCTATGTTAATAATCGAGAAACGATCCACACCCTTAAGGCTAATATCGTCGGAGCCATTCGTGGGATAGAATCAGAAACTTTCAACCAAGTTTTGGAAAATTGGACCGATAGTAGCCGCTGTAGCCCTTGAATGCAATTGTGTTCCATTAATAACCCAGCAAAAATAAATGGAAGTGATTCTTAAGGAATTAATTTTTCATTGATTCTAAAGTATCTGATAGTTCTGATTTTTCTCTTCTAAGGAAGTTCTTTTTCACAACTTATAAAAATTTGATTTTTAATGAAATTAAACAATTTTCAAATCTATGACGCTACAAAAAGTAAAAAAATTTATTGTAGTAAAAGTTGCAAGCATTTGGAATAGAGATAAATAAGGCCCGATTGCTGAATTTCCCGCTAAAATTTAACTAACTTTAACTTTTAATTTTTCACTAAACCATTAGAAGGGCTTTAGATGCAATGAAAAAGGATCATAAAAGAAAACTTCCACCCTATGACACCCCTATGTAAAAATCATTGGTTCCGATCCAAATTTTCACAACACCGGAATCAAAATCACTGCTTCTTTTTCTCTTCTTTTGCTACTTTTTTTTTTGCTGGGATTAAGAATATTTGTTATTTTAAGTAAAGTCATTATATACCAAAAGAAATTAAATAAACTTAGTTATATTTAATTTTTTTTATAGATATCTGTATTTGAACCACCCTTTAGTTAAATTCTTAAAATGTCGATTTTTTAAGCTTCCTGACTGTATATAACCCCTTTAAAAATTCTGAATGTAATATGATACTTTTTAGTTCGACATCAAGAATGGTGTCATATTACTGTGGGCCAATTTGCGCAACGCGTTTTCGATAACATATTCGAGTACGTTTACGATATCGTTTCCGATTTGTCTGTTTTGGAAAAAGTTTTTTTTAAATTTTATTTTGTTTTAAAACACACTTTAGATGAAGTAATTTTACTATAATACTAATTACGGATTTTTATGCCCAAATCATTAATTTATTTTAATAATTTAGATAAGTTTTCTATATTGCGGCATTAAAAATAGCAAATGGACTATTTATTTGCATTAATGTGTAGGGAACGATGCTGCTTTGTGAATGCTAAATTAAGACAAATATTGTTAAATATCCAAGAATATTAGTTTAAAAAAAATTTAATTTTTTACTTTATGTTCATTGCAAAATTATTAAAAACATGTATATGAAAATTAAATAAATAATCGTTCAAATAAAATATTAAGTGGTTCGTTATATTTAAAGATTTTTCAAATATAAGAAACTATACTCGTATTATTGATTATCATAGATTAAGATATAATTAGCGTTATCGAAATCGCCAAGAATAAAGATAGTATTTCGATACTGGTATGGACATTTACTACCGTTGTTCCAGGAAATTTCGATATACAAAACGTTATCATAATTGCTGTGAAAAACGATATCATTTGGCTTATGAAAATTTCAAAATCTACACATATTTACTTTTTTATAAGAATTAAAACACAAAAATAATATTGAAAAAAAAAAACGCTTTTACCAAAAAAGGCGATCACTATTAATCCCCTCTCTCCCTCTTCTCCAGCAACAGTTTCACTACTTCATCAATCGGCTTCTATTTCTAGAAATTTGATTTTTGAAGTTGTAGTTTACTTCTCAACCGGAGTTAACCAGAATATCTGAAACATTAATTGGTTTTGATTTGAGAAGGTGGTTTGTGGTGGTTGCTGTTGTTGTTTTTTGTTGTTGATTTGTGGCAATTTTAGTTTTTGTTTGTTTTGTTGCTTGATATTTTTAATTGTTTCGGTGTTTATTTTTTGTAGACTAATAATCGCAACGCATATTTTCCCCACAATTAATGAGATGTGGCCAATCATTTCAACTGAGGGGATCAGGACCGCCAGAAGAATACTACATGATGTCGTATATAAAACAATAATTTAATAAAAAAAACAAATGGGAATTACAAGATATCAAAAAATAAAAAAAAAATAAGTTATTCTAAAAATAAATTAACCACCAAAATACGTAAGGGTGGTTGAAAAATATATTTATAAACAGCAATGGAAAAGAAAAATACACACATCAGTCATGATAAAAATAATACTATATTACTTTTTGTGGTACTATTTAAAACTCAAAAGTAGTGTGGTACTCGTATGACTCTTTTCGTACTACTTTATGAATTCTACATAGCTATGTTTATGCAACAAGTTATGTCCGAAAATTCCATGAAAATATGACATTAGTTAGGAGTTGACGCGTAAAATTATTGATGCTACTCAACAAACACGTTCCGTTTGCGTACTGTTTACGGTCCGTCATAAACGCACCGTTTTCTGGATCCGTATACGGAGCAGAAAACAAATTTTAAGGAACATCGAAACTGATTCGAATCCGTTGAAAAACGGAGCTGTCCATTGAAAGTCCGTCAATGACGGGCCGGTTACGGATCCGTATTAATTTCAATTTTTTTAATCTTTAATAGCAAATTTAAATTATTTATTTGATTGATAACTAAACAAATCCAAAAGCAACGGAAGAAAAACTAATCAAAAACGGTGATCCGTATTTGACGGTACAGAAACGTACTGTTTTCGAAAATTCAATTATACGGTGCATTAATGTTTCGTGTACGTGCAAGCTTTAACGGAGACGTATTTTCGGACCGTAAATGCACAGTAGAAGCTGGATTAATGAATCCGTACGCATCGGAGAGTCCTTAAAAATGTTTCTTGGGTATTCTCATCCTATTTTACATGGTTGTTATCAAGGTCTAAGAATAAAAAATCTGTTGCAAATATTTAAAAATATTATGAAATACAATAAAAAAACCAGCAAAATTTTTAGAAGAACTTACCTTTAAATCTTTGCTTTTTTATAATAAACATTTACAACAAACTTCCAAAAAAAAAGTACAAATTCTAAAGCAGATTGGTTCTATTTTGAAAATAATATATATCATCACTGATACGCACCCCTAATAAAGTCTTTGTGTAATAGCATATCAGTATACTCATGAGCAGGGCAAGGGACTTCATGTAACAACATACATGTTTGTTTTCTTCAGCATAAAAACAACATAACGATGGCTTAATATAAAAAGGCCCTAACTTGATTTTTTGTTACTTGATAGGAGAAGGAAAAAACTTAATAAAATCCGTAAAATTTTAGATAAAAAAAAGTTTTAATGCAATTTCCAAAAATATGTTGCATCTTTTTATTAAAAATTGCATTAAAACTTTTTTTGCATCAAAAGTTTTACCTATTTTATTAAGTTTTTTCTTCTCCTGTCAAGTAACAAAAAAATCGAGTTAGGAACTTTTTATATTAAGCCATCGATATACAAACTCATGGCAAAAAAATACCAGGGGACCGATTCTGAATGTGGGAAGCTATGAAGTGATAAAAATTTTCACTACTTCGCAAAGAATTCGATTCTTTATTTAACTTTTGCGAAAATTATCTGTCAAAATTTTATCATATGTGGTTTTTTACAAAATTTTATAAACATTGTTAACGACTTTTTTTTAATTAATTATTTTTTAACATTTTATATTTTTTTCTATTATATTAAAGCTTTTTTTCAATTTAATTGGAAAATTTTTAATTTTCAAAAGAATTAGAGAATTTATAATAACAATTACATTTTTATTATAAAAACAAAAAACGCTCAAATCGCTTTCAAAAAATCCATATTTGCCACACTACAAAAAAAATATTTATTAACAACAAAAACAAAATAAACTTTCCTTCTGTGTCTCTACCAGAAGCATAAACGCATATACAAATTTTTTTAATATTAAATGCTTATTTTTTAATGCAAAAATAATTAATTGAAGTTTTTTAATAAAATTTTGTTATAAAACTCACGAAACAAGTGGAATGAAATAAAATTGACAGATAGTCATCATAACAATATTTTTTGCATAACCAGAATGGGAATCGCTCAAAACGAAAACATAAAGTGAAAAGTAACTGTGAAGTTAACATGATAAATTATTTATCACTTCGCATCAGGAATGGAAAATATGGTACAATTGTACTTTTTTGGTACATTTTTACCTTCATTCGTACCGTGGTACTACCGCGGCTCATTTAGTACAATTTGAAATTTTTTCAAATTTTCAATTTATAACTTCATAAAACAACCTAACATAAAGTCCACTTTTTTTTAAAGCAACTTTAAATTAAAAACCTGTTTTTATTTATTCAGCTACTATACTAAAAAATAGTCAGTTTTAAGTTGAACCGGCTCTAAATTGGTGTCACATAAAATGTACCAAATGTTTCCATACACATTGTACTAAAATATTCGGAAGTGGCAACATTGAATAGCTGATTTTAAATTACCTCTCAAACAAAAAAAAAATAAAAAAATGTATTATTTTTAAAAAGCTATTAAATGCCTTATAATTTTTTAATAGCAAATCGTGATAAGGTTAAATTGCCCTCCAAGGGAGGCGGACAACCAGAAAAAAAAGTGTGAGTAAAATTTTACAAAGTTTTGTGGGAATTATACGACTACATAAAATTAACGATAAATTTTGTTTCACTGGGTCAATTTAAATTATTTAGTGTCTAAGCAAATCTGACTCATTACGATAAAATTGTTAAAAAAAAAGCGGAAACAATTTTGGTACCGTGAGGATCGAAAAAGTACAATTTGTTTGTCTGGTTGGTACAATAACAGAAAACATATTTTCCATCCCTGCTTCGCATAGAAACTTTATTCGGAATTGGCCCCCCAGTAAGGTTATTCGGTAAAATTTGGGTTTTTTTATTTGAGAGTCTAAGTCTAGGGTTTTTATTTACTTTTTGTATAAATTTTTAAAATTTATCTGGTATTGTCTGGTGTCTTTGCTATTCAATAAATTTGAAATAAATCCAAGGGTGAAAAATACATAGGACACAGTATATCCCAGCAAAATAAGAAGGAAGAAGTAGTTAAACACTACATCTACTGAACCCGAATTTGTGAAAATTTCGGTGAATCATTAATGATTTTAACATTGGCGTGTCATTGGGAGGAAGTAGTTTGTTTCGGTGCTATGAAATATCGATGATCAGATGGACTTTTTCATTAGTTTATGGAAGTTGTTAACTATAGGCACTACAAAATAAATATAGGGAGTGGCTCTGTTTTAAAGTTAGAAATTTAATTTTGAATACGCCAAGAATTATTATTCCGATCAGGATAAAGTGAATATCACTGGTATGCAAAATATGTTTTCAATAAGGCATTAAATGACTGCAGGAATTAACCATTTATGGACTAACTAAATAATTGTTTTTTTTGTCTGTGTTTATTAATTGTTACACTTAAAAAAGTTTGTAAGTTAAAATAACTGAAAATATCATTTAAAAGAAATGATATTTCATTAAAAACCGGTCTACTTAATTTTCATATAAATTAAATGCCATTTGTTATTTATTTTTAAATGTTGATTAATCAACTGACACATCCGTAAGAAACAAATGATATAATCAGTTAAAATAAATGTCAAAATTTTACCTACCAATCCTTAAAAAATTTATGTTTTTTTCATTTATTTGAAATTATTTCCGTTTTTGTATTTATTGTTTTTTTTAATATACTCGTACAATACAAAATGTATGTATGCATATGAAGCTATAAACACTTTTTGTGTGAATGTGCTTGTGTATGTATGTGTGTTTATGAAGTTCTTGTAATTTGTATTGAAACATTTTTTATATATACAACCAATTTAAATAAAAAAACAAATTGAAATTTTTTGAATATACAAAATTTAAATTTCTAATAACTACTACGGACACAAATAAACCACAAGTTTCCGTTATGTGGGTAAATTTTTATTAAATTTCAAACAAATGAAAAAAATAAATGAAACTGAAAAAAATCGGTAAATGATAGTAAATTATTTTTAATAAATGTATAAAAAAGTTAATATAGATATTTCTTTGAAAAATAAATGTATGTTCCTTTATTTTTAAATGGAACGGAAAACTTTTTTATTAAACTACAAACAGTTAACTACATAATATTCTGAGTGTATAAATAAATAATAATAAATATTAATATAAAAAATGTATATGGAATTTTCACAAACAATTTTATTCTTATGACTTCATAAGTAATATCAACATTTTTGAAGTTGTTTAAAATGACTTCTACAAATCGAAAAATTTGCACTATTAACTTCTTTGGATGTTCTGAAAAAGAGATTCGTAAAGAATAACATCCATTTTATTTTGCTGGGATGTAATGGCAATATGTGGGATTTCGAAATTTTACAGTACTTTCACAGAGTCAAATTGATTTGTTGACATAAATATACGATTGGCTGTAAGTATTTGCCCACGTTGTCACAGCGCTGGACTATAGTATTTTCTAGGTTTTCCAATTATTCGACCCTTCCGGTTATTCAGGTTCATTGATCGATGTCTTATTTCAAATACTTAGTTTACATAAGTCTACTGCATTGGTTTAAACATTTGTTCAGGTTGATTAAAAGCATCCTGAGACTTCAATGAATCATGTCTTAGAAACTTGGTAGTTTTAAGGATTTTTTTTTAAATAGCCAAGTGCTGCCCTTCCAAAAGGCGACTTAAGAAAACTTTCCAGAATTTTTTTAGTCAATATAATTTTTAACTTTGTTTTTAAGAAAATAAAATTTTTGAATTGAAAGAAATTTTCTATTATTTTATAAAAGTAACGACATAGTATTTTCTACTCAGAAAAAAAGTTAGTAAAAAAATTTGTATACAGTTTTCAATCACACTTTACTAATTTTGTACTGATTTTTAGTGAAAAAAATTATTATTTAGTGAACTTTTTATGGTATTTACATTTTACAAATTACAGAATATTTACAAATTTTTGTTGCTAACTTCAGAAATCAATTTGCAAATTTTTGAAAACCGATTTGCTTAAAGTGTAACCGACTTAAAATAGCACTAAAAACTTTTTTAGTTCTAAAAATCAGCCCTTAAAACAATTAAAAATTTTACCTTAAACCCCAAAAAATTTACTAAAAATATTTTTCAAAGCAAAAATTAGCAAATTAAAACAAAATGATAAATTTTTTTATGTTTTCACTATTTTTTAAGCCTTTATTTTTTTTTTTTTAATTTTGTCAAAATATCTTTTGAAAAAATAAATAAAATAAAAAAAGTTGTTGCTCGATAGAAAAAATATAAATTTGTATATTCGAATTCATAAATCAATTTCAAAAGAAATTAGCAGCTCTAGAGTGCAACAAGTGTATCTAAAAATAATTAAGTAGATTTGGCAATTTTAATAATATTTTTTTTATAAATTAAAATTTTGCTATATTTTACAATTAAACATTTGGTTTACAGCAATTTACTAAAATTTAGTAGGGCTTACTAATTTTTTATACTATTTGATTGTACTAATATTAATAATATTTAGTAAATTTTTTGGTGATTTTAGCAAACCGATTTTAAATTCCACTTTACAAAAAGTTTACTAAAATTTAGTAGCAGCTACTACTTTTCTACTAATTTCATTATACTACACGTCAGCAGACATCTGTTGCTAAGATTAGCAAAAAATACCACTGGGCTCAAATAAGCAGAATTTCCCGTAATAACAGCAAAATTATCAGTTGCCATTACAGACTTTTTTTGGTGATAACGTAGGTTTTATCGTTTCTTATCTGGTAACGCTAAAGACGCAATTGGTGTATGGGAGGTCTTTGAACAGTCTGCTCATCCTAACCTATCAACATATCGTACAAAGATTAATCGAATACTCTATTTAATACTTATGTATACTTCATGTTTGAAATAATACTTATGTATACTTCATGTTTTGAAATTTACACGAGAGAGAGCAATCTCGTGTAAATTTCAAAACATGAACTTTAAAAAAAATTTTTTATTCCAAAAAAAAAAAAAACATTTGAGTGCCCTTAACCCCAACAAATACTATTTTTGGGTAGGACCAAATGTTTGGTCATTTTGCTCTATTCTCCTCAGCTTTTAGCATATGGGTTATTTTCTACAATAAATAACAGAAATATAAAAGAATCATAATGGATTCTTAATATTAACCCAGCAAAAAAAAAATGGTAGTCATTCTGTGACTATAACTTCTTTCATTGCTTCCTAAACTTCAGTAAACTTCAGTTGGCATTCTTTTATGATTTTTCGGTGTTATTCTAAGGCAATTCCAAAAGAATTCATGTGTTCATATTTCAAATGCACTGATCGGGATATAAACCCGATGCATATCTTAAAAAATCACTCTTCATTACTTCTACAGCATAAGTTATAGTATATAGTATATTTTTTTTGGATCTAAAGCATTTATTCAAATTGAGAAAATAGTTCTGATGAACTTTTTTAATTTTTTTATTAAATCATTTTTTATATTTTGGTTTAAAATTTTATGAGGGTTAGAATTTATGCAGTTTTGCAATTTTTAATAAAAGTTTTGAAAAATCAAGAAAAACAGATTTTTTTAACCTTTAATTGAAACTAGCTGGCCTGTCATTTGCATTTTTTCAGCCTTAAATATTTATGACGATGCAATCTGTGCATTTTTGCATTATGTTTATTATTTAACACTATATCATTTCCCGTTTTAATTCAGAATTTACCAAAATATTTTTAAAATGGTGTAAAAATTATTTCAAATTGCCCAAAAATTTTTAAAAATTGTGCAAAAATTATTTAAAATTGTTCAAAAATATTTTAAAATTGTCTAAAAATGTTTCAAAATCGTAAAGCCAGTTTTTTAATAATCCAAAAATATTTTAAAATTTGTCTAAAAATGCATTAGAATTTTTAAAAAATGTTTCAAAAATGCTTTTTCACTAATGCAGAATTATTTATTTGTTTTAATAAAAAGTATTTGTATATCAATGCATTAATTTCGCTTCTTTAAACTTATTTTTTTTGCATTCTTATAACTTAAATTTTCATCAAAGCTTAAATATTACAAAGTATATGAACATTTTCCACTCAAGCATCAGAATATCTAATCATTGTATTATCATTGCTTCCTTGGAGTGAAGTATGAGTAATGCTAGTAGCTACATTTGAATACTTCCTTCCTATGACACGCTAATGTTAAATTCATCGATGAAACCATTAAAAAAGAAGTGATGCCTTTGCCATAGTAGTGATGCTTTTATTGCTTCTTTGGCAGCTTCATTTTTGCTAGGAAAGTAATTAATATACATTTTAATAATGAATTACTTCATTAATAAATTTTATTTTATAAATTAAAAAATACACATAAAAAGCATTTAAAATTAACAATTTAATAAAAAGTTTTTAAATATTATTCCAACCAATAGTAAATATCCTTTTCCGGACGATTATCAAAACCATTAGTAATCAAATATGGTACTGTCATGTTTCGCTCAAACATATTAGTTTGATTGGTGAAAACTTTTGATGATGAAAACAAATTACAATAACGCTTTTTTAATATCTTGTGCAATCTTCTGGTTTTAAATGATGAGGAACGACGATAATATAAACTACTAGTTTCACAGTGTCGATGCATATTTACAAGTTTTCTATTTTGCTGTATAGAATGACAAGGACGTATAATGGCATAATAGATTAATTCTGCAATTGAAACAAAACTAAAACCGAGGAAAAGGCCCATTACACCGCCAATGCTAGCTAAAAAGAAAAAAAAAAACAAAGGAAAATTATGTTTTAAAGAAAGTTTTGAGTTTGACTTAAAGTACCAAACGATTTTTACAATATTATTTCCTTGTACGTCTACTTACATAGAAAATCCGAAATACCAATAAATTCTGTTTGTATATTACTTCTAAATGAATTTTCCTTAAAAAACATATGTACTATCGCTATATTTTCCTCAACATAAGAGTCGCTAATATTTATAATATTCGGATTGGAAATATCAAAACCATTATGAGACAATTTCGTAGAAAATGATTCTACATGAAAGTTCAAATCAAAACAGCTTGGTAGGCAATCATCTAGGCAAGATTTAATTTTTGTATCCATACGCAAAAGTACTTTTCTCTCACACTGTGTATCATTTATGCTGCACACTGTAATATTTTCATGAATTTTCGGCATAAAGAAACTAACACAACCACAAAATTTCTGAGACATTTCTGCTATACATTCCATTTCGCAATTACGTTGTGTATAGTGAGCGAAAAATTTTAAATTCTCCTCATTGTGAAATAAACAATGACGAAATTTTTTATCTATAGAACGCAGACGTTGATCTGATTCAGTTTTATCAGGTTTTATGCGTAATTTTGTCTCTTTGCCGGGTTCTATAAATACACCGGTCTCACGTACATTCGGTGATTCATTGGGACTGTGTAGGGCAAATTTAAATCCTACGCTACTTGATGATGAACAATAGTAATTGTCTTCTTGTACATCTAAAGTTACGGACAATCCTACAGATTCTCCAACTCCCCGCACCTTATGAGGATAGAATAGTGTTGGTAAATTATTTGGATAACCATTTTCAGAATACCAATTGACCGCCTGATGTTTCGTATACTTGGAAATATCATGAAATGATATAGGAATGCTAAGTATGACATACAAGTTGTATTAGTGATGAAGGATATTTGTAAATAATTTTAAAGGCAGCAGTTAGTAGGAATTTTGATTTAAATTTTACTTAAATAGGAAATATTCTACTTCAGAAAAATTTCTACAAGTGCCTGACTATAATAATATCACTTGGTATTATTACTTACTAAGAAGCATACATAAATTTCGGATGTAACATATTGAAAACACAACACGATCCTTCGTCAGTTACTAAAGGATAAAATAAATGACTGCAATTATAGTCCCGGCCACCAAAACGGCAATCCACAAACATATCCTCACAAGATTGTGATATGTGATTTAAATAAAAAAAACTATTGAGAAAACTATCTATTGGCAAACAAAGCTGTTGATTCAAAATATTTTAAAAAAAATTTTATAATTATCAGAAAAGCAGCACAAAAAATTTTCAGATTTTTATTGCGGATTTAAGAATTTTCCGATTTAACAGGATTTAAGAATTTTCCTATTAAACAAAAACTCGTCTAAAAGTACCAAGTTTTTGGTTCTTGCTAGTTTTTACTTGTCAAAACGCATATATAAAAACCAAGCAAAAACTAGTTTTGCACAAAAACTAACTAGTTTTGAACAAAAATTAGTTTTGCACAAAAACTAGTTTTGCACAATAGCTAGTTTTGCACAAAAACTGGGTAGTTTTTGAAAACTACTTATCAAATTCCCATACAAATTTTGAATCAAAAGCTCAGCGCTTTTAAAAACTACTAGTTTGTAATATATATTGGGTTTTACATTTAATATAAAGCTTTCCAATTTATTCCAATTTGTTATTGATTGTACAACGGTAGTATTAACTTCACGTTTACATAACAATTGCAACATTTCATATTCCGGTGAATTCCTTAGATATAAAAAAAAAATATATTTCAATTTAAAATTCGTTAATTTTCTTTTCTTTTAACTCACTTGGAAAATTTTGAAACTTTAGTATTTAAAGCTTGATTTAAATTACATATAGTCACTGCCGGAAATGGTTCATTAGTTATAGATGTTGGTTCTGGATTGACTCCAACAATAACAGGTGAAGTTGACCATTTTTCATAAATTCGTAAAATTAAAAAAATGGCAATGCATACAACAGTCATAATAGATATTCCAAAGAAACATCTGAAAATAGAAAAATTAAAAACATAATTCTAACGACAGCCTATAAATGTGTTATTTCATAGATTTTACCTTTCACCTGACCTCAATCTATTATCGGCCACATATTTTAAACCATGTAATGTTGTTTCACGGCAAAATTCATTAGTATTTTGTTTGAAAATTTCTTTTAGTTTTAAATCATTAAAATTATCATTAATCTTAAGATATCTCTGGCAAATTTTATTAAATTTTTTACACAATTTCATTAGCGAAACTATTTAAAAATCCGTTTAACACCACAATAAAACACAAATCACTGTATGTAACGAATTATAGAAATTATCACTTTATATAGAGAAATATACAGTTTAATTAAATTAATTGATATTTTCTTAAGCAACATACGGTAATATATGAGTTGTTATTGATACCAAACAATAAAATAAATTACAATAATATTTATTTAAATAATAAGAAAGTTTGGGTTTAAATTACACTGCGTGACGCAAAACTCAATAGTATCGACCATTGATTCTACCCCAGCTAGATATTGTGTCGTGATGATAATGTCAGCAGCGCTTTTTTGGGAATAAATATTTACCAAATACGTCTTAAAAGTATGTTTGCACTTTCTGTCTTTGTCTAAAATTGGCGCTAACTAACTGTCTATTTGTCAGCATCAGAAGATTTTCTTAATTAACTGCCCTGCGGAAAAAAAAGGGGTCTGTTGGGAATTGACACCTGTGAAAACTGAACCGGTTCCAAAAAAACATATCACGAGATAGGTGAAAAGAGCACCGGTTCCTAAAGTACACATCACGTGACCGGCTTAAAAGCCACGACACGTCCTTTTAGACCAGTCCTGTGACATGTCACAGGGGGCAATTGACCTCCTCCCAAGACAAGCCCATGTTAAAGTGATCGGTCCCATGACCGGTCCATATTTGTCAGTATCACAATAATTTTTTTAATAAATCTATAAATAAAAATAAGGAAAAAAAAAACGTTGTTAGCGTAGAAACAATGTGACCCGGGATGGTCGGAGTCAGAGAACTGCAAAATCAACTTTTTTCTTGATTTAATCATACACAAAAATTCTTGTTCACATTTAATAACTCAAGAAAATTCACTGTAGAATAAAATCAGCATCATGTTACTGAACGCGTAATTCGGATCAGTTTGAATCATATGTCGATTATGTTTACTGCAAATTTAATCACTCAACAAAAAGTCAGCGTTGAATAAATCAGAAAAAACAACAAACAACGCGTATGAGTTTATTCAGAATTAAAACAAAATAGAAACACATTTCATAAATGATATTGTTTACATTAGGGTGGGACTTAAATCCGCTTTTTCAGAATTTTTATTAGCAATAAAAATATTCTTCTTTGTGAAATATAAATATTTTTTGGAAAAAAAATTTAGGTCGATATCTCAGGCTTGCCTAATCCGGAAAAATTTAAATTTTGTCTAAATTTTTTTTTCATCTATTTTGATTGGAAAATTAGGCAATACCCAGCAAAAAAAAATAGTAGTCATTCTGAGACTATAACTTCTTTCATTGCTTCCTAACCTTCAGTTGACATTCTTTTATGATTTTTATTTGTTATTCTAAGGCACTTCCAAAAGAATTCATGTGTTCATATTTTAAATGCAGTAACCTGGATATAAACCCGATGCATATCTTAAAATATCACTCTTCATTAATTCTAAAGCATAAGTTATAGCATATCGTATATTTTTTGAATCTAAAGCATTTATTCAATTTGAAAAATAGTTCTGATGAAATTTTTTAAATTGTTTATTCAATCATTTTTTATATTTTAGTTTAAAATTTTATAACGGTTACAATTTATGCAGTTTTGCAATTTTTATAAAAGTTTTGAAAAATCAAGAAAAACAGATTTTTTTTTTACCTTTAATTGAAACTAGCTGGCCTGTTATTTGCATTTTTCAGCCTCAATTATTTATGATGACGCAATCTGTGCATTTTTGCATTATGTTTATTATTTAACACTTCACCATTTCCAGTTTTAATTCAAAATTTACCAAAATAATTTTAAAATTGTGTAAAAATTATTTCAAATTGCCCAAAAATGTTTTAAAATTGTGCAAAAATTATATTATATTATTTTAAAATTGTCTAAAAATATTTCAAAATTGTACAACCAGGTTTTAAATTATCCAAAAATATTTTAAAATTTGTGTAAAAATTCTTTAAAATTTTTGATAAATGGTTCAAAAATACTTTTTCACTAATGCAGAATTATTTATTCGTTTTAATAAAGAGTATTTGTACATCAATGCATAAATTTCGCTTCCTTAAACTTATTTTTTTGCATTCTTATGAATTAAATTTTCATCAAAACTTAAATACCACAAAGTATATAAACATTTTCCACTCATGCATCAGAATACCTAATCATTGTATTATCAGTGCTTCCTTAGAGTAAAGTATGAGTAATGCTAGTAGCTACATTAGAATACTTCCATCCTATGACACGCTAATGTTAAATTCATCGATGAAACCATCAGAAAAGAAGTGATGCCTTTGCCATAGGCGAGCCTGAGATGTCGACCTAAATTAAAAAAAAAAAAATTCACATAGAACAATATTTTTGGTATTCCTAATAAAAATTCTAAAAAAACGTATTTTAGACCCACCCTAATATTCATATAACGCTTATGAAATATGTTTTTTTTTACAAAACCACCCCCTTTTTATAGATAAGAAACTATTTTGTTTTAATTATGATTACACTCATACACGTTGTTTGTTGTTTTTTCTGATTTATTCTACATCAAAATAATTATTGTTGGCTCGAATGAACGGAATAAAATCAATGGTTTAACAACGACCGATGATTATAAATCAGTGACAAAACAATTTGCACGTCCTTTAATTGATTTAAAATCATCAACAAATATGTGTGTTGGAGTATATTCAGCGTTTGAACGCAAACACATATTTTTTCTTGTGTTGATTGCGTATGAACTTTTTGCAATCAGCAAATGCAGTTCTCTGGTCGGAGTCCGCAAAATAAAATAGTTTAAATATTACATAATAAGAAGAGACGCAAGAGAATACATATTTTATGTTTCAGAAAACACCTATCGCTCATTTACTTCAAGAATGTCATTAGTCAAAAAACGTGATTTTTGAGTTAATGATGCAGAAATATACGAGGGCGGATCAATAAGTCCGTGTATTTTCGAACTTCCCTCGTAGTTATATGAAATGCAACAAAGCTCCCATCAAGTACCACCTGTTAATAGACTACTGTCAAATTTTGAGCAAGTTCCGTCATTTACTTTACAGCTGTGCATATTTTTAAAAATGCCAAAAAGTGAATTTCGATGCTCATTAAAAAAACCGTCAATTAAACCAAAGAAAAACCTTGATAAATAATATGGGGACTCTGCACCATCAATTTCAATGACAGAAAGTGGTTTACTGACTTATGTTGAGGCCTTACAAGCTGAGGCCTCTAAACCCAAAACAATTGAAAAATTCACGATATGGTGTTGGCCGATCGGACATTAAATGTGCTATAGATTGTGGAAGACGTAGGCATCTCACATGGCTCAGTGGTTTCAATTTTGAACGATCACTTGGGTATAAGAAAGCTTTCCGCAAGACGGCGTTTGCTCACAATTGACCACCGACGGAATCGTGTGACAGTTTAGTTTCCATGGCAAAAATCCATGAAGTAGACTACGAATTGCCCCCTCATTCGCCTTATTCTCCGGATGTAACCCACAGTGACCTCGAAAAATCTTGCTGTTAAACGCAAAGTAAATGACGGAGCTTGCTTAAAATTTGACAGTAGTCTATTAACAGGTGGTACTTGATGGGAGTAGTATTGCATTTCATATAACTACGAGGCAAGTTCCAAAAGTCACGGACTTATTGATCCGCGACTATCCCTACTTACCTGACTTTTTTTATTTTTTGTAAACAAACATAATTTGGACATTTGGGGCCGCCTTTGTACGAAAGCTGTTTTCGTATATGGACTTCGCCGGAACGCGAAATAGAGCAATTATCTTATATGCCCTGCTCCACCTTTACTTACAAACACATAATTCATTCGTTAGCTTTTGTTGTTTTTAATATTTTATCAAATTAAAAATACAATAATTTCAAATATTTTTATAACAAATATTTTTGTTTACATAATTCATAATTTTCATTTATTTATAATACAAAAATTTCCCCTTAAGAAGTCGCCCAATGTGGTGACGAAACATTGGGATAAATAATTATAATTAATTTAAAAAAAAAGATCTTAAGCTTATTTTAAACTAATATATAAAAAAAGCACTTTAATTTGGAATCACCAAAATTTTGTACAAAAATGAATGATTAAGTGAAGACTTACTTATATACAATTGGTCAGATTGAAAAACTTTTTAGTCAATTGTAACTGAAAAAATTGGAAAAGAAAAAAAAATTGTGGTAATAAGCGTTACAAAATACATAATTTTGTCAAAAAATGCACACTCCATTAGACCTGAAGGTGAATTTGCTATATTACTGAAACATTTTAAAATAGATATGAAGATAACATTTAAAAAAAAAACTGGTATCAATTTTTGAAAAACAATATTTGCTTTGGCATATATTAGCATTAATAAAAAAAATACATATTTTAGTTAACCTCTTAATATAAACATTCCTTTGAATATTTTTTATTAAAGTTTCTACATAATAATTTTTTTTTTACCGTACATTTTCAAAATAACGTTTAATTATTAAATTGAAAAAAATCAACCGGTAAATCTAATAAAGGATTTTCCGAAGGATTAACATTAGAAGAAGTCTCCTTCATATGAACAGCCTCAACAGCATTATCACTAGCATGATCAATGTGAGGAGGCATAGCTACCACAGTACTGGTGGATGACGAAGAAGATAAAGTATTAGTAATAACTGGTTGCAACAAGGAAGACTTATGGATTTTATCAAGATCAGTTTGTACTAAATCGTCAACAGCTCTTAAGAGGGATTCTTCAGAAGGTGGCAATAATTTACCACCTGCCGATAGATTTAACTTTTGAGCTGCCTCATCGGTGAGAGTATCATCAATTGTTATAGAGAGATTGGTGTAGTCCAGACTGCGAGAATTTATATTATTTGGTTGCGAATGATGATGGTGATGATGTGTTTGCAAATAGGAATTTTCATATTGTGCGGATAAGTCAGGATCTACGGGCGCTTCTATGGCAGATAGATCTAAGGCATATTGTCCTTCTGGTATTCCTAGCAATTTAGAACATCTTTGATTGACAAAATGAAGACCCGAAGTATTTCTTACTAAACGTGAACTTCTTAATTGTAATTGTTCCACCAAATCGTTAAGTTCGTTTAAAAACAAATCAGCTTTTTGATCTTCATTAAGATTTTGGGATTTTTGCAATTTTGAGATCAAAAATCGAAAAAGAGACATATCCTCAGAAGGTGGCGCTAAATTTGTATAAGGATTTTCCATATTATTGGTTAAGATCTGTGGCGTTAAAGGATGCATTTGTATTTTCATATGATCCGGATGTTGGGTAAAATGTCTTTGTAATCTTCTACCCAAAAATATTTTATTACATGTAGGACATATAGCTTCTGGTGGTACCTTTCTCTTAGAAGGTGATTGTATGACATCGGTAGGAAATTCTTCTGCTGGATGTTTAGATTCTATTGTGGGCTGTTTCGAGTCTAATTTTGGGCCATGGTAATCAGAATCTTTTAAGTAATTTAATAAATTTGTTATAGATTCTTGTGGTGACGCGGGAGGTAATTCTATTGGCAATGCTTGTGTTTCTACAACTGTAGTAGGTGTTTTTATTAAACGTCCCGAACGGGTTCTTAAATTAGAGTTTGTAAATGATTGTAACTTATTGTCTGCTAATGATGTTGTAACTTTTTCTATTTGTTTATTATTAATTTTGGAAGACTTTTTCGATAATGTATCTTTTTTTGTTTTTTTACTAGGTCTTCCCAATTTGTTTTTAGATGTTTGTGGTACAGTATTTACAATCTCTTCCTCCAAGTTAATGATTTTTGTATTCTGGTCTTGATGACAAGGTTTTAAACCCAACATTTCTGGTGCCAAAAATTTATAGATGGTTTTTTGTTGTGTATCAAATTGTGTTCTTATAATTTCATTCTTTTTGCGATCAATAACAATATGATCACGATTGGTCAATTTTAAAATATCATAAGCCAAACGATTTAAAGCATCCCATTCCTTGGGTATCTTATTTTTGTCTTCCCCATTAGAATCTTTCGATTCCTGCCCAATAGCCATTACTTCGCCTTCTTCGTTATCACTTTCCATTGACTCAACTAATAAAACTTTTCTTATGAGAAGTTCTTTGCAGTCCTCAGCCATTATATATAAACTTTCAAAATCTTTCTGTTTTACAATACGTCCTTGTCTTTCCAATTCGCTTATAAATACATTTGATTTTTTACATTCCAACTGTTTACTTTCATTGGTGGCTACACCTTCAATACGTTTATATATTCCTGGTACCATAAATCTTGAGGAAATGGGTAATAATTTATCTTTTTCTACGCTAAACAATAAAGTATCTTCTCCCAATATACTTTGACTGTCAGATGTTAATAGAAAATCATCAGAGGTGGTATTTAAAAAATCCAATTGCATTGTTTCTGGTTGTCTTCTTTCCTCGATTTTCTTTTCTTTGGGCTCTTCATCTTTGCCCATTTGTTCATACTCCAAATTCTAGGGAACATTTACAAGATTTTATGCTGATTTTTGGCAATTTCTTGCATTATCTCTTACCTTATTAAATTTTAATAAATTTTCAATTTCGTCAAAGATATTAGTTTCCATTTCTTTCTCAATTGCCATATCATCACATCGCCGGTCACAGACATCTTTATTAAGGAATGCATTTACATCCAGAGTTAATGACATAAATATTTTTTTTAACAACTTTTAACTTATTGCTTCCTCTTCTTAAAAGTGCATACCGCTTAAGATTGTGAATAAACAAAACAAAAATCAGCTGTTTTATTACAAACTTAAATAAAACTGTGCTACAGTGCTGCCAGAGTCAAAAAATTTTTAAAATAAAGTTGCCAAATAAGAAAAATAAACCAAAATTAATGCCATTTCGCAAAACGCAATACCTTACTTTAAATTATTTTCTTAAAAAAATCAATTTTGTAAATCACTTAAATAAAGTAGGTGATTGCTCGCGTTGAAACAGCTGTACGTTACGTTTTGTTTTGAATTTTTATACATACAAATTAGAATTTCATAAATCACTGCGCTGATAAATTAATAATTTGGGATGTCAAAATCATCATTTGAATTGTTGGCTTAAAATTTTTTTCAAACTATTTAAAAAAACGTATAATAATTTTAACAAAAAAAAAAATTATAATGTTATTTTTATTTACAGCAGTCAAATAAAAGCAACCACAAATGAGCAATTCGAGCTGTTGGCAAGAGAAATGCAGGAGGATCCTGATCTAGCCAATGGTAATCCTAGTTTTGGGACCAATAAAGCATCGGTCAATAGTCGTTGGAATGTCATTGGACAAAAACTTGACAGAATTAGACCACCACTACGAGCCACTTCGGAGTGGAGAAAGGTTTGTACACATTTTAAAATCTAGACTATTTATGTATAATTTTATAACATATACAAAAAAAATCAAATTGTTAATTTTTTTATTTATTTAATTTTCAATCAGCTGTTATGGTATTTCAAATAGCAAACAAGTAACAACAATATGCATAAATACAGGTAACACTGAAATTATTTTAATTTAACAATTAAAGTGATAACGTAAAAGTCCAACGCAATGACGTATTGATTTATAAAATTCGTTGAACGCTGGGGATTTACAAAATTTGGGCAATAAAGTTTTACAACGGTATTAATAAAAAATTTAAACAGCATTTCAAATCAATTTTAAGCAAAATTTGCTAAAATTGCATTCATAAACGAATTTTAGCTTAAAATACCTTTTTAAACCTTATGTAGATAAACAATTTTTAAAATTCGTTCGACCCTCTTTTAAACCTATTTTAAGATGACGTTTTTGCTTTGTGTTTATTTTCATTTAAACATTTTTGCAAAAAATTCTCATTTAATCAAAAGAAGATATTTGTTTTTGTTTAATAAATAATCGACATTCTATATTTGATCAAAAGAATTGGTAAGAACCATTTTTATTTGAAAAATGTGATATTTTTAAAAATCATCAGACGAAATTTTACCAGGAGCGACCCGTTTTCAACAAAGAATTTAGCAGAAATAATAATATTTTTTGATATTATGTATTGAAAGTAAACTAGTGGTGTGTTGTTTAATCAAAACAAAGAAAATAATACCGGTTATTTGATTACTTTTTATATACAATAAAATTATTATCTATTATTTGCATTTTGTTTTAACTCTTTGTCTTTAATAAACAAGGTTTCATAAATTTTTTATTTTATAAAAACAATATTTTTCTGAAAAACGACAAAAATAGAAACAAGTACCGTATGGCTTAGTAATCATTGATTTGCATCATAATGATTAAAGTGACAAATACAGTGCTGCCATCCTCAAGTTAAAAAAAAAAACATTAAGGGCCGTATGAAAAAAATATTAACAAAGTTTGGTAAACCATTGTTAAGCAAAATTGCTTAAAGTTGTATCCAAAAACGATTATTAGCTGAACATACCTTTGGTAATTTTAAATATTTTAAAGTAGAAAGCAACGTACTTTAAACCTATGTTAGTGATATATTGTAAATTAAAATTTTTAATAAAAATAATAAATTGTGAAATTTAAGAAGAATTGGTAAAATTAATTTTTGAAAAATTTGTGTTAATTGTGTATTATTTTTACAAGTATATACTATTATCCAAATCGAAAATTATTATCGTCCAAGATTTTACAAGCCGAGGACTCTCTCTTCCTGATGGCCAATTTAAAAGAAAAAATAATAATATAACTGATTAAAACACATCACAAAACAATTTCAGCGGTATTCATAAAAAAATCTTAATTCAAGTTTCAAATGCATTTTAGTTAAAAAACATTTTAAGCCTAAAAAAGGTTTATTAAAAATTCGTATTCATAATCAGTATTTTAACTAAAAAACGATTTAATGATTTTTTAACTTGAAGATGGCAGCACTGTATTTTTTTATTTGTCATATTAATCGTAATGATGCAAATCAATGATTACTAAACCATACGGTACTCGTTTCTATGTATTTTTTTTTTGTCGTTTTACAGAAAAATATTATTTTTATAAAACAAACAAAATATTTATGAAAACTTGTTTATTAACTAAAAAAAGAAAAAGAGTCAAAACAAAATGCCCAATAAAAGTGTTACATAGATAATGATTTTATTGTTGATAAAAAAGTATTCAAATAACCGGTCTTATTTTCTTTGTTTTGATTAAACAACACACCACTATAAAACACAATGAATAATATCCAAAAATATTATTATTTTTGCTTAAATTTTTTATCCGGAATTGAAAACGGGTCGCTCCTTTTTTTGCAAATTTTCATATGACGATTGTTTGAAATTTGGGCAATAGTTTCTATTATAAACAAAATACAATTAAAAAAATCACATTTCCATATAAAAATTGTTCTTACCAATTCTTTTCATCAAATATAGTGTCCATTACTTATTAAACAAAAACAAATAACTTCTTTTGTTTAAATGCCAAATGTTTGCAAAAATGTTTAAAATGAAAATAAACACAAAGCAAAAACGTCATCTTAAAAATAGGTTTAAAAATAGGTCGAACCAATTTTAAAATTCGTTTATTTAAACAAGGTTTAAAAAAGGTATTTTAAGCTAAAATTCGTTTATGAATACAATTTTAGAAAATTTTGCTTAAAATTGATTTGAAATACAGTTTAAAATTTTTATGAATACCGCTGTTTAAATGTAAAAATGTTTTAGTGATGTACTTACAATCAAAAGAAATCAATACAGCTCATTATTCGAATACTTAAAACATTTCTAACATAAAAAATCTGGTTAGTTCTTCTCAATTTCCTTAATTTAGTTCATTTTTTGTTTATATTTTATTGAATAAGTAAATCGAAGAAGATTGCGTAAAAAACAAATTATTTTATGTTTATGTGACTGAATTAATATTCGTTTTAATGCATCGCTAACCATAAAGTGACAAGTGAATATGATGGCATTGCCAGAACAAAACTAAAAAATTCATCAAAACTTTTTTGCATACGAATTTTTAACAAACGTTTGTTAGTCTAAATGTGTTTCTTAACTAATGTGAAAGTTTAAGCTAAAGTAATTTATTTTTTTGCATACGGCCCTAAATCGTTTAGAACTTAAAATACTGATTATGAATACGAATGTTTAATAAACCTTTTTTAGGCTTAAAATATTTTATAACTAATATGTATTTGAAACTTGAATTAAGATTTTTTTATGAATAACGCTGGTTTGGTTTAATTTAAAAATATTAAACTATTATTTTTTTTTAATTTGTACTGGAAATATTATTTAATAGCAAAAATTTATGAAAAATTAAATTACCTGCTTACATTGTCGCGTTCAAATTATAAATCTTCGGATTCACTATTTTCATTGAATGCAGCCTTTATCAATAAAAACCCAAAACAACCCAACAAAAAACAAGGGGAATCCCTTACATATCGTTTTCAGTGCGTTACAAACGGAATCCAACTCCCTTATCACGTTTTAATTTTGGCCTTATAGCTTAATACCTGATAGAAATAAAACATCAAATTAGTTTATGTTCAGCTGATAATATTTGCAATGTAAAAAGTACTTCAAGTCACTAGTTCTGCACTTTAGTTTGCATTCATGCAATTTAAAATTTAACAGAAGTGTTGCGTGATTTGAGATATATATTCTATTAAATTCAAACATGTATAATACAAATACTTATCCATTGTGCATTTATTTAATGTTTTTTTTTTGCTGTTTTACCACTAACAATGCTGTGGTAACTATGAGTTACAGTGTTGTACTCGAAACTAACCTCAAAGGATTTTATTTACATCTCAGGGATGGAAAACATGGTACAATTGTACTTTTTTTTGCTACCGTGGTTGGTACCGTGGTACTACCGCGGCTCATTTAGTACAATTTGAAATTTTTTAAAATTTTCAACTTATTACTTGATAAAACAACATAACATAAAGTCGACCTTTTTTAAAAGCAACTTTAGATTAAAAACCTGTTTTTATTTATATAGTAAAAAATAAAGTCAGTTTTAAGTTGAACCGGCTCTAAATTGGTGTCACATCAAATGTACCAAATGTTTGCATACACATTGTACTAAAATATTCGGAAGTGGCAACATTGAACAGCTGATTTTAAATTTCCTCTCAAAACCAAAAAAGTGTATTATTGTTAAATAGCTATTAAATGCCTTTAAATTTTTTAATAGCAAATCCTGAAAAGGTTAAAAAATTTTGTTTCAACCTGTCAATTTAATTTTTTTTAAGTCTTTTTAGTGTCTAAGCAAATCTGACTCAATACGATAAAATTGTTTAAGAAAAAGCGGAAAAAATTTTGGTACCGTGAGGATCGAAAAAATACAATTTGTTTGTCTGTTTGGTACAATAACAGAAAACATATTTTCCATCCCTGTTACATCTGGTATAGAGCGGGTCTTAGGTGAATATATATGGTTTAGCAATTGACTAACAGTGCTGCCAAGTACACCGTATTATTATTTTGTTCAGCAACCGTTAGACTAAATTTATATCAGAAATTTTTTTGGTGATTCCAAATTTTGATTGTTTAGATATTTAAACCTTAAGTTAACGATATAAATGCTAATTATTTTCAACTTTTATTTTACCTTTTTCTTTTATTTTAACTTATTAAAAAAAAGTTTATTTGACAATAAATTTTTAAAAGTTTTTAAAGCTTTCAAATATTTTTACCATTTACTATTATATCCTGAATATGCTACACAATGATGTAGCGAAATATTAAATAATAAATAATATTTTTATTTATAAAAAACCAACCTTTAGCTCAAAAATTTAAGAAGTTAAAGATATAAATGTTATGTGCTTAAAAATTTATAACTCTGAGTTTTACTTATAATTTTTAAATGAATAATGATTTCCTAAGCAGTTTTTTTTTCTAACAGCACACTCAAATAAAAAGTTTGTAAAGTCAACAATAATAGGTCGCTGAGACAGCAAAGTTTCAGTCAGGAGGGTGCTTGCAGAAAAATTGTTATTGTCATCAAAATTGTGTTGGGAAAAATTAGTAAGTTCAATTTTAGTAAATAAAATTAGAAAATTCAGCAATACAATTTTTTGCTAAATATTCGTAAATAGCAAAAACAATTTGAAGAAAAGATATATTTAAATAAATTTATTTGCTAAAAATTTGGATCTAGACATTGCTATAGGGGGTCATGGATTACTTTACTTCATTCATAAATATTACAGGCGATGAACCTCAAGGTAATGTATGAACCAATTACTTAAGAGGTGACAAAGTAAGTGGTTACTTATATGATAACAAGAATGTAAAAGGAATGTGTCTAAAAATTGATTTTCATATTGTAAAAATAGAAATTTTTATTAAAATAAAATTTATTACTTTTATACCCTCCAACATATATTGGTCTAAGATCCCATGAAGTATATATATTAGTGATCCTTATGCGATTTCAAGTCGATTTAGCGATGTCCGTCTATCTGTCTGTCTGACCGTCCGGCGCAAAGACGCACGCGGTGGTCTTAATTTTTATCAAGATTATTGGACATCCTCCCGAGCAGTTTGCTATTGAAAATGAGCAAAATCGGTTAAAAAGTTATGAGTGAAAATGTGAAGTTACCTCTAAATTTTCCATAAAATTTGGTGCATTTTAGTACAATTTAGTATTTTTTCACCAGTCGCTTAGAGGTGAATTATATTTTGTATTCACCTCAAAAATGTTTTTACACCACAAAATTTTTTTTTCATAACAAACAATTTTTTTCACCTCAAAATTTTTTCCACCAAAAAATGTGTTTTTACATCCAAAAAAGTTTTTAACCTCAAAACATTTTTTTTTTCATATCTATAATTTTACTTCAAAAGTTTTTTACATTATTGTATCAAACCAGAGAACATTTTTTTTAGGATATTGGTGGAGGGTATTCAAAGGTTCGGCACAGCCAAATTTAAGCCTTTTTACTTGTTTTAATAAAAAAATGCATATTTTGTCTGGTTTGAGATCATAGAACATTTTTTTATTTCATATCAAAAATCAAAAAAATTTTGTTTTTCTATGAGCCAGAAAATAAATACATTTGTTTATGACAAATATTTTAAACGTTATTCAGTATAATGTGGTCATGATGGGAATTGAACCTGTGAACCCTGGTTGTCAGCTGAGATCTCTTCCCACTGACATATCGACGACACATATAATTTTTTATTGCTTTAAATCTAAATGAATTGTTATGCTTCGTTTTTTCCTTAGTGTTGTCACAACATACATTACCCTTTTGCTTACAAAAAAAAACCAAAAGTAATGTATCTAAAAATAAATTATCAAAACTCTGTTAGTTTTCCTCGATCTTATTGATTTGCATACAATATTAGTTTAAAATGATCTTAAGATAATTTTTTTAAAAATTAATTATAATTATTTATTTATTCCAATATTTCGTCACCAAATTGGTGTGACTTCTTCAGGGGGAAATTTTTTGTATGATTAATAATTATGCAAAATTATCAAAACTATTTCAATTATTACTTTACACTTATAAGTCATGTAATACGCAATTAATAATCGGCAACTTATTACTATATGCTTGCAAATAATGTTAAAGGTAACGAGCTGTAATTACAAGTTAACGCAGAAGTATATCGCATCCATTACCAAAGTTTTGCTGGGAAACTCATCTATTTGCGTCCTTTTGTTGTATGTATGTTCTAGCGCACAAAGTAAAATTTCGAGCAGTTTCGGCAGGCTGCCAAGGGGATTACTCCATGGCACACAAATTTCAAATTTTAGGTTTCTAGACAAAAGGGGTTGTGCCGTTATAGGGAAGACTTTTGCCCTTTTGATCCCCCCGTAGTAATTCCAAAAATACTGTTTACGAAAATTTCTAAATCGGAGGGTATATGTACCCCCTCAAATATCATCTTCCTAGCTCTAGCGGTTTTGGCAGACCATTAAGGGACAGAATTTTCCTCTTTTTAGCAGAACATTTTCCCTCTTTGCTTTGCCCTGTAGGATTTTACCAAAAATCGATCTTAGCTGATGTCTCACCGTAGGAGATAACTTTATACCAAATTTCAACTTTCTAGCTCCAGAGGTTTTGGCATTCCGTCAAGGGGGTTACTTTTTGCCCCTTCCCGTGTTAATTTCTAAAAATCCCTTCGGAGTGGATATCTTTGTAAGTAGGGGCAGAAGTTTTCACTTTTCTGTCGGGGCAGAAGTTTACCCTTTTCTGTCTGGTGGGAATCGTGAAAACTAAGAGAGATATGATAAAACGGGAAATATGTTTGCTCTTCTAGACTATTAATATACTGCGATAATAAAAATAGACCAGATCCAGCAGAGGTCCTATAGGATCCATTTAAGTAAAACAATTAAAGCATTCTCTTTTTTTTATAAACTATTGCTTTTTTTTGAGCAATTGCAATTTGGTTTTGAGGCATTAGTGCGATTTCATTACCATTAGTATGATAAATGCTAATGAAATTTCAATACCAATGTAAAAATCCCATGTATAAAATAAAGTTAGCAAAATAATCTATTACTATTTCTTTTTAGTGTACAAATCGACTTAGAATCACTTTTCCATTCGATTTAACAATGTCCGTCCGTATGTCTTTTTAAAACATGTGGTCAAACTATAGGTCGCAAATATAAAGATATTTGGAAGAAATTCGTTAGAGTTTTCAATGCTCAAGTAAAAAATTTGATATGGCGTAATACCCTATCAAAAAATATTTCTTATATTGGACCATTTATGTTGAAACATACACACTCAGAAAAACAGTTAGTACCCAGAAAAAAAAGACCTTGCCAAATAATGGGTTTTAGAACGAGCAGTAACTGGTTGAAGTTTGCCTGCTAAGCTCATTATTTTAACATAGGGATGTCATTGAAGGTAGCTCGTTATCTACATACATCCTTGCGAGTAGGGAGTAAAATAACTAAATAATGGTAAGGTTAATAGAACTAGTTATAGGTAACGCAAAAATAACTGGTTGCAATTCATATAATAAAAACTGGTGGCTTGAAGGTATTTAATAACTGGTTGCTTATAAATGGCATAATAATACGTTACATATAACGCATTATCAATAGGTACACTCAGAAAAAAAATTAGTAGACAAATTTGTAAACGGTTTTCAATCCCACTTTACTATTTTTGTACTGATTTTTAGTAAAAAAATTATTATTTAGCAAATCTTTTTGCTATTTACATTTTACAAATTACAGATTTGTTACATAATATTTACAAATTTTTGTTGCTAATTTCAGAAATCATTTTATGAATTTTCGAAAACCGATTTGCAAAAATTTGCAAAAAAATTTACTAATTTTAAAAAAGTGGATATTGAAGTAAATGTTATTTCTAATTGAATATTAAAATGTTATATAGATTAAAAAGGGGATCGGAAGTGAACATATCGACTCATGTCTAAAAAAAGAACATCCACTTAAAATAGCACTAAAAGGTTTTTTTAGTTCTAAAAATCAGCCCTAAAAACAATTCAAGTTTGACCTTAAAATTAAAAAAGAATTTACTAAAATATTTTTCAAAACAGAAATTACCAAATTAAATTAAAATGATAAACTCGTTTGTTTTTACAATTTTTAAGCCTTTGATTTTTTTTTTTAATTTTGTCTGAAATATTTTTTGAAAAAAATAAAAAAATTTTGATGCTCGATAAAAAAAAAAATAAATTTGAAATTTTGTACTAATATTAATAATATTTAGTAAATTTTTTTTGCTGATTTTAGCAAACTGATTTCAAATTCCACTTTACAAAAAGTTTACTAAAATTTAGTAGCTGCAGCTAATTTTTCTACAAATTTCATTTTACTACACGTCAGCAGACATGTGTTGCTTAGATTAGCAAAAAATACCGCTGGGCTCAAATTAGCATAATTTCCAGTGACAACAGCAAAATTTTCAGTTGCCATTACAGAATTTTTTTGGTAAGTGTACTGAAAGAGTTTATAAGGAAGGAGCTGAATAACTACACCATTTCCAATTTAATTTCAAAAAGTCTCAACTATTTTCAGAAACTATTTATTTTATATCAGATATTAAGACTTTTATTTCAGAAATTATTATAATAATAACTGCAATTAAATTAATATATGTGAACTTAAACTGATAACATCTTAAATGAAATTATTAATAACTTCTGAAATTAACTGATGCATCTGAAATTAAATTGAAAATTTCCTAAATTGTTATTTTCTAAAACTAAATTCATAATTTTTGCAAATAATTAATAATTTCTGATATAAAATTAGAAATGGTTTTTTTTATAAATATTTATAATGATTAAAAACCTTAATACAGCATATGTACATATTTTTTATTAAATTCACAAAAAAAAAAATTAAGTTTCAGATTAATTCATTTAAAATTCCAATTTAAAAATGGTACTTGAAAAATCCCATTTTCAAGTCAAAATCATTAAAGGACTGAAATATTTAAAATGAAAAAACTATTTTTTATTATGTTTCAAATTTTTTTCTATTAATTTTTTATTTGCTTTTAATTTGAATTGATTTTTGATAACAATTTGAAAAAAAAATTAAATAACAAAACCAAAAATATATTTTAACTGCCAAGAATAAATATTTAAAACACATTATTAGTAACTTAATATTTTCACATTAAAAGTAATGTAGTATGCAAGGAGCTGACATGGCATATCAATGCAGTGGGCAGGGGTAGGTCATTATTGGTAATGCAAAAAGCAATGAACTGCTATTAATAAATTTTTCCGGGGTAGAACAATTTATAAACGGTTATCAATCCCACTTTACTATTTTTGTATTAATTTTTAGTAAAAAAATATTATTAAAGAATATTTACAAATTTTTGTTGCTAACTTCTGAAATCATATTACAAATTTTTGAAAACCGATTTGCTAAAAATCAATTAAAATTAGAAGTCAAAAAATTTACAAACAATATTTTTTAAAACAAAAATTAGCAAATTAAAACAAAATGATAAATTCGTTTATGTTTTTACTAGTTTTTAAGCTTTTGATTTTTTTTAATTTTGTCTAAAATATCTTTAAAAAAAAAAAATAAATAAAATTAAAACAAGTAAAAAAGGCTTACATTCGGCTGTGCCGAATCTTTAAATACCCTCCACCAATATCCTAAAATGTTTCTACTGTTTTTGACACAAATAAAAAAAACTTTTGAAGTAAAATTATGGAGGTGAAAACAATTTTTTGAGGTGAAAAACTTTTTTGGATGCGAAAACTAATTTTTTGGTGTAAAAAAAATTTTAAGGTGAAAAAAACTTTTTGAGGTGAAAAATGTTTGAGGTGAATACAAAATATTATTAATATTATTATTATTAATAAGCGACTGGTAAAAAAATATGAGAAAATATATTATATACCAGTCGCTACTATGAAATTGTACTAAAATACACCAATTTGTATGGAAAATTTAGAGGTATCTTCACATTTTCACTCATAATTTTTTAACGGCTGGACCGATTTTGCTTATTTTCAATACCAAACTGCTCTAGATGATGTACAATGATCTCGATAAAAATAGGTTCAACAGACAGACAGACGGACATCGTCAAATCGACTTAAAATTGCATAAGGATCACGAATATATATACTTTATGGGGTCCTAACCTATATTTCGAGATGTTACAAACGGAATGACAAACTGATATATTCCCTCACCATTCATTGATTCAATTCAGCAATTTACTAAAATTTAGTAGCACAATTTTTTTATACTAATTTGGTTTTACTAATATTAATAATATTTAGTAATTTTTTTGTTGATTTTAGCAAATAGATTTTAAATTTCATGATTACTAAAATTAAGTAGCGACTACTAATTTTTTCTACTAATTTCATTATACTACACGTGAGCAGACATGTGTTGCTAAAATTTGCAAAAAATGCCGCTGGTCTCGAATAGCAAAATTTCCTGTAATAACAGCAAAATTTTCAGTTGCCATTACAGACTTTTTTTTGGTGAGTGTAAATATTACATTGATAATTACATTCTAATTTTAGCAAATTTTTCAAAAGTTTGTAAAATGATATTCTGTAAAAATTCTGTAATTTGTAAAATGTAAGTAGAAAAAATTAACATAATAATTTTTTTTAATAAAAAATTACTACAAAAATATTTAATTGGAATTAAAAACCGGTTACAAATTTTTCTACAAACTTTTCTTTCTGAGTGTAAATCAAAGTCAAATATGTTAGAAAAGTGAAATTTTATTTTAACTTTATGAACTATCATCAACAAATTATCACTACAATGATTTTGTTAGCAATCATTGATGAACTTGTATAATTATTTGACAGTACTTAAATTTGAATGTAGTACAAAAAAAAAAGAATGAAACAATCCACTTGTGTAAGAGGAAAGACAAAAACTTTTTCATTTAGAGAACAAAACGAAGAAATAATTGACCCTAATCTAACACAACCATATTTTAATAAATTTAAGTTTGAACTTACCAAAAGGACAAATATAGTAAGTATCTAAACTAAGGATGTAACTAACCAAACTGCTAATTTTTTTTGGAAGTTTGACAAAAGTCATTTTTACTGACCATCAAATAAATTTGTCTGCAGTTTTGAATTTGGATTTTATACACATACAATGATTTCCTGTAGGTATGATGATGATGATGATGATGAGCAAATAGTTAGAAAATAAAAGAGCAATGGCAGCCACTTAAAGCAACAACAAAAATTGTTATCTGATTTTATGTTCATTTAAACGAAGACAACTTTAGGTTTTTTTGTTCAAAATCTTCTTTTGCACACAGAGAAAAATTTTGCAAGTTTCCAACCGAAATTTGGTTACCACTACTAAAATCGGGTTGTACAACTAAATAATGGTTTCCATCACATAATTCAGTTCAAACAATCGAATTTTGTCTCCAAGTTAGCAACCACTTTATTTTTCTGTAAGTGTGTGTGTGTGTGTGTATGAGGCACTTTATTTGAGTGTGTGACACTATATTTATCAGTGTGTGAAAGTATCAAGAGGAGAGTGTACGGTTCAAAAGTGATACTGTATTAAGGACTTATTTGAGAAATAGTTGATTTAGTCTTCCTTTTAAAATGAACAATCAAAGCAAAAAGGTGGCACATATTCACCATCTGCATTTGATATAAAAAAATTGAAGCAAATATTCGTTACAAAAGCTGGCAGGCAAATCAAGTATTCCTGAAAAATACAGGGTGTCTGCCGGGAAGGTATACTACATTGTTTTGCCGCCATTTTGGCAAACATTAGTCTTGACAGTTTATATTTGGCAGTCGTGAAGTAGACACGTGGCAAATTTATTATGAAAAAATATTCGATAAGCCAAAGTGTTTAAATCATCAAAACAGCCCATGACAACCCCGATTTTCAGGAAAAAATCATAATAAGTGACCAGGCACATTTTCATTTGGATTTGTGAATAAACAGAATAGTCGGTTCTGAGCAATGGAAAACCCTGAAATTATTCATCAGTCACCTTTGCATCCATTAAAAGTGACAGTCTGGTGTTCAATTTGGTCAGGAGGAATCATTGGACCTTACTTCTTTGAAAATGAAAACGGCGTAACGGTAACTGTGAATGGGCAGCGATATCGTGATATGATTGAAAACTTTTTAACACCACAACTTCATGCTTTGGGTTTGAATAACATGTGGTATCAACAAGGCGGTGCCATATCGCATACAGTCAGAATTACAATGGAATTACTGCGAGACCTCTTTCCACAACAAGTTATTTCAAGAAATGGTGATGTTGATTAACCTCCACGGTCGCCTGATTTGACTGCTCCGGACTTCTTTTTGCGGGGATATCTGAAAAGCAAAGTTTATGCAAACAAACCAGAAACGCTTGAGCAACTCAAACAAAATATTCGTGATGAAATTAATGAAATACCGCGTGAAATGTGTGAAAATGTACACTCAGAATATTATGTAGTTAACTGTTTGTAGTTTAATAAAAAAGTTTTCCGTTCCATTTAAAAATAAAGGAACATACATTTATTTTTTAAAGAAATATCTATATTAACTTTTTTATACATTTATTCGAAATAATTTACTATCATTTACCATTTTTTTCAGTTTAATTTATTTTTTTTCATTTGTTTGAAATTTAATAAAAATTTACCCACAAAACGGAAACTTGTGGTTTATTTGTGTCCGTAACAGTTATTACAAATTTAAATTTTGTTTGTTTTTGTTTCAAAAAAAAATATTCAAATAATTTCAATTTGGTTTTTTTTATTTAAATTGGTTGTATATATACAAAATTTTTCAATACAAGTTACAAGAACTCATTAACACACATACATACACAAATATATTCAAACAAAAAGTGTCTATAGCAACATATGCATACATACATTTTGTATTGTACGAGTATATTAAAAAAAAAACAAAAAATACAAAAACGGAAATAATTTCAAATAAATGAAAATAACATTTATTTTTTAATGATTGGTAGGTAAAATTTTGACATTTATTTTAACTGATTATATCATTTGTTTCTTACGGATGTGTCAGTTGATTAATCAACATTTAAAAATAAATAACAAATGGGATTTAATTTAAATGAAAATTAAGTAGACCGGGTTTTAAATGAAATATAATTTCTTTTAAATGATATTTTCAGTTATTTTAACTTACAAACTTTTTTAAGTGTAATGAAAAATGTGCTCAGAGGCTAACAGAGGCGGACATTTATCTGATATTGTTTTCCATACATAATTGCCGACATTAAATAAAACATTTATCAATATAAGATCCATTCTCTTTCATTTAATCAAAAATTATAAACAAACCAAGTAGTATATCTTCCTGGCGGACACCCTGTATTTTCATATCCTATAGATAAAAAGAAATTCTAAAACATTGTCTGGAACAAAGTTTAAAGTTTATCTTTTGCCCAGAATATAGATATTGGAACAGGTAGCAGCCACAGGCAGCTAAATCTTGAAAATAAGGTTGGTGGTCAAGCAATTCGTATTTTAATTCGTTGATTTTTTATATTGTTAAAACACTTTTGTTTGCTGGTTTGTTGTCTTGATGAAGTTTTTCTCAAATTACCTAATTTCAATTGATCCAAAAGGTTACAATAATATTCGGAAATTATTGTTTTATTTTTATAAAGATAGTCGATTAATAAAATACTTTTGTAAGTCCAGAAAATCGATGGCATAACCTTACTAGCCTCCAGCTTCAGCCCTTTGTTTTGATTGTTCTTTTGTCTCTGATGATTGATCCATCTTTCACCAGCAGTTATAAAACGATGTTTAAAGTTCATTTCATTTCGCTAAAATCGATCCAAACAAGCTTTAGAAATTTTCATTCGAATACGTTTTTGATCAACTGTTAATAAATGCGGCACCCATCTTGTAGAAAGCTTTTTCATTTGGAATTCTTGATAGGAAATACAATAGACTCGATCATTTGAGATGCCTATGGCATTACCCATTTCACGCACCTTCATTCGTCGATCGTCTTATACCATATCATATTCTGTAGCTATGATTTATTCTGTTGCTGCAGTTTTGGACTTCAATGCTTGTACAACTACGTTTATATTCAACAACCCAATATTTTACTGTTGCACTTGGAGAGCACTTTCTTGTCCCGATAAACCGATCTTACGTAAATATTTAAGAAAACCACAACTTTTTAATTTTTCCATTATAAAAAATCACTGAAAATCCTTTTTTGAACTGCTGTTACTAATAACTTGCTAGGTCGAAATTAAGTTTTACACTTATTTTTTTGAAAATTTTGGGCGTTATTTTTGTGAAACATTGGTACAGTATAAATTTTATCAAATAATTGGCCATGGTTGACCTCTTCTCGTTTTTCAGGTATCATATGGATTACGCGCCAAAAGAATTACTCATTTTTGAGGTCAAGAAAGTGTCAAGCCAATTTCGGATACCCTGTTCTGAAGTAAAGAGTATTCCGGTAAGAGCATTCTGCATCTACCGAAACAAATGGTTATCCAACGGGGCATGGTCTGGACTACAAGTCGGGTGAAGCAAAACATCCTAACCACAAATTTCTAAATAGCCTTTAACCAATCTTGCAACATGTGGCCGAGGGGGGTCATGATGGAATATAACACTCAGAAAAAAAGTTAGTAGAAAAATTTGTATACGGTTTTCAATCCCACTTCACTATTTTTGTACTGATTTTAAGTAAAAAAAAATAATAATTTAGCAAATCTTCTTGCTATTTCCCGCAATAACAGCTGTGCTTCAAACGAAGCACAGCCCGCCTGTGACTATCTGGCCCGGTTTTAGCAGCTCATAATAGATGGGACCCTTTTGGTCGCACCAAATACAGATCATTAACTTGGCGCCATGGATATTCTGCTTTGGCGTTGACTTGGCCAGTAATGATTCGAAAGAATAATTATTTCTCTTTTTTGACGTTCAAGCAGCATTTCGAACTTGTAAAATAGTCTTTCAACGTCTTTTGGCTTCAACTCGCGTGGCACTAAATTTACTTGCTTGTGGATGAATTCTGCTTGCTTGTGGATGAATTCTACTCCCAATGATTTTGCAAGTTCTTCTTGAATTTTACAACAATCTTCATCGAGTAATGCCTCTAATTGCGAACCGCACAAACTATCTCTCGCGTGTTGAAAGCGACGGAGCATATTCTGGATAAGCTTCGGTGAGCAATAGATGTGCTTCACCTGAACTTTTTCAAATGGAAGAAATAAAGCAAAACTACCAGCTAATGATCACTTGTTGGCACAAAATTCGAAATTTTCGGCTTTGTTGTTTATACTATTTCGTTCAATGACAAAGTGATAGATAGATGTTTACCCTCCAAAATTTCATATAAGTTATTAAAGCCACAAACCATGTGTAAAAGATACGCCATCTGTTGGGAATACCGTTGCTGTTTATACCACCACCTCTGTGTCAGGCTAAGAACATTTCATATGAACTCGTACCTATCGGTGTTTAGATACTTATGGAATTCTGTGCGTTATCTATTGGTTGCAGTTACGGACATTATTTAAATGTAATGCAAGATTTACCTATTCTACTAATTTTTTTGCACAACAATTTAATGATACATTCACTGTGTTCGTTTACTCAAAGTTTTTACTATTTTTTACTATAGGGGGGGCAAAATTCAAATTTAAATTTGAATCGGATATAAAAAAGTACTATTTATTTTTTTAATTTCTGGTTTAATTGTAAAGGTTGAACTTTAAGAATGGCACACAATATCATTCATATGACTACCACGAATGTGTCATTTTTCTCCCATGCTAAACGAATTTTTGTTTCTAAAAACTCAAGAGAATGACATGGACGACATTTAGTTTCAACAAGACGGGGCCACATGTCACACAGCCAACGCAACTATCAATATTTTACGCACTGTTTTTGAAAATCGAATAATCAGCCAAGATTGTGATGTCAATTGGCCGCCATCCAGAGACAATTGAAGCGTTGAAACATAAAATCGAAGTTGCCATCGAAGAGGTTCGAGCCGAAACAATCGAAAATGTACTGAAAAATTGGGTTGATCGGAGGAGGTACTGCCGATCCAGTCGGTGTAGTCATATGAATGTTATTGTGTTCCATTTTTAAATTTCAACCTTTCCAATAAAACCAGAAATTTGAAAAAATAATCAGTACTTTTTTATAGCCGACTCAAATTTAATATTTAAATGCCACCCTGTAAAATTGAAATGTTTTGTTTACGTTTTGTGTTAAATTTTTTTTATCTGCAGTAAAAGTAGTAAATATTAATAAGTAAATGAATATTTCTATTGCAAAAGTATGTGTTGTTAAAATTTAAAAAAATTAAGTTCCTTACTAATACACAATGAATAGGTACATCAAAATTCCTTTGTACTCCCCGAAAAAAAATAACTACACATAGACAAAGACATACTATTGGTGATTCTTCTTCATCTTTTGAATTTTTGGTGTTTTTGGCTTATACTTGTCAATTTGTGGCTTTTGTTGAAATATTTCATGTCATTCATTGCTTTTGCCACCTCCCTCCCAAATAAACTTTAGCACGTAGACTTCGTTGGCGAACAAAAATAAAATCATTTTCCTATTTTTACGTTTAGCCATAATTATAGATAATTGGCATTTAATTGAACTGTCATAAAATTTGACATTTTAAAGAAAAATAAAAGAGAGATGATATTATACAGATACAACTGATTTTGGTGTGAGAAGTTACTTTGTGATAGTGGAAACTTGAATAGATTAATTTGGTTTTAATAAAATTTAATTTGATTTAAATTAAAATGAGAAATAAAAATCAATCAATTAGAATGTAATTATGTCCGTTTAAATACTTTTAATAATCTCTCTATTTTGGACTACATTCACATTTTTAAAATGATTTCTAGTATCTCCGGCACGACAGTATTTTTGCGGCAATAATCATATTCTTATTCTACTAGGCAGCTAAAAACATTCACTCGTTGTTGTTTTGCTTTATATTTAAAATAAAAGGACATTTTTTTTTTAAATAAGTTTGCACCACTAAGTTTTTTCCATTCATTTTTGAAGATAATAATCTTTGGTAATCATTTATGATCTTTTTAACGCATTTACCATCATTCTGTAAAGAACTTCGCACTCTTTTCGGATATTGTCTGCGGCTTATTGTGTTCTTTCGGTTATACGTCCTCGTTCGGTGTTCCCATAGCATTTAACCCCATTGAATTAAAATAACATAACAGGGCTATGAATTAAAAAGAAACTTCAAATATTATTCCAACTTTCCATCAGATGGCGGGCAACAACTGTTCTCAGATTTATCATTTCGCGCAATTACAGTGTTGCCTCTATCCCCTTTTCGAAAAAAAAGTTTGAAGTGGTTAAAGCGGGTGCTCCTGTTGGACACTGCAAATCGACATTGGGCAACCCGGTAACGCATACTTCAAAATGTCCATTGTCGCGCAAGATGTGTGTACAGTTCCAGTAATAAAAACTCATTCATCAAGTTTCTGTATCGCTAACCGGTCGCAGTATCCGTGTTACCCAGATGACACCTCTGGCGTAAGTGGTGCACCATACATTGCTTTTGAGTGGGTGTAATGGCTTTTCGTGAATGCTACTTGGATTCTCAGGCTCATAGAAGCGAAAATTTTGTATGTCTATGTATCCGTTCCGATAAAAATGTTTGAACAGAAAATCGTCCGTTTCAAAATACCCCCAAGTGTTCCGCGTTCTCGAGAAGTATAGCGTTCCATGGATATATTGCATCTGTTTACTTCAAAAATATTAAATCAAAAACTGACAGTTGCCGTCATTTCGGGTGATACATTTTGGAATATGTATGTAGAATTTTACACATAACAAACACATCCATTTGTTGAAATTCTTTTCTTTCATCTCCACCTTTTATACACAAACAACAAACCCATACAAAGATTTGTCATTTACATAAAAACCAAACAAATCTCTAATGAACGAAGACTTTTTATATATGTATCTCTATTAACGATGATTTTGAGTAAGCTTCAATAGCTCAGTTGTCTAGACGCTATGTCACAAATACTTTTTTTTCTCTAAGGTCGCGGGTTCGAATCCCGGTCATATTTTTAAAATTAAGCTAAAGAAATTAAAAATATTTTTAATAAAAAAGCGAAATAAAATCCCAAATGCAAATTTGGCAGCTAAATCAAATGTTTTTGTAGAAATAAAACACATGCAGTTCTAGTGATTTCTTTTAACGACTTGTTGAAATTCTTTTCTTTCACCTCTTCACCTTTTATACACAAACAACAAACACTATTCTAGAGCTGTAATATGACCTATGAATACGTCTTATATAGCAAAAGATCGAAAATCTTTAGTATAACATATTTGCTGAAAAAAACTCGGAAATATCGGTTCAGATACAAAAGAGTTATGCCCAAAACATAATTTTTTTTTAAATACCTATTTTCTGGAACCATAAATCTTCCCGAGTCCAAGTTTTATCACCAAACTAAATGGTTAATTTCCTCTTAAAGGCGTCCGTATATAAATCTGTCCATTCCATATATGTCCATATATAAACTTCAGTTTTTTCCCAACCATGGTGAAGGGTATATAAGATTCGGCATAGCCGAATTTAGCCGCTCTTATTTGTTTTCAATTCCATTCCTTCCTGGTGGGAAATGAACCCACAACTCCCGTACTCATAGACTAGCATGCTACCAACTAGCCGCTACCACGCCTATATCAACTATAATACTGGCAAATACACTCATAAAAAAAAGTTAGTAGAAAAATTTGTGAACGATTGTCAATCCCACTTTACTATGTTTGTACAAATTTTTAGTAAAAAAATTATAACGTAGCAAATCTTTTTGCTATTTACATTATTACTATTACTATTTTTGCTATTTACATTATTACAGAATATTTACAAATTTTCGTTGCTAACTTAAGAAATCATTTTACAAATTTTTGAAAACCGAAAAAAATTACTAATTTCAAAAAAGTGGATATTGAAGGAAATGGTATTTCTAATTAAAACTTACATCTACAAACTTAAATTGCCTTAAAATGTTACATCGATAAAAAAAAGGGATCGGAAGTGAATATACCGACTCATGTCTAAATATGACATTTACTTAATAGCACTAAACTTTTTTTTTAGTTCTTAAAATAAAAAAAAATTGACTGAAATATTTTTCAAAATAGAAATTACCAAATTAAAACAATATGATAAATTCGTTTATGTTTTAACAAATTTTAAGCCTTTATTTTTTTTATTTTCGCATAAAATATTTTTTGAAAAAAAAATAAATAAAATAAAAAATTTTGATGCTCGATAAAAAAAATAAATTTAAAATTTTGTACTAATGTTAATATTTAGTATTTTTTTTTTGCTGATTGTTTACTAAAATGTTGAAATGTTTTAAATTCCCCCTTAACAATAAGTTTACTAAAATTTAGGAGCGGCTACAATTTTTTTTACTAATTTCATTGTACTACACTTCAGCAGACAAGTGTTGCTAACATTAGCAAAAAATACCACTGGGCTCAAATTAGCAAAATATTCCGTAGTAACAGCAACATTTTCAGTTGCCATTACAGACTTTTTTGGGGGGTTTATTTGGAGTCTGCAACTCTTCTAATTGTGGGCAGTGATTCTGTTCTCTATGTGTTATTTTAATAATATTTTTTTATTAAGAAAGACGCCTATGTAAACACTTCTATGTTTTAGAGACGCTAATGTCTTATCATTACTAATGATAATCGTCGTCCAAGTAAAAAGGGAAATATCATTTTTTCCTGTGGCAGATCCATGATAAATCAAGTACTTCTGAAGCCTTCCCCTTCAGACATTTAGGATTTGTGCCTCTTAAAAGTATCGCCACAACGTCTGCATACTCTATTGCTTTAATTCCTTAGGATTCTGTTTCTGGTGGTCTCCTATAGGAGTGGTAAAGAATATGAGGTCCTAGGGAATACCTTGTCTCTAATACTGATGCCGTTGATCTGGCAAATAATTCGATGGTCGATGTTGCTACATATTTGGCCTAACCTTACGTTACTAATATGGTCCAGGTTGCTCGATTCTGTTGGGCATAGGTTATTAATTTACATTAGGTTAAACATACTGTACCAAATTGGGCTCAACCAATTGTTATTTTCGACAAGGAAGTGAGTTTCGACGATATTCTTTATAGATCTATCCAAAGAACACAGAATATTGTCCTTTTCTAAACAAGGCTTTTGTACTGTAAATGGGCCTTCGATGAGAATTGCCTCATCTTAGAGATATTTACGCTGTACATCTGTTTACAGAAAAGTTTTCATGAGTTGCGCTTTGTCATTTGAATTTTCCAATAGTAATCCCTGATCTACCACAGGAATAAGAATGTCATTTACATATTTTCCGAGATTGGTCAGTTTCCCAAATAACCAGGTCTTTTGTTGAAAAGATTTCTTTTGTCGGAGTAGATAATACTCCTCAAACGATTTCGTTTACTTGTGGCTGCTTTCACATCGATATTATATCCTAAATTCCTAACCGAGGACTTAGCAAGAAAGACTATCGGCTCGTTGTAGCGAAAAAAAACCAGAGCCTCTGGTGGGAATTAAACCCACGACCCCCGCACTGATAAGCTAGCACGCTACCAACTAGCCTACCGGGGCGCTCTATTAAAACGTTTAATCAATATATACCCTCCTCCAAATTATGTGAAGAGAGTTTTCATCGCAACTAATAGAAATTTTATTGACCATACGATAAATAAATAGATGCCAAGAATAACCTTTGTCTGCCATGGTTGGGTATCGTAGCATCTTTCGTCGATAGTTTGGGGGTAAAAAAGAGAATTGAAGTTTTTATGACATCGAATGCATGTTCTCGTTCGAGTTCCCATTTGTGCATAGAAATGTTTTTATTTCCGGTCGTTTAATTCAAATGCCTTGAATTTAATAATCCAAGGTCTCTTAATGAAACCAATATGGATTTTACCCTTACGAATATGTTCCATCAGAATGTGTGCTGCCAATTTACTTCGATCGATATTAATCTGCATAAGCAAGGTCTTTGATCGACCAACGTTGATTGTGGGTCCGCTTACTCACCACACTTAGGCCCTGCAGCTCAAATTTTATATGACTGGAAAAACTATATATTTCAGATTATTTTCCGCGTGGAGCACATAGCCCCCTAAACCTGAAAATGTTTCCTTAAGGCGGCTGCTAGCTCTAGTGTCACTGAAGATAAGTAATTAAATTTTGGTTCAAAATAGGTAATTTCTTTACAACTTACGTCCATATAAAATGGTTATTCCTTATGTTACTGGTTTGTGATGAATAATGACATATTTCATCAATGGATTTAAACAAATGATAAGTACTTACCTCCAATGACATGTCTGTGTTAAAATAATACATTTATTACCTTAAGGGTATTAGGAGGCTTGTCGGGTATAATATATGATTTATTTTTTTTATAGAAACGTCCAGTTTTAAAAGTTTTGTTTTTTAGAAAAATGCCACATAATATGTTCATTTTTTCCATTGAACGAAAACATTATATTCTGTTGACTTCTTCCTTATACTTTATGGCCATATCTTCAAACATACACATATTTGTATACAACATTAAGTCAATTAACACATGTTTCAAATAAAATACATACAAAACTTCTCATAAAGAGGAAATAGCTTCCTTCTTGTATAAGTTGTAGAAATAAAACTAACTAAATACAATTTAACTAATAACAATTCAAGTTCAATAAAAACTGAACCACAATATGTATAAGTGAACAAATTGTGTTTCAAACAAACTTTGCTATAACTTCTATTTGAGTTTTGGACAAATGGACACCATACGATAATGGGTAATTGAAGGCCATACCACATTATTGGTTTTTAGACAAAAAAAAAAAAAAAAATAAAAATTATATACTTAATGTTAATGAATTAAAGGAGTTCTTTTTTTTTTGAAAACAATATAAGACTATAAAAGATATGTACATAAAAACCACATAACTAACTAAATACAAGAAAATACAATTTTTATTCTGTTTTTATTGGTAACGATAAAATATGTAGTTAGTAAATCGTATAAACTACTCAAAATAATCCAATAAATTTGTGTAAATAACTATACAATATTGCTTAAAGATTCCTAAAGCATCACAAAAACATGGTAGGTTCATATCATTACTTACCCAGCAAAAAAAATGGTAGTCATTCTGTGACTATAACTTCTTTCATTGCTTCCTAAACTTCAGTTGACATTCTTTTATGATTTTTTGGTGTTATTCTTAGGCACTTCCAAAAGAATTCATGTGTTCATATTTCAAATGCAGTGATCTGGATATAAACCCGATGCATATCTTAAAAAATCACTCTTCATTACTTCTAAAGCATATGTTATAGTATATCGTTTATTTTTTGAATCTAAAGCATTTATTCAAATTGAAAAAATAGTTCTGATAAAATTTTTAAATTTTTTTATTAAATCATTTTATATATTTTAGTTTAAAATTTCATGAGCGTTAGAATTTATGCAGTTTTACAATTTTTATAAAAGTTTTGAAATATCAAGAAAAACAGATTTTTTAACCTTTAATTGAAACTAGCTGGCCTGTCATTTGCATTTTTTCAGCCTTAAATATTTTTGGCGACGCAATCTGTGCATTTTTGCATTATGTTTATTATTTAACACTACACCATTTACAGCTTTAATTCAGAATTTATCAAAATAATTTTAAAATTGTGTAAAAATTATTTCAAATTGCCCAAAAATGTTTTAAAATTGTCCAAAAATTATTTAAAATTATTCAAATATATTTTAAAATTGTCTAAAAATGTTTCCAAATTGTACAACCAGTTTTTAAACTATCCAAAATTTGTCTAAAAATTCATTAAAATTTTTGAAAAAATGTTTCAAAAATGCTTTTTCACTAATGCAGAATTATTTATTTGTTTTAATAAAGAGTATTTGTATATCAATGCATAAATTTCGCTTCTTTAAACTTATTTTTCTGCATTCTTATGAATTAAATTTTAATCAAAGCTTAAATGCTACAAAGTATATGAACATTTTCCACTCAAACATCAGAATACCTATTCATTGTATTATCATTGCTTCCTTAGATTAAAGTATGATTAATGCTAGTAGCTCTATTTGAATACTTCCATCCTATGACACGCTAATGTTAAATTCATCGATGAAACCATTAGAAAAGAAGTGATGCCTTTGCCATAGTAGTGATGCTTTTATTGCTTCTTTGGCAGCTTCATTTTTGCTGGGTACTTTGTAATGAGGGGTACTCATTATCAGCATTATTTTTAAATAAAAAATAATATATTACCTATAATATGTTACTTTTTAATATTTTTAATCAATAATTTGAGTTTAATTAAACAACAATTACAATTAGTTTAGAGTGTCGAATTAATTTCTTTCAACTTGTTTGTCTTATGACAAATCTTTTTTAATAAATTTTGGTATCCAGATCACGAATATGACAAAAAAATTTAATTAACTTGGGACAAAAATCAAGTTTAACTGTGGCCCCGAAATATCCTTTATGTACAATTTTACAAAATTGTGAAGATGTAGAAAATTTTGAAGATTTTAATTCAGAAGAAAAAATATTTTAAATATCAAATCGTATAAAAATTATTTAAATTTCAATGCGAACAAAAATTGCTGAAAACTGAACAAAAGCCGCTTCTTTGTTGACCAATGGAATACACATGTCCCAAGATACATATGTTCCAAATATTTCGATATATCTGAAACCTAAAGGAATTGATTATGTCCTAGCAAGATCCCCTAAGTCAAATAGGATATGAGAAAATATGTACAAACATTTTGGAATAAATGTATATATTTTTTTATTTATTTGGAATGATCCTTTTCGGATCTGAGTTCATATTTATCCAAGTGGTTAGTATAGTGTGAGAGCTATTGCGACCTAAAGTTAATAATAAGCATTTTTGCATTGTTCATATAAAATGAACTTCTGCTGGGATAGGCCATGTGCCATCGACCGGAACAAGTATGAGTCGGAAGGTGCGATGTCTGGAGAATACGGCGGATTGGGTAGTGCTTCCGATTTAAGCGTTTCCAAATAGGTCTCGATCACGAGGCCGAGCGTTGTCATGCTGCTGTCGTACGGTTCTTCGTATTCCAGCTGTTTTTGCTTCAAAGCGCAGCTGAGTTGAATTGAGCCTGTTAGCGTTCCTCCGTGAACGTTTCATTTCATTTGAGCAGCTCGTAGCAGATCACGCCGCGCTGATCCTAAATGCAGAGCATAACCTTCATGTCATGAATATTCAGCTTTGCGAAGGATGTTGATGGATGTCCGGGCAAAACCCATGACTTTATGGACTTGGGGTTGTCGTAATGGATCATTATACGATGCAAAAACCTTTCTTTTTTTGACATTCCAGGAGCTGTTTATAAGCGAAAAACCCCTTTCGACGTCATGCGCCTTCAACTCGTATGACACCCAGTTTCCTTGAATTTGAATCAATTTCAAGGATTTACGCGTTTGTTGAATCCTCTCCCAATGATTCTGACAACTGCAGAAACGCTTGCTATTCGTCCACACAGAGCAATGATTCTAAATCTTCGACTTTAAACTTTTTGGGTTGACTACCGTTCCCCAGCAATAATGAAGCTGCCAAAGAAGCAATAAAAGCATCACTACTATGCCAAAGGCATCACTTCTTTTCAAATGGTTTCATCGATGAATTTAACATTAGCGTGTCATAGGATGGAAGTATTCAAATAGAGCTACTAGCATTACTCATACTTTACTCTAAGGAATCAATGATAATACAGTGATTAGGTGTTCTGATGCATGAGTGGAAAATGTTCATATATTCTGTAGTATATTTCATTATAATGCAGAAAAAATAAATTTATAGAATCGAAATTTATGCATTGATATACAAATACTCTTTATTAAAACAAATAAATAATTCTGCATAAGTGAAAAAGCGTTTTTAAAACATTTTTCAAAAATTTGAATGAAGTTTTAGATGAATTTTAAAATATTTTTGGGTAATTTAAAAACTGGTTGTACAATTTGGAAACATTTTTATTCAATTTTAAAATATTTTTGAACAATATTAAATAATTTTTGCGCAATTTTAAATCATTTTTGGGCAATTTGAAATAATTTTTACACAATTTTAAAATCATTTTGAGAAATTCTGAATTAAAACTGGAAATGGTGTAGTGTTAATTAATAAACATAATGCAAAAATGCACAGATTGTGTCGTCAAAAAAATATTTAAGGCTGAAAAAATGCAAATGACAGGCCAGCTAGTTTCAATTAAAGTTTAAAAAAATCTGTTTTTTTTTTTAATATTTCAAAACTTTTATAAAAATTTCAAAACTGCATAAATTCTAACCCTCATGAAATTTTAAACTAAAATATAAAAAATGAGTTAATAAAAAAATTAAAAAATTTCATCGGAACTATTTTTTCAATTTGCATTTATGCTTTAGATTCAAAAAATATACGATATATCATAACTTATGCTTCCGAAGTAATGAAGGGTGAATTTTTAAGGTATGCATCGGGTTTATATCCAGATCACTGCATTTGAAATATGAACACATGAACTCTTTTGGAAGTGCCTTGGAATAACACCAAAATATCATAAAAGAATGTCAACTGAAGTTTAGCAAGCAATGAAAAAAGTTATAGTCACAGAATGACTACCATTTTTTTGCTAGGTCCTTAGAACTTTTAAAGCGACCAAACCACCTCCGACACGATTGTTAAGATAGAACATGCACGCCGTAATCTTTCACTAAGGTTCGATGACCTTCTTCCGCACTTTTCTTCACATTAAAGTAGTGAAGAAAAACACTTAATCGAGGCAATATTTCGTATTGTTGTTGACGATTAAGCCAAAGGATACAAGCAGCCAAAGACGGTCATTCACAAATGGGTTTTAGCGGAAAGACATGGTAAATTGGAATATTGGTTCATATATTAGTGGCGGCATCTTGTGTAAAATAGTTATTATGAGGCATGCTTTCTTTGTACACTTAAGCTAGCAAGTTATTTCATTTATATGGAGAATTAAGCGAGTTAAGAACTAGTCGCTTAGTACTTGCTTAATTCTCCATATAAATGATATAACTTGCTAGCTTAAGTGTACAAAGAAAACATGCCTATTAATTCAAGATCCTAAAACAATCATACGTCGATACAAGCCATATTTAGTAAAATCGGTTTGAAAATGGAGCAAATGTTAAAAAAACTAAAACTGGGACAAAGGGTTTACATATATACTTTGAAAAAAATTAAAACGGATTACAGATTTGATTTCACAACGCTTCATGCCATTACCTTGTCGCTTACTCAAAGTTAAAATATAATGGGTTACCAGAAGTCACACAATATGTGTTACAATTATTTATATGTAAATGCCTAAGCTATTTGCTTCGTAAGCCTGCACAAAAGCATATTAACTTATCTTTTGGGAAATTCCATGTAAAAACAATAAGAAGTACGAGGGCGGATCAATAAGTCCGTGACTTTTCGAACTTCCCTCATAGTTATATTAAATGCAATACTTCTCCGATCAAGTACCACCTGTTAATAGACTACTGTCAAATTTTGAGCAAGTTTCGTCATTTACTTTGCGTTTAACAGCTGTTCAAAACATACAACCTCGTGGATTTTTTTAAAAATGGAAAAAATTGAATTACTGACTTTCGTTGTGATCGCACAAGTACAAATGACGCTGAATGTTCTGGACGGCCAATTGAGGCCAATACACCCGAAAATGTCGAAGAAATCCACAATATGGTGTTGGCCGATCGAAGAGTAAAAGTGCGTGAGATTGTTGATGCCATAGGCATTTCCTATGGCAGTGTGGTTTCGATTTTAAATGATCAGTTGGATTTAAGAAAGCTGTCTGTAAGATGGGTGCCGCGTTTGCCCCCAACGACTTGAGCAAAAAAGATTTCCTATTTCCAAGCCTAAAGAAATGGCTCGGTAAAAGAGATTTAGCTCCAACGATGAAATTATTGATCAAAGAAATGCCTATTTTATGGACTACGAAAAATCCTATTTTTTCGAAGGGATACGAAAATTGGACAAACGTTGAACTAAGTGTATTGAGCTAAAAGGAAAGTATGTTGAAAAATAATTTTTTTTTTGCAAAAAAACTGTGACAAAAAAGTCACGGACTTATTGATCCGCCCTCGTAGCACCCGCGCTGTTCACATTAAAAAAACTCTAAAAACTGGATAAGCGTATTGGATGTAACGTTAATAAAAGCTTCCTGTATATCAATAAAAATGGCGGGGTATACATTCCAGTATCGAAAGATCTTTCAATGTGACAAACTTTATTGTTTAAAGCAGTTTCCACAGATCTCCCCTTAATGTACACATGCTGCCGAAATCTCAGCAGATCATTTGGTATCCTATCCATGACGATTCTCCACTCAAAAGTCTTGAGTAAAAAATATATTAAGGTGATCAGTCGATAAACTTTCGGATTAGTATACTAGGCTTTGGTATAAAAACCACAAGGAGCACGGAAAATAACATCGGGTACTGCTGCTTTATATGGGGCGAAACTTTTTATCGTACACTTAAAAAAGTTTGTAAGTTAAAATAACTGAAAATATAATTTAAAAGAAATGATATTTCATTTAAAAACCGGTCTACTTAATTTTCATTTAAATTAAATGCCATTTGTTATTTATTTTTAAATGTTGATTAATCAACTGACACATCCGTAAGAAACAACTGATATAATCAGTTAAAATAAATGTCAAAATTTTACCCACCAATCCTTAAAAAATAAATGTTTTTTTTCATTTATTTGAAATTATTTCCGTTTTTGTATTTTTTGTTTTTTTTAATATACTCGTACAATACAAAATGTATGTATGCATATGAAGTTATACACACTTTTTGTGTGAATGTATTTGTATATGTATGTGTGTTTATGAAGTTCTTGTAAATTGTATTGAAAAATTTTGTATATATACAACCAATTTAAATAAAAAAACAAATTGAAATTTTTAGAATATTTTTTTGAAACAGACAGCAAACAAAATTTAAATTTGTAATAACTGTTACGGACACAAATAAACCACAAGTTTCCGTTTTGTGGGTAAATTTTTATTAAATTTCAAACAAATAAAAAAAATCGGTAAATGATAGTAAATTATTTCGAATAAATGTATAAAAAAGTTAATTTAGATGTTTCTTTGAAAAATAAATGTATCTTCCTTTATTTTTAAATGGAATGGAAAACTTTTTTATTAAACTACAAACAGTTAACCACATAATATTCTGAGTGTACATTTTAGCTCTTTAGGGGTTATGGTAAGATCTTCGTCTGAACCAAACCTTGTTTAGGGACATACAGGTCCTAATATGTAGAAGTGTACCTAAACTTATTCTCTCTTAATCAATGTAGTCAAGTCTGAGGTAACTAAAATCAGGTTTCGATTAAAATATTTGTAAATACAATTAAAAATTTAATTGAATTTGGTCCAGCAAAAAATTGTTTATAACAATTATTTTTGTTAAAATGAATTGAATTAATTTTTGTTAAAATTAATAGAAATTTTTCAATTATTTTTTTAATTATATCAATTCAATTTTTAATCAAAAATCTTCAACATTTTCAATGAAAGTTGTAATTATAGCAATTAAAACTTTAATTAAAGTTCTAACCAAGAATCAATTAAAATATTAATCAAATTTTGAATTGAATGTTCAGCATAAAAGCAATTAAAATATTAATAAAATTTTTGATTGAAATTCCAGTTTCAAATCAATTAAAATTTTAATCAAATTTTCAATATTTTTTTTTATCAAATATACATATGTTTGTGAGTAATTCCAGTTTCAAATCAATTAAAATTTTAATCAAATTTTCAATATTTTTTTTTTTATCAAATATACATATGTTTGTGAGTAATTCATCATCGAATGAAAATTTCTAAATACATTGAACCAAATAGTTTAGAGGAGTACCATAGTACTTTTGAGGTTCCAATAGCACCACAAATAATACTATAGTACTATAACTGGTGCATGCGTATCCGCAGTATTGCCAAAAAAGTTTGTTTTCATGTTCCCTTTTTCAAAGTTCAAATACCCAAAAATCCTTAAAAAAATTGTTAAATAATCAAATTTTCCTTTTTCTACAATGATTTTTCGCAGATTTTGTTTGCAAAAAATTAAAAATAAATATTCTAAAAAAAAGAGTGGCTTCATAATAAAATTCATATTTTAACAAATTCAAATTTTAAAAATTTTTTGAAATTTTAAAATTGACCTTTAAAAATATGGTTTCTTGATTTAATTTTTAAATCTGATTCAATTTTAAACGAATAGATTTGCAAAATTCTATTCATTATTTGAATAATTTTCTACTTTATTTAATTAATATCCAAGTCAGAAAATCAGTATGATTTTTTCAAAAAATCAATCAAATTGATTAAATTTTAACAAATCAAATAACCAAAAATCGTTCGCGATCAGATTCATAAAACAAATTATTCAATCGAGTCAAAATTGAATCATTGATATGAAGTGATTATAATTTATTCATAGATTCATCAAATTACTAATATGAAATAAAATAATTTATCAAGCTCTGCATTGAAACCAATTCGTCATTAATTTAGCAGAAATAGCTTTCGATTATCGACCGGAAAAATCTTTAATTTTTTTTTATCAAGAAATTTTCAAATCTGAAGCCAAACCCCCTTATCAGGCAACACAGATGTGTATACACTCTGATCCATACAAACACTACATAGACTATGTGATTTTTGTAAATTTAAACAATAAGTGAGGTTCTCTTAAAAAAAATGAAGTTCTGACGCTTTTATTATTACGCGTTATATTAAAAATATTTTTAATAAACATTTTTTTTTGTTTACAGATATGAGATGCAATTTTGCAATTTAAATAACTGTAATAAAAGTTAAGATCAAAATACATAATATGACTTTTCTATGTTGCCAAAAGTGTTTATTATAAGCTAGAATATTTTTTACACTAAGTTCATTATCAACTAAAAATGTAATTGATATGATTAAACAAAATGAAAAAACTAACAAAAAATCAAAAAAAATTTAATTAAATATTTTTTGGACATAATTTTTTGTGTGTATCCTTAGATTAATCTGGAGATATTCTAAATATTTCTGAGTATATCTTTTCTATGTATATATGTATAACTAACATCGCCGAGATCTTTACTTTGAATCAAAATAACGACTTTTTTAAAACTATTTTAAAATTGATTTTCCATTAAATTACAATATAATTTGCTACAAAAATTTTAAATTTATTTAATCCCTACTTATATAAACTATTCATAAAATAAACAAAAAAAAAAGCTCGAAACTAAATATATTTAAATTATGGCCATTGAATTTCATTATCCTGGTGTTTCAAAAAAAAAAAATAAACGAAAACTAAAAACTTTGTATTATACATTTGGATGTCTCATAAAATAACAATAAACTGTTATAAAATGGATTTCCATTTAAGGCTCATGTTAAACGTTATTGTTTTTATTAAGTGTCGCATGATATGAAAAACCCTCATAAACACTTCAAGTGGCAACATGACATGTTAAAGATGATAATGACGTTTGTGTGTATGTGAATGTTAGAGAATATTATCCCTATTGCAACAATGGGATAGAGAGGTTATGCTATAAAGTTAATTTTTTTGATGATTTATTTAATAAGGCCTTCGTAGATGTAAGAGGAATCGATGCACGGTGCTTTGTCCCATAGGCAAATATCAAAAATTAAGCATGGGCTCAAATTGTTCTTAGAAGTACATTTTTTGAAAGACAAGAATTTAACTGAAATAAATATGCAAAAAAAAATTTAGTCTGATTGCTTTCGCCGTCAGTGGAGGGCGCCAAAGTTTGAAAATATTAAGCAAAAATTACTGAACAAAAATATTGTTTTCAGTTGTTTCACGAAAATAATTCTCAAAAATATATTTTTTTAAATACTGATTTAAAGTTTTATTTTTTGAATACTTAGATATATTTGTAGTAAACCTTTAATACACTATTTAATATATATTTGAAAACAAATATTTTTTACAACTCCAAAAAATAGGTTTTTTTTTGGTGAAAATTCGAAAATTTCTTAAGTTTAATGGAGTATAAAAAAAAATTATATAAAATTAAATAATTTTTTATTTCGGTTTTTGTAAGTCTATAATATTATCTAACATATTATTAAAAAAAAGTGCCGGTTTTTCACAAAAAATCAAAATATTGGCTTTTGTAAAAATGGCTTAATTTGTGATTTTTACCGCATTTTTTTGACTTATATGATTGAATATTGACCAATTTTCAGCAAATTGGATATATGTACAAATATCAGTAAAAAGAATTAGTCGCAATCATCATGTACCAAATTTCATTCGAATCGGATGAAAATTTTGAATAGTCTACTTACAAACTATTCTTTTAGCTCCCAATGAATTAGAAGAACATACTAGGAATATGGAAAAATGTATTATCTTTGATTGCGTATAAAAAAATTAAATAATTTTTTATTTCGGTTTTTGTAAGTCTATAATATTAACTAACATATTAGTAAAAAAAAAAGTACCGGTTTTTCACAAAAAATCTAAATATTTTCTTTTGTAAAAATGGCTAAATTTGTAATTTTTACCGCATTTGTTTGAAAAAATGTATTATCTTTGATTGAGTATAAAAAAAAATTATATAAAATTAAATAATTTTTTATTTCGGTTTTTGTAAGTCTATAATATTAACTAACATATTATTAAAAAAAAGTGCCGGTTTTTCACAAAAAATCAAAATATTGGCTTTTGTAAAAATGGCTAAATTTGTAATTTTTACCGCATTTGTTTGAAAAAATGTATTATCTTTGATTGAGTATAAAAAAAATTATATAAAATTAAATAATTTTTTATTTAGGTTTTTGTAAGTCTATAATATTATCTAACATATTATTAAAAAAAAGTGCCGGTTTTTCACAAAAAATCAAAATATTGGCTTTTGTAAAAATGGCTAAATTTGTAATTTTTACCGCATTTGTTTGAAAAAATGTATTATCTTTGATTGAGTATAAAAAAAAATTATATAAAATAAAATAATTTTTTATTTCGGTTTTTGTAAGTCTATAATATTAACTAACATATTATTAAAAAAAAAGTGCCGGTTTTTCACAAAAAATCTAAATATTGGCTTTTGTAAAATGGCTAAATTTGTAATTTTTACCACATTTGCTTGAAAAAATGTATTATCTTTGATTGAGTATAAAAAAAATTATATAAAATTAAATAATTTTTTATTTCGGCTTTTGTAAGTCTATAATATTAACTAACATATTATTAAAAAAAAAGTGCCGGTTTTTCACAAAAAATCTAAATATTGGCTTTTGTAAAAATGGCTAAATTTGTAATTTTTACCACATTTGTTTGAAAAAATGTATTATCTTTGGTTGAGTATAAAAAAAAAATTATATAAAATTAAATAATTTTTTATTTCGGTTTTTGTAAGTCTATAATATTATCTAACATATTATTAAAAAAAAGTGCCGGTTTTTCACAAAAAATCTAAATATTGGCTATATATATAAAATTTTTTAATTTATTTTATTTTTTAAATAGAAAATGGTCTATACTATTTTTTTACAAAAATCAGCATAGGTAACCGCATTTATTGGTCGAATAACATGTTTTTAAAGCAAAGAATAGTTTTGACATTTTTTCACACAATCGAAACTTGCAAACATTTTAAAAAAATGTATCAATTCGGACAATGCTTCATGTAGAGTGCATTTCCAAAAAATTATAAAATTGCATTGAAAACGATTGCTATCGTTCTTAAACAAATTTAACATTATTTGAAGGAATAAGTGTAGCCCTTTTTAAAATTATCAATTTTTGACATATTTTCTCTATACATATGTATATACATAATGAAGCCATTTTGTAAAATTCATTTTATAATTGTAAAGTTATATTTTTCGATAATGGTAAATTGTATTTAAAATTGTGTACAGTTGCTTTTTGGATATCTGTGTAAAATAAAATCCCAGAAGTATATAGCTGTATTAATAATTGGCAAAATTGGGAAAAACTTAGTTTTTGAATAAAAAAAATCTCCAGAGATCTAAAAAGTATCTTTTTAAGACTTATTATCCGTTTTTAGTGCATTCTGATCATTAATGTAGCTAAAATTCAGTTTTTGAGGAAAAGGATATATGGGAGGTAGTAATGTCCTTGCACCGAATGAAACGAAAATTGTCACAGAGCAAAAAAGTATAATTTCATAAACTATTCCGAATTCTTACTGTATTCTTATCATTAATGTAGCCAAAATGTAGATTTTAAGAAAAAGGATATATGGGAGGTTGTTATGTCCTTGCTCCGAATGAAACAAAATTAAGCACTTAGCTAAATGACATAATTTAACAGAGATTTACCAATTTTTGCTTCATTCTGCTCATAATAGTAGCTGGAATTAAACTTTTAAATTAAAGGATGTATCGGAAGTAGGCGTGTCCTTGTGCCGACGTTTTCGAAACTTCAAATTTTTCTTAATTTAGATATTCTGAGCCAGCATACCAAATTTCAAGTTTCTGCGACAACTCCTCTAATTTTGCCGATTCACTATATGGGGACAAAGCACTGTGCGATGCTTCCTAAATAGAAAGTAATTGTGATTCCAAATTTAAACCATCCGATCTTAATTATTCGTATTCATTGTAAAATTTCTTTGTTACAGTTTGAGTTGAAAAATCAATCCTGAAGAGATTCAAAAACAATCATATCAATCATTTAATTTCAATAAAAATATCATTGATTTTAAATATATTTTCAAGTTATAGGTCATAACCCCTACCAGTGTTACCAGAATATATTCAACACATGTTCCCAATGCAAATGTTGAATTCCCCATAATTACACATAAAATGAGGTAATTTTACTAAAGTAGGTAAGTGCAGCAAAGCCTAGTAACACCCTTTTTGTGGTCAAACTATTCCAGGGAGCTCACTGGCAAAAAACTACTTTTTTGACTGTCCGCCAAAACAAAAAAAGTTACCTCGGACTTGACTAAAATGATTAAGCGAGAATAAGTTTAGGTACATTTCTATAGGGTCCACCAAATAACTTTTTTTTTTGAAAATGCTATAAAAAAAACTACTGAATATTTTCTCAAATTTCTTTTTTTATTTGAAAGTGCAATCCTTCCGGTTAGTAATGGAAAATAATTTGATTCAAATGGCTGCCTCGGCTGGCCATGCAGTAGTCTACACGATTGGTCCAATTTTTAAGCACATTATCGATTGTGTGCAAATGTATTTCACCAATGGCTTCACGAATATTGTGTCCTTTAAAGCGTCAATTGTCTCTGGCTTGTTGGCGCAACACTTATCTTTGACGGCACCCCACAAATAATAGTCCAACGGTGTCAAATCGCAGCTCCGAGGTGGCAAAACGACATCAGCTCTGCGGCTGATAATGCGATCTTCAAAAACAGGGCGCAAAACATCGGCTGTGTGGCAAGTAGCGCCACCCTGTTGAAACCAAATGTTGCCATATCCTCCTCTTCAATTTTTGTGAACAAAAATTCGTTCAACATTGCCCGATAACGATCGCCATTGACTGTAACGGCCACTCCTTGCTCATTTTCGAAGAAAAATGGCCCAATTATGCCTCTGGACCAAAATCCGCACTAAACAGTGACTCGTTTTGGGTGCATAGGCTTTTCAATGTATGCGTGCGGGTTTTCTGTGCCCCAAATGCGACAATTTTGCTTGTTTACATACTCGCCAAGATCAAAATGAGCTTCATCTGAAAAGATGACATTAAAAAGATGACATTCTGCAACATTACCATGATTTTCAAAGTAATGCCGCAATTTTTCCCAGCGTTGTTCAAGCGTATACACAACCATATTCGTTTAGCGGAAGGATAAAATTAATTATCTGTCAAATCAGACATGGGCTAAGTGTTACCATTCACGAAATAAGCACTAGTTGAAAAAAAAACGTTAGATGGCGGACCCTATATAAAAAAAGTTTCGCCGCATATAAAGCAGCAGTACCCGATGTTATCTTCCCTTCTCCTTGACAGAATAGCTAGTCTTATTAGATTCCCATTTGACTGGGACCCAAAAAATACCGGAGTGGTTTTTATACCAAAGCCTGGTATACAAATCCGAAAGCTTATCGTCTGATCACCTTAACATATTTTTTACTCAAGACTTTTGAGCGGAGAATCGTCATGAATAGGATTCGGCAGCATGTGTGCATTAAGGGAAGATCTGTGGAAACTGCTTTAAACAATAAAGCTTGTCACATTGAAAGGTCTTTCAATACGGGAATGTATACCCCGCCATTTTTATTGATATACAAGAAGCTTTTGATAACGTTACGTCCAAAACGCTTATGATTGTGAACAGCGGGGGTGCTACGAGGGCGGATCAATACGCCCGTAACTTATTGAATAAAACTGTTTTTTTTTTTGCAAGAAAAAAAATTATTTTTCAACATAATCTCCTTTTAGCTCAATACACTTAGTCCAACGTTTCTCCAATTTTTGTATCCCTAGGGGGTACTCGTACAATAGGGGAAGGAACTCTTTTGTACTTTATTGTTCTGCAGTATGTCGGAAATGTTCCAAAAAGTACCAAAAAGGGCTTCGAAAAAATTGGGCAAAATCCAAAATAGCAGGAATATACATATATAAATTAAGTAATGATTAAAATACGTGTAATTGGCGGAGAGTGCAGTCTGAATTTTCATATAAATTATCCAAATCATTTGAAATTTAAACATCGGCAAATTCAAAAAAAAAAAAGTACAAAAAAGGTACTATTAAAAATTCATAAGGCGGATCCTTGGTTTAAACACCCCAAAAAGCTAAACAACAAAAATACCTATTTCTGACCCCTGGAAATTCCGAGGTAGCCTACAACCCGAGACAGGTCGATCTTAGATTTCATATTTCTATCACATATCCAAATTTCATCAAAATCGGAGTGGTGAGGTTCGTTCCTTGTTATACAAAATTTAAAATTTAGCGGTGTTTCTTCAACTCTAGTATTTTTTTTTTAATTTTGAAGATTTATTCTAATTTGCAATTTGAAATTTTCACTTAGGACTACAATCATGGAAAGAAGTTTCTTCATATTAATAATAAAACTTTCATAAATCTTACTGAATGTATTTTTTTAAAAATCTTCATCATATTTGTGAAAGGTTTCATAAATATCAAGAAACGATTGATCAATTTGCATTTTTATGCAACAGTTGTCACGTTTTTATAAAGTGTTACATTAAACTGAAAAAATATCTTGCAGTATAGATGAAATTCGAAAAAAAATTGTGTAACTCCAAGTAGACTAAAATTGTGAAGAAATTCAGAATATTTCCCTCGATTAGTAATATATATTTTTTATTCATTCGAGCAATTACCGCAATTTAATATTAAGATTCATTGGACAAAATGCCGAGAAAAGTACAAAAAAACTAACAAAAGCAAATAATTCCCCGAGAAAGTCCAAAAGCTAAGTCAGTCCGATATTTTTTCTATCACAAATTTAAATTTTTTTGAGTCTCAGAGTTAAGCTTAGAATGTTTTAAATATTTAAAATTTTCAATTTCGGTAAAAAATTAGTGATTCTAAGTAAGTGCCCATTTTGTTCTAAATGCTGTGGTTTCAAAGATAAAAGTATTTATAAAAAATTTATTTTTAATTAAAATATATTTTCAATTCTTATTTAAAATTTTTCTTTTTTCCGTTAAAAACAAATCATCAGCCCATTATGCAGTTTTTTTCGCATATGGATAATATAATGTTATATAAAGTTATTTGTGCAAAAAATTAAAAAAACAAACAAAGTCCTAAAAATATATCTAAAATCACTCTACTACTATTGCAGATGCCAAAATAACAGATGGCAGATGAATTTAAGTACTAATGACTAAACTTGTATGTTTGTTTGACCTTCTGCCCCATACTCTTTTCCCTTCTCATCATCATCTAATCACCAGCAGTTTGTAGCTTTAAAATATTTTGGCAAATAGTTTTGTAACCCTTTTTCTGAATACCATCCCTTAATAGAGTTTGTTTTTTATTTCTCAACACATACTGTTCTAGAAATTTTATCACTTGAATGCCGTTGCTGTGCTAAATTTTTTTTAAATTCTTTTTCCTACATTCCTTCATCGTTTATGAAGTAGTTTATTTCATACAAATACATAGTTAAATTTGCTTAGTCTACTTGTGATGAAAGGACAATTTTTTTTTTTTTGGTTTTATTTTTTTGTGCATATTTTTGATCTTTACTGTATTTGGAGTTTGTGCAATTAAGTTACTTCATTGCATGTATGTGAATTTTTATCTGTTGTCGAGTATTTTATTTTATTTAATTCAAAGTAAATTAATAAAAATATTTATAGTTTTATTTCAAAAGATGTTTTTTTCTTGATGTCACAGTCAAGTATATTCTTAAAAATTCATTTGATACACTCGAAACAATATGTCAGTAAATAATATGTAAAACTGTTAATAAATCACTTTAACTTATTTTTGATAATTTTTTTCCGTTGAAATACTGTTTAAAAACAATGATTTCTTCTTTGAATAACGAAGTAGGTACTAAAAGGCTTTAAAATTTATTATATTATAATTTTAACTGAAACAAAAAAGACAACATAACATCTTATATTGTTATTTAACTCATTACATTTGCTATACAGAGATAAGTTTACGTCTGGCTAATTAATTTTTAAGAATATTTGTGTTTCTTCAGGTACCGAATATGCACAATTACCTACAAAAATTACTTTCTTTGTCTACTAAAAAAATTAATTTTGACACCGAATTATGTTTTATAAATTCTATTATTCGTACTAATGTTTATTATTGTTTATTTATTTATTTATTTATTTATTTATTTATTTGAAATTCTATACACAAGACCAATGTCTCTTATTACAGTATAGAATTATGCATTTGTGTGATACAATTATTGAAAAATAAAAAAATAAAAAATAAACTAAATTTTAGAACAAATAATAATTTTAAATTTACACAATATCTTGGTTAAAAGGATAAAATTAAATAAGTAATTATCAAAAAGTATATAAAATATTAATTTTAGTTTTGAAATTTTGTGCGTTACTTATAATTTGTAATTGGTATGCGATTGAATTCCAAAGCCGGTTTGCATTTATGAAAAATTGCCAGTTGGAAATTAAACTACGACGGTTAAGTGGTTTTATTCTTTTACATCTCTCGGAAGATAATGAGACGATCGTACAGATATACAGGCTGCTTAGTGTACACAACCTTGTGTAAAAATATTAAGACCCTTGTTTTGAGTAATTCATCAAACTGTAAATCATAGAGTTTGGCTGTTGTTGTTGTTGAAATGGGTTCATATCTTTTCTTTCCGTAGACGTAACGTGTTATATTTCTAAACACGGAGTTAAGTTTATCTCTACTGACAGCATCGCATTCGGCAAACAATTCACATCCATACATTAGAATTGGCATTAGATAGGTTTTAGCAATGAGAGATCTAATTTTGACAGGTGTACAATGTTGTGTTGACCAAAGTGTTCTAAGCATCGAAAAAGTACGACCACATGCATAATTTATGTGGTCGGACCAAGTGAGAGTCCTATTGAAAAAAATTCCTAGGTTTTTAGCTGATTTTACAGCTTCTATACGTTCATTATTCAGATAAACATCAGGAATCAAAACTGTTCTATTCAATCGCGGCATAACAAGGATTTTGGATTTCTTAGGGTTTATACTAAGACCATTTGCTGTAGCCCAAATATTAACTCTTTGTAGTTCTGCATTTAGAGCAGTTACACATTGCTGAGTCTGTGATACATCACAGCTGATATAAAGTTGTACATCGTCAGCATACATTCTCACCTTACAGCACTGGAGTTGATTCGGAAGATCATTCGCGTAGATTGAGAACAGAAGAGGCCCCACAATTGATCCCTGTGGAACACCTCTTCTAATTGGCAATGATTTAGATTTGACAGAGATACTTTGAACAAATTGATATCTATTACAAAGATAGGACGACATTAAAAGAGCTTTAGAGTGATTCAAAAGAATTAAAAAGTTGGTTTTACTTTCATCTATCTCTTTTCTTATATCCTCAGTGACACCGACTAGGGCAGTAATACAGCTGTGTTTTTTCCGAAAGCCAGACTGTCGATCAGTTAAAAGATTATGTTCGTTCAGGAATAGCGACATTTGGTTATGAATTATTCTCTCAAACGCTTTTGACAAAAAAGGCAAGATAGCAATTGGCCTATATTCATTTTTCGTTTTTTGTATTGGAATAATTTTAGAGATCTTCCAGTTTTGAGGATAGCAACTAGTTGTTATAATTTGATTAAATATATGAGTGATCAATGGCAAAATTTGTGGGAGAAGAATTTTAAGAAATTTCGGGTGTATTTCGTCTACACCAACAGCATTAGATTTAATAGACATACAACATGTAAAAACATCAGTTTGGCTTACGCAATCAAAACTAAACTGGTCAACTGAGAAGTTATCGTGATTATTAAAATAGTTGTTATAAAATTTAATGTCAGCTTCTACCATTGGAATATTAACAAACTTTTTATTTACAGCATCAGGATCAATGGATACTGGTTCTTTGTTCACATCTTTGCCGATGCCGATTTCTCTAATTGTTTGCCACGTTTTCTTCGATCCTAAGGCAGTTGAAAATTTTTCGGCATAGTATATGGATTTGGCATACTTAATAATCTTACGTGAATTTTTTCTTGCTTCACGGTATTCAAAATGCAATTCTCTCTCTCTTTTGTCAATAGATTGTTGAATCCTGGGTGAAAACCAAGGATTTTTGTTTGGACGTATTATTTTTGTCTTTAGCGGTACTAAAAGATTGAACAAATCTACTATATTCCGTTCAAGAAATGAAAGTTTATCATTCACAGATATCATGTAATATAATTGATGCCAATCAACTTTAGAAAATAAATTTTCCAGACGGATGTAGTCTATATTATTAAAATCACGGAATGTAATGAGTTGATTTTCAACATGCAGTTTAAAATTATATGCCATAAAAACAAGATCATGTTTGGAGAAACAAGGCGCCGAAAGTTGATCGTAGAGTAAAACGTTTGGTTGATTACTAGTAAAAAACATGTCTAGTAAGGTACTGCTTGTTGTTGTAAAATGTGTGGGCATAGTTGTGTTAGGAGATGTTAATTTTATTTATATGGTAGAATTCAGAACGGATTGCTAAAATTTTGTTGGGCTCCATGTATTTTCGGAGGATTATCTTGCATATTCGATAGACTTGTATTTAATATTTTTTGCATGAGTCCAAATTGAACAGAAATATACAAAGGGAAGGCGCTAGCAAGGTATTTAAACATGTGGACAAATGCTTGAAAAAAGAGTTTTCCCAATCCCAAATAGGCTAAAAGGACCGTTGGAAAAGCACTGAAAAATTTTTGTTTTTGCCAAATTAACTTAAACACATCGGTATATTACTAATTATAACAAAGGTAAAATATACATTCATATTGGTAAATTTACATTGATTTTTTTATTACCAAATCCCAAGGAAAAATCCAGCGTCAAAACTGTTAAATAATATTTTTTTTTTATGCTTCTGAAAGAAACAATAGTAAAAAATGTTATTCAAGGACATTCTAAGCTATTTTTAGAAATATTTATTTTTTATACATTTTCATTTCTAAATTAATAAAAATATTTATATATTATTCCATTAATTCTTCCGCTATAGTATACAATTATATATTTCTTTTAGTTTTTATATTTAACAACTTAAAAAAAATTAATTAAAATGGTTAAGTGCTTAAGAAAACGTGTTGTACGATCAACTGATCACACATGTAAAGAACAATTGTTTAAAAAACATGTCCAGCTAGCTGTATAAATGGTAATAATATGAAAAATTAATTTTTTAAACACGTAAAAATGTCCAGCAGGCTGCACATTATGTAATCTGGCTTTATTTTAGAGCCCCGCATAACCCGGTTTTACGGTGGACTGGTTTACCCGGTCAGACCGGTCGACCGTTATTTACGGTCTACCCGGTCTTTACGGTCTACCCGGTTGTAGTACTTTTTCCAAATGTACGTTAAAATTATGTAGATTATTTTTGCAAAGAGATATCAGCACGTTCATATTACTCACAATATATTTTCCGTTACCAACTTTAGTTTATTTAAAAAGTAACACGTAGATTTTGTTTTTAAATGAAGAATAAATTTAAATTCATAGAAATATATTTTTTAACTATTTAAATCATTCAAAAAACAAACTATAAAAATTTACAGACATTCAGTAGGAGTTGATATTTTCTGTTAAATGTAAAATTTTCTGTTTTCTGTTTTTAAAAATAGAAATTCATATAATTCCTTTTTGGTTTTTTTACCCAAAGAGTTTGTTTGTATACAAAATAATTTCAATAAAAATTACAAGAAATTATTCAAATATATTACACACATAGAAAATAAAAATATATACATCTGTGTGTGTGTTGTGCTTTCTAAAATATTTTGAATTTGAAAAATAACCACAAAAATCGTTTTTCTACGTTTTGTCAGTTAAAAATGGATGGTTATTTTAAACGACTTTCGGTTGCTTTTATTACTTTGGTCGATTATTAAACAATGTTTGAAAATAAACAAGAAGATGGGCTGAATATAATGAAAAATCAGTAGTCCTCTTTTTTGTTGTATTTTTGATTAATTTAATATGTGTTTTAGTTAATTTTTAACGAAATAAAATTATGAGTGTATGACAGGTTCAGGATTTTCTAAATTTAAGAGCCAGTATAGGAATATTTTTTGTTTCAAAATTTAAAAAAAAATTACAGATCCAAGTCAGAATTGCAGGTACATTATTTTTGCAAAGTTTTAGTCCATTGTGAGCCAAGTCATAAAAAGGGCGGACATGGGAGCGAAAAAGACCGAGCCATTTTCATATAAATGCATAAAAAGCGCAAAACTTTTTAAATTTCGGAACATTTTTGATCCACAACTTAAACAAATTTGTTCAATCTTAAGTCCAAATTGTGTCTATATTGTTTCTACAAAATTTTAACACATTGCGAGCAATGGCATAAAAAGGACGTACATGGGACCGAAAAAGACCGTTGCTCTTTCATGTACAGTACATAAATGTGTAGTATATGAAATAAGTAGGCATTTATTAATTTTTTTAAAAAAGTTATCGAGTTTTTTAAATTCTATAGCTCTAATGACCGAGTGGACCGTAAAAACCGATCGACCGGTTTTTAAGACTGGTCTTTCGGCCGACTGGTTCTGATCGTAGCCTTTACTTTATTTATTACAATTATTATATTTTTATATAAATACATGATATTATTACTAACTATTCAACAAAAAAAATATCAGAATTCATATATTTTCTATAAAAAACAAAAACAAACCTTTCAACAAGCAAGTATTTTAGGATTAGATAGAATGTCTCTCAGATTCTGAGAGCTTTTTCGTATTGTGATTGTGAGAATTTTCCCTGTAGAAAAACAAACCCTTCATAGGCAAAACAGATTCGAGCTGGCAATAATTTTGGTTGGGAGTACAAATCTATTTTTTGGGTGTTAGATTCTGAAGAGTTTCTCCTGTAGAAAAATCTCAGTTTTTAATGACTTTTTTCTCTACAAAAACTCCCAGATTAGAAGGAAATTTTCAATAGAAAAATATTCAGGTAAAAAGGTTTAGAATTTCACAACTTAATATTCTCTTGGGAATAGTAGTCAGTAGTCTTTCTAAAAGTTGGGGGGTCTTGTAAAAATAGTCTGTGGAATCAGATAGTTTCTATTCAAAAATATTTTCAGAAAAAATGGCCTTCTTTGGGGACTTCCTTATGAAATAATTTCTTAGAATACGATGGGTTTTCTAAAGAGAAAAAATATTTATAGGTGGAAATGCGCACTTGGACACATAACCCTTTTTAACCTAAAATAAATATGACAGTGCGTCGTTATTTTGGGCGCGTTTTCTCTGACAGCAACAATTGATGAACGTCGCACTGTGCTTTGACCCATAGACAAAAATCAAAAAAAAAAATATTGTCTCAAAATGTGATAAAATTTATAGTGATCGATAGATAACAATACAACTCAAATAAATTTTAAGGAACTGGTATCATTTGGCTCTCCTAGACTGCACTAGAGGGCGCTAAAGTTAGTGAAATTTAAGCAAAAATGAATGAATTAAAAACTGCATTTTATTGCTTCAGGAAAATAGTTCCGAAAAATTCATTTTTTTAAGAAAGTGCATGAAATTTTGATTTTTGTGTTATTCAATACGTTTCGAATGCGGAAAAAATAAAATTTGGGTTGGTTTTCTTATCTAGAGTAATTTTTAATACCTCACAAAAAATAATTTTTTCTAAAAAATTTCAAAATTTATAAAAGTTTAATGGAATTTAAAAAAAAAAATCCGAAAAAATCCAACATATTTTTATTTTGTTTTTAGTCAGTTTATAGTGTTTTTAAAAGATCCAAAAAAAATTTAGAGCCTATTTTTTGCCACAACTCAAAAAAAAAAAGAGTTTTAAAAATGTACTAAATTCAGATTTTTACTTAAAATTTTATTATCTAGTGTGGCAATGTTAAGGTAAAAAAACGACCTATATGAAATAACATAAAAATCTGAAATAAGATTAAAGAAATAGCGAGAAGTTATTAAATAAAAATCAAATGGTTGACAAAACCTAAGCCAGAGGCCGCTAAATATTATAATGTTTTAGGTAGCTCGATAGAACCAACCATTTTTATGTGGAAAATAAGAAATTAGCAGGCACATCTCTCTTAAATTTTTTAACTTTATAAACTAACAAAATTCGGTTAAAAAATTTAAATGTTTCTTCATGAAATATAAAGTAAGTGATAATTTTGTATTTTAAAACAATTTTCGTCTATTTATTTTTCTACAAAATATGTCAGTCATGTTGATATTCGATCCACGATCAACAGTTTCGTAGATACAACAAACATCAGCACCTTAACGATCTCAATCACTAGCAGGTTGATCATATTGTCTGTTATTTTAAGTTTCAGCTGTAGCTTGAATGTTAATTATTACATTGTTTTTTTCCTACTTACGCTTCTTCTGAAGTGATTCTATTTATTGATGGATGTGATATTATTGAGTTCTTCAATTTACCAATAGGTATGCATATAAATCAATAACTTCTTTATTTTAAATTTATTTGTATTTATCTTTTTACCCAGGATGTATGTCGGAAGAAGCATTAGAAGCGAACCATAAAAATGTTAGAAAAGTGCGTTTATCTCATACCAGCAAAACTTCACAAGAAGATACAAACTGAGATTTGATGACCTATATGCTATTGCATTCAGATCCCGTATTATCATCAAATAGAAACATAAAACAAAAACAGAATTTTGATTTGGCCGGTATTGAAAAATATATACACAGGGAAAATGCTGATTTGAAAGATGAAATATTTGAACAGGACGAGTACAGTTCTTCGTTGAGCGAAAATTGGTTTTGGGATGACTCTTCTAGTGATGATGCTTAATTTAAAGAAACATCATTAAAATAAATATTTTTTTGTTCATACTGCACTTCATAGAAAATGACAAAATGTTCTTGTTCAATATGCAATTTTTACAGCCAAAAATAGTTTTGGTTTGTATGGGCAGTGTGCGATGGGCGTGGTCAATGTTAATGAAATATTTTTTTTTTAAAGGTGGTATATAAATATGCTCTTCAGTCAATTTTCATTAAATCTGTTCCGTAAACATATTAATAAATATTTATTTTATATTACAAAAAGTATTTATTTATAAAAACTTTTTCCATCATGCTTTTATTATTTTTTGGTAGTAGTTAATTTAAAATTTAGGATATATGTGTGTCCTTGCGCTGTTTCTGTAAAAATTGTATACATTTTTTATTATTTTGACGAAGGAAAAAAATTGTTGCAATTTCATGATTTTCAAAACGGATATATGGCAGCTTATCGAGTCATTCCTGTAATTAAAATAAAATTTGCTACAAATATTAATACCTTCATTATTATATCGAAATTTTTTTTACAACATTGTAATCAGAATAGAAGCTTTTTTCAAAATTTAAGATTCAGGATGTACGACAGGTGTGAATGTCCTTGTGCCGATATGGAGTTTTTTTTTAGTTTGGACTGAAGAAAAATAAAAATTTTGACAATTGGATGGTTTTCAGAGCGTATTTTGCGCTTTTAAGAAAAAGGATATATGACAGCAAAACGAGTCCTTGCAGCAATTTAAAAAAAATTTAACAAAAATTGTTATTACGTTATATCTAGAACTATAACAAGTTTCTAAGTCGTTAAAAGCCGAATTGTAGATTTTATTCAAAATTTTAAGGTCAGGATGTATGGGAGGTATGAGTGTCCTTGCACTAATTTTTTAAAAAATTCGTTTTTTTTTCTAATTTTGACAAATAAAACCAGCATGCCAATTTTTATTCATATACGATAACGCCTTCTATTTTTGTCCCTTCCTTATATGGGATCAAAGCACTGTGCGTCGCTGTCTTATTCTGGGCAGATGCTACATTGTCAACTTTTGGGAAACAAACAGAAGTTGGTCTTGCAGCTTTGAAATTTTGTTTGTTAGATTCTTAACAAAATTATCTTTCACAGACTTAATTAGTTTTCGATAAATTTTAGTGTAAATTCTAAATAAACTGGGTCTCAAAGGGTTAAAAAAGTTTTTCCATTAAAAATAAAAATCAATTTAATAAAAACCGACTCGATCTCTCAACTTTATGGTTGCAAACTCTTTTTAATAAAGAATTTTAATATTTTTTAAAATCAATACTTTGCATTAAATATTGTATCGTTCGCAATTTTTGAGTGGGTAGGACCGGAAAAATACCTGTTTGGCAAACGCTAGCATAGCGGTCTAACAAGAAAATTACCTCAATCTTATCACTCCGAATTTGATGAAATTTGAATATGTGATAGAAAAAAGAAATCTGAACTCAATTTTTCGGCCTCCTCAGGGTTTCAGGGGATGAAAGAGGGAGAAAAATATTAACTTTTTGGACACTATTTTGCTTAGAAACATGTCTGAAAAGTTCGAAATTCTTTATATGAATTGCATTAACATAATTTATTAAAGAAATGAAAAAGTTTGACAAGAAAAATCGTATGTCAAGTTGTTCCAGAAAGTACAATAACAAAAAAGAGTTTCGCTAAAAATTTGTTAAAATCTTCGAATATAATAAAATATAAAAATACATGTGCCCTGAAATTAAACAAGGAATATATAAAATTTTGAAGCCATACATTTTTAAATTTTTCCAACAGCAAATTCAAAAAAGCGAAAATATACCAAACAAGTAAAAAAGGGCTAAATTCGGCTGTGCCGAATCTTTGAATACCCTACACCAATATTCTAAAAAGATGTTCTCTACTGTTTTTGATACAAATAATATAAGAAAACTTTTGAAGTAAAATTATGTAGGTGAAAACATTTTTTGAGGCGAAAAACTTTTTTAGATGTGAAAAGAACTTTTTTGTAAGAAAAAAAATTTAGAGGTGAACAAAAATTTTTGAGGTGAAAAAATTTTGTTTTGAAAAAAAATTTTAGTGGTGAAAAAATGTTTGAGGTGAATACAAAATATTTACTGCTAAGCGACTGGTAAAATTGAACTAAATTTGTATGGGCAACTTAGAGGCACCTTTACACTTTCACTAGTTTTTTTAACCATGGACTGCACAAAAAAAAAACATTTTAAAGCATAGTTTTTGTCAAATACTCAATTTTGTTCCGGCTAATGGGGACTAGCTCTGCAGCTGAACATGCCTAATGGAGAGAATGTACTTTCTGATGCGCCACGCATTGATAAGTAGTTGCAACGAGTATTCTTTCTTTAAAAAATTGAAGTGTGTTTGTCTAATGGAGAGAATACAGCAAAGAAATTAATTTGTAAAAAAAAGAACATGAGTTGTAACTATTTGTCAATAGATGGCCCATCAGAAGGTGCATTCTCTCCATTAGGCATATTTTGCTGCAGAGCTAGATGTTTAAGAGCACAATATTGCACATTATTCATGTGAAAACATTAACATAAATATGCATTTGCCAATCCCTCAATTCTCAAAAATATAAATGGAACAAAAAAAAAATACTATTTTATTACGTCAAACATTTGAAAATTTGACTTTAAAATTATGTTATAAGTCTACCAGTAACATCTTAATGCATTAGAATTTGACGTTTGTAGTTAATTTAATATTTTTGGTAAATAAATTAATTGAAAGCCTAATCCAAGGCGGTATCGCCATGGGGTGTCACCTATTCAAAAGTAGCGTCACTAAAGCAATTATGCATTTTGCTCGTCAGCCAAATATACGAAAACGAGAAAAACACCATCAATGGACGTATTAACGACAATCCAGCTCCTCTGGACCTTACCTCATTCTATATGAGCCCAGCCTCCAGCAATCATAGGGGCTAAATATGATATACGTTTATACAAAATTTTGGATGAACTGTAATATGAATATGTTTTGTCAATTTATGTAACAGAACTTTTGTTATTTAGTTTTAGTAATGTTATTTATTTAGTTTAAGTAATGTTATTTACAGAAGTCTGCTCTGTTAGCGACTTTAACAATGTTACTTTTTACGTTAACTTAGTTATTACAGTAACACACATATAGCTCTAAGAATGTTATTATTCTCATAGCATGTAAGACAATAAATGTAATCGAACAAGAAGAACACTTAATAACATTTTTACTAACTTAACAGAAAATTAAAATATATACAGAAAAATTGTACAAATTTGTATGGAAAATTTAGAGGTACCTTCACATTTTCACTCATAACTTTTGAACCGCTAAACCGATTTCTCTCATTTTAAATACCAAACTGCTCGGGAGGATGTTCAATAATCTGGGTAAATTGGTAATCTGGTAAATTGGCACCCCCGCTTGCGTCTTCGCGTCGTGATCGCCATTTCAACAGACAGACAGACAGACAGACGGACATCGCTAAATCGACTTAAAATTGCATAAGGATCACGAATATATATACTTTATGGGGTCTTAAACCTATATTTCGACATATTACAAACGGAATGACAAACTGATATATACCCTCACCATATATGGTGGAGGGTATAAAAAGCACCAGTAAAAAGCCCTCAAAATTCCCTTTTCAACGAAATCACCAGATATTTTCAAGATTTGAGCTTTAAAGTATATTTTTTTTAGATTTTTGAGCATTAAATTGCTTTTTCCACATTTTTGCCTTAAAGTGTTTATAAAAACAATTTTTTTTCTAATTTTGTTTTTTATTTTCCCACGCTTTTACTTTAACTTCTTTTTTTGTAATTTTTTGTCTTCTCTGGATATCACAATTGCAAACCACATGCAAGGCATACGTTAAATAACTAAAAAAAAATCGAAAGTATCCCTTTTTGAGTCACTTCTGGCAAAACTGAGGAAAATTGCTCAGACTTAAAGTACTCTAACTTTTTAAGAACCTTAACAATTTTTTCAATATAAAAACTTAGATCCATAAGATCCTTTTTTAAAAAAATACAAAATCTCTTTAAAGAAAGGTTCAAAAACTGCAAAGCCTTTCAAAATATGTATGCATTTGTTACATATGTGTATATAACATCAGTTTTTTTACTAATTTTTTTTTAGTGTATAATTATAACTGTAAGCAAAAGGTATTTCAATTAAACTTAATTTAACAAATAAGGTTTAAAAGAATATTTTAAACATTACATAAAGAAAACTAATGGAATGCATACTGTAATTACTATGTAAAGGGTGTCCCAAGAAGAACGCAATTTTTAAATCTGGCAACATTCGAAGTGTCATTGTTTGACATTTGAACAATTATTATTGTTTGCTAGTAGAAGGTACGAGGTTAGTAAAAATGGAGCGCTACACGAATGAACAACGCATTCTCATTGTGAAATTGTTTTACCAAAATGGTGAAAGTTTTGCGGCTACAGTTCGCAAATTGCGATCAATTTGGGGTCACAATAATGCTCCAAAAGAGTCAACTGTAAAGAGATTAATGGATAAATTTGCCGAAACTGGGTCTGTTAGTGATGTAAAGACAACAACGCGCCATCGACCAGGTCGATCGACCGAAAATGTCGCAGCTGTACGTGATAATGTCGCTCAAACTCCATCCACCTCAATTCGACACCGAGCTCAGCAAATTGGTGTCTCCAAATCCACTTTGCAGCGAATTTTGACGAAAGATTTGCATCTTCATGCATACAAAGTTCAATTGACTCAGGAACTGAAGCCAGCTGACCATGGACAGCGAAGGGAGTTCGTTAATTGGGTATTGGAGAGACAACATAAAAATGCTGATTTTGCCGATAAAATCATCTTCAGTGACGAGGCCCATTTTCATCTTGATGGCTTCGTCAATAGGCAGAATTGTCGCATTTGGAGTGAGGAAAATCCCCGAGTGATTCACGAGAAGCAAATGCATCCTCAACGTGTCACTGTGTGGTGTGGTTTTTGGGCTGGAGGAATCATTGGACCTTTTTTTTATGAAATTGAGGCAGATCAAGCGCAAACGGTCAATGGTGTTCGGTTCGTGAAATGATAACCAGTTTTTTTTTGCCTTGAATTGAAGAAATGAATGTGGAGGGCATGTGGTTCCAACAAGACGGCGCCACATGTCATACAGCCAGAGAAACAATTCAATTGCTGCATCAGTCATTTCCCGGTCGTGTTATTTCGCGTTTTGGAGATCAGAATTGGCCGCCTAGATCGTGCGATTTAACACCATTAGATTTTTTTCTTTGGGGTTTTTTGAAGTCGATGGTTTACGCGAATAAGCCGACGACGACCCAAGCCTTAAAAGAGGAAATTGGACGCTGCATTAATGAAATACCGCAGCATTCATGCAAAACGGTCATTGAAAATTTCATTAAAAGATCGCGTGCATGCCAGCAAAGCCGCGGCGGCCATCTGCACGATATATTGTTCCATACATAACCTCATTCTGTCTACTTTACGATATAATAAAGTTTCACGATTTTTTTTTAAATATCTGTGTTTTATTTAAAATTTAAAAATTGCGTTCTTCTTGGGACACCCTTTAGTTACAACAGAATTAAAATTAAAGACATTCCGTACAACCAGCCACCATAATGAATGACCGAATAACAACTGATTGAATGAATGGAATACATATTTACCTAAAAAATACTGCATTCGTAATGACTACCATGTATCAGAGCTTCGATGGAGTGCATTAGAATTCAGTACAATTTAAGAAATTTATTTTATAATATTTTGATATCGTAGCTGTTTGTATTTAATTTAATGAATTAATTCCTGACTTGGGTGATTCAAATCTTTTGTTCCTTTAATATTTGACTAATTGAATGAATAACTTTTAATACATTTCATTTAGTTTGGTAAAGTTTAACATACGCACCAACAAGCAATAAAAAAGCATATAATAATTTTTTTCCTTTTAATTTTAGACTTTTTTAATTTTAAAATTAAGCTTTTGAATTCATTCTACAAAGATTGCTTTTACGCAATAAAGTTTTGTTTAAATTTAATTTATTTTAAAACAGTAAATTAAGAATTAATTCCTTAAAAGCTCTGTTAAGCTTCCAAACATGATATTATTCCTATACGAGTATGTTAGTGAGAATGTTGTATAAATATAAAATTAAGTATTTGTGTTTGTTGTCAATGAACAGTGGGTCATGTGAAAATAATTCAGCAGTCAGTTAATGCAAATGTTTTTTCGCATAAAATTGTGATTTAAAATTTAGTGAAACGCTTAAAAAATTTTATAATAATAATTTAAATAACAATCTATAAAAAGCATACACTCACAATATTATTTCGTTCAAAATAATCTAAAATATATATTAAATTAATCGAAAATTCAATCAAAAAAGAGAAATATTGATTTTTCATAATATTCAGCCCATTTTGTGTCAAGAACTTGTGAAATGACCTAGTGTAGGTTGTAGGTCTAGCTGAGTGTACTAAGTTGCAATATACCCTCAAAATTTCGAGATATGTGAAAGAGAGTATTTTTTTGACTAGCGCACTTAAACTATTCTAACTCAGTCATTTTTTAACCGATTTCGAAACGGTCAACGGCTTTAATTAGAAATGAACGTGTGCTATTAATATAAATATGTAGAGATTTTTTAAATAATATAAAAGTATTTCTTTTTTTTTAACTTTTAAAACAACAAAAATCTCAAAGGCAGTGTCCTTCTGAGTAAAACAAGGTTTTATTCGTGTAAATCGGTTAAAAAATAACAATGTTATAGTACTTTTTCTAAACAACAAAAACCCGATTTCGATTATATGATTCAAAAAAAAAAAAAAAAAAAATAATTTAAAATACGAACTATTTTTTTATCTTTTATTTTTTAAAAATGTTTACTTAATCTACTTCGTATGTAAGACAAATCATAAGTTTCACGTTTTAGCGACCAGCAGTAATTCGCTAGCATTCTGATCTGACTTTTTCCTTCGAACCGTTTTTCTATTGTTGATAGCTCTTGGTGGAAGCGTTCGCCTTGCTCGTCACTAAATTGACACAGATTTTCTGGGAAGAATTCCAAGTGAGAATGCAAGAAAAGTATTTTTATTGACATTCTGCATCGCATTTCTCCATACGCCTCTAGAAATTCACTAAAAACATCAGTGTGGTCAGCACTTCTTTTGTTACCCAAAAAATGCTTAGATAAAGATATAAAACTCATCCATGCTCTAACTTTTAATAAATCAAATGATTTTATTAATAAATCAAATGATTTTATTAACACAATTAAATATTTTAGTTAGCTTTTTTTTTAAGAAAAATATGCTGTTTTTTGAAGCTGCACGCACCACTAATACTAACTAGTAAACAACTTTTTTGCAAGTATCAAAAAAGTAACGGTATTATTACAAAAATAATTTAAATAATGCCTTATTTACAATGATAGAGTACTAACCTATACAGAGTGAATTTTCTTTATTTTTTCTTCGCACTTATGTTTTGTTTAATCAATCCTAAAGCTAGAACTGTAATTGACCTAAGTTCCTTAAGTTGGCTTTGGCATACGCCGAACTTGAGTAACAATCTAAAGTAAAAAACAATAGATTTTTAATTTCTTTGTTAATTAAAACGTAAATAATAAAACAAAAGCCAATTTTAATTGGATTTTAACGGTGATTCGTTAACAAAAATTAAACAAAAATAGTTTAAGGAATTCTAATATCTCTTGATTAGAAAAAGTATTATAACTTTGTCAATTTTTAACCGATTTACACGAATAAATGCTTGTTTTATTAAGAAGGATACTGACTTTGAGATTATTGTTGTTTTAAAAGAAGATTCGAAAAAACCTCGTAGGAAATGAAAAAGTTTAAAAAAAAAATTTTATGTTATTGAAAAAATCTCTACTTATTTATATTAATAGTACACGGGAAGTATATATATTTGGAAAGAGCACGTTCATTTCTAATTAATGCCGTTGACCGTTTCGGTTAAAAAATTACTGTTTCGGTTAAAAAATGGTTTCGGTTAAAAAATGACTGAGGTAGAAAAGTTTAAGTGCGGCAGTCCAAAAAAAATACTCTTTTCCCCATATCTCGAAATTTTGAGGAAATATTGCAACTTATAAAACCGGTTATATAATACACTCAGCTAGACCTACAACTTACACTAGGTCATTTCCCAAGTTCTTTTTCAGTGTAGCACCGTGTAATCGACAAAAGTAGTAAAAGCAATGAAAAGTCGTTTCAAATAACTGTCAATTTTCAACTGACAAAAAGTAGAAAAAAACATTTTTGTGGTTTGCTTATCAAATTGATTTTTTTTTATTTTTTATGTAAATTACAAAACTGACAATGTATATATTTTTATTTTCTGTGTGTATATTTGAAAAATTTCTTGTAATTTTTATTGGAATAATTTTCTATGTATATAAACAAACTATGTTGGTAAAAAACAAAAAGGAAAAAGAAAACATAAAATTTTACATTTAACAGATTACAGGTTGGTTGAAAAGTTCCTGCGCTCACCAAGAGATGGCACTGCTAGCTGCAAACTTATTTTTTCTCAAGTTGGTATAACATGCAAAGCTGCAATTCATTCTGTCAATTCTTTCTTTGTTTACAAGCCATTTGAAGTTAACGTGTCATTGATTTTTTTTAATATGGAAAAAATTGAATATCGTGCAGTCATTAGATTCTTTGTTTTGAAGGGTTTAAAAGCAAAAGAAATTTATGAACAATTGTTAGAATGTTTTTGAATTTTTATATTTTTTTTTTTGAATGAATGATTCAAATAGTTAAAAAATATATTTCTATGAATTTAAATTTTCAAACAAATTTTCAAACAAACTCTACGTATTACTTTTTAAATAACCGACGGAAAATATATTCTAAGTGTAGTTACTTGATTTTTAGGTTACTTCTAGTTCTTTACAATTTAAAACTGATTTATTTAATTAATTTAATTAGTATCAGTTATTTTTAGCTTTATTCCCACTGTGCTTGTTTGATGATTTTTACTTGCTCTCTGAGGTTGGTTAGTTTTTTTTTTGTGTACTTCGGCCTTGTTATACGGTTGTTATCATTAAAAATATTAAAATTTCAACATAATACTTTTTTTTTACAACTATTATTATGACGAAAAAGGTTGTTTATATGACAACTAGGTCCAAATATGGTCCGATTTTTTTTTTACATTTCGGAGGCATGATAACAGATACAACCCAAATTTGAACCAGATACTTACGGATTTTTGTGTCTAAACCCTATTTAAACCCAATATAGATAATACCCTTCTACGGGAGGTGGGTCTTAATAAATGTAGATCGATTCTAAACAATTTCTACATAAGTTGTCCATGGGCCAATAAATATGTATGAACCCAATTTAATCCAAATTATAAAGACTTTAATTCCATAATTATGTCTAACGAGTGTTTGGTGTCTTATAAATATAATTGTGTGGCATTTAGTCAATGTGGAATGTATCTCCTGAGCAAACTGAATATTAAACAAAGACGTTGTTAGTGATTGTGTATATTTTAACCCTACACCACTAATTGGTCTGAGTATAATGAGTTTGTGCTGAGGTATGTAATAACCAAAAATTACCAATTGACTCAGATACACTCTCCGAAACAGTTTTGCGATGTCCGTCTATGTATTCTTGTTTATGATTTACAGGTCAAAAATATAAATATTAGACATATTTCCCCTATAAATATCCCCCAAAAATTGTATTCTTTGCTTCTTCGTTTGCTGCAGGTACAAACAAGTCCTATTTATTCAAAATGGTGCTATACCCGATTATCTAATAAATACACTTAAAAAATTCATCATTTTCTAAATAAATTTTATTTTTTTTTGTAACATTAATCAGACATACTAAATATTTTTGAACAACATTTACTGAACCTTAATCCAGACTGGTGTAGGGTAACGTATGGTAGGTCTTGACCGATTATATATTCATACTTGTTTTTTTCTTTTTGTTGTCTGAAAATGTATAAATGTGTGAATACAGTTTTGTACTCTTTTTTTTCACAGTTAGTGTTTTTCTCAGTGGTGTTTAGTTTATTTTTAGAAATATTTTTTATATTTTTTTATTTCTTATAATTCTCGTTTGTTTTTTGTTAAAATTATTTGTTTAAATACAACATTAATTTTATCGTATTCCAAGTGTCGGGCGGTCCGGCTTCTCTCAGTTGAAATGGTTGGCCACACTCCATAATTGTGGCAAAATATACTTTGAATATAAACATCATAATATATATATACTAAGAATATTTCTTCCACAAAAACAAAAATCAAACAAAAAAACAAACAAAACAATTTCAAAAAAAAAAACAAACAAAAATTTCAAGATCAATTTCTAGCAATAGAAGGCGATTGAGAAGAACAACTTTTCTCTCTCTTCATTGATGAGATATAGTTTCTAAGTATAATACTTCAAACTGCAGAGGATCAATTGTGATCGCCCTTTTTTTGTAAATTTTTTAATGCTTAAGTTTGTATGACAACTGATGTTTATTAGATTTTTTGTTTAAACAAATTAACATAAGTTTATATAAGTGCATTCAGATACGTATGATGAATATTTCTTAATTATTGCGTATACGTTGTGTGTCTAATTTATTATTATTATTACTCATGAATTGGCACTGTTATACTCCATATAAAAAATGATTTTTCACGGTGATGAATTTTACGTGAAAATTTAGTATAATTTGTTTTCACGCAAATTTTATATATGTACAAGACTATTATTTTTTTTAATGGAAAAGTGATATTTTGGGTTTATTGTGATTGTGTATTTCTTATAAAATATTAATAATTTTAATTACATTTTAAATAAAAGTCTGAGAGAAATTTTTCCATGGGAAAAACAATTTACTGTGATTTATTTTTAATCTTTACGATTAATTGGAAGTGACTTATGTTTAAAACTAGAACATATACTTAAACCCGAAGGTTGGCTTGTTGTGCGCTCTCTCTTAACTGAGGATCGTAACACTACTTTACCTCAAACACTTCAGTCAAGACAAGATTTCTTAAAAAAATCTTTGGCTAACTTTAATATCACGCAGGTTTCAAACTAGACAGGTTTGTTTATGTATTTAACCTAACAATTTTAGCAAAAACGACAAGCTAAACCCTAACTAAGCGTTTGTTTTTGACAATGATTTATGACTTAACAAAAATATATTCTTAAAAAGATCTTTAACTCTTGTCTAAAAACAAAATTTATATATGTGTTTTATTAAAAAAATGTGTTTTTTCACTCAAATTTGAACTCTTAAAATAGTTTGTAAGTTAAAACTACAGAAAATATCATTTAATAAAAATGCTTTTGTTATTTATTTTAATATGTTGCTAAACTACTGACACATCAGTAAAAAAAAAAATAAATGTATAATCAGTTAAAAACAAATGTTAAAATTTTATATAGCAATTCCGTAAAAAATAACTGATTTTTCATTTATTTGAAATTGTTTCCGTTTTTTGAATTTTTGTTTGTTTTTTAATCTACATAATATATACTCACACGGGCTATAGACACATTTTGTAAGAATGATCATATGTGTGAAATAGGGTGCACCGGTCACCTCCTAGATAAATAAAAAATAATGCGAAGGCGATGTCAAAAAAAAAAAATTTTTTGCCACGCCCCTTGACCCTGCGCTTTTGGTTTTTTGTTTCCTGTGCCTCTATTTATAGTCCGATCGTATCGTGTTATATATCATTGTTCTTAGACTTGTTCTTTGATCACTTTTGACTCCGATGTCAAGTTCTAGAAGTGACTTCTGAAATCTCGTTTTCCATCTTTTTCTAAACGATGAAAAAGTTTTTTAAATTCCGTGAAATTTTGTCTTTTACAGTATATGTTTTTATTCATAAACAAAAAAGTTACAGAAGTAAAAAAAAAATCAAAAACCCAAAAGCGCGGGGTCAAGGGGAGTCTCAAAAAAAATTTTTTTGAGATCGTCTTCACATTATCTTTAATTGTATGGGTTGACCCGCACAACTTTTTTTTTTGTATGGAGTGCGACCTACTCTAGTGTGTATGTGTGTGATTATGAAGTTCTTGTAATTTCAATTAAAAAAAATTTTAATATATACATACGATTTAAATAAAAAACAAATTGGAATTTAAATTTGTAATAATTTTAAAGGAAACAAATAAATCACAAGTTTCCGTTTTGTGGGTAAATATTTTATTAATATTCAAAAAAAATGAAAAAATCAAATGAAACTGAAATAAACGGTAAATGACCGTAAATCATTTAGAACAAATAAAAAAAAAGTTAAAATAGATATTTCTTTGAAAAATGAAAATATGTTCCTTTATTTTTAACTGACCTAAAAAGCTTTTTTTATTAAACTGCAAACAGTAAACTACATAATAATCTGAGTGTACTAACAAAAAATTTTGACTTTTGCTGTTTTTAGTTTTAGAATCATTATATTATATCTCAACTGCCCCAATTCCGAAAAATCTCTTCTACAAGTTGCCTCAATTTTTTTTTATCAAGAACTGTTATATATCTTTGTTTACGCAGCTTACAGTTCTTAAGGAAAATACAAAATTATTTTTTTATTTTAATTTTGTATTTCTAGTATTTTTACATATTTTTCATTGGCTTTTAGGCGGTTCTAAAGATAAATTTAAAGATGTGATAGTTTTTAACTTGAATTTATAGAACTAAAAAAAACAAAATTATGTTGGTTTTTATTGAAATATGTATGTTGCATCAAAAAAGATTTTTTTTTATAATTAAATACAGGGTGTCCGCCGGGAAGGTATACTACTTTGTTTTGCCGCCATTTTGGTAAACATAAGTCTTGACATTTCATATTTGGCAGTCGTGAAGTAGACACGTGGCAAATTTATTATGGAAAAGTATTCGATAAACCAACGAGTTTTAATCATTAAAACACCTTGGCCCATGACAACTCCGATTTTCATGAAAAAATAATACAGGTTGGTTGAAAAGTTCCTGCGTTCGAAATGAAAGAATACTGTTTTTGTTACGAACTATATTTCCTTATTCAATATAATCTCCTAGAAGCTCAATACACTTGTTCCAATGATCTTCCAATAATTTTATCCCATCCTTATAATGGTTTTCCGGAAGCTCTGCAAAATAACCGTCTACAGCTGCTATGGCCTTTTCATTCGACGAAAAATGCTTTCCACGAAGGAATTGCTTGAGATTTCTGAAGAGATAGTAGTCACTGAGAGCCAAATCTTGTGAATACGGTGGATGTTCAAGCAATTCGCACTTTAATTCTTTGAATTTAGCCATCGTCAAAACACTTTTGTGAGCAGGTGCATGAAAAATGATTTTTTTCTTCTTTAAACCAGGTCTTTTCTCACGAATTTTTTCATCCAGCTGATCTAAAAGGCTGGAATAATATTCAGAGTTGATTGTTTTACCTTTCTGAAGATAATCAATCAACAAAATTCCTTTTGCATCCCAAAAAACTGATGCCATAACCTTCTTCGCTGATCGTTGTGACTTCACCTGCTTTGGAGCTGAACAACCAGCATCAGTCCACTGTAAACGTTCCTGTTTCAATTTAAGATCATGATGGTAGATCCAAGTCTCATCCATAGTTATAAAACGACGCAAGAAGTCGGTTTTATTCGGCTTAAAACGCTCCAAATTACGCTGAAAAATTTGTTTTCGATCCAGTTTTTGTTGAATTGTTAATGTGTGCGGCACTAACTTTCCAAACAGTTTTTTTCATACGTAATTCTTCATGTAAAATATGGAGTACTCGTTCGTCTGAGATGCCTATGGCATTAGCAATTTCACGCTTAGTCAAACTTGGATCTTCACTAACCATATTATGTACCTGCTCAATGATTTCTGCTGTGGTTGCAGTTTTTGGTCGTCCTTCGCGTGGATCGTCTTCATGGCTGGTACGACCACGTTTAAATTCACCAGCCCAAAATTCAACGGTGCTTTTTGAAGGTGAGGACTCCTTATACACTTCTAACAATTGTTCATAAATTTCCTTTGCTTTTAAACCCTTCAAAACAAAGAATCTAATGACTGCACGATATTCAATTTTTTCCATGTTAAAAAATATCAATGACACGTCAACTTCAAATGGCTTGTAAACAAAGAAAGAATTGACAGAATGACTTGCAACTTTGCATGTGTTCTCAGGACAGTTACACCAACTTGAGAAAAAAAAGTTTGGAGCTAGCAGTGCCATCTCTTGGTGAGCGCAGGAACTTTTCAACCAACCTGTAATGAGTGACGAGGCACATTTTCATTTGAATGGATATGTGAATAAACAGAATAGTCGGTTCTGAGCAATGGAAAACCCTCAAATTATTCATCAGTCACCTTTGCATCCATTAAAAGTGACAGCCTGGTGTGTAATTTGGTCAGGAGGAATCATTGGACCTTACTTCTTTGAAAATGAAAACGGTGTAACGGTAACTGTGAATGAATATACAACATCATGTAGTATTCTACTCGGCGGTCCTGATCCCATTAATTGTGGCAAACTAGGATCTTTATTAAATTACCACAATCAAAAAAACTTACCAAAAATCAATTACTAGAAATAGAAAGCGATTGAGAAGAAAACAACAACTTCAAAAATCAGCTTCTAGAAATAAAAGCCGATTGAAAAAGAAGTATAAACTACTGAAGTGGATCAACTGTGATCACCTTTTTGGTAAAACTCTTTAATGATTTAATAGTTATTGTTTCTTGTACAACAAGAATAAATCTTATAGTAAAAGTACAGGAATGTTATTATTCTTTCAGAATAGATGATGGAACTTTTTAATATAAATACATACAAAAAAATAACATTTAAATTAAATTTAATACAATCTTAGCATACAATAGAATAAAATTAAATATACATTTAAACATTTAAGGGAAACAAAATAATAAAAAAAAATCTTTAAAGCTATTTTCGTTGTTATTGAGTTGATGGTTGTGTGGAAGAATATTCCAAAGACGTGAGGCATTTATATAAAACTGCCACTCTGATACGAAGGGCAATTACGAGGAATATTGATTTTTTACCTCTTCGGGATCTGGCTGGGTTAGGTTTTAATTTTTTTCCTACAGATAAAAATTGGTATTATATAAATTTATACAATATATTCATTGGTAGTCGTTGCCGAGGGTGATATATTAGTTGGGCTATAAAATTGCCATATGTAAGTCTTATTTGCCTTTCTAGTTCAGGATACAAAAAATTAAAAAAATGCTAAATGAATAATACAAAAATGCTGAAGCTAAATGGAAAATTGAAAATTTGCGGCTAAATCAAATTAAAAAAATCTAAATTTAGCTAAAAAAGGTTGAAATGGTCACACTGCGTATGAGTTATTTGTATTACGAGTATAAATGCAAATACTACGTATACGTACTGGTATACTTTAATTCGAATTAAAGATATCTCAGTGTAAAATTAATATTGGGTTATCAGAATTTTTTGAACTACAAATAATGATAACTCCTTACCTTCTAGATTATTAATAAATAGTAAATAAGGCAAGAAAAAACAGTAAATAAAGTCATTGCAAAAGGTTTCATTAAAATATATTATAAAAAAATCGCTTGAGTCAATACAAACCTAAAATGTAGATTTTATTAAAGCAACTTTTAAAAACGTACAACTGGATTCCATTATCCAAAATTCAGTTTACATATCACGGGGGTTTCGTGCACCATTGTGACATATTTAATGTGTAACCGTTAAAATATTTAGTGGTTCATTATATTTAATCCATTTAAAATTAAAATTATTTAAACTAAGAACAGCGCTGAATAAATTGGAAAACTTTTTTTATTAAACTACAAACAGTAAACTACATAATATTCTGAGTAAACATTTCATGCACTTTTTACCATTAATAAAAATATTTATCAACTATTTCATGCACTATTCAATAAACCAAAGAACGATAAGTTAGCGCTTAAAATTAAATAAAAAAAAGTGCAAAATCATTTTTTATTTACAAAAAAAGGAGGGAACAAATTTGCGGAGTATTTTCATTCTTTGGTGCCTTTTTTCTTTTTTTCCCCAAGTTTAACTAAAGATAGACCCCTGAATCTTGGGGTCAAAATTAATTTTTGATAATGGGGTCAAATTACATTATGAAATTTAGAACAAATTTTTGAAAGTAAAAAATGGCCCCAAATTTGTGTGATATGAAATTTTGAGCTAAGCTGCATTTTCATTAAATTTGCGTTTTCTATAAACTCAGTCACAACGGTATTGGTTTATGTTTGTTTTGAATTTGTTGCAGTTGTAACATTATTTATTAGAAAATAATCAATTTACTGGTTCAACGCGTTGGCGATTTTAAAGAATTATCAAAAAGAATCCGATCGCTTTAAAAAAATTTAGGAACGAATGGTTTTCATGACATTGCGTTTTAGAAGTTTCATTATTGCCAAGGTCGAAGAAGCAATGTTATGGAAAACCATTCGCTCTTTAATTTCATAATATGTTAGATGCAATCATATGTGGCAAGCTGCAGCAGCTGCACAACATAGTGTGCTTATTATAGAGCAGATGCTATTGACTTCATTCAAGTTTTCACCTTACTCATAATTTATTATTTAATTTTATTTTTTTGTGTTCGTTACATTACATTGACGTCATTTAAATTTTTTCAATTTAGTGATATTTTGCATAATCAATACAATTGTTAAAGTAATAAATCAATTTAATTTAATGATTGAAAAATTTTTAATTATATTTTCGGTGTTCATTTTCATTACGAAATTTTGTCTAAAAAATGAAGCTTAGTTTCATTTCAAGATTAGAGTCATACTTCTTGTGACCATTTTGCACAACAATCCGCTATCGCGATAACATATAAGATTAAGTCTACGATATCGTTTGCGATATGCCTGTTTTGGAAAAATCCTTATATATATACTTTAGTTTTAAAAGACACTTAAGGTCAAGAAATTTTCCAATAATGGTAGATCCAATATATTATATTAATTTACATAATTTATTTATGTTGCGGTATTAAAAATGGCAAGATTGATATTTATTCACATTTAAGTCTAGGTAATGATGCTGCCTTTGTGGATACTGAAATGAGTGAAATAAATATTTAGTAATTGTAAAAAAAATCATATGAATTGTTCTTTAAGTTGTTAAAAATAATAATTTATCGAAGTTCGAGTTACCTTTGAACTGGGACGCCGAATTTATCAAGAAAATATAAGGAAATGATGTCTGATCTGATGGCTCCAGATCCTCTTTTTAGCATTTAAGAAAGAAAATATAAAAATTATAGTCTTTTTTCAAAAATAATTTTTTACATTTATGTAAAAATGAAAAGAAAATATTTCAAATGTTTATTTATAAATAGATGTTTTAAAGTTTCATAAATCTTTTGTAGGTAGTGCATTAATTTTACTTTCACAACGCTTTTTCTACACAGAACGTAAAACCATTTAAGTCAATTCGTCGAATTCGATCATTCGAATAGAATTAAACAAAAAAAATGATAAAGAAAAAAAGTTTTACCAAAAAAAGCGATCACACCATTTGATCCCCTTCAGTTGTTCCAACTTCTTTTTCAATCGGCTTCTATTTCTAGAATAAAATTTTTGAAGTTGGAGTTTTCTTCTCAATCGCTTTCTATTTCTAGAAATTGATTTTTGAGAAGATGTTTTGTTTGTTGTTTTATTTATTTTTTTTTTTTTTATTATTTTTTTTTTTTTTTGCTTGTTATGGGAATTTAATAAAGGTTATGGTTTACGGCTCTATGCGCCTTATAGGAACAATAGGAATTTATATATATATATACATATAGTTTACCACAATTAATTCACCTTAGTGAATTTAAGAATTTTCCTAAATTGTCACAATTAATGAGATGTGACCAATCATTTCAACTGAGAGGATCAGGACCGCCGAGTGGAATACTATACAACGTTGTTTATAAGCAAATAATTTAATAAAAACACAAATGGGAATTACAAGCGATCAAACAATTAAAAGAAACAAAATATTCTGAAAATAACTACCACAAAGATATATACGGCAGGCTAAAAATATATTTATAAACAGCAGTAGGTAAGAAAAATATACTACCTGGGATGACAGGATATCATTATAGTTCTTTTTGTGGTACTATTTAAACCTCAAAAGTATTATTGTACACCTATGACACATTGGGTACTATTTTATAATTTCTACTATGGTAATGTTTATGCGGTAAATTATGATCGAAAATCCCATGTAAATTTGATATTACTTAAGAGTTAACGCTTAGAATTATAACGAATGTAATCGAGGTCTAAGAATAAAAAGTATGTTGGAAATATTTAAAATTTTAAATTAAAATATTTGCAACATATATGTAGAACATTTGAAAATTGTGAAAACTGAAATTCAATAAAATATCACATCAGAATTTTATAACCACTAACCTTTGAAAATATTCAGGAGCAGGTTCTATTACAATCGATTCCATAGAACAAGTTCTAGATTTGATACCTAGCAGTAAAAATCTAATTTTTCACTGTCGCAGAACTATAACCGGTTCTAGAAACTGGTTTAAATAAAGTTGTTCTAGTTTGGAGGAAGATAACCAGTTTCTAAAACGGTCACACTCCATTCAAAGTTAGAACATAAATTTAAATCTATGCTTATAGGCGTTCTGCAACCTGTTCTTATTGCTGGAAAATATAAGGTGAAATTAAAACAAATGTTTTTTGAAGCTTTAATTCTATCTTTCACCACCTTTTCAGCTCCCTTGTATCCTTTTCAAAGAAATAAAAATCCAAATTTTCTCTCTTTTTAAATACAATAGACATTCAAAAAAGTACAACACTCACAATATATTTTCCCTTACCGACTATAAATTGATAAATTAAGAATCAATTGAAATTTATAGAAATATATTTTTAACTATTTGAATCAGTCATTCAAAACACAAACTATAAAAATTAACAAACACCCAGTAGGAGTTGATATTTTCTGTTAAATGTAAAATTTTATGTTTTCTGTTTCTAAAAATAGAAATTCAAATAATTCCTTATTGTTTTTTTACCCAAAGAATTTGATTATGTACAAAATAATTTCAATAAAAATTACCAGAAATTATTCAAAAATACATACACACAAAGCCAATAAAAATATATACATCTCTGTGTGTTGTGTTTTGTAATAACATACAAAAAAAAAATTGAATAAAAAAAAACAAACCACAAAAGTAGTTTTTTCTAACTTTTGGCAGTTAAAAATTGATGGTTATTTTAAACAACTTTCTATTGCTTTTACTACTTTTGTCGATTATTGAACAATGATTGAAAATAAACAAAAAATGTGCTGAATACGTATAATAAAAAATCAGTAGTCCTCTTTTTGACTGTATTTTCGATTAATTTAATACATATTTTTAGTTGCTTTTAAAGAAATAATATTGTGAGTGAACTTTTAAAGCAGATTGGTTTTATTTTGAAAACGATATTTATCCATCTCTGTTACACACGCCCTTACAGTCTGTCTTAAATATGATATTAGTTTACTCATGTTCAGAGCAAGCGGCCTCATGTAACTATGTGTTTGTTTGTTTTCTTCAGCATGAAAACAACATACCATATATCTTTGCTATCTAACAAACTTAAAATAAAATATCATTGATTGGTATATTTTGCAAAATATAAATTATACAAATTTTATTTAAATATCTGCTCTTTTGATAAAAATTCCTTTTTTTTTATATTTCCGTCATACAGAAAAACTCGTGATTTTGTACATTTTTGTATATATTTTTTTTTGAGATTTTAAATCCAATTTAATTTATTGGAAAATGGCAAAGTGTAGAACAATTATTTTAGTTGCATTACAGCACATCAGGAGTGACTACAACTCTGACCAATTACAATTTTTGTGGAGAAATTTCCAGATTGTTTTATACAAAATTAAGTAAAACAATATTTTTAAAATATTAAAATCGTTAGCATATTTTATTTTTAATGCATATTTTTCGTATTTTGATGCACATTGCTCTTTATTGGACATTTACTCTCGAAACGGGGGAACTTTCACAATAATAATATGATTATTCCCGCAATAAAATGTTTCTTCTAGGCGATTCGATTTCTAAAACATATTCGTATTTATATGTCTGCAGCGAAACAGACATTTAAACAATAACTACGAATGTTAAAGGGTGTGCACAAGTCATTAAAGAGTCACTTTCCTCTTTAACCCCTATTTTACCACGCTATAATTGGAAATCTCTAAAACTATTTCTTCAGTTACTAAGCCTATACCCCAGGGAACACAAATTAATTTTTTAGCCGAATGTTTTTGGACGTGATAATAATGAGGAGATTTTAACTTTTTGACCCTACCCGCAAAAATTTTAAAAAATCCCGTCCCTTCAAACTCGTGGTTTCAGCGGAGACATTTAAGGGAAACCTGTATCCTTTGTAATTCTACACCACGTTCTTATTAAAAATTCCTAAAACAAAATCATACCTCAATGACAAATTTCTACTACTTTTATTTCTGGTAAAACTTACCCAAATTAAAGTAGAAAACTGTACTCCTACTATAAGTTGGGTAAATTTACTGTATGTGTGTAAGCGAAAAAAATTATGAGTAAGTTGGTGCACACATAATATGTAAATTTACATTGAGGGTGCAAACAAAATTAAGTGAAATTTAGATTTTGTTGAAAATATTACACTTGTTGCTATTGTAAACCTTATACAAAACATACTTTGAATTTGTATTAATATTTCAATCATAATTGGCTTTTGTTTTTTATATGTAACTAATGAAAATTTTGTTTTTTATTCATCAATAAATCATTGAAACGTTTGGAAAAATTAATGTTTTTAATTCATTGTTTACATTGGTTATGTGCCAAGGCGTTTATAGCTTCAAAAATATTAATTTGTGTAATTAATTAACTAAAGAAAAGATCAATAAGATGACATCGCCGTTTTTGCAAATTGAAAAACTAGATGAAAGGAATATGATTCCTGGCATGTTCACATGAAGGGCGTCTTGATTCACAATGGATTATGAAAGTATACTAATGGTCAATTGAATTGTGAGCCTAATTGGAATGCGGAACAAAAGGCAGATTGGGTAACAAATGATGAAAAAGCGCTAGCAACTATTGTGTTGAGCATCAAAGGTACTCAGCTGAATTACATTAAAAAATGTACAAGATCTGCAGAGGTATGGGACAAATTAGCAGAAGTGCACAAACCTAAAGGACCAATTCAGAAAGTAATGCTTTATAAACGATTGATGAATCTGAAAATGCATGATAACGAAGACATGACCCAGTATTTAAATAAATTTCAAGAAGTAATTGAAAGACTTGCTGATGTAGGTATTGAACTTCAAGATGAATTAATGGTGATTGTGCTTTTGTCAAGTTTACCGAAATTGTATGAACCGTTCATAATTGCTATGGAAACTTGAGATAATTTGCCATCATTTCACGTTTTAAAACAGAAATTGCTTGAAGAAGGTAATCGTCGAGGAAATATACAGCAAGAGGCCGAAGTTGGTGGATATCAAGCATACGCAGCTCGATCTTATAAAAAGGTAAAGAACTGGAACGGGAAAGGTAAAAAAAAAGAAAATAAAATAGTTACTGGTAAATGCTACAATTGCGGACGTAAAGTCATTATGCATTATGTCGAGATAAGAAATCTATGGATCAAAGAACATGTGCATTAATTGCGGCAGCAAAGGGGTTTGAGCAAGATGTCTGGTATGTTTCACATGTGCAATGACAGCAAATTATTTAAAACCCTCGAGCAATGTAATGAAAAAATGTTTCTCGCCGCCGATAAAATTATAACTGCTACTGGTAAAGGCGAAGTTATACTTAAAGCAGACTGCGAAATTCAACTTAAAAATGTGTTATATGCTCCGGAATTGCAAGGTTATTTTATTTCCATAAGCAAAGCGGTTGAAAATGGTTTTACAGCTACATTTAATTCGGATGGAGTGGAAATAAAGGATGTTGATGGTTATATTGCTATAAGAGCTTACAAAGAAGACAACTTATTTGTTATGCGTCAAGAAAACAAAGAGCATATTTTTGCAGTAAGAAACGACGATATGTTATGGCACTGTCGATATGGCCATTTAAATTTTAATGATTTGAAAGAAATGTGCAAAAATGGTCATGTTAATGGCATGAACATTTCTAAAGAAGCAAAATGGCATAACTGCAAGACATGTATGGTAAGCAAAATTCATGTTATGCCATTTCCTAAAGCAACTGAACATCGTTCCGAGCACGTATTAGAGTTAATTCATTCGGATGTGTGTGGTCCGATAAACGTATCATCAGTAGGAGGCTCGAAATACTTCGTCACTTTTATCGATGACAAAACAAGAAATACATTAGTATATTTCATGAAGTCAAAGAACGAAGTATTTGATAAATTCAAAATTTTTAAACAGCAAGTTGAACGTCAAACTGGAGAAAAGATAAAAATTCTAAGAAGTGACAACGGACGCGAGTATATTAACAAATCTTTTGATTTATATCTGCAGGAACACGGCATTTTGCGTCAGTTGACAGTACCTTATACACCACAGCAAAATGGAGTTGCCGAACGTGCAAACCGCACGTTAGTGGAGATGTCTCGATCGATGTTAGTACATTCGCAACTTAACAAAAATCTGTGGGCTGAAGCTGTTGCTACAGCTGTATATTTACGAAATCGTTCTCCTACTAAAGCCCTGTCTAACAAAACGCCATACGAGGCTTGGTATGGCAGAAAGCCAAAAGTTAGCCATTTAAAAGTTTTTGGTTCAAATGCAGTAGCTTTAAATAAAGGTCCGAAGGCAAAGTTTGACGCAAAAGGAAAACAATGTGCCATGGTTGGATATTCTCAAGTAGCGAAGGCATACAGATTGTATGATACAGAATCCAAAAATGTTTTTGAGAGACGTGACGTAAGATTTGAAGAAAATACATTTGACAACTCTGTTAGCAGTAAAAACCATAGAGACGATAAAGATGATTTTTTAATTTTTGTCACTGATGAAGTTCCAAAACATTGCCAAGCATCGAATGTTCCAGTTGATGAAGAAGCAATCGAAGATGAATTAAATACTGCTGAGGAAGAAGAATCTGATGAAAACATAATAACTAATAATAATAGAATCGAAAAAACTCAATCGCAGGAGGAGAATATTGAAATTCAGCCGCACGAGGGGTATTCTGATACAGAAAATGAAATTCAAGAGGAACCAAAAAAAGCAAGAGGTCGTCCTAAAATAATTCGTGATGGTAATCCTGGTAGACCTAGGAAGCAATATAATATGATTAATGGCTTATCTACAAATGTAAACTTCGTTCCCCAAACTCCAGATGAAGCAATATCTTGCAAAAAGATGAAGCAATATCTTGCAAAAAGTCAGAGGAATGGAAGAATGCTATGCAGATTGAATACAATGCTTTAAAGAAAAATAGAACATGGGATATGGTTGATTTGCCTGGAAGGAAAGTTATCGGTTGCAAATGGGTTTATGCCATCAAAACAACTAAAGAAGGTAATATTGAGCGATACAAAGCAAGGCTTGTGGCAAAGGGCTGCAGCCAGAAATATGGAATAAACTATCATGAAACAATTTCACCTGTTATACGTTATGAAAATGTAAGAATAATATTTGCTAAAGCCGTCAATAAAGGTATGCATTTACACCAAATTGATATTGTTAGTGCATATTTAAATGGTGATCTTAACGAGGAGGTCTACATGCAGCAGCCAAAGATGTTTGTTGATAAAAGCCATCCAAATAAAGTCTTACGGCTACGAAAGTCTCTATATGGACTTAAGCAATCTGGCCGAGAATGGAATGCTAAACTAGACTCATGTTTAAAGAAGATTGGTTTCACAAGCTGTGAACCGTGCTTGTATAAAATGACAGTTGATAACGAACTAGTTTTATTAGCAGTATATGTCGATGATATACTTATAGCGTGTAAACAGTTATCCAAAGAATTAAATTTGAATTATCAACAGAGTTTGATGTTAGTGATAAAGGTCCAGTACAGCATTTTCTTGGAATGGAAATCAACAGAGAGGGTGAAAAAGGTGATTTAACTGTGAGTAACACCCACTATATAAATACTTTATTGAAAAAGTATAACATGGAACAATGTAAGAAAGTACCTGTTCCACTTGATCCTGTGTTTCAAGTAGCATGTAAAAATAATTGTACAGTAGCAGATGTGTCGTCATATCAGACAGTAATGGGAGAACTTATGTATCTAGCAATCACAACTCGACCCGACATATTGCATTCAGTGGCAAAGTTATCACAAAGAAATACGAATCCTCATTCTGAACACATGAATGCTGCTAAGAACATTTTAAGGTATTTATCCGAAACTTCTGAACTAAAACTAAACTACAGATGTAGTCAAACAGAATTGACTGGATATGCTGACGCGGATTGGGGCGGAAATGCTCTCGATAGAAAATCATTTAGTGGTTTTATGTTTTACTATGGAAAATGTTTGATTTCGTGGGAATCCAAAAAACAAAGTGTGTTCGCATTAAGTAGCACAGAAGCGGAGTATATCTCAATGTCAAATGCTGCAAAGGAGGCCATTTATTTAAAAAGATTGTTACTTGAACTCGAGTGTATTAAAGATGTTCCAGTGATAATAAATGTGGACAACCAGGGAGCTCTTAAACTGGCGTCGAATGCAATATTTCATAACCGAAGCAAGCATATAGACATCAAGTACCATCAAATAAGAGAACTCATTAACAAGAAGCAAATTAATCTTAAATATCTTAGCACAGACAACATGATAGCAGATATTTTTAGAAAAAATCTACAAAATCTATACGAAATTTGTTGAACTTATGAACATTAATTAATTGAGTTTATAATAAAATTGTTTAGTATTAGGTTTAAGGAGGAGTGTTGAAAATATTATACTTGTTGCTATTGTAAACCTTATACAAAACATACTTTGAATTTGTATTAATATTTTAATCATAGTTGGCTTTTGTTTTTTATATGTAACTAATGAAAATTTTGTTTTTTATTCATCAATAAAATATTGAAGCGTTTGGAAAGGTTAATGTTTTTAATTCATTGTTTACAGATTTAAAAAATGCTGTCAAAATTTTTTAGAAATATGAATTTTTTGAAACTCAGTTTTAGTGAAATGTTCCAAATATGGTTTAAAAATCTAAATACGAGTATAGTTTTAAAATCTTTTAAAAAATGCTGTTAAAATTCTTTAGATTTTTTTTTTTAGAAATTTAAGGATTTTTTGAAACTTAGTTTTAGTGAAATATTACAAATATTATTTATGATGTGAATTTATTTTTTTTGCCAGAAATTATGCATTTTTTTAAAAAATATTTGCAACAAAATATGCCAAATTATGCAAAAAGAAAAATAAATAAATAAATATGCAGTCTGAAATTGTTGCCATTGTTCCAACGTGGTTACATTTTTGAAACATTAAAGGTGTTCCAAAGGTGTTTTAAGCTTTGAATTGTTGTATTGTCTCTGTTGCTGAAATTTTCATTTCATTATAACGTGTTATTTCAAAATCGTGTAATGATATCTGGTACATGTTGATTGCACGCTGAAGGAAAGAAACAAACATGTAGTTGGAAGAATTCACGTCTCCTGCTGTTGAGTAAACTGATATTCTATTAAAGAACGAATTTCATGGGGGTGTAACAGGGATGATAAGTATGATTTTCAAAATAAAACAAATCTGCTTTAAAAATTGTGCTTTTTTGAATGTCTATTGTAAATGTTTATTATAAATAAAGGAAAAAGTACAACATTTCAATTTTTATTTAAAACAAGCAAGATTATTTCTTTGAAATGAGATACAAGAGAAGTAAAAGGGTATTGAAAGTTAGAATTAAAGCTTCAAAAGACATTTTATAAGTACACCTTATCTTTCCGAGCAATAAGAAAAGGTTTGCAGAACACATATATGTACTGCATAAGCACAGATTGTAATTTACGTTTTGCACCAAGTTCATTTTGTGTGGGGCAAGATCTATTGGAAAATGGTTCATCTCCTCCAAACAAGAACAACTTGAATTAAACCCGTTTTTAGAACCAGTTCTTGAAATAGTTCTGTGACAGTGAAATATTAAAATTTCACTCTCAGAATTAAAACCATTTCTAGAACCTGCTCCATGGAATCGAACTTTCTCTTGAATAGATTCTAAGGTAAGTGGTTATAAAATTTTGCTGGGATCTTTTATTGTATTTCGATTTTTACATTTTTAAAATGTTTTTCATAAAGTTTCAAGTGTAACATTTAAAATTTTAAATATTGGGAACCGATTTTTTAAACTCAAAGTACCCATGTAAAAGAGCTTAAGAATAATGTCAACAATTCTACGCATTAATTTTTAAATAATGTAAAATTTTTATGGGATTTCCGAACAAAATTTAATACATAAAGATATCTATAGTAGAATTTATAAATTAGTACCCAATGAGTTATAGTTGTACCATAGTATTTGTGAGGTTTAAATAGTACAACAAAAATAACTATTGTTATATCTTTACCATCCCTGGTGTGTATATTTTTCTTACCTATTGCTGCAGCCTGCAGTATGTATCTTGGTGGGTAGTTTATTTTCAGAATGTTTGTGTTTTTTAATGTTTTGATTGCTTGTAATTCCCATTTGTGTTTTTATTGAATTTGTTGCTTATATACAACATTATGTAGTATTGCAGTTGGCGGTCCTGATCCTCTCAGTTGAAATGATTGGCCACATCTCATTAATTGCCGCTACATTCCCATAACAAGCAAAAAAACAAAAAACTAAAAAAAAAAACAAAAAACCTAAAAAAAAAAAAAAACAAACCACCTTCTCCAAAATCAATTTCTAGAAATAGAAAGTGATTCAAAAATCTGCTTCTAGAAATAGAAGCCGATTGAAAAAGAAGTTGAAACGACTGAAGGGGATCAACTGTGATCGCTTTTTTTTTGGTTAGACTGTTTTTCTTAATTATTATTGTTTTTTTTTTAATCCTTTTCGAATTTTCGATTTCGACGAATTGACTTAAATAATTTTATGTTCTGTGTAGAAAAAGCATTGTGAAAGTGAAATTAATGCACATTTTACCTACAAAAGATTTTTGAAACACATATTTATGAATAAACATAATTATGTTCTCTTAATTTTTACATAAGTGAAAATTATTTTACAAAAAGGTAAAACCTTTTAATATTTCCTTTCTTAGATGCTAAAAAGTTAAATAACAATTCATGTGATTTTTTTTTAAATTACTAAATGTTTATTTTACTCATTTCAGTATCCACAAATACAGCATCGTTCCCTAGACTTAAATGCGAATAAATAGCAATTTTGCCATTTTTAATACCGCATATAAATTATCTTAAATATTTAAACAAATTAAGGACTTGGGCAAATAAAAGCATTTGCATAAAAAATAATTTATTTTATTTACCATTATTTAAAACAAACAGACATATCGGAAACGATATGTTAAACCAACTCTTAAGCTTCAATTTGAGACAAAATTTCCTAATGAAAATTAACACCAAAAATATAATACAAAATTTTCCAATCAAATGAAAATTAACGCCGTAATTAGTTTTTCGGGCTTAAATTGATAAATAAATAAATAAATTACTTTAATAATTTCATTGATTAAGCAATATGACCCAAATTTAAAAAAACACTAAAATTGACGTCAATGTTATGTAACGAAAAAAATTGCATAGTAAATTTCGAGTATGGGACGGCCCAGAACAACCACGTGACGTATTTTTCCATACAAATTGACAATTGAAACTCGTCGAGCGTTGCAGTTGTTCAATAGAATTCATTTTATTTTCAAAACGTTTTTTCTTATTCTCTTAACAGAGTTCCCGAATCTTAACAGTTTTTCGTAAACAAAAAACATATGATGAGTAAAATTAACATACGATGTTGTATGGCTCTTACGTTCTCTTTGTATACTCGCGAATGAACAAGTACATCTTAGTATATTCGTTTCTAAATTTTTATTAAAATAATTATTTATTTTTTCTTGTTTTTATGAAAATAAAATGTTAAAACCAAAAAAAAAAAAAAAATTGGGTCATTAGTAAGGGAAGAAGAAACTGGAGGATAAAGAATATCTAGTGTACTCTTTACACTAAAATAAATGTTACAGTTGTACGTCGTTAATTTGGGCGCTTTTTCGTTCACAGCAGTCCTGGGCAATTATTAAACCTCTAAGACACAATGTCATGAAAAACCATTCACTCTTAAATTACCAACAAATTTACAATAAAAAACTGGCTGGGAGGACACACGACGCAATACTATAATCATTGACTATTTGGAATGACAGTGGACACGGTTATAAAAATATATACGCATATTAGATGTTTTTGATTCTAATTCTTTAAAATCGTCAACGCGTTGAACAAGCAAACTGATTATTTTCTAATAAATAATGTTACAACAGCAAAACAAACATAAACCAATACCGTTTTGGCTGAGTTAATAGAATGAGTAAATATAAAACGCAAATTAAATGAAAATGCAGCTTAACTCAAAATTTCATATCACACAAATTTGGGGCCATTTTTCACTTTCAATCATCTTTATTTCTATTTTGAACGATTGTTTAATTTTTGGAAAAGAAAAAATACACCACGGAATGAAAATACGCCATAAATTTGTTATCTCCTTTTCGTTCTGTGCTTCATTGGATAGAGCATGAAATGTTATAAAAACAGAGCTATTAATTTTACTTTTAATATGACTACAATCATCGTTGGAATATATATTTATTCATCACTGTTCTCATGTTTAGAATAGATTTGTAAAAAAATATGAAATTAAAATATTCGAACCCACCAAAAAATTGTGGAACCTGTTGCTATAGGTATCTGTTCTAGAACAGGTTCTCTGGTAACGAGCCCCCGTTCTATTAATGGTTCCACTGAATCGGTGGAACTAAACATGTTTTAGAACGCGTTGTAGAACTAGTTCTTCAGAATTAGAACACATCGATTTTAGAAACATAGCTCCAAAAACACGAAGTTAGGGGTAAAATAGATGCCCATATTTTTCCAAGTTCTTGTTAAGCTTTACGGAATCTATTCCTTTTTTAAAATTCCCATATAAAATTCACCAATGGAACAACATATTCCAGAACAGGTTCCAAAGAACGGGTATATGTTCTACTTTTGCGTTAAAGAACCAGTTGCTTTTGGGACAAACTCAAACAAAAATCATTGATGATAGAACCTAAAGTAGAACAGGTTGCATGCAAGTACAAGTTGTTCTACAACCGGTTCTTTGCAGCCGTAGTTTTTTTTCTTTTCTTTTGTAGTTTTTTTTTCTTTTCTTTTGTTAGATGTAGTATTTGGATTTTTTGTCGAAATATTAATTAAATTAGCAATGCTCAAAAAAATCATTTTAACTCTTCCTTAAGATGTTAAGAATAATTAATTATCGAAAATAGTCAAAAATGCATGGATCATTCATTTCGAGTTACCTTGTTGCTTCGACACCGAATTCATCAAAAAAAATTGGAAAATCATCTCTGAAAGAAGAATCATATCCTCAGTTTAGTAATATTAGATTCCCAAAGGAAATATTAAAAATTATAACCTTTTTTAAAAAAATAATTTTACATCTTTGTAAAATTGAAAAGAAAACATTTTTGTTTCATAAATTTTTGGCAGGGAAAGAAGTACATTAATTTTATTTTCACAAGCTTTCTCTACACAGAACATAAAACGACTTGAAAAGAATTCCTAAAAACAATAATAAGAAAAAAGAGTTTTACCAAAAAAGCGATCACAGTAGAGTTGATCCCTCTCCCCTTCAGTAGTTTCAACTTCTTTTTCAATCGGCTTCTATTTATAGAGGCAGATTTTTGAAGTTGTAGTTTTCTTCTCAATCGCTTTCTAATACCAGAAATTTATTTTTGAGAAGTTGTTTTGTTTGTTTGATGTTTTATATTTGATTTTTTTTTTTGTTGTGTGAATTTTATAAATGTCCTAGTTTGCCACAATTAATGAGATGTGGCCAATCATTTTAACTGAGGGAATCGGGACCGCCAAGTAGAATACTGCATAATGTTGTATATAAGCAAATAATTTAATAAAAAAAAAACAAATGAGAATTACAAAGAATAAAACATTAAAAAAAAATACTCTGAAAATAAACTACCCACCAAGAAACAAATGGCAGGCTGAAAGATACATTTTTATACAGCAGTAGGTAAGAAAAATATACACACCAGGGATGATAATGTTATTATTTTTCTTCTTTTTGTGGTACAATTTAAATCTCAAAAGTACTTTGGTACACCTATGACTAATTGGGTACTATTTTATAAGTTCTAATATAGCTATGTTTATTTAAGAAATTATGTACGAAAATCCCATAAAAATTTTACATTAGTTAAGAATTAATGCGTAGAATTGTTGACGAAATTCTCAAGCTCTTTTACATAAGTACTATCATTTTAAAAAATCTGTTGTTAATATTTAAAATTTTAAATGTTACACTTGAAAATGTCTATGGAACATTTCAAAATTGTGAAAAGCGAAGTTTAATAAAAAATCTCAGCAAAATTTTTATAACTACTTATCTTAGAATCTATTCTAGAAAAGTTTAGATTCCATTAAACGGGTTCTCAAATTGATTTTGATTCTGGGATCAAAATTTTAATGTTTTACTGTTACAGAGCTATTTCAATAACTGGTTCTAGAAACGGGTTTAAATATATTTGTTTTAGTTTCGAGGAGAAGAACCATTTTCCAACAGACCTTCTTCTAAACAAAAAGATCTTGGTGCAGAACGTAAATTACAATCTACGTTCATGCAACCTATTCGTATTACTGGTAAAGGTTAGGAGCACCTAAAAAATTTCTTTTGAAGCTCTAATTCTAACTTCCAACACCCTTTTACTTCTCTTTTATCTTATTTCAAAGAAAAAATCTTGCTTGTCTTAAATAAAAATTAAAATTTTCTCCTCTTTTGTTCATTTATAATAAACATTTACAAAAGACATTCAAAAAAGTAATATTTTTAGAAGCAGATTCATTTTATTTTGAAAATCATATTTATCATCCCTGTTACCTTACACCCCAAATAAAGTCGATCTTTAATAGCATATCAGTTTACTCTAGAGCAGGACAAGTGGCCTCAAGTAGTTTAATGTTTGTTTCTTTTCATCTGCATGCTGCAACATATACCAGATATCATTACACGAGCTTGAAATAACACGTTTTAGTGAAATAAAAATTCCAGCAACAAGGACGATACAACAATTTAAAACTTAGTAGATATAATTAAAGCTTCAAAAAACATGTGTTTTATTTACATCTTATCATTTTTAGCAATTAGAACAGGTTGCAGAACGCCTGTATTGCATAAGCATAGATTTTAGTTTATGTTCTACACCTGGTTTTACTTGAATGGAGTGTGACCTTTTAGAAATTGGTTATTCTCCTTAAAACTAGAACAACTTTATTTAAACCAGTTTCTAGAACCGGTTATAATTCTGCGACAGTGAAAAATTAGATTTTTACTGCTAGGTATCAAATCTAGAACTTGTTCTATGGAATCGATTGTGATATAACCTGCTCCTGAATATTTTCAAAGGTTAGTGGTAATAAAATTCTGATGTGCTCTTTTATTGAATTTCAGTTTTCACAATTTTCAAATGTTCTACATATATGTTGCAAATATTTAAATTTTAAATTTTAAATATTTCCAACAGACTTTTTATTCTTAGACCTCGATTATTTTCGTTATAATTCTAAGCGTTAACTCTTAAGTAATATCAAATTTACATGGGATTTTCGATCATAATTTACCGCATAAACATTACCATAGTAGAAATTATAAAATAGTACCCAATCATAGGTGTACAATACTACTTTTGAGGTTTAAATAGTACCACAAAAAGAACTATAATGATATCCTGTCATCCCAGGTAGTATATTTTTCTTACCTACTGCTGTTTATAAATACATTTTTAGTCTGCCGTATATTACTTGGTGGTAGTTATTTTCAGAATATTTTGTTTCTTTTAATTGTTTGATTGCTTGTAATTCCCATTTGTGTTTTTATTAAATTATTTGCTTATATACAACGTTGTATAGTATTCCACTCGGCGGTCCTGATCCTCTCAGTTGAAATGATTGGTCACATCTCATTAATTGTGACAATTTAGAAAAATTCTTAAATTCACTAAGGTGAAATGATTGGCCACACCTCATTAATTGTGGTAAACTATATATATATATATAAATTCCTATTGTTCCTATAAGGCGCATAGAGCCGTAAACCATTACCTTTATTAAATTCCCATAACAAGCAAAAAAAAAAAAAAAAAAAAAAATAAAAACAACTTCTCAAAAATCAATTTCTAGAAATAGAAAGCGATTGAGAAGAAAACTCCAACTTCAAAAATTTGCTTCTAGAAATAGAAGCCGATTGAAAAAGAAGTTGGAACAACTGAAGGGGATCAATTCAACTGTTGTGATCGCTTTTTTTTGTGAAACTTTTTTTTTTATTATTATTTTTTTTTTGTTTAATTCTATTCGAATGTTCGATTTCGACGAATTGACTTAAATGGTTGTATTTTCTGTGTAGAAAAAGCGTTGAGAAAGTAAAATGAATGCACTACCCATGTAAAAATCGAAATATATATGAGCATACATGATCATACATAGGCCTGTATATGATCATACATGGACATACATGATCATATACGTCCATATATTGTTCAATATATGACCATTCATGATCTCATATATGATAATATATCTTCGGATCTGAAATTTGAGGGTATATGGACGTATATGATTGTATACGAGTATACACGAATAATATATGAGCATGTATGATAATATATGCACATATATCAAGATATATGATCATATATGAGATCATGTATGGACGTATATGACCATGAATGCCCATGTATGATCATATACAAGCTCATGTATCATCATGTATGTTCATATATATTTCGTTTTTTACATGGGTATTTACCTACAAAAGATTTATGAAACTTTAAAACGCATATTTATAAATAAACATTTGAAATATTTTCTTTTAATGTAAAATAAATTTAAAATTATTTTTTAAAAAAAATACTACATATGATTTTGTATATTTCCTTTCGGAATCTTAGATGCTAAAAAGAGTATCAAGAGCCATCTAATCGACATGATTTTTGAATATTTTCTTAATTAATTCGGCATCGAAGTTGAGAAGTACCTCGAAAAGAATGATCCAAATATGTTTGACTATTTCCGATAATTTATTATTTTTAACATATGATTTTTTTTACAATTACTAATATTTATTTTTCTCATTTCAGTATTCACAAAGGCAGCATCGGTCCCTAGACATAAATGCGAAGAAACGGCCATTTTGCCATTTTTAATTCTGCAACAAATTAATAATGTATGTTGTTCTATTTTAATAAAGTAAAAAACAATGTAAGTTGCACTACTGAAATAAAAATGGATTTGCTTATGAAACAGCTGTTCATATTTTACAATTGTTTGGTGGTTTCACTACTTTAAAGTTGCTTACTATGTTGCTGTCGTTTTCAAAAAAAAAAAAAAAAAACTAAGTAGCTGACTACATGACTACAATTGCAGCCAGAAGCATGTGTAGTCATGTAGTCGTGTAGCCGCAGTCGTCTATGTGTTTATTAAATATGTAAATATAATAAAAAATTTGTCTAACCAAATGAAAATTAGCGCAGAGATTAATTTTTGGGCTTAAATTGACAAATAAATAAATTACTTTAATAATTAAATTAATTATGCAATATAACCCCAATTGGAGTAAATAAAAAATGACGTCAATATTGTGTAACAACAACAATAAATGAATAATAAATTTTGAGTATGGGACGGCCCAGAACAACAACCTGCCGTATTTTTCCATACAAATTGACAATTAAAACTCTTCGAGTGTTGCAGTTGTTAAATTGAATCCATTTTATTTTCAAAGCATCTTAAAAGTTTTTTGTATGGCAGGTGTAGAACTTACGCAATATTAGGTGTTATCAAAAACAATTTTTTTTTCACCATCAGTTTATCTCCCTTTTTAGAGAAAGAATATTGCTATTAATATCTAGATTTTTCTATAATATCTAAATTAGATTCCAGTATCGAAACACTAATATTATTCCAGAAGATTTAGATAACGCTAATCATATCATAATCTATGATAATCAGTCATATAGTTTCTTAAATATAATGAAGCACTAAATATTTTAACGGTTACACAGTAAGTATGTCAAATTGATACACGAAAACCCCGGGACGAAAACTTAATTATGGGTCGTGGATCCCAGTTGTATACCACGTTTTCAAGTCGCTTTAAAAAAAATTTGATTTAAGTTTATATTCACTCAAGCGATTTTTTGATTATATATTAATGAAATCTCTTTGGCAATGACTTTATTTACTGTTTTTTTCTTTCTCTCCTTATTTTCTATTTGTTAATAACCTAGAGGGTAAGGAGTTGTCATTATTTGTAGTTCAAAGAATTCTAATATACCAATCAGGGATGCGAAATGATTACCAAATTTTTTTAGTATTAAAAAAAAAAAAAACACCAATTATAAATTTTTTTTAATATTTTTATTTTTAATAAACATAACAAAAACTTTACAGGAAATGCAGTTGTACATTAAAAGAATATAATAAATATATTTAAAATAAGGTACAAAAATCCATGAGATCAATATCATTTGTTATTTTAAAAATTATAGCAACAATAAATAATTTTATAAATGTAACAAATCTTTAGTTTGGACTAGACTAGAAACTGTTGACAATTTATACGATGCAATTAATTGCCCTTTTCAAAGTTGCTTCCAAAGTTATGTCTATTTATACGGTGACTTTAATTGCATGAAAACTGAATGTGAATGAAGCAACAATATATGAGTGTGAAACAGATATACCAGAAACATGCACGAAAAACGAAAACTGTGCCTTTCTTGTTACCCCACTTGCTTCTCTATCCAGTTCGACAACAATCAAAAATTTCACGCAATAATTGTATGCAACAAAGTCGCCGTCTAAATTGGCTCTAATATAAAAGATATTCACAAAGATGTGACAGCAAAAATGAGTTGCCAAGAAAATATATTTTGGTGCAAAAGTGAGCCAATGGTTAAAATAAAACGAGCAACCTTTGTTTTTTATGGTGATATTCAAATAAGTTAATAACTATTTACTTAAATGAAAATATACATCATTAAAAAATAAAACAACTAAAACATAAACATGTAATCTAAACTTAAGTATCTAAAAAACATAATGCTTTGAAATTCAGGCCATTGACTCACTTTTTGTTTTCTAATCTAAATTTAATACTTTATCCAGTTTTCCTTTGCTTTTTCCAACTGATTTATTCTCCTTAGCATGGATTTATACAGCTTCGATATATAATCCACAGAATTTGTTTTTCCATTCAGCCTGTACCCTCTTCCACAGCTCACTAATACTCTTTGGAGGCTCTTCGTAATCTGTTAAATGACATTTTAAGTAAGCACGAGCATTTTCGATAGGGTTAAAATCGGGGCTTTGAGGTAGCCACTCCATGAGCCTATACAACTGAAAACTAAGCTATTCCTTAACCATTTTCATGCTGAAAGATAACATTTTCAGGTCTATCTGGCATTTTGGCGAGAGCTAAAGGCAAATTATCTTCTAATATGAGAAGATAGTCCTCCTTTCGCATAATACCTTCAACCCGTATAAGTGGGCCCACACCCTATGGTGTTATACATCCCGAAACTATAAGAGAACCACCTCCGTGCTTTATGGTTTGAGTTACATGGGCTGGGTTTGATGTGGCCCAATGTCAAACTTTTTTTTTTTTGGTCTCATCGGACCATATTATCTATAAAATAAATAAAACTGCCATATATATGACAAAATAAGCTAGTAAAATAATCATACCTTATACCAATCAAAAATTGTCCAAAATTTATATTTTTCCAAAAATAATTTTCGAGCTTTTACGTATTTTAGTGATATTTTTGTCTTTTTCTTTTTAATACTGGTAGCCAACGCTTTTGAGAGCTCTTCGGACTGTCCATCTGCTAACATTGTCCGAACATTCAGAAACTGACTCTTTTGTGCTCTTGATTTTGCCCGAAGTGAAAAGACGTCCATTGGCTTTAGCTTCAGTGTCACTGATTTTTTTATTCTTCCAATTTTTGGTGTCGGATACTGATCTGGATTAATTTTTTTCTCACTTGCAATAATATTTGCCACTGTTCGCTGACCGATTTTAAGGAAATTGGCGATTTTACGTGTAGAATCACCATATTTAGCTTTTTCCAGCGCCTCATTTTTCACGTTATCAGCTGTTGGTTTGAGCCAATTGCCTTGAGTTAAAGAGATCGATATTTTCAAATGAAGAGAACGGATTTTGGGTAAGATTACTTAAATTTTAAGAGATCTATAAGTATGAAATCTAAATAAGGAAAAAGCAATCAGAAAAATGATAGATTATTTACAAATATTTTACTAGCATTGCCTCACTTTTGCACCAAACTGTAAATAACGATAAACTGTGAAAATTTGTAAATTGTACCAAATAAACCATGGGAGTACCATCGTACTTTTAAGATCCAAATCGTACCAAAAATGGTACAATTGTACCAACTTTCGCATCCCTGATCCCAATATTAATTTTACACTGAGATATCTTTAATTCGAAATAAAGTATACCAGTACGTATACGTAATACTTGCATTTATATTCGTAATACAAATAACTCATACGCAGAGTGACAATTTTAGCAATATTGCAGCTAAATTTAAAATTTTTTAATTTGATTTAGGTTTAAATTTTCCCTTTAGCTTCAACATTTTTGTATTATTCATTTAGCATTTTTTTAGCTTTTTATTAATCTCATAAATTTCAAATGTCTTAAACTAGAAAGGGAAATAAGACTTACATACCGCAATTTTATAGCACAATTAATATATAAACTTTGGCAACGATTACCAAAGAATATTCTAAATTTATTCAATATAATTTTTTCTCTGTAGGAATAAACTTAGAACCTAACCCCATAAAATTTTTTAGAACATGTTAACAGGTTTTTTATCACTGGTTCTATGAAACGTGTTCTAGAACTAACTTCCGGGAGTCAAAATGTATGGTTTCACTGTTCCAGAACCAGTTCCATAGCTGTTTCTGTAAGCGGTTCTAACGCAACCTGTTCTAGTTTGGATGAAACGAACCTATTGCTAATGCGCCAAACTCCATACCAAAACAACCGGTTGTAGAATATAATTTAGAACATACGCTATGCCGTATAAGTTGTTCTCCAATCTGTTATTTGGATTTTTATTTTTAACTTGGATTAAAAGTATATTCCATGAAGACTTTAAAGAAGAAATGATAGATTTATCTGTAGATAAAATTACGATCTTGGAACAACAACGCCAAAAACTGCGTTTATGTGAATGAATAAATGTAAACTAAACCATTGAGTTCTGGATAAATGTATACGAGTATACAAACGAAATAAATGAAAATCCTTTCAATGAATAACTTTCTAACGAAGTTTTTGGTTTTACCACTTAATAACGCGGAATTTGAACGAGTTTTTAGTGGGATGAACCTTATAAAAATCCAAAATTAGAAATAGAATGACATTAAACACTTCGAATACGCTTCTTTATGATCTCATAAAAGAAATGTAATTAAAACCAAAAAAATGTTAATACCATTTATTGATCTTACAAATAAAAATATTTTTGGATTAAAATTTAATTATTTGTGTTATTTTTTAATCTTTAAAGTTCTATCGGGCATATGACGGTTCTATAAATGTTGAATGCAATACATTTCTTTATTTTATAGTTTAAGACATTTTATGTTTCCAGTTTTCTACTAAAAAAAGTATTTTTTTTATGTTTGAATCAATTTTGTTTTAACTAATGAAATAAAAATTTCTTTAGTTCATAGACCTGAAATAAACACATTATCAACACATATTCTTAAAAAAAAACATTTTTCAAATTTTTCTTTTCAGAAAAAATTTTGACTTTTTTGGATTTCAAACGAAAATTATCATAAATAAATAAATAGAAAATAAGTAAAAAAAAAAAACAATAACTAATGTCATTGAAAAAGAGTTTTCGAGTTTCACTTGAGTCAATACAACTTTAAATTCCTTTTTAAATCGAACTAACTTTTCAAATCGTGGTATACCACTGGATTCCACGACCCAATATTAGGGTTACGTGTCTCTGAGTTTCATGTGTCATTTCAATAGTTGACAATTTACTTACAGTGTTATTTATTTAATTTATTTTTATAAAAAATACATGTTTTTAACAATTTTGCAATGAAAATAAAAAAAAAAAACTTGAAAATATTTTAAACTAAAAAAAAACAAGAAGCTTACTCCCGGATTTTTGGCAATATTTGGCTCATTGCAGCATCCACAAAAGCAGCATCGTTCCCTGTACATTAATTAGTTATATAACTAAATCTGTATCAAAATAATTTATTATATGGTATGTATAGGAAAATTTCTTAACCTTGAATTGTATTGCTAGTAATATTTACTTAACCTCATGAAGGTTTAAGTAAAGGATATGCCTGGGCAACTGCAAATGGCATCTGTCTTAATACTCAAAAGTCAAAGTTCATGATTTCAATAACTGAACTGTCGATCACGTTTTATATGATGATGTTTTAATACATAAATGGTGCACAAAATCTTGAACAGATTTTTAATAACAACTTAACATGAAATATTCAGGTCAATACACTGGTTGGTCAAACTTACATGAAGCTGAGGTCACTCTGATCGACTCCATTACTCCATTGAGAATAAAAGTACTTGTTGCTAAATGTTCCTGATTCCTGGTCTAATATATGGATATGAGTTATTTGCCAATTGTGATTCTATTAGTCCCGTTTCACACAGAGCAACATTTGTCGCGCAACCCTTGTGTTTGTTGGAGAGAGGGGAAAGAAAAGTGGGGGTTGGTACGGAGTTGCTTGTTCTCGGCAATACGTTTTATTTTTTCATTTTTCGTTTTCTTTTTTAATTCTTCGTTTTTTTCTCATTCATTTTAAACCAAATGTAGACGAAAGTTGCTGAAAAAAATTTCTTTGTGTGAAATTAAAGGGAACTTTAAAAGAGAATTGACAAGAATCGCCGCGACAAAAGTTGACCTGTGTGAAACGGGACTTATCAAACGTAGACTGGACGTCTTGTACATCAACATTATCCGATTAGTATATGAAATAAGAAAGTGTGAAGAAGTTTCACATGTTTCAAGTGATTTCTGTGTTCTTATCTTTATGCAAAATCTACACACAAAAGCCTTAATATCTATATGCCAAAATTAGATTTGACAGATCCTGAAGGGGTCATACCTCCCTCGTCTGTGAATGGCAATTTTATATAAATGCCTCACGCCTTTGGAATATTCTTCCACACAACCAACAACTCAAATTTCTCCCTTAGTTGTTTAAATGTTTCTTTGATCTGGTTGCATTGTATGCTCACATTGCATTAAATTTAATTTAAATGTTATTCTAATTTTTTATATGTAGTTATTTTTATATTAAAAAGTTTTATCATCTATCCTAAAAGAATAATACTTTACCTATAAAATTTATTCTCATTTAACATGAACAAATAAATAAATTAACTATTTAATAATTTAAAGAGTTTTACCAAAAAAGCGATCACAGTTGATCCCCTTCAGTAGTTTCAACTTCTTTTTCAATCGGCTTCTTTTTCTAGAAGCTGATTTTTGAAGTTGTAGATTTCTTCTCACTTGCTTTCTATTTCTAGTAATTGAGTTTTGAGAAATTGTTTTGTTTGTTTTTTTTTGTTTTTCTTTTGCTTGTTATGGGAGTGGTCCTAGTTTACGGCCCTATGATCCTTATAGGAACAATATTAATTCATATTGTTCCTATAAGGAGCATAGTGCCGTAATATATATATAGTATATATATATTATATATCTAGTATATAAAGGGTGTCCCAAGAAGAACGCAATTTTTAAATTTTAAATAAAACAGAGACATTTAAAAGAAAATCGTGAAACTTTATTATATCGTAAAGTAGACAGAATGAGGTTATGTATGGAACAATATATCGTGCAGATGGCCGCCGCGGCTTTGCTGGCATGCACGCGATCTTTTAATGAAATTTTCAATTACCATTTTGCATGAATGCTGCGGTATTTCATTAATGGAGCGTCCAATTTCCTCTTTTAAGGCTTGAGTCGTCGTCGGCTTATTCGCGTAAACCATCGACTTCAAAAAACCCAAAAGAAAAAAATCTAATGGTGTTAAATCGCACGATCTAGGCGGCCAATTCTGATCTCCAAAACGCGAAATAACACGACCGGGAAATGACTGATGCAGCAATTGAATTGTTTCTCTGGCTGTATGACATGTGGCGCCGTCTTGTTGGAACCACATGCCCTCCACATTCATTTCTTCAATTCTAGGCAAGAAAAAACTGGTTATCATTTCACGGTAGCGAACACCATTGACTGTTTGCGCTTGACCTGCCTCATTTTCATAAAAAAAAGGTCCAATGATTCCTCCAGCCCAAAAACCACACCACACAGTGACATGTTGAGGATGCATTTGCTTCTCGTGAATCACTCGAGGATTTTCCTCACCCTAAATGCGACAATTCTGCCTATTGACGAAGCCATTAAGATGAAAATGGGCCTCGTCACTGAAGATGATTTAATCGGCAAAATCAGCATTTTCATGTTGTCTCTCCAATACCCAATTAACGAACTCCCTTCGCTGTCCATGGTCAGCTGGCTTCAGTTCCTGAGTCAATTGAACTTTGTATGCATAAAGATGCAAATCTTTCGTCAAAATTCGCTGCAAAGTGGATTTGGAGACACCAATTTGCGGATGGAGTTTGAGCGACATCATCACGTACAGCTGCGACATTTTCGGTCGATCGACCTGGTCGATGGCGCGTTGTTGTCTTTACATCACTAACAGACCCAGTTTCGGCAAATTTATCCATTAATCTCTTTACAGTTGACTCTTTTGGAGCATTATTGTGACCCCAAATTGATCGCAATTTGCGAACTGTAGCCGCAAAACTTTCACCATTTTGGTAAAACAATTTCACAATGAGAATGCGTTGTTCATTCGTGTAGCGCTCCATTTTTACTGACCTCGTACCTTCTACTAGCAAACAATAACAATTGTTCAAATGTCAAACAATGACACTTCGAATGTTGCCAGATTTAAAAATTGCGTTCTTCTTGGGACACCCTTTATATAGTATATATAGTTTGCCACAATTAATGAGATATGACCAATCATTTCAACTGAGAGAATCAGGACTGCCAAGTAGAATACTACATAATGTTGTATATAAGCAAATAATTTAATAAAAACACAAATGGGAATTACAAGCGATCAAACAATTAAAAAAACAAAATAATTTAAAAATTCCTAACAACCAAGAAACATACGGCAGGCTGTAAAATATCTTTATAAACAGCAGTAGGTATGAAATATATACATACCTGTTGTGACAGGATATTACTATAGTTCTTTTGTGGTACTATTAAAATCTCAAAAGTACTATGGTACAACTATGACTGACTTGGTACTATTTTATAAGTTTAACTATGTCGCTGTAAGCAAGGGACAAACAACACAAAACAACAATTTGATTTTTTTTACCTGCATTAAATAAACCCTTTTTATATATTTTGTATCTTTCATACTAACGTTTACCATTGTTTTGTTTGTTGTCTTAAGCAAAAAAAAAAAAGAAATCATATATACATTTGTTTTTATAATTATTAATAATTGGTTTGTTATAATAATAATAAGTATTGTTGTTTGTTGAATGTTAGGAAAAAAAAAAATTCAAACATGGATACATTCACAACACAATCACTGTACTTGTGGTTGTACCATTGCTAGAGGCTAAATGTTTCTGCAAATCGCCTAAGAATTTCATGTGGTCGCCTAAGAATTTTTGTAGTCTCGTCATTTGGCATCATGGTACCTTGGCATCATGCGTGGCTAAAAATTTTATAGTTTGGTCATCCTGGTTTCAAGGGTCCTTGCTACCACCCTTGCTAAAGGCTAAGTTTTTCTAAAAGTCGGCTAAGAATTTCGTGATCTCGACTAAGAATTTTTTGTAGTCGCACCATTTGGCATCATGGCATCATGCGTGGCTAAAAATTTGGTAGTTTGTTGATCCTGGTTTATAGGGTTCTTGGTAGGAGTAGAGTTTTCTACATTAATTTGGGTAAATTTTAACAGAAATAAAAGTAGTAGTAACTTGTTGTTGAGGTATGATTATGTTTTCAGAATTTTCAATAAGAACGTAGTATAGAGTTATAAAGGAAACAAGTTTACCACAAGTTTGATGTTTGGCATGCAGGCTCCATATTCAGCATAGACATTTACTGGGACGGAATTATTAAAAACTTTTGCGGGTATGGCCAAAAAGTTTAAAACCTCCTCATTATTATCAGCAAGCAAATTAACATTAAAAATTTGTGTTTCCTGGGGTATAGGCTTAGTAACTGAAGAGATACATTTAGGGATTTCCAATTACAGCGTGGTGATTGGGGTTAAAGGGGAAAGTCCCTCTTCAATGACTTGTGCAAACCCTTTACTCTAAAAATCTGAAACATAAAATTAAAAGACGAAAATTCATGAAAATATAATTCATTTATATTTTCATGAATACATATTGTTACTAAAAATCTTATGCAACGAAGTAAAGGACTTAAAGCTACGTTGCATATCCTGCTAAAATATTTTAAATATTCTTAATTATCGTTTAAATGTCTGCTTCGCTGCAGACATATCAATATTCCTAGAGGAAAAATTTTATTGCGGGAATCTTCATATTCTTGTTTCGCAAGTTCCCGTTTCGAGAGTAAATCTCCGATACTGACCGATATGCATCAAAAATCGAAAAATAAAATATTTTAGGGTTTTAATATATTAAAAATATTGTTCTACTCAATTTTTCATCAAAAAATCTCTTCACTACAAGTTGTAATCACTACAGTAGTACTGTAGTGTTAGGGTAACAAAAATAATTTGTCTGCACTTTTCTATTTCCCAATAAATTAAATTGGTTTTAGAATATTTTTAAAAAAAATTACGAGTTTTTTTGTATTAGGTAAATATATACAAAACTATGATTTTTCATCAAAACAGCACGAATTTTTGGCTAATGTAAATAAAATTAATGGTGTGTATATTTTTCTTACCTGTTTTAGCCTGCCGTATGTTTCTTGGTGGTTAGGTATTTTTAGAATATTTTGTTTCTTTTAATTGATTGATTTCCTGTAATTCCCATTTGTGTTTTTATTAAATTGTTTGCTTATATACAACGTTGTATAGTATTCTACTCAGCGGTCCTGATCCTCTCAGTTGAAATGATTGGCCACATCTCATTAATTGTGGCAAATTAGGATAATTATTAAATTCTCACTCAGGTGAAATGATTGGTCACATCTCATTAATTGTGGCAAACTAGAACAATTATTAAACTCATAACAAGCAAAAAAACAAAAAAAAAAAAAAAAAACAAAACAACTTCTCAAAAATCAATTTCTATAAATAGAAAGCGATTGAGAAGAAAACTACAACTTCAAAAATCTGATTCTACAAATAGAAGCCGATTTAAAAAGGAAGTTGTAGCTGCTGAAGGGGATCGATCAACTGTGATCGCTTTTTTGGAGAAACTGTTTTTCTTTTTCTTTCAATTCTTTTCGAATTTTCGATTTCGACGAACCGACTTAAATGGTTTTATGTTCTGTGTAGAAAAAGCGTTGTGAAAGTAAAATGAATGTACTTTTTACCTACAAAATATTTCTGAAACTGTAAAACACATATTTGTAAATAAGTATTTGAAATATCTTCTTTTCATTTTTACATAATTTTAAATTATTTTTGATTTCTTAGATGCTAAAAAGAGGATCTGGAGCCATCAGATCAGACATCATTTCCGAATATTTTCTTAACGAAGTTCAAAGGTACCTCAAAAGAAATGATCCAAATATTTTTTGGCTATTTTCGATAATTTATTATTTTTAACAACTTAAGGAAAAATTCTTATGATTTCTTTTTTAAATTACTAAATATTTATTTCACTTTTTTCAGTATCCACAAAGGCAGCATCGTTCCCTAGACTTAAATGTGAATGAATAGCTATTTAGTCATTTTCAATACCGCAACATATATAAATTACACTGTCCAACAAATTAAGACTTTTTGAATGGAACAGAATAGCTCAATTATGCTTCAATTTTTCTTTTATTTTTTATTATTAATTTTAATAAATATCACACCCGATTTGTAAGTCACAGCTGACTAGACGCGAGAACTCAGTGTTTGGCCCGGCCGAACTTGACTAATTAAGCGTAAAGAGCTTTATTTACAACATTGGTGTCTTTGGCGACCCCCACTGAAATTTTCCGGCAAACATTTTCGTAGAATATTTTAATCCTTTAATGTCCTTTTTTAAAGGATATTTTTTGATTTTCTCTAAAAAAGAGTCAAATTGACCCATAAAGAGACCAGTTAGAGGGTTAAGATCTTCCACAAAAATAATCCTCATACAATTCCACAATACAACTCTGACCATAAGAATTCTCTCAGACATTAACTTACAGCATTTTTTTCATATAGTATAATGCTCCCTTCGACCAAAAAATGAAAACTTTGACCCACTTTAAAAAAAAACTCAGACGTGCTGGACCATAAGTTTGTTCTACAAAAATGATCTACTCAACATACCCTTTCAGAATTATGGGGTCGCTATTCTGTTCTAAAAATGCTGTTGGACAGTGTTATTAAAACAAATTAATGACTTTGGCAAATAAATGTATCTGCACAAAACATAATTTATTAGATTAACCATTATTAGAAAATCTCTTGATCCTTTTTCAAGGACTTTTTCGAAACAGATATATCGGAAACCAAAAACTTGAAATGAAACTAATCTTCATATTTGAGACAAAATTAAATAATAAAAATTAACACTAAAAATGTAATAAAAAATTTCCAACCAAATGAGAATTAGCTCCGAAATTAATTTTGGGGCGTAAATTGATTTATTACTTTAATTAAATTTAATAATAAATTATGAGTAAGGTGAATACTTGAATGAAATCTATAGTATCCGCTCTATAAAAAGCAGACATTCTGGTGCATCAGCAACCAGATTGTATTCAACTAACACATATTATAAAATTAAAGAGCGAATGGGGTATATTCATGACATTGCGTCTTAGACCTTGGCAATAATGAAACTTCTAAGACGCAATGTCATGAAAACTATTCGCTATTAAGTTTTTTAAAATCGTCGGATACATTTTAATTATCCCGAACAAATTTAGAAGAATAAAAACTAGCTGCGAAGACACACGACTGGCTCGGTTGTACCTCATCCGATCGACCCAATTTCTTAGTACATTTTCAATTGTTTCGGGTAGAACCTATTCAATGGCAACTTCGATTTCTTAATAGCTCCTCACAGAAAAAAATCCAAAGGCTCAAATAACAGCTCCGAGGCGGCCAATAGACATCACAATTTCGGTTTATTATTTGATTTTCAAAATCAGTGCGTAAAATATCGATCGTTGCGTTGGATGTGTGACATGTGACAAGCAAATGTCGCCCATGTCATTCTCTTAAATTTTTGGAAACAAAAATTCTTTGAGCATACCACGGTTGCTTTCGAAAAAAAATGGCCCAGTCGTGGTAGTCATATGAATGATATTGTGTTCCACTCTTAAATGACAAAGTTTAACCTTTCCAATAAAACAAGAAATTTCAAAAAATAATCAGTAATTTTTTTTTAATGGCCGATTCAAATTTAAAATTTTAAATGGCCCACTCTGTACAAAGTGCACGAAATGTTGTACAAACCAAGTGAGCACAATTTTATTTTCAATTTGATTGCAAATTTCTGTTGATTTTTCTATTTATTCCGCGCAGTTCTAAGTTAAAAGACTTTTAATTCGAATTGACACATGAAATTAAAATATTCAGATATTTGCTGTTTTATGTGTTATGTTATGAAACATACGAAAGGAAATTGTGGAAATACAAGTTATTTAGTTAAAGAAAAGATTAGTTTCATGCCAATACCTAAATTACGTCAGTTAGGCTTATTCTGCTTCTGTCTTAATTCAGTGAATAAAATAAAATTTTTTGGAAATTCCCAAGAGGAATTAACTTTTATTTTTAACTATTTACCTAAGATTAAAAAATGACAAAAAAAATGTTGGTTGATTTATTTATATCTAGTTTCCACAACCAGATTGTAATTAAATATTATTTATAGAATAACTACATAAAATTCCTTTTTAATTTTATTAAATTCTTACATTTAAAGATTTTTTGCATAACCATATATTATGTAAATACAAGCGGTCCGAGCCAGAGCCCGCAGTCCCTTGATCACAAAAGTACCTAATTAGAAAATTATCACACACACACACTTAAGGGAACACATATCATAAATTTCAGAGAATACACACTTCACATTTCAGGTTTCTAGCCAAAAGTGGTTTGGGCAGGTGGACAAAGAAGAGACTTGCCCATCCTGGTAGAAACTGCCAATAATTGGGTCGGCAATTAAGCCACACTCCCTCCTCGTATGCATGTTAAGAAATTTCGTCTTAACAGAGAGAGTGTGAACTAACTCTAGAAAACTTATATTTCAAATTTCAGTTTTCTAGCTAAATGAGATTGGGCAGGTCAACAATTTTCCCTATCCTTGCCCTATCCCATGCTAATTCCCAATAATCCCGTTTGATCGAAATTCCATAACTTTTAAAGGATTATTCCATTTTAGTCCTTTTCTTTAAGATATAAAGCATTTAGCTTTCATTTAAGATGTCGACCATACAAGTCTAGTAGCGACAATATCATTTCACTTTCATACCTCGTGTTTTTGTTTAATTTCAACACAAAACGATGAAGTTGTGAAGCGTTTAACTCTTAATATGTGCCAGCGTATTTCTAAATAGTGAACTTTATAATGGCATCACAGAAAATAGTTTTGAAATACATAAAAATTGATGTTTTGCTCAACATTCATTATAAATTTGCTGTAATGCATTGTAATATTTTATATTAAATTTTTCTTCTATAAATGAAAAATAGGGGATGGTATTTTTTTTACAAAAAAATAAAAAATACGCTGTTGGTAACTTTCGTTGCTCGTTTTATTCTCAAAAAGTTGGCATCACTATTTGGTAAAACTAGATAATGTGACGAAAGGTGTCTTATCTTGTCAGAGGTTTGTCTTTTCAATGTCATTGTAGAAAGCCAAAAACATCGCTCAAATATGTATAAAATTTTAAGTTCAATGATTTTTAAATTTTATATTTCAATTGAGCAGTGGAAAAAAACAAGAGAAAACAAACAAAATATAAATAAAATTATATCAGTTGTTATTTCATCTTGAGACACAGGGTACACAGTGGTGCCAAGAAATCAGCGCTAATGATTTCTTTACGGGCACTTTTAAAAACTACTATAAATACAACATTTACAGTAACTATAGTGCGAAAGAAACAACTGAACGACAAATAATACTGTATCTCTCCTTCCTTTTGATTTTGTATTTCGGCCGCTTATAATTGGTTTGGTCCACTGACCAATTTTGAAAAAACAGAGTTAGGAAAATATTATATAAAATATAAATATCCTGTTTCTGATTGCGAAACCCGCTTCTCAATACCTCGCATCACATCTAAGATATTTAATATCGATTTTAATGTACAATTAAAAATAAAAACTTTTTCATTGTTTTTCTTTATGGGATTTGGACAAATTAATAATAAGCTGACGATTTTTTTTACTCTTAAACCTCGATTGTTTTAAATGTCTTTGTGTTCAATCGAGAAATTTGAAAATAACCTATGTTTTTGCAGCAAGATTTTATCAGGAATATCCGACCAGAATACAGTGGAAATAATACCCATGAAAAAGATGTTCAGAATAACGTCAATAATTCTATGCATTAACTCTTAACTAATGCTAATTGTACATAGGATTTTCAAGCAAAATTTACCGCACAAACATAGCTGTAGTAGAATTTATCGAATAGTACCAAATCAGTCATAGGTGTACCATATCCATTTTTGAGTTTTAAATTGCACTACAAAAAAAAAACTATAGTAATAATCTGTCATACCTGGTGTGTATAGTTTTCTTACCTGCTGCTGTTTATAAATATATTTTTAAGGCTGACGTATGTTTCTTGATAGTAAGTTTATTTTTTATTGTTTTGATTGCTTGTAATTCGCATTTGTTTTTTTATAAAATTATTTGCTTATATACACCATCATGTAGTGTTCTACTAGGCGGTCCTGAACCTCTTAGTTGAAATGATTGGCCACATCTCATTAATTGTGGCAAGCTAAAGCCTCCTTTAACAAATTCCTATAACAAGCAAAAAAAAAAAAAAAAAAAAAAAAAAAAAGAAAATAAAATAAAATAAAATAAAAACAAAAAAAAAAACAGAAAAAAACAAAAAAAAAACAACAACAACAAAAATCAATTTCTAGGAATAGAAAACGATTGAAAAGAAAACTTTAACTTCAAAAATCAGCTTCTAGAAATAGAAGTCCTTTGGAAAAGAAGTTGGAAACAACTGAAGGGGATCAACTGTTGTGATCGCTTTTTTTGGTAAAACTCTTTAAATTATTAAATATTTATTATTTCCTGTACAACAAGAATAAATCTCATAGGTAAAGTACAGGAATGTATTTTTCTTTTATGATAAATTATAGTATTGTTTAATACAAAAAATTAAAATAAAAATTAAATTTAATGCAATCTAAGCATGCAATGCAATACAATAAGATCAAATACATATTTAAGCAATTAAGGGAAAAATTTAATAAAAATTGTTTAAAGCTATTTGCTATTTGAATTGTAAGTTGTGTGGAAGAATATTCCAAAGACTTGAGGCATTTATATAAAATTGCCACTCTGCTACGAGTGAGCTATGACGACGAATAATGATATTTTTATCCCTTCGGCGTAAAGATATTAAGGCTTTTGTGTGTAGATCACCTTAGGCATAAAGATAAGAACACGAATTTTTAGAAAAGATGAAAAATATACTCCATCGAGAAACTTTTTCACTCCATATGAATATCGGATAATGTTGTTATACAAGACATCCATTCTACAATTACTACCCAGTAAAAAAAAGTATCAAAAGAAGAGAAAAAGAAGCAGTGATTTGAATCCGGTGTTGTGAAAATTTGGATCGGTACTAATGATTTTTACAAGGGGGTGTCTTAGAATGGAATTTTTCTTTTCTACGATCGTTTTTCTTTTCATCTAAAGTCCTTCTTATGGTTTAATGAAAACTGAGATCTTTGATCAATTTTTTATTTAAATTTTAACGCATATAGAAACAGTTTTGTAGGATCAATAATAAATTTTCTATATCAATGGTCATAGCTTGACAATTCGTAACAAATAACACACTGACAAATTTAGTTAAGCATACTTAATAATTTTTCCATCTTATAAAAATCATTTGGCAACTCATTGGAACCAACGGGGTTCAACTGAGTGTTTTTATAGACAAATAAAGGTCCAAAGTACAAAAAGTGCAGTTCGATAGTTTTCAATACTTTCATCAATTCACATTCACTAATCGAGTCTTATTCTTTAAATTACTTTATGCCAAATTCAAATTTAAAAATTTCTACAAATCACTTATATCTGATAAACTGTTTCAAAATAACTAAAGTTTAGTACTTAACCATAGTTATGAATATCAAATTTATATGAAAATATCTATTGTTAATGTTTAACTTTTATTATTTTTAAAATAAGTTACCCCTGAAGGGCTAAATTTCAATAAAAATAACATTTTTGGAAGTTGTGAAAAAGAATTGCTTAGAATGGGAAAATCAGAACTAAATGATACTTTGGAATCAATGAAAAATTCATTCCTTACGAATCGCTTTCTTTTATTTTTGATAGTTTAATAGAATCACAATTATAAAATAACTGATATCCATAAATTAGACCAGGAATCAAAAACATTTAGCAACATGTACTCTTATTCTCAATGGAGTAAAGTATTGTGTTGATCAGAGATCAAATCAGAGTGACCTCAGCTTTATATAGGTAAGACTAACCAGTATATTGACATGATTAGTCCATGTAAAATTGTTACTAAAATATAGTCCAAGTTTTTTTGCAGCCTTAACGAGCTCAAGTTTTTCAACACTTTAAACATCATATAAAATTGGATCAACAGTTCTCTTATGCATTATCATGAACTTTGACTATTGAGAATTAAGGCAGAGGTCAGTTGCAGTTGCAGTTGCAACTGACCTTTTTAATTTTAATTAAAATTGTTTAATTTAATTAAAATGTTTTCCTGAAGATGCTAACAAATTGTTAGCGAAATATCAGAAATAAAATAAGAAATTTTATAAAAAAAAAGATCTTTAGCTTAAAAAAATTGAATATTATATAAAATTCTAAGTTTAGCTGCAAAAATGCTAATATGGCCACACTGCGTATGAGTAATTTGTATTACGAGTATAAATGCAAATACTGCGTATACGTACTGGTATACTTTAATTTGAATTAAAGATATCTCAGTGTAAAATTAATATTGGGATATTAGAATTTTTTGAACTACAAATAATGATAACTCATTACCTTATAGATTATTAATAAGTAGTAAATAAGGAAAGAAAAAAAAACAGTAAATAAAGTCATTGCAAAAGAGGTTTCATTAAAATATATTAAAAAAATTGCTTCAGTCAATACAGACTTAAAATGTAGATTTTATTAAAGCGACTTTTAAAAACGTGCCCCGGAGTTTTTGTGTATAATTTTGACATACTCACTGTGTAACCGTTAAAATATTTAGTGATTCATTATATTTAAGAAACTATATTACTGATTATCATAGATTATGATATCATTAGCGTTATCGAAATCTTCTGGTATAATGACAGTATTTCGATAAGGAATCTGCTTTAAAAGTTATACCTTTATAATTTTTAATTTTAAATATTTATTATCAATAAATAAAAACGGAGAAAAGCTGCATTTAACAACAAGATCCTTCCTTTAAAAAAGAACATAAAGAAATGGTAAAAGTTTGATTTTTTATTTCTCAACAATAGGAACAGGTCACAGAACACCTATAATGCAGAAATTATATGGAGTCTGATTTATTAAAAAAATTGTTTATTTTACTACAAACTAGAACATCTAGTTTTAGAACCGTTATATAAATATTCCTGTAACAGTGAAACCTTACATATTCACTGCCAAAAATCAGTTCTATAACTTGTTCCATGGAATCGATGGTAAAAAACCCTGTTCTAGGATCGATTAAAAGGTAAATGGTTCTAAAAATTTTGCTGAGTTCATTTATTGGAATTCGCTATACACACTTTTTAAATGTTTAACATTAGTTTTAGAGTTTCACACGATTTGCAACAGATTGTTTTTATTGTGTGCGTGATAAACCAGATTTTATAAAGTAGTACCAAATGAGTCATAGGTGTAACATATTACTCTTCAGGTTTAAATATTACCACAAAAAGTGTTAAAGTAAAATAGGAGGGCGCGCCTTTTCGAACTTCCCTCGTAGTTTTATAAAATGCAACACTGCTCCCATCAAGTACCACCTGTTAGTAGACTACTGTCAAATTTTGAGCAAGTTCCGTCATTTATTTTGCTTTAACAGCTGGTCAAAGCATACAACTTCGTGGATTTTTTTAAAAATGAAAAAAAAATGCGAAAAAGACCTTCAATCAAACCAAGGAAAAGCTTGATAAATACTATGGGGAATCTGCACCATCGATGGTAAAAAAGTGGTTTATTGACTTTCGTTGTGGTCGCACAAGTACAAATGACGCTGAATGTTCTGGACGGCAAATTGAGGTCAATACACCCGAAAATGTCGAAAAAATCCACGATATGGTGTTGGCCAATCGAAGAGTAAAAGTGCGTAAGATTGTTGATACCATAGATGTTGTGGCAGCAACTTAAATTGTTTCGGATATGAATAACAAAACTCCAAATGTCCAATTAATAAAACTACTTATATTCTATTTTGTGTTGTTTGTCATTTTATTGATGAATTCATGAGTTGTTGAATGGTTTAATGGGTTTTATTACTAAAAGTAATATAATAAAATTATAATATATGTTCGATTATCTTAAAATAAATAACTTACTTTAATTCTATCCTATTCAAAGTACAAAGTATTTAAAACAAATTTGAGAAATCCAATATGTCTGACATTTGAACATTAATTGAAATAAAACACTTCGTGAATCTTCAACATTTTCAAAAAGCCTCGTGAAGTTAAGAGTTGCCATCACTACTAAATAATAACTAATTCAGCGATCAAAAGCGATCAAGGTAGGGTTGACAACTTTACATTAAATATTACCAATTCTAAATAAAAAATAACCGTTAAATCAAATAATAATTTTAATCTGCAACAATAGACATTTTATATGGCAATGTGATTTCGATTTAAAATGATCAGTTATATTTAAGGAAGCTGTGTCTGCAAGATAAGTGCCACCTTTGCTCTCAATTGACCATAAACGTAATCGTGTGACAACTTTAAAGGGTTATTTCGACCTGTTTAACCGCAATTTGAATGAGATTTTGTAGCGTTTTGTAACTGTGTATGAAACATGGATCCATTACAACACTCCGGAGGCCAGCAGCAGTCTAAACAATGGGTATTTCCGGGTAAGCCGGCTCCGAAGAAGGCCATAATAAGTTTGTTGGCCAATAAGGTGATGGCAACAGTTTTTTGGAATGTACGCGAGTTACGATATTAATTTGACATCGTTACTCTCTTCATCATATTTAATTACTTTCTTCTTTTCATTTTATTATTTCCTTAATTATTTAACTTTATCCCATTTTCGTTTTATGTAAATACTCAAAACTAGATTTAAGAACTTTCCAATCATTAAACCAATTTAGTAACTAAGTATTAGTCATTAGTAATTATCCAACCTTTGAATAATAAACATGGGATTTCATTCAAAAAGTGTTAATTGGTGTATTTTAATTTAAAATTACATAACTCGCGCGATAATCCAAATCGATTACCTTCAAAAGAGAAAAAAACAATATACGGCGAAAATTATGCACACTTATTGGACGATTTAACGAGGATTAAAAAAACGAACCAAATATGGCCAAGAAAAAAGTTTTTTGTTTCATCAAGATAATGCACGGGTGCACACGTGTGTATTCTCAATGGCAAAATTCTATGAATTGGGCTACGAATTGGTACCTCATCCACCACATTCTCCGGATTTATTTCCCAGTGTCTATTTCCTATTTCCAAACCTAAAGAAATGCCTCTATGGAAAGAGATTTAGCTCCAACGATGAAAGTATTGATCAAACAAATGCCTATTTTATGGACCTCGATAAATCCTATCTTTTGGAAGGGATACAAAAATTGGAGAAACGTTGGACTAACGTAAGCTAAAAGGAGATTATGTTGAAAAATATATATTTTTGTTAAAGAAAACTGTGTTTTATCTTCACACTTAGTTGTTAGCACATAGTTTTTAAAAGATGCAACAATAGACGGTAGGATGATATAAAACTTCTGCCTATGTTTTAGTCTGCTAACAAAAAGGTTATAGTCTTCGTGATAAATCAAGAAATTTAAAAATAAATTGTGTTTGTACGGCAAAGTGTGATCAGGAACAATCACTATAAACAGATAATACCCATGTAAAAGAGGTTGAGAATAACGTCAATAATTCTACGCGTTTACTCTTAACCAACGTCAAATATACATGGGATTTTCGAACACATTTTACCGCATAAACATAACCATAGTAGAATTTATAAAATAGTCATAGGAGTACTATACTTATGAGATTTAAATAGTACCAAACAAGAACTATAGTAATATCCTCTCATAACAGGCATGTATATTTTTCTTACCTGCTGCTGATCATAAATATATTTTTCAGCCTTCCGTATGTTTCTTGGTGGTTAGTTATTTTCAGGATATTTTGTGTTTTTAATTGTTTGATCGCTTGTAATTCCCATTTGTGTTTTTATTAAATTATTTGCTTATATACAACATTATGTAGTATTCTGCTTGGCGGTCCTGATCCTCTCAGTTGAAATGATTGGTCACATCTCATTAATTGTGGCAATTTAGGAAAATTCTTAAATTCACTCAGCTGGAATGATTGGCCACATCTCATTAATTGTGGCAAAATATATACTATATATATATATAAATTCCTATTATTCCTATAAGGCGTATAGAGCCGTAAACTATAACCTTTCTAAAATTCCCATAACAAGCAAAAAAAAAATAAAAAAAAAAAAATAAATAAAACAACAAACAAAACATCTTCTCAAAAATTAATTTCTATAAATAGAAAGCGATTGAGAAGAAAACTCCAACTTCAAAAATTTGATTCTAGAAATAGAAGCCGATTAAAAAAGAAGTTGAAACTACTGAAGGGGATCAACTGTGATCGCTTTTTTGGAGAAACTGTTTTTCTTTATTGTTTTTTTTTTTTGAATTCTTTTCGAATTTTCGATTTCGACGAATCGACTTAAATGGTCTTATCTTCTCTATAGAAAAAACGTTGTGAAAGTAAAATGAATGCACTTTTTACCTGTAAAAGATTTATGAAATTGTAAAACACATATTTATAAGTAAATATTTGAATTTAAATTCATAACAAAAAACTGTAAAATATAGAGGATAAATATAAATTGTTAAATTTCGTTGTTGTTAGTCTAATTGTGTTGTTCTTTTTGAGTTTGTTAATTTGTTTCCAAACACTCAATATAAAATAGACAATCATCAACAAGCAATGACCAAAAAAGGGAGAAGAAGAGCATGGATATTGACAAGATTGGGTAGTGTCAACCGAAAATATTCTATCCTGCTGGCTCTGTGGAATTTCTCAATTTTTATTCTCTATAATTTACTAATAAAAATTTTTATGTTTCTTTACAATGATCTTACAGGTTGGTTGAAAAGTTCCTGCGCTCGAAATGAAAGAATACTGTTTTTGTTACGAAATATATTTTTTTATTAAATATACTCTCCTAGAAGCTCAATACACTTTTTCCAATGATCTTCCAATAATTTTATCCCATCCTTATAATGGTTTTCCGGAAGCTCTGCAAAATAACCGTCTACGGCTGCTATGGCCTCTTCATTGGACGATAAATGCTTTCCACGAAGGAATTGTTTGAGATTTCTGAAAAGATAGTAGTCACTGGAAGCCAAATCTGGTGAATACGGTGGATGTTCAAGCAATTCGTACTTTAATTCTTTGAATTTAGCCATCGTCAAAACACTTTTGTGAGCAGGTGCATTGTATTGATGAAAAATGATTTTTTCTTCTTTAAACCAGGTCTTTTCTCACGAATTTTTTCATCCAGCTGATCCAAAAGGCTGCAATAATATTCAGAGTTGATTGTTTTACCTTTCTGAAGATAATCAATCAACAAAATTCCTTTTGCATCCAAAAAACTGATGCCAAAACCTTCTTTACTGATCGTTGTGACTTCACCTGATTTGGAGCTGAACAACCAGCTTTAGTCCAAGTCTCATCCATAGTTATAAAACGACGCATGTAGTCGGTTTTATTCGGCTTAAAACGCTCCAAATTACGCTGAGAAATTTGTTTTCGATCCAGTTTTTGTTGAATTGTTAATGTGTGCGGCACTAACTTTCCAAACAGTTTTTTCATACGTAATTCTTCATGTAAAATATAGAGTACTCGTTCGTCTGAGATGCCTATGACATTAGCAATTTCACGCTTAGTCAAACTTGGATCTTCACTAACAATATTATGTACCTGCTCAATGATTTCTGCTGTGGTTGCAGTTTTTGGTCGTCTTTCACCAGCACAAATTTTAACAGTGCGTTTTGAAGGTGAGGACTCCTTATACACTTCTTTGAATTATTCACAAATTTTCTTTGCTTTAAAACCCTTCAAAACAAAGAATCTAATCACTGCACGATATTAAATTTTTTCCATATTAAAAAAAATCAATGACACGTCAACCTCAAATGGCTTGTAAACAAAGAAAGAATTGACAGAATGACTTGCAACTTTGCATGTGTTCTCAGGACAGTTATACCAACTTGAGGAAAAAAAGTTTGGAGCTAGCAGTGCCATCTCTCAGTGAGCGCAGGAATTTTTCAACCAAACTGTAAATCCTACTAATACTACTATTCATTTACAAAATAACAGATCAACAATTTATAAAAAACTTCATTACATTTGTAAATTTTTAAAACTGAAATTCAATTTAAGAATATATCTGAATTTTTAGAACCACTAACCAGATACTTTCACCATCGATTCCATAGAACAAGTTCTAGAACTGATTCCTAGCAGTGAAAATGTAATTTTTCACTGTTCTAGTTGGTGGAAAATAACCAATTTCTAAAAGGTCACACTCCATTCAAAATATTCTAAATTTTCTGCAACCTGTGCTAAATGCAGTGAAAGATAAGGTGTACTTAAAACAAATGTTTTTTCAAGCTTTAATTCTATCTTTCAACAGCTTTTCACATCCCTTCTATCCTTTTCAAAGAAAAAATCAAAATCCAAATTTTCTCTGTTTTTATTTGCAATAAACATTTAAAAATGTACAACTTTTAAAGCAGATTAGTTTTATTTTGAAAACGATATTTATCGTCCCTGGTCCACATCACCATAAAGTCTTTGTTTAATATCATATCAGTTTAATCATGAGCAGGGCAAGAGGCTTCATGTAACAGGATGTTTGCTTGTTTTCTTCAGCATGAAAACAACATATACCAAATATCTTTGCTATTTAACAAATTTGTATATCTTGCAAAATATAAATTTTCTAAAAAAAAATTATTTTGGTTACATTAGCACTACAGTACTACTGTAGTAGTGCCTGCAACTTTGACCAATTACAAGTTTTGTGGAATTTCTAGATTGTTTGATGAAAACTTGAGGAAAACAATATTTTAAAAATATTAAAAACGTTAGGATATTTTGTTTTTAATACATCTTTTTCATTTTTTGATGCATGTCGCTCTATATCGGACATTTACTCTCGAAAGGGGGAACTCCGCAATAGGAATATGATTATTCCCGCAATAAAATTGTTCCTCTAGGCGATTCGATTTCTAAAACATGTTCGTATTGATATGTCGGCAGCGAAACAGACATTTAAACGATAATTATGAATATTTTAAATTATTTAGCAGATTATGCAACGTAGCTTAAAGTCCTTTACTCCGTTGCAGTCGATTTTAAGTATCAAAATGTATTGAATTTTCGTCTTTCAATCTTAAGTTTCACATTTTTAGATTAAAAGGTGTGCACAAGTCATTGAAGAGGCACTTTCCTTTTTAGGCCAATTTTACCACGCTATAATTGGAAATCCCTAAATGTATTTCTTCAGTTACTATAGTCCAGGGAACACACATTTTTAATATTTTTGGAGACGATAATAACGAGGAAAAAGTTAGTGGTTTCAGCGGAGTCATTTAAGGGAAACCTGTTATAACTCCACACCACGTTCTTATTGAAAATCCCTAAAAAAAATCATTTCCCAATGACAAATTTCTACTACTTTTATTTCTGTTAAAATTTACCCAAACTAAAGTAGAAAACTGTACTCTATAAGTTGGTAAGTTGATGCACGCAAATTGTGTAATTTTATATTAAAAGTGCAAAAAAATTAAGTGACATTTAATTTAAAAAATGCTTTAAATTCTTTTTTTTTTAAACTCAGTTTTAGTGAAATGTTACAAATATGGTTTAAAAATCTTAATATAGTTTTAAAAACATTTAAAAAATGCTGTTAAAATTCTTTAGAATATTTTTTTAGAAATCTAAGGATTTTTTTAAACTTAGTTTTAGTGAAATATTACAAATTTAATTTATGATGTGAATTTCTTTTTTTTTTTGTCAAAAATTATGCATTTTTTAAAAATATTTGCAACAAAATATGTCAACTTATGTTAAAACAAAAAAAAAAAAATAAAAATAATGCAGTCTCAAATAGTTGCAATTGTTCCAACTTGGTTACATTTTTGAAACATTAAAGGAGTCCCAAAGGTGTACTAAGTTTTGAATTGTTGTATTGTCTCTCTTGCTGGAATTTTATTTCACTTAAACGTGTTATTTCAAAATCGTGTAATGATATCTGGTACATGTTGATTGCACGCTGAAGGAAAGAAACAAACATGTAGTTGCATGAATCCACCTGTCCTACTCTTGAGTAAACTGATATTCTATTAAAGAACCAGTTTCATGGGGGTGTGTAGTAACAGGGATGATAAATATGATTTTCAAAATAAAATCAATCTGCTTTAAAAATTGTACTTTTTTTAATGTCAATTGTAAATGTTTGTTATAAATAAACAAAAGAGGAGAACATTTTAATTTTTATTTAAAACAATCAAGATTATTTCTTTGATACGAGACATAACAGAAGTGAAAAGGTGTTGAGACAGACACACCTAATCATTGCCAGTAATACGAAAAGCTTGTATGAGCGCAGATTGTGATTTACGTTCTGCACAAAGTTCTTTTGTGTAGAGAAAGATCTATTAGAAAATGGTCCATCTCCTCCAAACTAGAACAAATTGATTAAAACCCGTTTCTAGAACCAGTTAGAAAAATAGTTCCGTGACTGTGAAATATTACAATTTCACTTCCAGAATCAAAATCAATTCTAGAACCTGTTCAATGTAATCGAACTTTCTCTTGAATAGATTATAAGGTAAGTGGTTATAGAAATTTTGCTGCGATCTTTTATTTTTGAAATGTTTTTCATAAATTGTCATGTGTAACATTTAAAATTTTAAATATTGACAACCGATTTTTTAAACTGAAAGTACTCATGTGAAAGAGCTGGAGATTAACTTCAACAATTCTACGCATTAATTCTTAACTAATGTCAAATTTTTATGGGATTTTCGAACATTATTTACTACATAAATATAGCTACAGTAGAACTTAAAAATTTGTACCCAATGAGTCATAGGTGTACCAAGGTACTTTTAGAGTTTAAATAGCACCACAAAAATAAGTAAAGTAATAACCTTATCATCCCTGATGTGTATATTTTTCTTACCTACTGGTGTTTATAAATGAATAAACAGCCTGCCATATGTTTCTTGGTGGGTAGTTTATTTTCAGAGTATTTTTGTTTTTTTTAATTTTTTTATTTTTTGAGTTCTTGTAATTCTCATTTGTTTTTTTTATTAAATTATTTGCTTATATACAACATTTTGTAGTATTCTACTTGGCGGTCCCGATTCCCTCAGTCAAAATGATTGGCCACATCTCATTAATTGTGGCAACAACCAACAACTTCAAAATTCAGCTTCTAGAAATAGAAGCCGATTGAAGTTGAAACTGATGAAGGGGATCAATTGTGATCGCTTTTTTTGGCGAAACTCTTTTTTCTTAATATTATTATTGTTGTTTAAGAAATTCTTTTCAAGTTGATTTCGAGGAACAGACTTAATTAGGTTTATGTCCTGTGTAGACAATTTTTTGTGAAAATAAAATAAATGTACTTCTTTTACCTACCAAAAACTTATGAAACTGAATTGTTTTCATTTCATTTTTACATAGATGTAAAATTATGTTTGAAAAAAACTACAATTTTTAACATTTCCTTTCGTAATCTCGGATACTAAAAGGTTCCTTCAGACAACATTTCCAAATATTTTCCTGGTGAATTCAGCGTGGGAGCACGAACGTAACTTGAAATGAATGATTCATGCATGTTTGACTATTTGCGATCATTTATTATCGTTAACAACTTAAAGAACAATTCAAGTGATTGTTTTGAGCGTTGCAAATTTTATTTATCATTTCGAAAAAAATAAGAATACTGCTTCTAATGCTAACAAACTCCAAAACAGAAAATTGTGAAGTATTTTAATTTCATGTATTTTTAAATGAAAAGTCCCTAATTTTAAAACAGCGCTGAATAAATATAAATCCGAATAAAAAATTGCAGTCAAATTAAAATAAAATTTTAGTCACTCAGTTTTTGCAACATTTCATACGCCTTGTATGTACCTCTAATAAAAATGTTTATCACTAATATCATGCAACAACTATCCAAATAACCACAGATGACAAAAATTAGACACAAATGTGTTTTATTTTCGCTCACAGAAAATAGGTAACACCTTAACATTAAACCTTGCAATACGCTTTTTTTCTTCGTGGACAGGAAAAAACTTCTGTCTTCTCCAGGTGCATTTTTACTTTTTCAAAATCGAAAAAATCTCCCAAAATAAAAATAAAGAATGACCTCAGAAATTCGTGGTCAAAATTAATTTTTGTATGAAATTAAGAACTAAACTTTGAAAATGAAAATTGAGAAATAAAATACATACCTACAAAATAATAATGATTAGGTGTTATTAAATACAATGTTATTTAAAGCTTTAATTTAAACGTTCACCACCTTTCAACCTCCCTTTTCATTGGAAGAATCTTGCTATTATAATGCAGCTTTTTCTCCGTTTTTATTTATTGATAAATTTTTAAAATTAAGAATTAAAAACTATAAATTTTAAAGCAGCTTCCAGTGTCAAAATACTGGCATAATTCCAGAAGATTTCGATAACGCTAATGATATCATAATCTATGATAATCAGTAATATAGTTTCTTAAATATAATAAACCACTAAATATTTAATAAAGTATGTTAAATTGATACACGAAAACTCAGGGGTTCTTAAACTTAATTATGAGTCGTGGAGTCCTGTTGTATACCACGTTTTCAAAAGTCGCTCTAATACAATCTACATTTTAAGTTTGTATTGACTCAAGCAATTTTTTGACTTAATTTAGTGTATTTTTTCCTTATTTACTATTTATTAATAACCTAGAAGGTAAGGAGTTATCATTATTTGTAGTTCAAAAAATACTGATAACCCAATATTAATTTTACACTGAGATATCTTTAATTCGAATTAAAGTATACCAGTACGTATACGTAGTATTTGCATTTATACTCGTAATACAAATAACTCATACGCAGTGAGACCATTTTATCATTTTTGCAGCTAAATTTAGAATTTTTATTTTGACTTAGCCGCAAATTTTCAGTTTTCTTTGGTAGTTGTGCGATTTGGCAACTCTCGATTATTTCCTGTGAGACAACGTGGAGTCACTTTCTTATGAGAATAAACCATCAACAAATGACGCCTTGAAGGACAACAGTGTTCGTGTTATTCGTGACATACGGCCAGCAATGTCAAGAGAGCCGCGCTGACCGAAATCAGTTTCAAATTTCAACAACATTTATTGATAAATTAAAAATTATGAAAAATAAACATATTTTTAAAATTTTACAATTGAAGCGGTGCCGCGAATAACGTTTTAAGCGACAATTTTTAAAAACCCCTTTTTTAGAAATGAAATTAGGCAAAATTATGCAGGGTTTCGTTATCAAAATTCAATCTAAAGAAGTCAGTCAGTGGGATACACCTACAAGTTCTAAAACATTTTTTTCGATTTCTCAACAATTTCAATTTTGTCGCTTATAAAGTTATTCGCGGCTCTGCTTCAATTTTAGCATTTCAAATTATTTTTTTTTTAGCATTTTTAAGGATTTTCGACACTGATTTAGCAGCAACATTTTTTCGCATCTAGTCACACTCGGGTAAATTATACATTAGTGTAACAGATTGTACTGCTTTCTTTTTTGAAAATTTTTTGACTTTTTTGGATTTCAAACGAAAAATATCATAAATAAATAGAAAATAAGTAAAAAAAAAACAATAACTAATGTTATTGAAAAAGAGCTTTCCAGTTTCACTTGAGTCAATACAAACTTAAAATTTAAATTCCTTTTTAATTTGAACTAACTTTTCTAATCGTGGTATACCACTGGATTCCACGACCCAAAATAAGGGTTACGTGTCTCAGAGTTTTCATGTGTCATTTCAATAGTTGACAATTTACTTACAGTGTTATTTATTTAATTTATTTTTATAAAAAATACACGTTTTTAACAATTTTGCAATGAACATAAAATAAAAAACTTACAAATATTTTAAACTAAAAAAAAAACAAGCAGCTTACTACCAGATTTTTGGCAGTATTTGGCTCATTTCAGCATCCACAAAAGCAGCATCGTTCCCTGTACATTAATTAGTTAAATGAATTTAAATAAATAAATAAATAAATAAATAAATAAATAAATAAATAAATAAATAAATTCCAGGTAATAAGTATTCAAGCTTAAGGTCTTTCTTTACAAAATTATTTATTTTTTATTTTATTTTTTATTTTTTATCCAATATTTCGCTATCTCAATGGATAGCTTCATTGAGATAGCGAAATATTGGATAAAAAATAAAATAAAAAATAAATAATTTTGTAAAAAAAGACCTTAAGCTTGAATACTTATTACCTGGAATTTATATTAAAAAGGTCGAAGAAATTGAACTGAATAATTTAAATAAATAAATGCAAATAAATAGTCCTTTTGCCATTTTTAAGCGCCGTAACATAGACAAATTATATAAATTTTTAAAACAAATTAATGACTTTGGCATATAACTAAATCTGTATCAAAATAATTTATTACATTGTATGTATTGGAAAATTTTTTGACCTTGAACTGTATTGCTAGTAATATTTACTTAACTTAATGAAGGTTTAAGTAAAGGATATGCCCGGGCAACTGCAAATGGTATCTGTCTTAATATTCAAAACTCATGATTATTCATAAAAGAACTGTTGATCCCGTTTCATATGATGATGTTTTAATAAATGGTGCAAAAAATCTTGGACTGATTTATAATAACAATTTAACATGGAATATTCAGGTCAATACACTGGTTGGTCAAAACATTATAAAGCTGAGGTCACTCTGATCGACTCCATTACTCCATTGAGAATAAAATTACTTGTTGCTAAATGTTCCTGATTGCTGGTCTAATATATGGATATGAGTTATTTGCCAATTGTGATTCTATTAGTCCTGTTTCACACAGAGCAACATTTGTCGCGCATTCCTTGAGTTTGTTGGAGAGAGGGGAAAGAAAAGTGGGGGTTGGTACGGAGTTGCTTGTTCTCGGCAATACGTTTTGTTTTTTCATTCTTCCTTTTGTTTTTTAATACTTCTTTTTTTTTCATTCATTTTAAACCAAATGTAGACGAAAATTGCTGAAAAAAATTTCTCTGTGTGATATTAAAGACAACTTTAAAAGAGACTTGACAAGAATCGCCGCGACAAAAGTTGCTCTGTGTACATCAACATTATCCGATAAGTGTATGAAAACAGAAAGTATAAGGAAGTTTCACATGTTTCAAGTGATTCCTATGTTCTTATCTTTTACACAAAAGCCTCAATATCTTTATGCCAAAATTAGATTTGACAGATCCTGAAGGGGTCATACCTCCCTTATCTATGAATGGAAATTTTATATAAATGCCTTACGCCTTTGGAAAATTATTCCACACAACTAACAACTCAAATTTGTTCCTTAGTTGTTTAAATGTTTATTTGATCTGGTTGTATTCTATGCAAGCATTGCATTAAATTTATTTTAAATGTTATTCTAATTTTTGTATGTATTTATTTTTATATTATAAAGTTTTATCATCTATCCTAAAAGAATAATACATTCCTGTACTTTAACTATAAAATTTATTCTCATTGAACAGTAAATAATAAAATAGCGATCACAGTTGATCCCCTTCAGTAGTTTCAACTTCTTTTTCAATCGGCTTCTTTTTCTAGAAGCTGATTTTTGAAGTTTTAGTTTCCTTCTCAATCGCTTTCTATTTCTAGTAATTGAGTTTTGAGAAGTTGTTTTGTTTGTTTTTTTTTTGTTTTTTTTTTGCTTGTTAACGGCCCTATGATCTTTATAGGAACAATATTAATTCCTATTGTTCCTATAAGGAGCATAGGGCCGTAATATATATACATAGTATATATACATATATAGTATATATATATATATATATATATATATATATATATATATATATATATATATATATGTAGTATATATACATATATAGTATATATAGTTTGCCACAATTAATGAGATGTGACCAATCATTTCAACTGAGAGGATCAGGAACGCCAAGTAGATCACTACATAATGTTGTATATAAGAAAATAATTTAATAAAAACCCAAATGGGAATTACAAGCGATCAAACAATTAAAAAAACAAAATATTATGAAAATACCTTACTACCAAGAAATATACGACAGCCTGTACAATATATTTATAAACAGCAGTAGGTAAAAAAAAATATACATACCTGTTATGACAAGATATTATTATAGTTCTTTTTGTGATACTTTAAAATAAGCTGTTCTTAGTTGTACCATAGTACTTTTGAGGTTTAAATAGTACAACAAAAAGAACTATAGTTATGGATATATCATCCCTGGTGTGTATACTTTTCTTGCCTAATGCTGCAGCCTGTAGTATGTATCTTGGTGGGTATCTTATTTTCAGAATATTTTTTTTTTTTTTTGTTTTAAATTTTTTGATTCCTTGTAATTCTCATTTGTTTTTTTTTTTTCTCAAATGATTTTCTTATATACAACATTGAAATGATTGTCCACATCTCATTAGTTGTGGCAAACTACACAACCTTTATTAAATTCCCACAACAAGCAAAAAAAAAAAAGAACAAAATAAAATAAAATAAAACCAACTTCTCCAAAATCAATTTCTAGAAATAGGAAGCCATTGAGGAAAAAACTACAACTTCAAAAATCAGCTTCTAGAAATAGTAGCCGATTGATAAAGAAGTTGAAACTGATGAAGGAGATCAACTGTGATCGCTTTTTTGGAAAAACTCTTTTTCTTTACTATTATTGTTTTTTTTTAGGAACTGTTTTCGAATTTTCGACTTCGATGCACCGATTTAAATGCTGTTTTGTTTCGTATAGAAAAAGTTTTGTTAAAGTATTTTTCAATGAAAGTTTTAATGTTGTCTTTTAGTTTTTAATTAAATGAAAACTCATTTTTAAGAAGTCTATTGAATATAAAACACCAGATCTGATGCCTCTTTCAGATATAATTTCCGTATGTTTTCTTGCTGAATTCAGCGCCGAAGTTCAATGGTACCTCGAAGCGCAGCATCCAGGTATTTTTGAATATTTTCGATAATTTATTATTTTTAACAACTTAAAGAACAATTCAAATGATTGTTTTGCGCATTTCCAAAAAACGTTTGGGTTCACTTTTTAACATGAAAAATATATGTGAATCCCAAAACAGCAAATTTTTCAATATTTTAATACCATGTGTTTTTACAAATCCTTTGTTAATAAAAGTCTCTAAACTTAGAATAGCGCTGAATAAATAGAAATCCTAACAAAAAATTGAAAACATAATTTTAATAACTCTGTTCTTAATAATAAAAATATTTATCAATCATTTCACTCACTATCCAATGACAAACAAGGTGTATGAAATGTTGTAAAAAAGTAAAAAATTCTTAATTTGACTACAATTTTCTGTTGAGATTTGTACTTATTCAGCGCTGTTCTAAGACTGGAGACTTTTAATTTAGAACGGTTTTGTAAAAATACATGAAATTAAAATATTCGAAAATTTTCCGTTTTGGGATTTTTTTGCATTAGAAGTAGTATTCGGATTTTTTGTTTTTGCAATGTTAAATAAAATTTGGAATGCTCAAAAAATCACATCAATTGTTCTTTAAGTTATTTAAAATAAAAAATTTTCGAAAATAGTCAAAAACGCATGGATCATTAATTTCGAGTTACATTTATGCTTCGACACCGAATTTACCAAGAAAATATTCGGAAATGATGTCTGAAAGAAGCATCATATACTCTTTTTAGTATCTAAGATTTCGAAAGGAGTTCTTAAAAATTAATGTCTTTTTTTTTAAAATAATTTTACATCTATAAAAAAATTAAATGAAAACATTTGAGTTTCATAAATTTTTGGTAGGTACAAAGTCGGTAGGTACAAGCTGGTTCCTAGAAATCGACTTGAAAAGAATTCCTAAAAAAAACAGTAATAATAAAAAAGAGTTTCGCCAAAAAAGCGATCGCAGTTGATCCCCTTCAGTAGTTTCAACTTCTTTTTGAATCGGTTCTATTTCTAGAAGCTGATTTTTGAAGTTTTAGTTTTCTACTCAATCGCTTTCTATTTCTAGAAAGTGATTTTTGAGAAGTTGTTTTCGTTCTTTTGTTTGTTTGATGTTTGATTTTTTTTATTGTGTGAATTTAATAAATGTGCTAGTTTGCCACAATTAGTGAGATGTGGCCAATCATTTCAACTGAGGAAATCGGGACCGCCAAGTAGAATACTACAAATTGTTGTTTATATGCAAATTATTTAATAAAAACACAAATGAGAAGTACAAGGAATCAAAAAATTGAAAAAAAAATATTCTGAAAATAAACTACCTACCAAGAAACATATGGCAGGCTGAAAAATATATTTTTAAACAGCAGTAGGTAAGAAAAATATATACGTTCTGTGAAACGGTGAAATGAAAAGTTTTTTCACGTTTTCATAGTACTTTTGATTCGCGTTCTGTGAAAAAATGTTAAGAAATATCAAAACGTTTTCATATGAAAAAAAAGTGGAACGAAACAAGATTTTTTCACGATTGCACAGCACTGGCGATTCTTGTTTTGTGTAACAGTGCAAACAACTGTCAAAATATTTTCATATGAAAAAATTGTTTATACAGACTATTTATAAATGAAATAAACATGGAGAAGATTGTAAGAAGAAAGCGTGCCAGCAAAAGCCAAAAGGAGTATTTAATTAATTATAAAGAAAAGCATGTGGACATTGCGAACCATAAGTAAGTAGCTTAATAACCATAATCACACTTTTATTAATCCGATATTTACTGATTTGTGACTGCAGATGGTGCCAAATTTAGAGTCGAAAGTGTAAAGAATTAGCGGCGAGCCTTAACAGTTTTAGTGGGACCCAAAAGGACAGTGGCAAAAGTATGGCATATTTATTTATAGTTTATTTATATTCTTTATGAAATTTTTTTTCTTTAAGTAATATTAGACTTCATACGCGCACCAAATATAGTTCATTTAAAGTAAGCCGATATAAATCAATGAAGTGCTTGTCGGTTGTCATCTCGAATGGATTGTGGTCAGCACGAACTATGCGTCTCAGCACTCTCAAAAAATTTCTATAAATTATTAAATTATTTACTGCTATGAAATGCTTGTAACATCATTGTCTTACTTTTGTTCATCCGAAATTCTTTGAGAAATATCCAATAATACAATTAATCCAGATATTTTTATATAATTATTTAAGCAGTTACAAAATTTTCATGGGTACAGTGCGAATGAAACATTTTTTTCATAATACATACGAGAATCGCAATTTATGTATTTGTGAAAAGTTCGAGTGAAAAGTGCTTATGAAACAGAAAATGAAAAGTTTTTTTTTCACTTCACATTATCACAGAACGAGAATTGACCCTCGAGGATGATAAGGTTATTACTTTACTTCATTTTGTGGTACTGTTTAAACCTCAAAAGCACTATGGTACAACTATGACTCATTGGGTACTAATTTATAAATTCTACTATAGACATGTTTATGCAGTAAATTATGTTCGAATATTTCATAAAAATTTTAAATTAGTTAAGAATTAATGCGTAGAATTGTTGACGTTATTTTTAAGCTCTTTTACACAGGTACTATCAGTCTAAAAAATCGGTTGTCAATATTTAAAATTTTAAATGTTACACTTGAAAATTTATGTGGAACATTTCAAAATTGTGAAAAGCGAAGTTCAATAAAAGAACCCAACAAAATTTTTATAACCACTTACCTTATAATCTATTCTAGAAAAGGTTAGATTCCATGGAACAGGTTCTCAAATTGGTTTTAATTCTGGGATTGAAATTTTAATGTTTCACTGTCACAGAACTATTTCAATAACTGGTTCTAGAAACGGGTTTAAATCTATTTGTTCTAGTTTGGAAGAGATGAACCACTTTCCAATAGATCTTCCTCTATACAAAAAAAAACTTGGTGCAGAACGTAAATTACAATCTACTCTCTACGCAACCTGTTCGTATTACTGGTAAAGGTTAAGTGTACCTTAAAAATGTCTTTTGAAGCTCTAACTCTAACTTTAAACACCTTTTTGCTTCCCTTGTATCTCCTTTCAAAGAAAGAATCTTGCTTGTCCTAAATAAAAATTAAATTTTCTTCTTCAAAAAAGTACAATTTTTAAAGCAGATTGGTTTTATTTTGATAATCATGTTTATCATCCCTGTTACTACACACCCCCAAAAAAAATTCGTTCTTTAATTTCATATCTGTTTACTCAAGAGCAGGACGATATACCAATTTACACCTTTGGAACTCCTTTAATGTTTCAAAAATGTAACCAAGTTGGAACAAGTTTCTAACGAAAGGCAACCATAATTATTAATAATTTGTTTGATATAATAATAATTAATATTGTTGTTTGTTGAATGTTAGGAAAAAAAAATTCAAACATGTACACATTCACAACAAAATCACTGTACTTGTTGTTGTATCATTGCTAGAGGTTGAATGTTTCTGTAAATCGCCTAAGAATTTCATGGTGTCGCCTAAAAATTGTGTGTAGTCTCGTCATTTGGCATCATGTCACCATGGCATCATGCGTTGCTTAAAAATTTTGAAGTTTGTTCATCCTGGTTTCAAGGGTTCTTGATACTACTTCTAATACAACAAAATATGTAAATGCCAAAACAGGACATTTTGGAATATATTAATTTCATGTATTTTAACAAATCCGTTATAAATTAAAAGTTTCAAAACTAGAGCAGCGCTGAATCAATATTCCAAAATATACTGTTTTGGGATTTAATATTTTTTTGTTTTTTTTTATTAGAAGTATTATTCGGATTTTTTCGAAATATTAAATAAAAAATTATTTCAATTGTTCTTTAAGTTGTTAAAATAATAAATCATCGAAAATAGTCAAAATGCATGGATCATTCATTTCGAGTTACATTCGAACTTTAACGCCGAATTCATAAAGAAAATATTTTCATTTTACATTTAAAGGAGGCAACAGATATAGTAATTTTTAATCTATATTCATTTATAAAATAAGTTTTCATTTAGGTAAAAATGAAAAGAAAATATTTTGATAAAAACGTTCTTTATAGTTTCATAAATATGTCTTATGTAAAAAGTGCATTAATTTTACCTTTACAAAGCTTTTTCTACACGAAACATAAAAACATTTAAGTCGGTTCCTCGAAATCGACTCGAAATAATTCCTAAAAAAAAAATAATAAAAAGAGTTTCGCAAAAAAAGCGATCACAGTTGATCCCCTTCAGTAGTTTCAACTTCTTTTTCAATCGGCTTCTATTTCTACAAGCAGATTTTTGAATTTGTAGTTTTTTTCTCAACCGCTTTCTATATCTAGTAATTGATTTTTGCGTTGTTTTGTTTTTGTTTTTTGTTTTTGTTTTTTGTTTTTGTTTTTGTTTTTGTTTTTGTTTTTGTTTTTGTTTTTGTTTGTGTTTTTGTTTTTGTTTGTGTTTTTGTTTGTGTTTGTGTTTGTGTTTGTTTTATTTTTGCTTGTTATGGGAATTCAATAAGGGACCTAGGCTGCCACAATTAATGAGATGTAGCCAATCATTTCAACTGAGAGGATCAGGACCGCCAAGTCGAATACTACATAATGTTGTATATAAGCATCTAATTTAATAAAAACACAAATGGGAATTACAAGCGGTCAAACAAGTAATACGACAGGCTAAAAAATATAAATATAAACAGCAGTAGGTAAGAAAAATATACACACCAGGGATGACAGGATATTACTATTTATACCTCAAAAGTACTAAGGTACCTATCACCTATCACTGATTTGGTACTATTTTATAAGTATTATTATTATCTGTTCATAGTAAATGTTCCTGTTAACACCTTGTCGCACAAACACAACGTATTTTAAAATTGCTTGGGTTATCATGAAAACATTTTTTAACTATCGAGTTCTAAGAATAAATAAATCTCTTGCAAGTATTTAAAATTTTAAATGTTATTCTTGAAAATTTATAGGAAACATTTCAAAATTGTGAACAGCGAAAATAAATAAAACAACACAGCAAAACCATTTAGAACCATTTGCATATAAATCTATTCAGAAGCAGGTTTTTCACCATCGATTCCATAGAAGAAGGTCTGGAAATGATTTTTAGCAATGAAAATGTTTTCACAGTGGCAGAATTAAAACCGACTCTGGAAACGGGTTTAAAGAAAGTCGTTCTAGTTTGGAGGAAACGAACCATTTTCTAATAGGTTACCCTCAATAAAAAGCTATGTTATATGAAGCTTTAATTCTAAGTTTCACCAGTCTTGTGTCCATTTTTAAAGAAAGAATCTTGCTATTAATAGACAGAGTAAATTTTGCTTGTCGTAAAGAATTAATAAAACTTTTTTCCTTTTTCGTTTGTTTATAATTAATATTTACAATAAACATTCAAAAAAGTACAGATTGTTTCTATATTGAAAATGATATTTATCATCCCTGTTACACATCTCTATCAAGTCTGTCTTTAATATCATATCAGTTTACTAATGAGCAGGGTAAGGGACTTCATGTAACTACATGTTTGTTTGTTTGATTTCTTCGGCATGAAAACAACATATATCAAATATCTTTGCTATTCAACAAATTTGAAATAAAGATCAACGATTTGTTAGTACATATTTTGCCTAAAATGCAAGATTTTACAAATTTGCTAACAAAAATTATCCGAATTTTCTTAATATTAACCAAAAATTCCTGCTGTTTTGATAAAAATTCATGTTTTTATAAATATATTTAGATATTTTGATGAATATTTAATTGCTTGAAACACGATTTTAAGTGTATTAACTTTCTTGTCCTGTGGATGAGATGCATACCTCATGAATTGGGAATACAAACAATATTGCTGTCAGTAAAGTGGCACAAAAGTGTAATGGCAGTCTAAGTTAATTGTTTAGGGCTTCCCTCTTCCATAGATAGACACAACATATATGGTTCTACGTGACGGAAAGGATATTATCTTGTTTTTGACACCAAACGCTACCTACATATCTCAAGACACAGTGGTGTCACAAGTGATAGCTGTCAAGCGAGTAATAAAAATGGCTTGTTGTTGTAATTTCTAACTAAAGAGTTATAAAATCAATGTATATAAAAATATAATTTGTAAAAGAAAGCAACTACACAGTATGCTTTCGAACATACGAAGGCAGATCAATAAGTCCGTCATTTTTTGAACATCCCTCGTAGTTATATGAAATACAAAACTGCAACCAGTTAATAGACTACTGTAAAAATTTAAGCAAGTTGCGTTTAACAGCTGACGTCTCTACACCCAAAACAATTGAAAAAATTCAGGATATGGTGTTAGAGATTGAATGTGCGATAGATTGTGGAAGAAATAGGCATCTCACATGGCGCAGTGGTTTCAATTTTGAACGATCACTTGTGTAAGAGAAAGCTTTCCGCAAGATGGCTGCCGCATTTGCTCACATCGACCACCAACGGAATCGTGTGACAGCTTAGTTTCCATGGCAAAAATCCATGAAATTCACTACGAATTGCCCCCTCATTCGCATTATTCTCCGGATTTATCCCCCAGTCACTATTTCCTATTCCCAAACCTAAAGAAATTGTCCGGTTGAAAGAGATTTAGCTCTAACGATGAAATTATTGATCAAACAATTACCTATTTTATTGACCCCGTAAAATCCCATTTTTTGGAAGGAATACAAAAATTGGAGAAACGTTGAGTTAAGTGTATTGAGTTAAAAGGAGATTATGTTGAAAAATAATTTTGTTTGCAAAAAGAACTGTGTCTCATTCCAAAAGCAATGAAATTATTGATCCGCCCTCGTATCATCGCCAATAATATATAAAAGATACCCCAGAAGTGTAACATGATTGTACTTGGCTTAACTATCCTGTTGATTCAAAAACTTACTATAAATACACACAACAAATCTTATATTTACAAAGAACAAAACATTCAACAAAGTTTCTCATTAATAGTTGTGTTTAAGTGGCAAGCTACCAAAGTCGGCTTATGCCATTCCCAAATAAATTTGAGATTAAGTATTGACGCTTAATATTACTTATGTCGAATTTTTATGGGACTGACAGGAGCAAACTTCGCTATCTTCCCGAATAAACACAGTTTATATGAACTCTGAAATGTATAATCAAACTAACCGTCTCTTGAAATACGTTATTAATTAATCGTCAGCTTGTTATTTGTTTGCCCTAATGCCATAAAGGAAAATAATGAAAAAGGTTTTCATTTTTAAATTTACATCAAAATCGATATTATATATCCGAGATGTGCTGCGAGGTATCGAGAAACGGGCTTCGCAATCAGAAACGGGATATTTATATTATATATAATATTTTTCCAACTCTGTTTTTTCAAAAATGGTCAATGAGCCAAATCAATTATAAGCTGGCGAAGTATAAAATAAGACGGAAGGTGTGAGGCAGAATTGTTTGTCAGACAGTAGTTTTTTTCGCACTTTAGTTGCTTGAAATATTGCTTTTATAGTAGTATCAGACTTACTGAAATTGTAGTTTCCAAAATTGTCCGTAAATTAATCATTAGCGCTGACTCTCTGTGCATCAATATCAATTAACAACTAAGATAATTTTAATTATTTTTAGTTTGTTTTCTTTTATGATAGTTTTATCTCACTGCTAAATTGAAATATAAAATGGATGTGACCAAATTATCATTTTTGAACTAAATATTCAAAACGCCATAACTTGGTCAATTTTATAAATTTTTGAGCGATGTTTTCGGTTATACAATGACATCAAAAAGACAAACCTATGGCAAGGTAAGGCACCTTTCCTCACGTATCGTCACATTAACTAGTTTTAATAAATAGCGAACTTTTTGAGAATAAAATAAGCAACGAAAATTACCAACAGCGTACTGATTTTTTGTAAAAAAAATTGCATCGCTTTTTAAATTTTTAAAAGAAAATTTTAATATAAACTTTTACAATATACTATGGGGAATTTATAAATAATTTTGAGCAAAACGTCAATTTTTATGTATTTCAAAATACATACATACTTTATAAGTCACCGATTTAGAAATATGCTTGGCACACATATTTTTTCACCAAATCATTTCAACGCTGGTTCGTAAGTGTAAAAATAAATTTGTAATTATTTTTTTTTATAGTTTTGGAGGGCTAAACTGAAATTCAATATTGAATTTGCATTAGAGTAAATTGATTTTTTTTTGTTTATAAATTTAAACAATTTTGTTTAGGCATACAGGTTGGTTGAAAAGTTCCTGCGCTCGAAATGAAAGAATGATGTTTTTGTTACGAAATATATATTTTTATTCAATATAATCTCCTAGAAGCTCAATACACTTCTTCCAATGATCTTCCAATAATTTTATCCCATCCTTATAATGGTTTTCCGGAAGCTCTGCAAAATAACCGTCTACGGCTGCTATGGCTCTTCATTCAATGAAAAATGCTTTCCACGAAGGAATTGTTTAAGATTTCTGAAGAGAAAGTAGTCACTGGCAGCCAAATCTGGTGAAAACGGTGGATGTTCAAGCAATTCGTGCTTTAATTCTTTGAATTAAGCCATCGTCAAAACACTTTTGTGAGCAGGTGCATTGTCTTGATGAAAACTGATTTTTTTTCCTCTTTAAACCAGGTCTTTTCTCACGAATTTTTTCATCCAGCTGATCCAAAAGGCTGCAATAATATTCAGAGTTGATTGTTTTACCTTTCTGAAGATAATCAATCAATCAACAAAATTCCTTTTGCATTCCAAAAAACTGATGCCATATCCTTCTTTGCTGATCGTTGTGACTTCACCTGCTTTGGAGCTGAACAACCAGCTTTAGTCCACTGTAAACGTTCTTGTTTCAATTTAGGATCATGGTGGTAGATCCAAGTCTCATCCATAGTTATAAAACGATGCAAGAAGTCGGTTTTATTCGGCTTAAAACGCTCCAAATTACGCTGAGAAATTTGTTTTCCATCCAGTTTTTGTTGAATTGTTAATGTGTGCGGCGCTAACTTTCCAAACAGTTTTTTCATACGTAATTCTTCATGTAAAATATGGAGTACTGGTTCGTCTGAGATGCCTGTGGCATTAGCAATTTCACGCTTAGTCAAACTTGGATCTTTACTAACCATATTATGTACCTGCTACATGATTTCTGCTGTGGTTGCAGTTTTTGGTCGTCCTTCGCGTGGATCGTCTTTAAGGCTGGTACGACCACGTTTAAATTCACCAGCCCAAAATTCAACGGTGCGTTTTGAAGGTGAGGAATCCTTATACACTTCTAATACTTGTTCATAAATTTCTTTTGCTTTTAAATTTTTCAAAACAGAGAATCTAATGACTGCTCGATATTCAATTTATTTCATATTAAAAAAAAATCAATGACACGTCAACTTCAAATGGCTTGTAAACAAAGAAAGAATTGACAGAATGACTTGCAACTTTGCATGTGTTCTCAGGACAGTTATACCAACTTGAGAAAAAAAAGTTTGGAGCTAGCAGTGCCATCTTTTTGTGAGCGCAGGAACTTTTCACCCAACCTGTATGTAGATTAAAACCCACATAATTAAAAACCATTATCGTAAAACATACAAATATTTTCCACTCACATATTCTGAATATAAGCTGAATCAGATCAGAGATACACATTTTCGTAAATCTCTCCTCTCCACAAATATATATGGTGGATATGGGCTAAATACAAAACAAATTTAGGAAACATTTCGATCCCAGCGTCGCAAATCTTACACATAAAAAAATTATGAAAAGCGGCAGACCAATTAAAAATATGGTGGATAGCTTAGTGTATAAGAATTAAACACATCAATGATTTTTATATATATAGGAGTTATATATTTTTTTAAATTCGTTAAAAGCAGCCGTAATAATGTCCAATCACGCTAATTTAAGACATGATATATTTAAAAAATAAGAGATATATTTGACAACAAATTGGGAAAAATAATATAAATAATATGAGTTTTTATATTTTTTCAGCCAAAAACTTGATAAAGTTGGCCGTCTACATTTTTTTTGTCAGCCACAGTCTCCACCGGTGCTATCGACTTTAACAAGTTGTCGGCTAAACCGCTTGATATATAAAAAACAGAAAAAACTCAGACCCAACTACAATTAGCTTAAGTGGTTTTAGCTTTGTGTTGTTGTAAAACAAAATTGTGAAAATACAAATTATATAATTTAAACAAAAAATAAAATGTTATTTTTACCGATACCTAGCTTAATGCCCGTAATTTCAAGCAATAGATACCTGTCAGTGCTGAGTTTTTTTTTTGTTTTGGTTTTTGTTCGTCCACAAGTTAGGTATCCACGCACAGAAGGTATCCATTTGGTTAAAATTACGAGCATAAGACACTTAGGCTAATTCTGCTTCTGCCTTAACTCAGTGCATGAATTAAAATTTCTTGGAATTAATTTTTGTTTTTTTTCTAAATATTTACCTAAGACTATTAAATGAAAAATAAAAAAATTTATTGTTTAATTTATATCTAGTTTCTACAATCGGATAGGTTTATAATATTATTTATAGGAAAAACTACATAATAATTCTTTTTAATTTTAGTGAATTCTGACATTTAAGGATTTTTTGTACAACTATATATTATGAAAATATTAGCGGCCCGAAGCGACCACGGAGTCCATTGATCAAAAAAGTACCTAATTAGAGAACTAGCACACACACATTTAAGAGAATTAGAAACAAAAAATAAGAGAAAAAGAACTGCAACGCTCGGCGTGTTTAAATTATCAATTTATATGGAAAAATACATCACGTTG